>OZ026524.1:77317771-77992771 GCA_964019695.1 Loripinus fragilis
TGCCAGAATTTAATGAGGATCCCTGACGGGTGTCCTTGTAAATATACATACATTTATGGGTATTCCAGATGGGTATTCCAGAGTATACTCGGTAAGACATTTTTGGGGTTTTTATTTTATTTTTTATTAAATGCCAAAATAGTTTACATATGCGCAATATGTATTTCAAGTTGTATAACGGTCAGCCTGCGCATAGTATAATAGTTATGTAGATGCACTGTGCGGTCAGTAGCGACGAAAAGGGTTTTGGGGATCTGGGGAGAATGGCTATTTATTTTCAGGGAGCTGGGGAGCACTGGTAATTATTTTAAGGGAGCTAGGGAGCAAGCTCATAATTTTGGGGATATAGGGAGCCTTGCCAAAAAGCAAAAAAAAAAAAATAATAAGGAAAAGCTAATATAAATAGTAACATTCAAGGGAGGCCACCTTATGTGGTAAAAGTGATTTTCCATACCATAAGGAACTGCTCTTAAAAGAAAGAATTCCCTCTGGGAGCAAATTCTTTCCTGTAAGGGAAGTTCCCATTTTGAAAAGGGATGAAATTAAAGAGGACGACTGCTTGATCTAGTATGTGTAATTTTTTCGGCGTTCTGGCGACGCCATTGTTGTGAAATAATTTGTTCATGGAGAGATACAGCTGTATTCAAGTATTGATATTTTTTACATTTTTATTATTTCCAGACCAGAAGAAGCTTATATGGAGCGCAAACGGGCACCCGGATGCATTTATGTCACATGACCTGTCCACCTCAGTGTATAAAGGAAAGTATGGATGCCTAGTTGTGTCACAAGAAGGTGTCTATTCAGTTTTCTCAAAAGTAACATTTTACTACAGATATGAGACTGAGACGTCATTGCTTTATCACTCAATGACCCTACTACGTACAGATGTCCCTCGGCGACAACTGTCGGAGAACAGGTACACGCTGCCGACGCCTGAAAATCGATCAAAAACTGGCCGGATTTATTGGCCCAGCGTTATGCTAGGTTATTATCACCTCAAACCGGAAGACCGCATTTGTATCACGGTTCGCGACACTGACATGGTGTATCAAGGACAAGCTTTTAATTATTTCAGTGTTTATCTGTTAGCAGATGATTAAGTTAATACTAAAACATCATGGCAACTGTTATTACCGGTGGGCGTAGCTAACAGTGAATTATCAAACATTTCTTCATGTCTTTCAGTGGATTATCACATACTTCATGACACCCAGCGAAAAATCACACAATTCATGACTTCCAGTGATTTGTCGCACAATTCACGACTTCCAGTGATTTATCACACAAATCATGACTTAAAGTGATTTGTCACACAATTCATGACTTCCAGTGATTTATCACACAAATCATGACTTAAAGTGATTTGTCACACAATTCATGACTTCCAGTGAATAATCACACAAATCATAACTTAAAGTGATTTGTCACACAATTCATGACTTCCAGTGATTTGTCACAATTCATGACTTCCAGTGATCTGTCACACAATTCATGACTTCCAGTGATTTATCACACATTCCATGTCTTTCAGTGATTCATCACAAACATGTTTATATCATGGGATTTTAACATATTTCATGACTGCCAGTAGATTATCAAACACATCGTTACATCAGTGGATTACCTCTCAAATCGTGTTTATGAGCTAGTGGATGATGTCACAGCAATAGAGGATTTACATGTGCTCATGTTTTATTGAATTTATAAAATGAGTTTGGGGAAAAGTGATAAAATTTGAGGCTTGCCGACAATTTTATCACTGTTTTGCAACGAGTTTAATAAATTCAATAATGCAGGACAACGAATGTTAGATTCTATTTATCACAGGACATTAAACTTGCTTAAAATGGCATTTTTTGCATGAAAACGACAATATTACATGCCGTATTTTACACAACGTTATACTGGACGTCATTGCATAATATATCTAAATCTGTAAACCACTAGTGCCCGATTTATTGATTTTATTGCATGACGTTATATCACTCGCAGAAGCACATCATGTGATAAATAGTATTAAGTAGTATTATCAAGTAGTATTATCAATGAATTATCTCACACCATATCAGGACTATGAATTTTTTTGTTATATGACTCCTATAAAAGACCTCCTCTGATTGGCTGAAACTAGCTTTCACTGGTAGTGATAGATCTTGATGTCCTCCAATGAGCTAAATTTAGCTTAGGACAGGTCGACAGCAGGATTTATCAATGTTGACAAACAGCTAAAAATAGATTGAACTAAATTTAGCTCCAGACAGGTAGATGTGATTATTTCACTGCTGCCTAACAGATATTGAAACACTGACTTATAGACAGTGTCATATAACAAAACCATAGCTTCCATTTTTTTTGCGGTTAACAACAGTATTAGATATGTTCTTGGGTTGAAAAATCCTGATGTTATCCTCAAAAGAAAGCCTCAATTGTATAATGTCACACCAATACTTTCAGTGTATGTCATAAATATCACCTCATTGATATCTGTGCATTTACCTCAAATATTATGACAATCTGTGCATTTAGCTCAAGCATTTTATTTCTATTTGCGCATTATCTAAACAAAGTCATGCCATGTCTAACTGCTAATTACTTCAAAAATCATGACTGTTCATTATACTCAACCTTTAGGACCAGCTGTACATTTACCTTAAACCTCATGACAATCTGTGATTTTATTTACCATCTCAACTATATCATGTCTAACTGTTAATTTACTTGAAAATTATGACTGTTCATTTTACTCAACCGTTAGGACCAGCTGTACTTTTACCTTAAACCTCATGACAATCTGTGATTTTATTTACCTCAACCTGTGCATTATCTTATTGTAGTTTCAAAGATGCATAGTAATGAGGTGATTATTATTCTTATGAACAGGTAATGCATGACTATCCACTGCCACGCGCATATGCAGTAATCTGTGGTAGGTTCAATATAGCTGTAAACTGAGACTACCTGCACTCCCAAAATCAAGGTAAACTAGCCCGCGTTTGTTTACAACAATTCTCATCTATCTTTGAACCTACAATAACCATATCATGTCTAACTGTTAATTAACTTAAAATCATGACTGTCAATGAGGGATCTAAAAGGGGGTTCAGGGTGTTGGCTCGACCCCCCCCCCCACACACACACACACACCGCTCCCAATTTCTTTAAGTATCCCATAAAAATGAAATAATTTGGTCTCACTGAGATCAAATTATTTCATTTTCATGGGATATTTAAGAAACATGAGATAAAACCAGCACAGCAAACTCCCACACATTTAGAAATATGAACCCCTTTTCAGAAATCCTTGATCCGCCCCTGACTGTTAATTTTACTTAACCGTTAGGACCAGCTGTACATTTAGCTAAAACCTCATGACAATCTGTGAATTTATTTACCTCAACCTGTCCATTATCTCAACCATATCATGTCTGTTTGTGAATCAAAAAATCACGACCGTTTACTATCTCAGACATCATGACTCTCGCTGTGCATTTACCTAAACATAATATAATGATACCTGTGCATTCATCCCAAACGTGTCAGGTCTATCTGCGCATTATCTCAACATCACGTCTAGCTGTTTATCGACTGTTCATAATCTCAACATCATGAGTATCTGAGCATTTATTTCAAGCATAATATGATTTCCTGTGCCTTTATCCCAAACGTGCAATGTCTATCTGTGCATTATCTCATAATCACGTCTAGCTGTTTATCGACTGCTCATTATCTCAACATCATGACTATCAGGTCATTTATTTCAAACGTGCAATGTCTATCTGTGCATTAACTCATCATAACGTCTAGCTGTTTATCGACTGTTCATTATCTCAACATCATGACCATCTGGTCATTTATTTCAAAAATGCCATGTCTATATGTGCAGTATCTCAAGCACTTAACGTCTAACTGTTTATCACTTCAACCATTATGCCTTTCATTATTTCACCATCATGACTTTTTATCTAGGCATTTGCCTCAAATGTGTCATGCATATCTGTGCATTATCTAAAACATGTCACATCTCACTGTTTATTACTTGAAAGATCATAAAATTCTGTGTATTTACCAAAAGCATAATGCCTATCTGTGCATTTACCTCAAACATAATGACCAGGACGCACTAAGACCGATCACCAAAAAACCCACAAAAACCTTACTAATAAACTAACTTACCGTCAGTGAATCATCCCTCCCACAGACTTCATGATTGTCACTGGATCAGCTCACACATTATGACTATCATTGGAATATCTCATAGTAAGCTATATCATGACTTTTAAGTAAATCATCTCACTTATCCTTACTATCTGTACATTGTCTTACTGACTATAAATGAGTTTGTCTCGCACAACCTGAATATAGTAGCCCCAGGGCTGTTTGAAATCCTTGCAAAATAAATAAAGCATTAAATTAAAGCTGAATATACTAGAATTTGTCTCACACAACCAGAGCATACAAGACTTTGTCTCACACAACCTGCATATACACGAATTTGTCTCACACAACCTGAGTATACAAGAATTGTCTCACAAAGCCTGAATATACAATAATGTGTCTCACACAACCTGATATATACAGCCGCTTTCCAAATTTTTTATAGATAGCGACTTTTGTCATAATTGTTTACATACCCTATACATGTACTTGTTTGAGAGTTTGTAATAAACTTATGCTTTGTTTGAGATATGATTTATTTCTGCTCCATCTCAAACAAAGCACAAGTTTATTACAAATACTCAAACGAGTATAGGGTATGTAAATAATTATGACAAAAATCGCTTTCTATAAAAAATTTTGGAAAGCAGCTGTACACAAATTTGTTTCACACAACCTGAATAAAAGATTTTGTCTCACACAACCTGAATATACACGATTTTCTCTCACACAACCTGCATATACAATGATTTGTCTCACACAACCTGAATATTACACTTTATGTTATCTCTGTCAGACAATAATTAAGCTGATATTATTGAAGCTTTTAACTCTACCTCCAGATATTTAGATGACTTACTTAATATTGATAATCCTTATTTTGAACAAATGGTAGGTCAGATATATCCCACTGAACTTCAGTTAAATAAGGCGAATTCTTCTGATACTGAAGCTCCATTTTTGGACTTGAACTTGTCAATAACAAATGGCATAGTTTCTTCTAAAATTTATGATAACGGGATGATTTTAATTTTGAAATAGTAAATTTCCCATTTCTTGATGGAGATGTTCCTCGCTCTCCTTCCTATGGTGTATATATTTCTCAGCTTATTCGTTTTGCTAGAGTGTGCTCTTATGTTGATGACTTCAACAACAGAAACTTATTTTTAACTGCTAAATTATTAAAACAAGGTTATAGATATCATAAAATTCGAAAAGCATTTTCTAAGTTCTACTACAGACACTCAGAGTTAATTGTTAAATACAACATTGGGTTAAAAACTCTTCTGCAACAAGTGATATCAGAACCTATGTTTTATGGTGATTTAGTCTATAAATTCAAACGAATTGTTGGAAACCCTAATTTTAGTGATCAATTCAAAAAGGTAGTAAAACGTTATATAAGGGTTGGATATAATTTGGATATCATGCGACAGTCTGCATGCCTAGTTTTAAACCCAATCACGGTTTATAGCTATGGTTTCCTCTTTAATTGCACGACGGAGGGTCAGGCCTCAGACTCTATGACGGCTCTGACGTAAAGCTTTAATCGGTGGGTTGGTGCCTGATGCTTATCTGTAGCTGGACCCACCGTGGCTCAACTTGAGGTTTTCTTTAGCTCTGACTATCTGTGAGTCATGAGCCCTTTACTTTGTTTCATTATGGAGTGTTAATTTGATTAGAGTGTTTTCCATGATGATACATTGCATTAGTTAGATGGCCTCCATGCGAGCTGAACATTTCTTGTACTTCAACAATAGCAGAATCTAGGGCGAAGATTTGGTACCAGTAAAATGCATTTAAGCCCCCCGGTGGCTTAGGCTGCTGTCCGTTCTAAGGCGGTGGTTCTGTTGTTGTTGACTTTTTGTCTATTGTTACTCCCATTGTGGGAGTCTGTAATTGTTCTATGTTTTGTTGTACGTTACTTTATGTCCATTCTAGTATTGCAATCATCTTGATGGGGAAGAGAGAGCTGATTGCTTTGCTTAATTTGTCTTCCTGGTGTCTTGTGATGGTTGAGCGGCTCTTCCCCGCGGTGCCACGGGGTTGTCTGCAGTTTGTGATTGTGGTATTTCCTGATCATACTCACTTACTATTTTTGTCTCACACAACTTAAACAAAAATTTGTCCAACACCACGTGAATATTCACGATTTTTTCTCACACAATCTGAATATACATGCATGATCTCTTACATCATGGTTATCTGTGTATAATCTCCAACACCATTACTTCAACTGAATCATCGCATGTATAATGACTATCAAAATTCTAAAAAGATTAGATGTCCATGACTATATTGATAAAACAAACTAAAACTTATCTACAATCAGTAAATAATCTCACACTTCACAATTACAGTGGATAAGCTCACACATACCATTAGTGAGACATATTTACCATAATGACTCATCACTTCTATCAGCAATTTGAGCCATGACATGAGATTTCCAACAATGTGGTTTGTGCGACCAGCAAAACCTCAGATCAGCCTGCGCATATGCGCAGTCTGCTCAGAGCCTTTGCTAGTCGCTTGAATAGTCCACGAGTGTTCAGCTACTGACTGAACAGCATTTGGAGCTTCTAAGCTTAACAGGAGGCTGCACAGGCTCATCTGAGTCTACACTTGTCAAAATACCACATTGTTGGAAATTACGTCACGGCTCAATTTTATCTTGCTCATCCTTACTTCTTACAGTTAGTGAGTTGTCTTACATTTCCTTACTAAGGTAAACTTTCAAACAATTTATCATTCAGCTCTCAAATTAAATGTTGGTTATTAGGGCTGGAATCAACAAAATGCTATCAGAAAACCCTGATCAGACTTTTGGAGCAGTCTGTTAAGTGTCTTTCAGTGTCTTATCTCGTTGCCTGTTGTCTTTTTGGCACGCAAATTCAAGAAATCTCACACTTCACGATCATCAGTGGATTTGCTCACACATTATGACTATCAATGTAATTTCCCTACATTTATGCTGCATCAAGCCTGTCGGTAAATTATTTCTAACATCCTATTTATCAGCCAATTGTTGTACAATTCATGTTCGTAAGTGAATTTGTCTCGAACACAATAATAATAATAATAAACTTATTCTTGCATAACCAGACTATTATTGTATTGTCTCACACATCATGACCAGCAGTAAATGTTCTCTCAAACATAACTCATTTAATTGAACGGTCTCTTACATATATAATGGCTACCAAAGTTTATTGAAAATGGCAATGCACAAATCTTCATTTCACCAAATATTCATGTGTCCTTAGCTTTATCGAATAGTTAAGTAAATGGCTTTATTTGTTGTTAACTACAGTAGTACACACTGTACATTTTTACTTCTATTTATACTTGTAGAAACGAACACTATCTTTATAAAATTGATTTTTTCGATGTTTTTATGCATTTCGAGCTTCGTTGATATGCCGATGATGCTTCCAACTTATTCATTGAGGTTTGGGACTCAAGTGCCAGTGTACACACTGTACATTTTTACTTCCACGTCATGGATATAAACGAATACAGGTACAAACAGAATCCCATTGGATTATTGATTTTTTGAGATGAAATGTCATGTTTACCCTGTGGAAAGTGTAGTCCTGACTAGGAAATATCTTGTTGTGTTCATAACAGCATAATTTTGCAAAAATTCTTTATTTATTCATTTGTTTTCAGAAATTAAGTGATAAAAACTAAGATAAGATTGTACAAGCTTAGTTGTTTTTATTTATACTTGTTACACTATTATGTTAATTATTGCTACTACCGAGAATATCCGGAGATCTTTTCTTGTATTTTACAAGTTTAGATCTTGGGACAATATCTTGTGTCATCAAAGTAAGTAAGGGTGCAAAGACTCTAAAACACTTATATTTGGCGGTATAAATTTTATTTGGCGCTATTCACGGTAAAGCCAAAATCACCAAAATATGAGACCACGAAATATAGTTTTGTATCAATAGAAACTCATTTAGAACAATAAAGTCTGTTTCCACGTTGAGAAAGCACCATCTTAAAAACGGCTACTATATATTACTATATAAAAATGGAAAGAATATGCTCCATGTAGGGAGCATATTCTTTCCTTTAGGAGTAGCCCCCTATTAGAATAGAAATAAAGTGCATTAAATAGAGACACCACCAAAATTAAACACCACTGTGTCATCAGTCTTTTAAATCGCCAAATTTTGATACCGCAAATATAAAGTGTTTTACAGTATTTTGTCCTTTGTCCCTTTCTTGTACTTCGTTTTGACAAGATCAGATTTTCAAAATTACATATTCTTCATTAAAATATAACAGTTTATCATATATTTGATAATACTCTTTTTTCCTCTGGCAACCTGCTATGTTTGACGTGGCTATTAACAAATCCGTTTTTGTTCATATATGTTTGACAAGAAACTGTACAGTTTAAGTAAATAAAACACATCTGTTATGTTATGTTTATTAGTTATAGTCTTATTATGATAAAACTGCATTTCAAATTGTGATTTTTTACTGTGTATGTTGATGTTGTTTCAAATAAAGTTTAAAGGTCCACTGTCTTTCTTTTTGTGAACAGAGCAACGTACGTCCATCAAATTAGAGCAATGATAGAAAATAAGATTGTGAAGTATTCATCATTTATAATGGTCTGTGTTTGCATGATAAGTCTGGCAATTTCAATACAACTTTTATCATTTAAGCATGACAATTTAAAAAAATGATAAGCCAAGAAAGTTTGGTCGTCAAATATAATTAAATCGATTTTAAGAGTTTAAAAACTTACCATAAAACATATTGGTAGGGATTGAGGGCCTTTGATTGTCAGATTAGATTGACATGCATTTTTTATAGTAGGAGTGTATTTTGGATGTTTCAAACAGATGATCCTTGGCTTATCCAGTTACAAGGGAATTCATTACCTTAATAATAAAAATAATTAAAATAATATCAATATTAAAGCTGGAGACCATTAAAAATTTACATTTATGATGAATAAATTGGCCACCAGAAGAACAGAATGAACCATTCATACCGTTAATGACAATATGAACTCTCCTTTTGTGTGGCATAGCTGTAAACTGTTAAATATAAAAGGACAAATATTTTTTTCTTAATTGCACCATTTTGCTTGTTGGTTGGCAAAATATTTTGTGTCTGAAATTTTAGAAACGTCATGGTAGATTGCTAAACATTATAAATCAAGGACATAGTAAGCATGTCACTGAGTTCTGTTTTTCACAGTCTAATATGGGTTTTACAGCATTTGTCAGATTTTCTGAATATATACTCAACTAATAAAGAAACCCATCAGTTTCTTTTTTGGGCAATTATGGAAAAATAATCCAGTAATGAAAATATAATTTATACCATATTCTTTAACAATCAATTATGCATCAAAATATTGAATAATGTAACAGTTTTACTATAACCCATTCATGCTGTACGCCAGTGTATAGACAAGGGGTCATTTCTAAAAATGACAAGTTTCAGACAATTGATTTTCACTCAAGTTCTCGTCTAAATGAGTTCACTTCGTCCAATAACCGGCATGTCTCCCTCTGACGAGGCCATCAACTGTGTGTAAAGGCCAAAACAAACCGCATTGGTTAAGTTAGCCCAGATCTCAATCCGATAGAGCAGCTGTGGGATAAGCTCTGGTGATGCATCTGGGGTCGTTCAGTGCAACATCAGAATCTTCGACAGCTTCAGGTTGCTCTTCATTAAGAATGGGTGCTGATTCCCAAGAATATTGAACGACGTTACGTGCTTTCGATTCGACCTCGTTATGATGCGGGAATTGCTGCAGGAGAGTCATGCCCGTTTTCGATGACTTTAATTCAAGTTGACTGAATTGGACAAGAACGAGATATTCATTCTCCATTGAAAAACTTGTCATTTTTGAAAACGACCCCTTGTCTATCAGCTGGGGTACAGCATGAAAGGATTGATGTAAAACTGTTACATTACTTCAATGAATTCTTGCAGAACTGATTGTTAAGGAATATGGTATAAATATATTTTCATTTCTTCATTCTGTTTTCAATAATTGCCCGGAGAAGTGACTGATGGGTTTCTTTTGTAGTTGAGTATATATCAAGCAAAAACAAATGTATTCTGCAACCAGGCTCTCTCTCTTCTGAAATAAGATATTGCTCATGACCACAAACTTCTAAAAAGTGTGCAAATTAATTTTCTCTTTTGTTTGTTTGAGTCCCTATCTATCTATCTATCTATCTATCTATCTATCTATCTATCTATCTATCTATCTATGGTTGTTGCTGCACCCTCATGACCTGGTGATATGCGCAATGTGCGTGGGGATAAAAGTAAAAAAGAGGATAGGGAGAGATTATAGTGAGATAGTAAGAAAAATGTGATAGTGTTAGTGTGAGATTGAGCTAGTAAGATAAAAACAAATGTTACTTTCTATGGCCATGGATAATTGATCTTACTCACTTCTCTCTTAAATGAGTCGAGATCATCTAAAAAATTATACTTGGTGGGAGCCCATTCTACAAAATAAGACACATTGTAAAAAAGGAATACCTGTAATAGTCAAAAGAAATCTGTACCTGGTGGAAACTGAGTTGTGATTGTGTTATTTCCTGATCATACTCACATTTGGATGCATATTACGAGTGAATCTGGGAGCGCAGTGGCTCAGTGGTAGAGTGCTTGACTCGAGACCGAAGGGCCGCGGGTTCGAGCCTCACCGGCGTCACTGCGTTGTGTCCTTGAGCAAGAACATTAATCCTAGCTTAGTACTGGTTTAACCCAGGAAGACCCGTCCCTTTATAACTGAAAGATTGTTGATGGGACGTAAAGAATCAAATCAAACAAACAAACAAACGAGTGAATCTACTGGGATGCTCGAAGTATGATACCGTGGGCATTGCAACAAGGCCATGGTATATCTTGAAACATCGAAAGTCTGGCGTCATAACGACTATATTCGAAGAAGGGCCAGCCCAGGTTACTCTGCATTGCAGATACGCGCTATCATATGGGGAGTAATTGTTTGAGACCCACAATACAGCCCTTCTCCGGACCATTTCTATTTGATTTTTCTTTGTATAAGGGCTACAAACGGTGGAGGCATACTCAACTTGAGGTCTAACAAGGGTTTTGTAGGCTAATTCTTTGACGGACGGATTCTTGGTACAAATATTTCTTTTGACTAGCCTTACCTGTAATGTATTCCAACACAGGTCATTTGTTAAACTTACCTCAACGTAACGGCCACAGTCAACAGACTCCAGCATCTCACCATGGAGGGTATACTGGGAGTGCATTGGCTGCCTACCTCTGCTGCCTTGGCATTTGCTTGGATTAAATTCTATGTCCCAGGTATGTTCCTATTTTTGTAGGCGATGAAGGTCGCTCTGGAGAATGCTGCTATATTTTATATCAATGGTGAGGCAAACTGCACAGCCTGACCTGTGATTGGATATTTTCCGGGAGGTCATTTATGTAGAGCAAGAAAAGTGAACATAATTACCATATTTGTGCTTCAAATTGCCAAGGAAACCGCATGTGAAAAGGTATGAAAGACAACAACATCTGATTTTTCTTTAAAAATGATATTCATTCTATTCTTACAAAATATAATGAGATTGCCATAAGTGGGCCAGCACATGAGATTTCGCTACTCGTCACATATATTTACTGCAAAACACTTATATATGGTGGGCATTTTTATAAGGTGCTATTGGCGATAAAAACAAAAATCATCAAAATATGAGACCGCAAAATAGATTCGGATTCAGTTACACAGTAAGTAATAAATGGACACACATCCTTAGTATGTTGGTATCTATATCGTCAAAATCAACTTTAGAATGGTAGAGTATGTTTTAAAGCAGAGGCAACATAATCTTAAATGCTGCCAAAATTTAATGAGGATCCCTGACGGATGTCCTTGTACATACATATATTTATGGGTATTCCAGAATATACATGTGTAGGAAATTTTGTTTTTTTTATTGTTTTGTTTTTAAAATACCAAAATAGTTTACACATGCCATAATGAGCAATATATATATTAAGTTGTATATAAAAAGAACATCAAAAGTCAGCCTGCGCATCAGCACCCACCGTAGTATAATAGTTTTTTGTAGATGTACCCAGATTATAGCTACTGTGCGGTCAAGCAGGCCGGTTTAAGTCAGTAGCGACGAGACTCGTACGAGTCTACGTTCGTACTACATGTATATTTGCAGTAAAACTGATTTTGAAATGAACAGACTTAAGAAAATCCATGATCAGATGAGGGTGTAGATACCGTATTTAACCTTACCGTATTTGACCTTACACGCGCACATGCTTTCGTAAGCACAGCTGCTTATTAATTACACATTACGAACTTCTGTTTTCTGTCAATGTCGATATATCGTGTGACTACTGTGTATCCTCCAGAAAGTTTTGTCAGGGTCTTTTCTCTTTTTTTTTGTCTTTTTTTATGAGGGGAGGGAGGATCCAAATAATAAAGGGGGCCATCATCGGCCCGCCAGGGAAGCCGCAAGCGTCATTTAAATTCAACCATTTTTTATAACTACAGTGATATCCTATAATTGAGACAGACCTTAATTTCAATGATTAGCATTTGCTTTTTTGTTGTTGACGTCAATAGAAAATAATGCTATTCAATAGCCTTGGCGTTTACCTTCGACATACATACTGTTATGTGCCCTGGAACACATAGTACAGACTGGTTCTAGAATATGTGTTGAAGTTAGAAAAAAAACAATTTTTCATCATTACAAAACATTTTAAAGTGTCAAACATACTACATGTATCCTTTTAAAAGCGAAATCCAATGATTGAGTGTCGGCAAATTCTCATAATACATGTATGTTGAAATCAGCGGTAATTAATCTATGGAACAGGCCCTACAAGGAGATACGTGTATTCCAGTGGTGATGTTTTTTTTTTCCATTTTATTATTTTCAGACCAGCAGAAGCTTATATGGAGCACAAACGGGCACCCGGAGGCTTACATGTGTCACAAGAAGGTGTATATTCAGTTTTCTCAAAAGTAACATTTTACTACAGATATGAGACTGAGACGTCATTGCTTTATCACTCAATGACCCTACAACGTACAGATGTCCCTCGGCGACAACTGTCGGAGAACAGATACACGCTGGCAACGCCTGAAAATCGATCAAAAACTGGCCGGATTTATTGGCCCAGCGTTATGCTAGGTGATTATCAACTCAAACCGGAAGACCCCATTTGTATCCTGGTTTGGTACACTGACATGGTGTATCAAGGACAAGCATTTAATTATTTAAGTGTTTATCTATTAGCAGATGATTAATAAAACATCATGGCAATTGTTATCACCGGTGGGTGTTATCGAACATTTCTTCATGTCTTCCAGTGGATAAGCACATACTTCATGACTTCCAGTGAAATATCACACAATTCATGACTTCCAGTGATTTGTCACATAATTCATGACTTCAGTGATTTGTCACACAATTCATGACTTCCAATGATTTGTCACACAATTCATGACTTTCAGTGATTTGTCACATCACACAATTCATGACTTCCAGGGATATGTCACACACTTCCTGACTTCCAGTGAATTATCACACATTTCCTGACTTCCAGTGATTCATCACAAACATTTCACAGGGTTCTCACAAGCTCTGGAAATCCTGGAAAACCTGTAAAATCACAAAAAAATTTCCATGCATGGAAAAATCATGGAATTTGAAAAAAAAAGAATAATCATGGAAAAATCATGGAATTTTATTAAATAAGTTGACGAAACCACCAGTAGCCAGAAAAAAAACTTGTGTGTCTGACAGCTAGTTTTCTGGCTACTCAAAACTTGTGTGTCTGACAGCTAGTTTTCTTGCTACTGGTTGTTTTAAGTTTTAATTCTTTCAAAATGCATGCATGGTCTACAAGCATGCTTTTATAAATACATTGCTGTTGCTGCAATCCGTATCTATGCTAAGCGTGGTGAAGATGCAGCTAAAAGGGTGGTTGGAGGCCATGCATTAAATACTCATGGGAATTACATTGTTGATCATGAAAAATCATGGAATTATGGAATTGTGTTTTTGTATTTCTATGGGAACCCTGTTTTATATCATTGGATTTTCACAAATTCCATGACTGCCATATCATACAGATCGTTACATCAGTGGATTATCTCTCACATCGTGACTATGAGCAAGTGGACGATATCACAGCAATAGAGGATCTTACACGAGTGCTCATGTTTTATTGAATTTATAAAATGAGTTGGGAAAAAGTTATAAAATGCGAGGCTTGCCGAGCATTTTATCTTTTTTTCGCAACGAGTTAAATAAATTCAATAACACAGGAACACGATTGTAAGATTCTATTTATCACAGGACATTAAACTTACTTAAAAATGGCATTTTTTGCATGAAACGTCAATATTTTGCCATCTTTTTCACAACGTTATAACGGACGTCAATACGTAATGATACTAACTCTCTACATAAATCACGTGTGGCCAGCTTATTGATTTTATTGCATCGCGTTATAGGTAGATTTTACTAAATATTCATGAAGTATGTCCACGCCCTTTTTGGAGAGGAAGTAATCATCAGAATAAAACTCCTGTGGATCATTGATCATATTTTTTTGGCTTCATAAGAAGGTGATAAGAGGCCAGATAAAATAAATCAAAATCAAGAGAGTTCGAACATTTTATGCTCTAAGCAGGAGAATAATGTTTCAATTTTTAGAGTACCCCCTCTGATAAAAATCATTTGTTTGTTTGCTGCGGACTAGGGGGTTCCCCAGCTTATTTACACATGACTAATTTTTGAGATGGGAAACATCCATGTTTTTCATCATAAATCAAATAAGCTATGGCAGGTCTTTCAAAAAAGACGTGTCAAAATTGTATGTGTGAGTAGATTCTGAGAATGGATTACTTTACTGCTATTTAGCACTGTCGGCAATGGAGAAATATTTAGTGGAAAGCCTCCTATATCATCACTCATAGACGCGACGTCATGTAATAAATAGTATTAATTATCACACCATATCAGAAATAGTAAATGAGTACTATAAATTTTTTTTGTTATATGACTCCTATAAAAGACCTTCTCTGATTGGCTGAAACTTGCTTTCACTGGTAGTGACAGAGCTTGATGTCCACCAGTGAGCTAAATTTAGCTTAGTGCAGGTCGACATCAGGATTTGTCAATGTTGACAGACAGCTAAAAATAGATTGAACTTAATGTAGCCCTGTTCAGGTATATGTGATTTTTTCACTGAACATAGATATTGAAAAACTGACTTATTTCTTATGAAAATTTCACAGGTGAAATGTTTTGAATTAAGAATTTGTTTATTTTATCTGAACAGTAATTTAAAGAATGCAATTATTTTGCATGCCTCATAAGAGTTTCAGAAATTTGAGAAGTAATTGTTGAAATAATCTTGTTTTCAGTGCTCTACAGGAACATCTGACTTGAGTAAATTTATAGATGTGAAAAACTTTAATTAAGCTAGGAAAAGAGAGACAGTGTCATATAACAAAACAATTGGTGCATTCTTTTTCGGTTAACACCAGTATTAAATATGTTCTCGAGTTGACAAATCCTGATGTTAACCTCAAAAGAAAGCCTCAATTGTATAATGTCACAATACTTTCAGTGTATGTCATAAATATCACCTCATTGATATCTGTGCATTCACCTCAAATATTATGACAATCTGTGCATTTAGCTCAAGCATTATATTTCTATTTTTGCATTATCTAAACAAAGTCATGCCATGTCTAACTGCTAATTACTTCAAAAATCATGACTGTTCATTATACTCAATCGTTAGGACCAGCTGTACATTTACCTCAAAACTCATGACAATCTGTGAAATAACCTCAACCTGTGCATTATCTCAGCCATATAATGTCTAACTGTTAATTCGCTTAAAAATCATGACTGTCAATGGCGTATCTAGAGGGTGTTCAGGGGTTTGGCTCTAACCCCCCACACCGCTCCCAGTTTTTTTAAGTATCCCATAAAAATGAAATAATTTGGTCTCACTGAAACCAAATTATTTCATTTTCATGGGATATTTAAGAAACGAAACATGAATTAAAATCAGCACAGCAAACTCCCACACATTTAAGCATATAAACCCCCTTTCCAGAAATCCTGGATCCGCCCCTGACTGTTATTTTTACTCAACCGTTTGGACCAGCTGTACATTTACAACAAAACTCATGACAATCTGTGAATTTACCTCAACCTGTCCATTATCTCAACCATATCATGTCAAACTGTTTATAAAGCCAAAAATCACGAATATTTATTATCTCAGACATCATGGCTCTCTCTGTGCATTTACCTCAAACATAATGACTACCTGTGCATTTATCCCAAACGTGCCATGTCTATCTGTGCATTATTTCAACATCACGTCTAGCTGTTTATTGACTGTTCATTATCTCAACATCATGACTATCTGAGCAGCTATTTCAAACATAATATAATGACTACCTGTGCATTTATCCCACACGTGTCATTTTTTGTCTATCTTTGCATTATCACATCACGTCTAGCGGTTTATATATCGACTATTCATTATCTCAACATCTTGACTATCTGGGCGTTTATATTAAAAGTGCCATGCCTATCTATGCATTATCTGAACCACATAACGTCTAACTGTTTATCACTTAAAGCATTATGACTGTTCATTATCTCACCATCATGACTTTTTATCAAGGCATTTACCTCAAACGTGCCATGCATATCTGTACCTTATTTAAACATGTCATGTCCTACTGTTTTTTACATCAAACATCATGACTGTTCATTACCTCAGACATCATGCCTTTCTCTGTATTTACCTAAAGCATAATGTCTATCTGTGCATTTACCTAAAACATAATGACTATAACTAACGAAGGCTGCTCACAATAGCTCACCTTGAGTCTTCGGCTCTGGTGAGCTAAGAAAACACACACAAAAAACTTACTAACAAACTAACTTACCGTCAGTGAATCATCCCTCCCACAAACTTCATGATTGTAACTGGATCAGCTCACACATTATGACTATCATTGGAATATCTCATAGTATGCTATATCATGACTTTTAAGTAAATCATCTCACTTATCCTTACGATCTGTCCATTTTCTTCCTGACTATAAATGAATTTGTCTCGCACAACCTGAATATAGTAGCTCCAGGGCTGTTTGAAATCCTTGTAAAATAAATAAAGCATTAAATTAAAGCTGAATATACTAGAATTTGTCTCACACAACCAGAGTGTACAAGACTTTGCCTCATACATCCTGCATATACACGAATTTGTCTCACACAACCTTGAGTATACAAGAATTTCTCACACAGCCTGTATATACAAGAATTTGTCTCACACAACCTGAATAGACAATACTTTGTCTCACAGAACCTGAATATACACAAATTTGTCTCACACATCCTGAAATATATAATAATTTGTCTCACACAAACTGAATTTACACGAATTTGTCTCGCACAACTTGAATAAACAAGAATTTGTCTCACACAACCTGAATATACATGCATGATCTCTTACATCATGGTTATCTGTGTATAATCTCCAACACCATTACTTCAACTGAATTATCGCATGTATAATTACAACCAAAAATTAAAAAAAAATATGTCCATGACTATTTTGATAAAATGAACTAAAACTTACTTAAATACAATCTGTAAATAATCTCTCACTTCACGGTTACAGTGGATAAGCTCACACATACCATTAGTGAGACATATTTACCATAATGACGCATCACTTCTATCAGTAAATTATCTTGCTCATCCTAACTCCTTACAGTTACATTTTCTTACTGAGGTAAACTTTCGAACAATTTATCCTTCAGTTCTCAAATAAAATATTGGCTATCAGGGCTGGAATCAACAAAATGCTTACCAGAAAACCCTAATCAGACTTCCTGAGCAGTCTGTTAAGTGTCTTTCAGTGTATTTCCTCGTTGCCTGTGGTCTTTTTGGCACGCAAATTCAGCAAATCTCACACTTCACGATTATCAGTGGATTTGCTCACACATTATGACTATCAATGAAATTCCCTACATTTATGCTACATCAAGACTGTCGGTGATTTTTTTTCTAACCACCTTTTTATCAGCCAATCATTTTACACTTCATGTCTGTAAGTGAATTTGTCTCGAAAATAATAATAATAGACTTATTCTTGCATAACCAGACTGTAATTGTATTGTCTCACACATCATGACCAGCAGTAAATGTTCTCTCAAACATAACTCATTTAATTGAATTGTCTCTTACATATATAATGGCTACCAAAGTACTGAAAATGGCAATGCACAAATCTTCATTTCACCAAATATTCAAGTGTCCTAAGCTTTATCAAATATTTAAGTAAATGGCTTTATTTGTTGTTAACTACAGTAGTACACACTGTACATTTTTACTTCTATTTATACTTATAGAAACGAACACTATCTTTATAAAATTGATTTTTTCGATGTTTTTATGCATTTCGAGCTTCGTTGGTATGCCGATGATGCTTCCAACTTATTAATTGAGGTTTGGGACTCAAGTGCCAGTGTACACACTGTACATTTTTACTTCCACGTCATGGATATAAACAAATACAGGTACAAACAGAATCCCATTGGATTATTGATTTTTTTGAGATGAAATGTCAGTGTGTTCATAACAGCATAATTTCCAAATTCGCTTTCAGATATAAAGTGATAAAAACTAAGATAAGATGTCTTTTATACTTGTTACACTATTATGTTAATTATTGCTATTACCAGTACATCAGCATGCGCAGACCCAGAAAGTTTTGTCAGAGGAGGTTCCACCTCTGACAACATATTTTGTTTTAGTTGATGAGGGGAGAGCATCCAAATACCACTAAAAGCCGGCCATCATCGACCCACCAGCAAAACGCCATTTACATGTCGTTTTGCTGGCGGGCCAATGATTGAATGCTTACTTGGTACTTTTGTGAATTTTCAGCGGATCCGAACCAGTATTGCTTAGAAACCCTTTATTTTTGTGATTTTCAGGGGGATCTAGACCCCCTGTCCCCCACCCTGGATCCGCACATGATCCAGAGAATTTTTCTTGTCTTTTACAAGTTTGGATCTTGGGACAATGACTTGTGTCACTAAACTGTAAAACATATATTTGGCGGGATAATTTTTATTTGGCGCTATTCATGGTAAAAACCAAAATCGCCAAAATATGAGACCGCGAAATATAGATTCGAATTCAATTACACAATAACCAATAGACACTCATCCATGGTGAAGGTACATGTATCTGTATCAATAAAAACAAATTTTGAACAAAAGAGCCTTTTTCTCGTTGAGAAAGCACCATTTAATAAGAGGCTACTATTAAATGAAAGAATATGCTCTCGCTAGGGAGCTTATTCTTTCCTTTTAGAGTAGCTCCTTATTAGAATAGAAAATAACTTTAAAGTGCATTAAATTGAGAAACCACCAAAATTAAACTACGCCAATATGTCAGTCTTTTAAATCACCAAATTTTGATACCCGCAAATATTTAGTGTTTTATAGTATTGTGCCCTTTGTCCCTTTCTTGTACTTCATTTGGACAAGATCTTTTTTGTTTGATTTGATTCTTTACGTCCCATCAACAATCTTTCAGTTATATAGGGACGGTTCTTCCTGGGTTGTACCAGTACTAAGCTAGGATAAATGTGTCTTGCTCAAGGACCACAACACAGTGACGCCGGTGAGGCTCGAACCCGCGGCCCTTCGGTCTCGAGTCAAGCACTCTACCACTGAGCCACTGCGCTCCCTTGGACAAGATCTGATTTAGGAAATTACATTCTTCATTAAAATATAACATATTATATATTTTATAATACTCTTGTTTATTTTTCTCTGGTAACCTGCTATTTTTGGTGTGGCTATTAACAAATCCGTTTTTTATTCATATATGTTTAACAAGAATGACAAGAAACTGTATAGTTTAAGTAAAATAAAACGCATCTGTTATGTTATGTTTTGTCAAGTATAGTCTTATTACGATAAAAATTGCCTTTAAAATTGTTGATTTTGTTACTTTGTATGTTGATGTTGTTTCAAATAAAGTTTAAAGACCTACTGTCTTTCTATTTGCGAGCAGCTACGTACGTCCATCAAATTAAAGCCATGATTGTGAAGTTTTAATCATTTATAATGGTCAGGGTTTGATAAGTCTGGCAATTTCAATACAATCTTTACCAGTTAAGCATGACACTTTTAAAAATGATAATACAAGAAAGTTAGGTCATCAAATACAATTTTCTTGATTTTCAGAGTTTAAAAAACACATCACCAAACAAAATGGTGGCAATTGAAGGCCTTTGATTGTCAGATCTGATTGACATGTATTTTAATAGTAGGAGTGTATTTTGGATGTTTCAAACAGGTGGTCCATGGCTGATACAGTTACAAGGGAGATTATGTCAGAATGGTTTCATTACCTTGAATAATAAAAATAATATCAATATTAAAGTTGGAGACCATTCAAAATTTACATTTATGATATATAAGCTGGTCACCAGAAGAGCAGAATGAACCATTCATACAGTTACCGACAAAAAGTAAGATTGTGAAAAACTGAACTCAGTAGCATGCTTACTATGTCCTTGGTTTATGATGTTTAACAATCTACCTTGGCGTTTCCAAAATTTCAGACACATAATATTTTTGCCAACAAACAAGCATACTGGTAATGATTCAATTAAGAAAAGTCCATTTGTCATTTTATATTTAACGGTGATTTAGTTTATAAATTCAAAAGAATTGTTGGAAATTCTAATTTTAGCGACCAATTCAAAAAGATTATCAAACGTGATCTAACTTTGATGTCATGCAACAGTCTGCATGCCTGGTTCTAAACCCTATCACGGTTTATAGCTATGGTTTCCTCTTTAAATTATACAACAGTGGGTCAGGCCTGACTCTGTGACAGCTCTGACGTAAAGCTTTAATCTGTGGGATGGTGACTGATACTTATCTGCTGTTGTTGCGTTTGTGTTTAACGTCCCACCAACTGCTCAGGTCATATGGAGATGAAGCCTTGGCTTAAGGTCTAATCCAACAGACTGGTGAAGCCGGGAATCGAACCTGGGATCCCTGGTTAATAAGGCAAGTAGTTTATCCACTAACCACAGCGGCTTCTGATGCATATCTTTAGCTGGGCCCAATGTGGCTCTACTTGAGGTTTTCTTTAGCTCTGACTATCTGTGAGTCGTGAGCCCTTTTCTTTGTTTCATCATAATGTGTTAATTTGATTAGAGTGTTTCTCCATGGTGATACATTGCAATATTTAGAAGGCTTCCATGCGAGCTGAACATTTCTTGTACATCTACAACAGCAGAATCTAGGACAAAGATTTGGTACCAGTAAAATACATTCATGCCACCCCCACATCACCCAGTGACTTATTCTAATGTCCCTTCTAAGGCGGTGGTTCTGTTGTTGTTGACTTGTTGTTTATTGTTACTCCCATTGTGGGAGTCTATAATTGTTCTATGTTTTGTTGTACGTTATTTTATGACCATTCTAGTTTTGCAATCATCTTGATGGAAAAGAGAGAGCTGATTGCTCTGCTTAGTTTGTCTTCCTGATGTCTCGTGATTGTAGTGCGGCTCTTCCTCGCGATGCCATGGGTTTGTCTGCAGTTTGTGGTCTTTCTTGATCATACTCACAATTTTTTCCCATTGAGGCCTAAGTGACACACCACATACTGTAAATTTGGAAATGGCATAACCACTCTGACGTTTACTGATAGGTAAACCATGCTCCAGTCCCAACTTTCTAACTTTCGAAAAATTTCATGAGACATGAATTTTCGCGAATAGCATTAAACAACATATAAGCGATGTGAAAAATTCGCGACTAAGTCAAAATTTACCCATATCAATCAACGAAAGCGTGATTTTGCATTTTGCGAGGATTTTTTTCAGGAAACTTTATCGCGGAAATAAAGTCCTCCCAAAAATTTCTGAATTTACAGTAGCAAACAGGTCTGTTTTTAGGTTATTCTCAAAACAAATATTTTCGCAAATTTCTGAATTTACAGTAGCAAACAGGTCTGTTTTAAGGTTACTCTCAAAACAAATATTTTCGCAAAATTTTCGAATTTACAGTATGGGTGATCAAATTAATTTTGTTTTCTATCATGAACTATTAAATGTCCCAGTTGTGACATGGGAACATAATTACAGTATTTTTGCTTCAAATTGCACAGGAAACCCCCTGTGAAAAGGTATGAATGACAACAACATCTGTTTTTTTTTTTCTTTAAAAAAGACATTCATTCTATTCTTACATAAAATTTTTATGAGATTGCCATAAGTGGGCTAGCAAATGAGATTTTGGTACTCATCACATAAACTTACTGTAAAACACTTATATATGGTGGGCATTTTTATTTGGCGCTATTGGCGGTACAAACAAGAAATATGAGACCACAACATATATTCGAATTCAGTTAGGCCAGAATTTTTTTATTAGTTGATTTACGGGATTTTTTTTTCAGATTTAGGGTCGGGGGGACGAAAAAAATAAATAAAAAAGCTCTGAAAATGACCAGTTGACTGGTCATTTTCAGAGCTTTTTTTTTTTTTTTTTTTTTTTTTCTTCAGATTTTTTTTTTTCAGAGCTTTTTTTCTTTTTTTTCTTTAATATCTCCAGAAAAGCAGTAAAACTAGTAAGGTAATCTTTAAATATTTCATCATTTTCCTAAAAATCTGGAAGGGACAATCACTTTTAACAGTGTCACTCTCAAAAATGCACAGACAGAACCTCAAAAAAATATTATTTTTTTCAACCAAACAATTAATATTTAGAGTCGGAAAATTTTTTAGAAATTAAATTTTATTTTTTTCCTACTTTCCGGAAAATTACAGTAGGAGGGTTCGTAAATCAACTAATAAAAAAATTCTGGCCTTACACAGTAAGTAATAAATGGACACACATCCTTAGTATGTTGGTATCTGTATCGTCAAAATCAACTTTAGAATGGTAGAGTATGTTTCAAAGCAGAGGAAACATATCTTAAAAAGGGGCTACTATTAAAGGAAAGAATATGCTCACCATGGGAGCATATTCTTTCCTTTAAAAGTAGCACCTATGAAAGTAGATAACTTTAAAGAGACATTAAGTTGAAAAACCACCAAAATTAAGCTACGCCAAAGTGCTCATCTTTTAAAATCGCCAAATTTAATGTTGTGAATATTACATGGCTTACAGTTAACATGTATGCATAGCTACCTAATGGGACTAGAGGACAATTTTTTTTCTATGTTTAAGATTCAAAATCGCTGTTACTTCACTTTTTGCCTGGTGTATATATACTATATACTCTGATCTAAATGAACTTGCAAATTTAACATAACATCTGATTGGATAATCATTTCTTTTCATGTAATAATTCTGCAACAGAATATCCTACTGTATACTGTCCGAAACTTGATTATGTAATGTCACTTTACATTGTCTTTTTGAAAGATTTTTTTACTAGGACGATAAACCATCCCAAATGAAATTCCAATATGGTTATCCGCTAAATATAGATGCACAGAACCATCACCTACTTTTAAATTCATTCATTCTGTTTACAAGTAAATAATGCTCCGATCCATACTGATCTGCTATGGAATTGATAGCAAAATCTTACAGCTGGCTCATATATTATATAGAGGATCTTACATGAGTGCTCATGTTTTATTGAATTTATTAAACGAGTTGGGAAAAAGAGATAAAATGCGAGGCTTGCCGAGCATTTTATCTCTTTTTCGCAACGAGTTTAATAAATTCAGTAATACAAGAGCACGAATGTTAGATTCTATTTATCATATGACAAATACTTTGAAATCTCATTTCTGGCGTAAAAACGTTATGATTTTGTCATCATGTACGCAATATTGTTATGGACGTCATAACGTTTCCTGAAAATCGATAAACCACTAGTGGTTTACAGATTTTATTGCATGGTGTTATTTCACTCCCAGACGTGACGTCATATGATAAATAGATTTTACATCATTCTCATTCATGTCACATTTCGTACATCCATACTTGTATGTAAGCAACCAAGGCTCTAGCAAGCCAGCGCACATGTGCAGCCTTGACTGAGTCTTCGCTGCTGGGCAATATGATAAGTACCAAAATTAAATAAGCTGGCTCGTATATTATACACAGTTTGTTTGCACCAAATCTTGCCACCTATCATCAACAATAGAAAAGCGAAAGAATATATATGCACAGACGTTTAAATAGTGACTTAATGCATATCCTTAAAATATGGGCCTCAATGCGAGAAAACTTGTCATCGGTGTTCTGGACTGAATATGACTCTAACTAACCTGCTCAGCTACAGAGACAAGCTAAAATATTGAAATTTAGCATGGAGCAAGTTTGACTACTTAACTTACCAGATAGGGAAGGCGCTGATCAGACAGCGCGGCAGCCCATGCTGGTCTGCGCCTTAGTTGTTCTCATACAACAAAGTCAGGTTATCTCGCGTCAAGGCCCATCTTATTGTTTAACTGACAACAACATATATATGCACGTTTTCTCATCATTAGGCAATTAACAGGACATGCAAGTTTGGGCATCAGTTTCATGAAATTTACACATCCTGCTGCTGAGATACCAGTTTAAACAAACTTAAGAAATGTCACAGTTTAAATATTTTTGTGACAACTTTCATCTTGTTAAAGGTTTACAACCTAACTAAATCGCTTTCACAGTAAATTTTGTTTGTTTGTGTTGAGGATTTATGTCCCCGTCACAACATTTCAGTCATATGTGTATTTACATAAAAAATAATGCATTTTAGCTTTTAACTTTCATTTCAACTTTCATACATGTTTGGCAACCCCTTACACCTATTAATAATCATAAAAAAAGAAACTGTGTCAGTACATGAGATAATTAGAGAATATTACATGGTGTTTTGGTTAGTGCCCCAGGATCAATCTGATATCCCATTATCAGGCCGAGGGTTGATACTGATAATCAAAACGCCGTGTTACAATTTGTTCATATTCCATCTCGCTATTTTAATGCAATGGGTGTGCAAAAATGTAAATACAGCAGGAGTCTGTGGCGTAAATTAGGGGATAACTGTATTCAAAATTTTCATTTGGGGAGGTATATCGTCTGATATACGGTCGGAAATTTAGTTTTACGGCGACGCGTAAGCGGAGCCGTAAAACGTGATTTCCGAACGTATATCCGACGATAAACCTCCCCAAATGAAAATTTTGAATATGGTTATCCCCATTCTAATGCACTATTAAATTTTCCATTAAAAAAGACAGTGAAAATGTACTTTTTTGCGCCTAAACTTCCAGCGGCTGCCAGCTGCATAAAACCGCTTGCCAGCTGCATATATTCACTTGTCAGCCAATGAAAAGCGACGTTACGTAATGACGTTGGGTTTCCTACAGTATATCGCAGGATATACTGTCGCAAATTTATGACGTTATCCAATCAGACATCGCGTTGCATTTGCAAGTGCATTAGAATTTTGCTTTACCACATGCCACTTATTTATATTTGACGTTATCTAATGAACAACGTCTCATATAAAGAAATGTATGTATATATGTTGTATTCTAATGCACTTGAGTTTGTAACGCGACGTTTAATTGGATAACGTCAAAAATTTGCGACAGTATATCCTGTGATATACTGTCAAAACTCGACGTCATTACCTAACGTCGCTTTTCATTGGTTGACAAGTGAATATATGCAGCTGGCCGTTGAAGCGGTTTTATGCAGCTGGCAGTCGTTGTACGTAGGCACAACATAGTACATTTTAGCTGTCTTTTTGAAGGAAAAATGTTAATATTGCATTAGAATGGGGATAACCATATTCAAAATTTTCATTTGGGGAGGTATATCGTCGGATATACGTTCGGAAATCACATTTTACGGCTCCGCTTACGCGTCGCCGTAAAACTAAATTTCCGACCTTATATCCGACAATATACCTCCCCAAATGAAAATTTTGAATACAGTTATCCCCTTATTAAAGCTCCGCGGCTGAATTATCGGCGCACGCTTCAAGCCACAAGGCATGTATTAAAATCAATAAAACCACTAGTGTTTTACATACTTTTAATACTTACGTTTTTAATGGGAACCACAACAATGCTGCACACATAATGACAAGAGCCGTATTTTTTTTCACGCTTAAGATGTGATTCCAAAGTAAATTTAATGTCATATGATATTAAAATAGAATTTAATATTCATGCTCCATTATTATTGAATCTATTAACTTGTTGCAAAAAGCGATAAAATGCTCGACAAGCCTCACATTTTATTGTTTTTTCTCAACTTGATTAATAAATTCAATAAAAAATGACATGAGTAAGATCCTTTATTCATCACATATGCATAAAATCACTCTATAAACTCGCATGCTCAGATATCCAGTGGGCTTGTAGAAGTCAATTTTTTGGTCAGAGACTTCATCTTCACCCATAATTTGTGTGCGAGAAATAAAGGCTCTGGCAAATCAGCACATTTGTATTGTACATTTGTGCCTTCACTACTTGCCCATGCAATGAGAACCAAAATCTCATGTACTGGCTCAACTACAAGTAAACCGGGATTAAAATACATACATGTACAATGAATATATATCGTACAAAAAAACTCTCAAATGGTCTGTACAAAGTTATGTGAAACAAAATTGATAGACAATATAATATAAATTCGTAATACAAAAACACACATTTATACACAAAAACACACATTTATACACATGCAATAATTTCTTAAACAATCAGCACACAGAAACAAGTACAAATTACAGACGCTCAGATAAGAAATCGCTTAGTGTAAAATTGTGATTATTTTCTTACCCATCTGTCTAAAGATATATTTTGGGTGCTCAAAAGAACCGTCTCAGGGAGACGGTTCTTTAGAGTACCCACAACATATGTTTTGGTTGAGAAATGAGAAAAATAATTTCAATTGCGCACAATTATCTGGAGGCCAAAATTACATTTCGCACACTTATCTGGAGGCCAAAATTACATTTTGCAAGAAAATGAGACTCCAATTATTCATAGCACTTAAATGGTATGGCAAAATCATGTAAATAACTATTACATCAAAAACATTGGGGAGCAGCGAAATTTCAGACAAGTTTGCACGTTCCGGCAGTATTGCCAGAGCTTTCACTGCTCGCATACACAGAGATGTAGATGAAGGCTCAAGCCAGTTTTCAGGCTTCTAGCGACACTACAATGTAGATAGCTGAGCATGCATTTTTAAACCTTACCTTCATGAATATTCATGCTAAGCTCCACCCACTATGAATGATTATATGAAAAATCTTTCTCGCTTGTACATAGAAAAAGACATAGATGAAGGCTCAAGCCAGTTTTCAGGCTTCTAATCACACTACAATGTAGATAGCTGAGCATGCATTTTTAAACCTTTCCTTCATGAATATTCATGCTAAGCTCCACCCACTATGAATAATTATATAAAATTACTTGTCAGGTCCGCTAGTGTAGGATCATATCTTATCTCATTTCCATAAGCAAACAGAGTAGACCCTGATCAGGCAGCTCTTACAAGGGTCTGCTCTGTTTGCAAAAGTGTTAAAAGGTGTCTGAGGTTAAGGGTTAAAGAATGATTATAGCAGAGGTTTAGATAAACAAAATTTTTTAGCGTAAAATTGTGAATATTTTCTTACCCATCAGTTTTAACATATGTTTAGGGTGCTCAAAAGAACCATCTCATTGAAACGGTTCTTTTGAGTACCCACAACATATGTTTCCGTCAAGAAATAAGATCTTTTTTTTTGGTACTTCAGACCTGATTATAGGCATGTGTGGTCAGTACCAAAATCTTGTGAACTTGCCCAGTGGCGGATCCAGAAGGGGTTCAGGGGGTTCGCCCAAACCCCTCTCTCTGCCCACCTTTTTAAATATCCTATGAAAGAGAAATAATTTGGTCTCAGTGAGACCAAATTATTTCATTTTCATGGGGTATTTAAGAAAAAATAGATAAGATCAGCAAAGCAAAGCAACCCCCCCCCATACATATGAACCCCCTTTCTAGAAATCCTGGATCCACCCCTGTCACTCCATTATTCAATATTTACACATGCTGCTGTCTTCCCTTAGATGAACTTATATCAAAGAAATGTCTTAATATGATGATCATGCAGAGATGTGCAACTGTCTGCATTTGCCCATGAAGAGATTTGCCCATGTGATTACCTAAGGACATGCTGTTTCTGACAGTATTTCGCAGGATATACTGTCACAAAATTATGATGGTATCCAATCAGGCGCTTTGTTACATTTGCAAGTGCATTAGAAGTGTAAAAGGGGTATGTGCATTGAGTGGCTATTTTGGTCCCCTCTAGAGCCAAAAACTGAAAATTGCTTTTCACCAATTTCTTTTGATTGATTTATTAGAAGAACTGAAGAAAAAAATTTGGTATTTATTTAAATTTTACCGTTGCTATGGTAACAAAAATGGCCGACAAAATGGTCTTAAAATAGAGAAAATGCCATTTTGGACCAAATTTAAGGCTTTTAGAGACCGATCTTTTAAGAATTAGATATCAGCACAGCTAAATACCAAAAATCCTTTTAATATGATGTGTGCCTTGGTAGTTCTCATCTTCTGTTAAAAAATCTTTTTGGTATTTGCTTGTGCTCTATGTTAATTTCTCTGTCAAACCTCTCAATTTTGCTCCAAAATTGTCAATTTCCTATATACAGCCTATTTTTGCGTCCATTTTCGTTACCATAGCAACAGTAAAAGTCAACGTAACTTGAGACTTTTACACTTGGGCCATTGTTCTAATAAACTAATAAAAACAAATTGGTGAAAAATCTTTTTATATTCTAGCCCATAGGGGAGGGGGGCAAAAAAAGCCTCCTTAATGCATAGCTCTTTTAGCTCCACCCACTGTATTCATCACACCATGAAGGTTGAAAAATAAAATTTCAATTCAAACTGAGTGCAAAGCTCAGACTCTTATCTAGCTGATTCAATGAAGTCCAGCCTTTATTTCACCCCAACCAATGCATCTCCTTCATAGCGTAAAATCAGTAGGATAAATGTTCTAAAATTTCGAACACTAGTTGCCTGCCAAAAAAAGCCTAAACCAACAGCGCAGACCCAGATCAGACTGCTTCTGAGGAAGCAGTCTGATCTGGGTCTTCCCTGTTTGCTATTCTAACAAGTATCTTGTCATGAAGGTTGAATAATAAAATTTCAATTCTAATTGAGCCCAAAGCAAAGACTCTTATCTGACTGGTTCAATGAAGTCCAGCCTTTATTGCACCCTACCAATCACTCTCCTTCATAGCAAAAAATCAGTACGGTTAATGTTCTAAAATTTAGAACACTAGTTTCCTGCCAAAAAATGTCTGGACAAAAAGAGCAGATCCTGATCAGACTGCTTCTAAAGAAGTGGTCTTATTAGGGTCTTCCCTGTTTGTTATTCTGACAAGTATCTTGTCATGATATGAAGGTTGAATAATAAAATTTCAATTCTAATCGAGTGCAAAGCAAAGACTCTTCTCTGACTGATTCAATGAAGTCTTTATTGCATCTCCCTCATAGCATAAAATCAGTATGGTAAAATGTTATAAATTTTTAATACTAGTTGCCTGCCAAAAACTCCTGGACAAACAGAGCAGATCCAAAGAAGCAGTCTGATCTGGGTCTTCCCTGTTTGCTATTCTGACACGTATCTTGTCATGGAGGTTGAATAATAAAATTTCAATTCTAATTGAGTGCAAAGCAAAGACTCTTATCTGACTGGTTCAATGAAGTCCAGTCTTTATTGCACCCTACCAATCACTCTCCTTCATAGCAAAAAATCAGTATGGTTAAATGTTCTAAAATTTAGAACACTAGTTTCCTGCCAAAAAATGTCTGGACAAAAAGAGCAGATCCTGATCAGACTGCTTCTAAAGAAGTGGTCTTATTAGGGTCTTCCCTGTTTGTTATTCTGACAAGTATCTTGTCATGATATGAAGGTTGAATAATAAAATTTCAATTCTAATCGAGTGCAAAGCAAAGACTCTTCTCTGACTGATTCAATGAAGTCTTTATTGCATCTCCCTCATAGCATAAAATCAGTATGGTAAAATGTTATAAAATTTTTAATACTAGTTGCCTGCCAAAAACTCCTGGACAAACAGAGCAGATCCAAAGAAGCAGTCTGATCTGGGTCTTCCCTGTTTGCTATTCTGACACGTATCTTGTCATGGAGGTTGAATAATAAAATTTCAATTCTAATTGAGTGCAAAGCAAAGACTCTTATCTGACTGGTTCAATGAAGTCCAGTCTTTATTGCATCCCTACCAATCCATAGCCTTCATAGCATAAAATCAGTATGGTTAAATGTTCTAAAATTTTGAGCACTAGTTGCCTGCCAAAAACACCATAACCAACAGTGCAGACCCAGATCAGACTGCTTCTGAGGAAGCAGTCTGATCTGGGTCTTCCTTGTTTGCTATTCTGACATGTATCTTGTCATGGAGGTTGAATAATAAAATTTCAATTCCAATTGAGTGCAAAGCAAAGACTCTTATCTGACTGGTTCAATGAAAGTAAGTAAGGGTGCAAAGATCAGGAATCGATACAATCAAGTACCACACCTGACCCAGGGCACCAATGGGAAAGTGACAAACTCGCAGCAGACACCACAAACAAGAGCCAAGAGGTCAGCCCTTTCCCAGCAGGTGACCACAAAGCACATATAAACAGACGCGCACAAAGACATAGCAAACACAAGACAGAACAAAAACATAAAAGATCCACAAAAGAAGTACCGCCTTGGAACGGTCAGTAAAATATTTTACTGGAGGGCTTAAACCGGTTTAACGGCGCCAACCGCACCCTTAATTCAGATGTCCAGTCTTCATTGCACCCTACTAATCTATCGCTTTCATACAAAAAAATCAGTAATGTAAATATTCTAAAATTTCCAACACTAGTTTTAATTGCCTGCTTTTGCTTTCAATTTTATCTTTCGTTTGTAATTGACAACAAAGTAAGTAAGGTTGCAAAGATCAGGAATCGATACAATCAAGTACCACACCTGACCCAGGATACCAATGGGAAAGTGACAAACTCACAAAAGACACCACAAACGAGAGCCAAGAGGTCAGCCCTTTCCCAGCAGGTGACCACGAAGCACATATAAACAGACGCGCACAAAACATAGCAAACACAAAACAGAACAAAAACATAAAAGATCCACAAAAGAAGTACAGCCTTGGAACGGTCAGTAAAATATTTTACTGGAGGGCTTAAACCGGTTTAACGGCGCCAACCTCACCCTTAATTCAGATGTGGATCAAGACACATAGATATTTGGTTTGCATGAAAGACCCCTAACTTATCAATGCATCATCTCCTAAAACATATAAATCAAGATATAACAAGGAGATAAAGCAAGGATAAGGACTCAACAGTAAATTAAACTGAATACCGGAGCAAAAGAAATCCAACAGGTAAACCCCGGTGGGCCCGACAAACAGCCAAAGCATCAGGCCCCTACCATCTCATCAATAGATAAGTCTTTAAGTCGGAACCATCATAGAGTCTGAAGTCCGACCCACCGGCGTGCAATTAAAGAGGAAAGCAAAGTTGCCAACTGTGATTGGGTTGACCACCAAGCATGCAGTCTGTTGCAATACATTAATGTTATAGCCAATCTTTTTATAATGGGAAATTATTTTAATGAACTGCGCTGAAAAATTATTAGAGCCAACAATCTTCTTCAACTTATACACCAAGTCACCATAGAAATCAGGTTCCAAAAGTCCTTGGCGCAAGAGAGATTTAAGTCCAACTTGGAATTTAGAAATCAAATCAAAGTATCGTCTATAAAATTTTGAAAATGTTTTGCGAAGTTTATGATACCGATAGCCCTGTTTAAGAAGTTTCTGAGTTAACAATTTATTGCGAGTGTTGAAGTCAGTAACATAGCTAGATGCTCTAGCAAAACGAATGAGTTGAGAGATATAGACTCCATAGGATGTAGAACGAGGAACATCACCATCTAAAAATGGGAAATTGACAATTTCAAAATCAAAGTCGTCACGTTTATCATAAATTTTGGTAGAAACAATACCATTAGAAATTGACAAATGCAAGTCTAAAAATGCGGCTTCGGTATCAGAGGCATTGGCTTTATTAAGTTGGAGTTCTTGAATCAGCAGAAGGAAGAAAATAACATAAGAAATGATTTCATGATCAATCTCCACAAAAAAATGGGACCAGGCCGGGATCTAGTTCGCGATCTCTGGATCTGCTGTTGGACTTGCTACTGACTGTGCTATGGGGCCCAAAGCTTGGCAAAAATACCTGGACCAACAGCGCAGACCCAAATCACACTGCTTCCTTCTGAGGAAGCAGTCCGATCTGGGTCTTCCCTGTTTGCTATTCTGACAAGCATTTTGTGACTCCAGCCCTCTAAACAATATTATATTTGAGGACAAAGAGAAAAAGAAAAGTGTCTGAAATTTTATAACATTTACCTAAATACAGTATTACATGTATATCACATATTTTGGTGCTTTTATGTGTAGACTTTGATTAACATATTGTTCTCCATTCAACACACCAATTAGAATGCCATGCCTATCAAAAACCCACCAGCAAAACTCCCTGCCAAGAACATATTTTGTTGAAAGAACTTCTTTATCTGAAAGAGAGATAAAAAAAAGGGACATCAAAAACCTTCATGGTACATACTAGGTTCAGATAAATAAAAAGTAAAAATTGAGTGTAAAATCGTAAAAAAAAAGTGAATACTTTCTTTTCCATACGTTTTAACATTTGTTTATGATGCTCAAATTGGTCTCATTGAGACAGTTCTTTTGAGTACCCACAACAATATGTTCTGGCTTGAAATAAGAAAATTAATTTTTAATTATATTTTTAATGCACTCTAATCTAAGGCCTGATAACACAAATGTTCTAAAAATTCTAAGCACTCACTGCCTTAAGTTCAATTATCTGTTTTATTTTTTGTGAAAGACCTTATAAACCCTTCAGTGCTGGAAACCTGATTGTTTGAGTTGGTTCTTTACATCCCAGTTAATAATTTTCCAGTGCTGTCAGTACCTTTCTGGTATTTTTGACCTTGTAAATACTGTTACAAAATATGTAAACCACTAGTGGTTTAAATATTTTAATACATGGCGTTATATCACTCCCAGACGCAACATTTTTTGATAAGAGAATAAAAAGCTCTTGGACTAGTCTAGATGTAACTTGAAAATTACGCTTACATTTCTCTCCAAATATGGGAGATTTCTGTTTGCTTCTCTCTCTAGTGTTCTGGTGGCCCGGCTAAGGTCAATGTTAACTTTATTCCAGTCTATCTTTATAAAACCCTTGTGCTGTGCTATCTACAATAAAAAAAAAGCCACCAGCGCATGACACAGGTTTAGATAAACAAAATTTTTCATCGTAAAATTGTAAATTTTGTCTTACCATTAATTTTTAGCATATGTTTTGTGTGTTCAAAAGACCCGTCTCATTAAGATGGCTCTTTTGAGTACCCACAACAGTGATTCATTTACAATTTTGGGCTTAAGGGTCCTGGGACTCACTGTTTCCCATATCAATGAGTCCCAACTGCAAACTTATGAGTCCAGAACACTATTTTTAATGACAAGTCTGCAATAATATTACATCCTGGGACTAGCTGAAATTAAAACTTTGCATCCCAGAGACAAAATTATGTGCAAAAGATGCAGGACTCGCAGGTAACAAAATCACTGCCATAACATATGTTTTGGTTGAGAAATAAGAAAATTATTTTTCTGTTAGGCACTCTTAACTAAAGTCCTGGTATGATATATTTTGAAACCAATAGCATATATTACAGAGGTCCAGATAAGTAAACTTTTTGATCATAAAATTGTAATTTCTTACCAATCAATTCAAACATATCTTTTTGGTATCTTAAATATATAAGTATAATGAGTTTGGCTTCAATGTTTTCAAGATATTCCCTATAGAATAGCATTAAGGGTCAATTGACCTTGCCATTAACCAGATCAAGGTCTATGGACAACCTTAAATAATCATTTGAACAAAGGGGTAAGTGCATTAAGGGGCTATTTTGGCCCCTCTAGAGCAAAAAACTGAAAATTGCTTTTCATCGATTTCTTTTGATTGGTTTATTAGAAGAATAATTAAGTGAAGTATAAAATTTCAGCATTTATTTAAAGTTTACCGTTGCTATGGCAGAGCTCTCACTAGGATTTTGAAAACAGGAGTCCAAAAGCTCTCTCTATCAAAAAGTGGGAGTCCCACTATACAAAAGAATAGAGCCTCCTTTAAAAATATGAGTCCCAGCCAAAATATGGGAGTTCAAAACTGCAAATCAGCAGTTAGTAAGAGCTATGTATGGTAACAAAAATGGCAGACAAAATAGGCTTAAAGGGAGAAATTGCCATTTTGGACCAAATTTAAGGCTTTTGGAGACTGATTTTTTAAGAATTAGAAATCAGCACAGCTAAACACCAAAAAATCCTTTTAATATTTTGTGTGCCGTGGTAATTCTCGTCTTCCGTTAAAATATATCTTTTTGGTATTTGCTTGTATTCTATGTTAATTTCTCTGTCAAACCTCTCAAGTTTGCTCCAAAATGTCACTTTCCTATTTCCACCCTTTTTTGGCGGCCATTTTTGTTACCATAGCAATGGTAAAAGTCAAAGTATTTTTAGACTTTAACACTGTGGTTATTGTTCTAATAAACTAATAAGAACAAATTGGTGAAAAACAATTTTTATATTTTAGGCTCATAGGGGGCCAAAAAGCCCCTTAATGCACGTAGCTCTTTGCTAGGGCCCATGTACCAAATGCTACATACCGAAGCCCACAGACATTGTTCTTTATTTGTACCCAAGAAGAAAAGTTCATAAGAGTTTCTAACTTATATTAGGTATGGTAGCCATTTTTATCATGTGACTTGGACCATATGTTTATATTTAGTCGTCTTAGCTATGAGATGTATCATGTGAAATGTGATTTCATTTCTCCTAGTAGGTCAAGGTCAACCTAAGATCATCATTTGTATAAACTTTGTAGTGCCTACATACCCAATGCCATATTACCATGGGTGGAAGTTCAAAATTTCCAAATCCTAAACTAAAAATCATATCCACAGAAAGTCAGCCTCAAAATCATGAATTCAGGAACAATCCTGAAAACTTTCACCCATGTATTACAAGGTACATGGTTATTGGCCTTGAATGGTTTTCACTTTATATGGGCATGGCAGCCATTCTGATCATGTGTCCTGGACCATACTGTCATTTTAAGATTGTTTCATGCAAAGAATAACCCATACAAACATAGGCACCTATGTTATTAAATATTTGCTTTTTGTGCTTTTTGTTTACGTATAATACATGTAGTTTGACTTGCTAAATGCAAACTAGATATACATTCCATGCATTCTCTAGTTTCGCTTTGGCTGCTTGTCTGCTGATAACATGGTTTGTTTTTTTTTGTCCAGGCCCAACAATCACCAGACCTGACTTAGATTAAACTGTTTGACACTCTGCAGATGATAATTTCTGAAAGATTTTTTTTTAAATTCAGCAGATGACAATTGCTGGCAAAAAGGCATCCCTTATCCTGCTTAATATGTCTATTGCATAATATTCAGATGCACTTCAGAATGCTTTTACAATGGAAGCAAACACTATGAACCCTGATCAGACTGCTACTAAAGGATTTGAGTCAATATTGTTTGCAATTCCAAAAACATATGAGAGAGAAGACGAGAATTGGCGGGAAAATGGTTAATGAACAATTTCAGGGACATATTTAAACTCTTTGTCTACTAGTGTTTTCTGCCAATAACCTCTGCAAACAGTTTGGACCCAGATCAGGCTCGAATAAACATCGGGCCTAATCTGGATCCAAACTGTTTGAACTCTAATATCATTCCCAAAAGAAATTTTTCGAAAAAGCTGATTTTGAAAAAATAAGCAAAACACAAAAAAGCATGCAAAATTACCCAGCATGCAAAGGGTTAGCTTACCTGTAATAATAAAATGGTTGTACCTATACTCAAGGCAGCAAGTTTTCCAACTTTAACAAACACATAGCCAGACACCCTGCAATTAAAATGCATCAATCTTAATCCATTACCTTATTGGCTACATGAACTACATTTCTGGATCATATTTCCATAAGTTTACATTTAGATAGCTCTGCATGCTCTCCGCTGAGTGATTACATTTAATATGTATTGTCTTTTAAATCTGTACTGTGTATTCTTGTATTTCTAATTATGCTCAATCATTGTATGGAGAATTTCTCCTATGATTTTTTGCCCTTCATGGGCCCTTAATTGGAATAAATCCATTGTCATTGTCATTGTCATTGAAGTATATGAGTCCCAGACTCCATAAGCCCTGTTTCAGTCATTTTTTGGTGTTCTCAGGGGCCTAAATTCGGCCCCATTTCCAATGGAATTTAGGTGACTTTTTTCCCAATTTTGAAAAAAAATCCCAAACTTCAATTTTCTTTTATTTTTTAAATGAAATGACATAATTGTGCACTATAACAAATTTCACAAAGGGGTTGTCCGCACTAATTTTCCCAATCTGAAAGGCCCTAGGGTCCCTTCCCAAAATTGCGAAAAAAAATCCCTGAAAAAGTACATTGATTATGGAGCAGATTTATGTTCTCCTCTATGGATGGATTGCAAAGACTGACAGACACCAGGCCGAACAAAAAATCGCTGGAGATTACTGGTAGAGAAGGATATAAAATATGCTGTTTACAATATATATTCTATGTTAAATGTTCTAAAAATTCAAACGCTAGTTGCCTGCCAAAAAAGGCTTTGACAAACAGTGCAGACCCAGATCAGACTGCTTCTGAAGCAGTCTGATCAGGATCTAACCTGTTTGCTATTCTGACAAGCATTTTATCAATTTGTTTGCTTTGATTCTTTACCTCCCATCAACAATCTTTCAGTTATGTAGGGACGGGCCTTCCTGGGTTGAATCTGTGATCAGTCCTGAGTCAAGAACTCTAAAACTGAGCCACTGGGCTCCGACAAGCATTTTATGAATTCCAGTCCTGACAACCAACATTTTATTTGTGAAAAGAAAGTGAAAAGTGTTCAAAATTTTAGAACATTTACTTTGCTGATATAAAGACAGACATGAACAACATTGGAAATGTGAGCAAAATTGCACAAGTACATACATGTTGTTCATTTGGGGCCGTTATTACCTGGAATAAACTTACCATCCTGCAGCGCCACCTACAACAACCTGTTTTGCGGCAGACTGTCGAGACACTTCCCCGAATATCTGACGAAGCCAGTTCTCATCTCTCCTTCTTAATGCTGACAAATCAAGGACCTCAAACCCATTATTACTTGCCATTTTAAGTCAGGAACTAGTTAAACTGTTAATGACACAGGTTAATAGATCAACAAAAATTTTGAGCGTAAAATTGTAAAGATTTATATATTTGATAATGCATTTTGAGTCTGTCCCGTAGTGATTTTCAACAAAGAAAGGATAACAGTTCTAAACATCAATTGTCAGTGTCATGTGGTTATTTAAAGCAGGGTGTAGCAGTGTTCCCCAATGGCCGTCGGACCGTCGGACATTTCCGGTAATGGGTTACCAAACCTTTACAACACAGATAAAACATTTGAAAGCATGGAGAAATGGAAATCACTGATAAAGAGACACATTGGCGAGTATGTTAGAACCCAGTGGCTGCATGAACCAAAGTCTTCCCTGAAATACCTAAATATTCAATCTCTTCATGTGGGAGAAATCCACCAGTCATTGAGAAACCTCCCAAATGATGTCAGAACCGTAAAGAGAGCCTACCCGAAACTCCGCCTGCTAACAGGAACGTACATTCTACAGGAGAATAGAGCCAAATTTAATCAGTATACGAAAGACGATACGTGTACCCTATGCAGGGCCAATGCTGAGACTCGAGTGCATTTCCTTGTAGAGTGCAGTAGGTTTAATAATTTAAGGCAGGGGTTCATACAGTCAATGAGAAACATTCTAATGACAAGTAATACTAAGTCGCGTATAGATGAAGTTTTAACAAATCCAGAAAAAGCTACCCAGCTGATCTTAGACAGTTCTGTCCATGCAAGAAATGGTGATTTATTCATTGATACAGAAATGACAGATTGTATAGAGAAGATATCTAGGAACATGTGTTACAACCTGCATAAATACCGCTGTGACTTATTGTCTCTTAAGCTGAAATAGACAACAAATCAGATTGGTCTATGAAGATACTTATATAGTACTTGCTTTTACTAGGGAGTGTACATATTTTAATGAACCTTATTCTAGCAATTGAATGCTGCATACTTATATATTCTTATAATTACATCAACTGTGTACTGGATTAACCAACGTCTACTAGAAGGATTCATATGTTTGGCCCTATCGCGGTGAACTGGAATTTTAATTGTGGTGTTGGCTACTGACTGTAAATATACGCTAGACTTTATATGTGTAATATAGTGGTTTTAAAATTGTGGTTATAAACATTGGATCCATTCAGCGGAAGCTGTTGAGCCATCTTTGGCTGGAAACCGAACAACAAAAACTTACGGTTAACTTACGGTTCCCGAGACCTTCTTCTAAGCAGTCTGCTTGTAATGGTCCATCACAGCAACTAAACAATCTTCATATATTTATAATAACTGTAATAATGTGGGGTGGTGCGTAATAAATTGTCTTTAAACACAGCTGAACTTTTCTGGGTGTTCTTTCCAAGCATCGTTAAGTGAGGACTTGAACTTGTTTATAGAGTCACTGTTGACACATTTCTCTGGTAATGCATTCCATGGAGTGATTACACGTTGTGAAAATACACTAGCTCTTTGCACTGTTCTGTTCTGTTGTTTTGTGATCTTGAAGTTATGACCTCTGGTACGCGTATCTGTTGACATCTTGAAAAAGGTATTCACATCCAGCTTATCAATTCCATTCATTATTTTATAAACTTGAATCATATCATTCCTTTCACGCCTATATTTCAAGGTGGGTAAGCCCAAATGCTTTAATCTTTCTTCATAGCTTAAATTTCTTATGGATCTTACTATCTTTGTTGCTCTGCGTTGTACATTCTCTATTAGGAATATGTCCTTTTTCAAAAATGGCGACCATACTACTGTGGCATATTCAAGATGCGGACGAATCAGTGCCTTATAGAGGGGGAGAAACATTTCTTTGTCCATGAATGAAAATGATCTTTTGATTAAACCCAGCATTCTGTTTGCTTTATTGACACAGTTTAATATATGCTTATCAAATCTTAGTGTACTTTCAAAAGTCACTCCCAGGTCCTTTTCACTGTCAACTTGCTCGATGGGTATTTGCTCACCAGATTCATGCATATAATACCTATGCCGTGGGTTGTTTCTTCCAATGTGTAGAGATTTGCATTTCTTAGCATTAAAACCTAGATCCCATATGCCCGACCATTCTGATGATTCATCTAAGTCTTCTTGTAGCTCTAACTGTTCTCTGTCACATATGGCACCTACTGTTGAATACACTTTTGTATCGTCAGCAAAGATCTTCACAAGATTTTTAATAGAGTCTGGCAAGTCATTTATAAAAACCAGAAATAAAGCCGGTCCGAGGACACTACCCTGCGGAATTCCAGAGAGTACATTTGACCAAGACGATTCTTCACCGTTTATTACCACTTTCTGTTTTCTATCATGTAAGAAACTATTAATCCAGTTCAGTACATTGCCTCTTATTCCATAAGCATGAAGTTTATTGGCCAGCCGTTCATGTGCCACTGTATCGAAAGCCTTTCGGAAATCAAGATAAATTACATCTATTTGTTCATAAGAGTCCAGGGCCTTTGACCATTCTTCAAGAACATGTAAAAGCTGTGTAACACAAGAGTATCCACTTCTAAATCCGAACTGGTCTTTTGAAAATAAGTTGTTACTTTCCATATGAAGCATTAGTTTGTCTCTTACAATAGATTCCATGACTTTACATACAACACACGTAAGACTGACGGGTCGGTAGTTCTCTGCTTGTTTCTTATCCCCTTTCTTAAATATTGGTGAAACATGGGCCTGTCGCCATTGATCTGGTACCTCACCATCCTGTAATGATCTATTGAAGAATCTAGCCAGTGGTTCACACAAAAAGTCACGCAACTCATATAGAAGTTTACAGTGAAGGCCATCAGGGCCTGCTGCCTTAGACGGATTTAAATTAAACAACTTTTTCAGAACTTCTTCAGGTGTTATAGTTATATTGTCTAAAATATTTTCAAATTGTCTATCAGGCATTTCTGGAACATTATCGGTATTTTCACGAGTGAAGACACTTGAGAAGAACTTATTTAAAACTTCGGCTTTTTCTTTGTTATTAGATGTCAATTCTCCGTCCTCCTGCATAAGATCACATATTTTGTCTCTGGTCTTTGACTTGGATTTTATATAACTCCAGAACACTTTAGGTTTATCCTTCACATTCAAACAAATGTTTTTCTCATATTCATGTTTTGCTATTCTGATACTGTTAGTACACTGGTTCCGATGAAATTTGTATTTTTCACAGTTTACAGTATTGTTACAGTGCCTTAACTTGGTCCAAGCCCTCCTTTTCTTGTCAATAGCTTCAGCTGTATTTTTATTCATCCATGGTTTCTTAAAACTATGTACACTGTTGGACTGAGGAACAAAGTCTGTGATAATCTGACATAACCTATCACTAAATAAATTCCAAATGTCATCAATCGATTCCAGATGGTCAAACTCCCACGTAGATTTCCGAAGGACCTCCCTCATAGCATCGTAGTCACCCTTGAAAAAATTTCTTCTCGGAGGACCCTGGTTGTCGGGTGGAATATAACAAACGAAATCAAATGTTAACACCAAGTGATCACTAGCCCCCAAATTTGTCTGATATTGTAAATTGTCTATCATTAAATCTTCATTTGTAAATATGAGATCCAAACAACTGTCTTGTTGATTAGCTCTGCATCTAGTAGACTCTGTCACATGTTGTGTCAAATAAGTATCTCGAATATTCTCAAGAAATATAGAGGCGTCATGATCTATGCTCACTGTAGTATCCAGATTATGCCAGTTTATTTCTTTGTAATTAAAATCACCACAAATTAAAACATGTGAAAAATCAAGCTGAACAGCATTTTTCAAAAGGGCATTTAATTTTGTATTGTTATCCTTCGAACTTCCTGGGCTACGGTACACACAGCCAACTAAAAGTTTATCATCATTTGCCAGTCGTATACTACACCAAACTGATTCTGAAAAATTACACAAAGTCAATGGTTCAATCAAAATAGATTCCAATGATTCATAGATATATATAGCTACACCTCTCCCAGCCGTGAAAGACGGAATATAACATTCATAACCCTTGATACAAAATTCACTCTTCTCAGGAGGGTTCAAACAGTATTTAGGTAATATTTCTGTCAGCATAATAATTTTCGGCTTATGGCGGTCTATGAGTATATCAAGTTCATCACGTTTGTTCAGAAGGGAGTCAACAACAACAACAACAACAATTGGCTCGGTCCGATAAATAGTTCTCCAGCGGCAGACCGTATGTCCGATGAAATTTTCGAAGCAAATCTCGTTTCTTTGGCCGAAATTTGAGCTTGGGACCCGCAAAAAATGATCATGTGTGTCCTTTGGGACTCGCAATAATTTGTGAAGAAGTGAAGAAAGAATAAATGCTTACATTTTAAGAGTAATCCCTGCATAAAATTTGCGGATTTTTACTTTCGATTTTGCAGTGTGTTTACCGTGAAATCTATTTTTGGAATCTACTTCTTTCTTTTTACGGCATACAACCTCACATAAATCAATTAGAAAAGGCAAATTTCCAATATTTTCTGACAGAGATGTGTTAATTCATCCTTCTCACACACCTACATAATAACTGCAAGGTACCTTTTAAATGTAATGCTCACTAAAGTCTGTTCTGTCAGAAAAAAAAGATAGACAATTATAGACACTTATACGTTGTGCAAACGTTTTAGGTGTCAGAGTGAGCTCCCTTTATTTCAATAATTTAAGATTAATATTGAATGATTCACTTTGATGTAAACTTGATTGAGTAAGGCAGCATTGTTCTTGGATTATATATCAAAAGGGAGTTATTGATTACAGTTTAATGGTGTTAACTCAATGGAAAGTTTGGGATTTATTAAAAATTATATAGTTAAGCTAAACCTAATGTATTTAAAATCAATTTATATATTTTGTTAGCTGTTCCCTGTAATGTTATACTTTGATCCAACACTGTTTTCCAAAACCATAAAAAAAAGATTTTTTTTACAGACACGGATGCAACAACAACAGAGACGGAAGATATAGACATACCTGACTCATACCCCCCTTGTGGACAACAATCTCATCAACCAACCCAACAACTAGAAATGGAGGATATAGAAGAGATGGAAGAGAAAAGTATCTGGGCCAAGATGGTAGAGAGAAGCGAAAAGATGACAGATTGGTCGGCAGATGAAGAGAGTAAAGAATGGAACTGAATCCTTTTACATATTTATGTCGCAGGGTATGGATTCGTTTAACCAGGGATCTCAACGACAGATGTTGTTATAAATTTATTTTACAGTTGTAAATAAAAAGGGTGTCCTAAAATACAAAACAAACAATAAAACAGTACAGACAACACAGACAGACAAATGAACAGACACGGACAACGGAATACATTGCACCCGTATGCAATACATATTTACAACACAGACAGACAGACAGACAATCGGACACGGACAACGGATATACTTGCAACTGACTGCAAATACGATAATTCGTTTGGTACCTGAGCAGTGAGCATGTCATGTCTATTTTTAGACATGGGTATTTTGCAGTGATAAAATTATATACAAAGAGATTAAAATATTAAAACCACACCTTTTGCATTTAACTTACATTTTATGCGTTAGCTCAATTTACTAATTCCTCCATTTGCAATGTCCATAAAGATCCAAACGATAGCCATGCCTATTTCATAAAGACAAAACAAATCCAAAGCAATTTGTAATTTGCGTAAATACGTCATACAGAAATATTGTGAACTACGTCACAGGAAATGTACAGAATGTAGTTCCTGGCGAAAACCTCCCTTTGGTGTTTTCATCAGAAACGACAATCTGTGATCTGTATGATAAAAAGAGTATAAATTCACATACCTGCTAATAATAATGTTTCCATATCATTTCCGTGAAGGAATAATATAAATAATAATATATAAATATATGTCTACAGCCTGTAGATCGATGGAGTCGATCTAACTGCAAAAATGAGAATGCCTTTTCCAAATGTCGCGCGCATATGTATTTGTGAGGTTAGGCGCATGCGCAAAGTAAGTTAAAAGAGGTGTGTTCGTTAGCAACCAATCACCCATCATCTTACATCCTTATGTCTAACTAAAACGGCTACTGATTGGACGATAAAATAGAACAGCTCAGTTTCAAGGTACTCCATAAGAAAACAATGCAAGACAGGTTAAACCAGTTTTTCCCACGCTTGGTACGATTTAAGTTAATCTCAACACTACTCACGGTGGCACTAAAGGAGAAAAGGTACTTTTTGCGTTAAGCAAAATAATCACAAAGTTCACCTCTGTGACATTTATATCCTTTGGATATAATATATCCTTTAAACTTAATACTTAAAAGTAATATATATAACACAACAATGTTCTACCTATGTAAATGTTTAATAATTTTATTTATCTTGCAGATATCTGTTGTATCTGATGGGGACCCCTGCATATATGCTGTGCATAGATGTAGGGATCTCCAAAGGATGCAGAATATTTTAAAATTTCTTTGTGATATATGTTACAGTATATGCTATGTTTTGTATTTTTGTATCTTTTTCCTCCGGTTCTCCTTCAGATGTCTGCTTTGGTTTAGGCGAGCACTTTGGACTCTGTAATTATGAAGATAATAAGTGCAAATGTTAATGGATTCAAGCTTAGAGCCTCTCAAATTCAAAATTTTATTGTAGAGCAAAATCTAGATTTAATGGCCTTTCAGGAACTACATTTTTTGGAAGAAGATTTTGTTCATAATTTTGAAAAAGAAGGTAAAGGTACCTTCTTTATAAATTCAAAAGAAAGATTTAAAGGTACAGGAATTTTAATCAGAAATAATTTACAGAGTCTAAAAACTGAACATATTGAAATTAAAGAAAATATTTTTCACAATCGTATAACACATATAAAAATAACAGCTAAAGATGCTATAAATTTTATTTCTATTTATGCACCTTCAGGACAAGAAGATTTACAAAAACAAAATTTTTCTAAGAAACTTGTTCAATATTTGGAAAATCTTATAGGTCAAAATGTAATTATTTTAGGAGATTTTAATTTTGTAGAAAATAATTTGGACCGTTTAAGAGCTTTAAGACCTTATGATATATATTTACAAAAAATTTTCAAATCTCAAAATTTAAATTTAAGAGATGTATATAAATATAAGCATGGCCTAAACCAAAATTTTACCAGACTTAATTCAAGAATTGATCGAATATATATTTCAGATTTTTTAGTACCAAAAATAAAAAATGTGACACATCTGGACTATTTAGCAGATCATAAACCTGTTTCTTTAGATATAGAATTAGATGGGACAAAAATGTGGGGCTATTTTTATTGGAAACTAAATAATTTTTATCTAAAAGATGAGTTTTACAAAATTGAAATAAAAAATTTAATTTCAGATTTTCATTTTTCAAAAATAGCTAAATTCAAAAATACTTTAGATGCATGGGAAGATTTTAAAATACAAGTGGCAAAAATATCCAAGTCATATGGCAAAATGCAGGCATCTAGAAGGAGAACAACAATTGAGATAGGCAAACAGATGAAGGAAAATAATTTTGAAGGAGAAATTTTAGAAAAAATAAATCAAAAAGAGGAAGAAATTAAAAATTTTAATCTAAGAGGGAATATTATAAGAGCAAAAAATCAAACTTTAGAAAATATTTATTCGGATGGGAAAGAACTCTCAAGAAAATAAGAGATTAAAAAAGGAAATTCAAAATTTATGTATCAAATTCAAAAAGAAAATGGGGAAATTTCATACGAAAAAGAGGAAATTTTAGAAAATGTGGCAGAATTTTATGGAAATTTATATAAATCACAAGATATTGAAACACAAAAAATAAAAAAGTATTTAGAAGATTTTAGACCAAATATTTTAGGGGAAGATAATAATGATATTTTAGGCCACTCAATTACAGAGGAGGAAATTAGAATAGCTATAAAAAATTTAAATAAAAATAAATCACCAGGTAGTGATGGAATCACACCAGAATTTTACCAGACTTTTGTAATGGAACTTACTCCAGTTCTGACAGAACTATATAATATGTTTTTAGACCAAAATTTGACTGAAAGCATGAAAATAGGCATTATATCTTTAATTTTCAAAAATAAAGGTACCACTGCAGACTTAAAAAATTGGAGACCAATATCCTTACTTAATATTGATTATAAAATTCTTACAAAAATTTTGGCCTCCAGATTAAAATTAATTTCAAATGAAATTTTAAATCCTTTTCAAAGCAGTGGCCCAAAAGGGAGAAATATTTTAAATAATGCCTTAAATTTGAAAAATATAATACATTATATTCAACAAAATAATTTAAATGCTGCTTTAATATCTTTCGACAATGAGAAAGCTTTTGATCGGATTGAGCATAATTTTATAAGAGAAGTTTTGGAAAAATATGGCTTTCATAAAAATTTTATAAAATGGTTTAATATTTTATATTCAGGCATTAGATCGAAGGTGATGGTAAACGGTGCTTTTACGGCCTCCTTTGATATAATGAGATCAGTGCGTCAGGGATGTCCCCTATCTATGATTTTATATGTTATATGTCTAGAACCTTTGATTTTTAAAATCAATAAAAATCAAAATATTAAAAGTATAAAAATTCCAAATTGTATATATGAAATCAAATCAATACAACATGCTGATGATATGACAGACATAGTCATAAATGATGCCTCTTATAGAGAACTAAAAAGTGAAAATGATGAATATAGTAAAGTTTCAGGTTCAAAAATTAATCCAAATAAAACAGAAATTTTAAAATTTGGAAATTTTCAAAATTTACCAGAAGAATATGTTAAAGATCACATAAAAGTTTTAGGTATTTATTTAGGCAAAAATGATCTAAATTTAAATTTTCGAAATCGTTTGGAAAAATTGGAAAAAACAATTCAAAAATGGACAAAATTCAAATTAAATATTTTTACAAAAACAATAATTTTGAAAACATATATCATCAGTATTTTGCAATATTACATGAAAATCTTTCCAATGTCAGCATACAAGTTAAAAATCTTTAATAAGAATATTTTTGGTTTTCTCTGGGACCAGAGAAAAGAAAAAATTGCCAGAAATGTACTTTTTAGAGATGTTTATAATGGAGGAATTGCGATTCCTAATATTGATATAAGATCTAAAGCAAACTTCATTCAGAGTTTTAAATCAATAGACCAAAATTTAATACAGCCATGGGCCTGCCTTTATATATATTGGTTTGGTTTCAATTTAAAATTTTTAAATGCTGACTATGCAAAAAATAAATGGGTGCACACCTTAAATATACCATACTCTTTACAATATTTAAAAAGAATTTTGATAGATTTCAAGAATGCTGATTTTATTTGGAAATGTAACTTAGGTGGAATTTATAATATGATAATAGATCAGCAAAATTTTAAAGCTATTGTTGAAATAAGAAATCCTCAATTAAATTGGAAAATGATCTGGGCAACAATAGCAACAACAAAAAGTCCCTCAGATAAAAATATTTTATACAAATCAATTTTTGGAGTGCTCCCTACAGGGGAATATTTGTTCAAACATAAAGCTATACAGGTGATCCCAAAATGTTCAGCCTGTAAGAACTTTGATTATACAAGTAGACATATTTTCGGCAAATGCTCTAAATTCAAAATCTTAAGAATTCAATTAAAAAAAGATTTAAAAGAAATTAAGCTGGACATAGATTTTAACTTTTTACTCTTTAGATTTGGTAATAATAATAAAGATATTGATATAATAGATAAGAAAATACTCAAAAAGATACAAAATTATACTTTAGATGTTTGGAAATTCTTTAAAAAGAGAAATATTCTCCATATTTAGTTTTATGATCAGAAAAGTCAAAAAAAGAAGTCAGCAGATAACAAAATTTTCTTTTAAAACCTTAATCCATCTTGTAATTTAGTATGTACGGTTTTGGGTGTCCTCTCTTGGGAGGATACCTACCGAACAGCGAGATATAAGCTAATCGCTGATTGGCTTAGAGATTTTCTCTTATAGAATTCTATTCGCCTTTGTTTAAGTAGGTCAATCCGCTTTTGTGTTAATTTTGCACAGAAGTTGACTGACCTACCCTGTCTATACTTCATATTATTCTATGTATAAATGTTTTTTTTATTATGGTTGATTTTTTCTGTTTGTTATGTTTTCTTGTAGGGATGGTGTATGGATATTTGAGGTAGTTGGAGGGAGCTCCAAAGGCCTCAAATATCCAGGTGGTTTCCCAATGTCTTCATGGGTCTTTTGTCTTGCTGTTTTTATGTTTTTGTATTTTGTCCGAATAACAGAAAGAATTAACCAAAAAAAATAAAGTGAGAGGAAAATAAAAACAATGGAGTGGGTGTAGGGGAGGAGGAGCCCACAAAAAAAAAAAAAAAAAAAAAAAAAAAAAAACATAAAACCACTTTCGGTGAGCCTTCCGGTGCTCCCGTCATATAATAAACACACAAATCATAAACCCTCCCAGCGGTACTGGTTTCTACCCAGGGAAAGCCACAAAAAGTGTTAAGAGAAGCCCCCGTGGTGTAGTGGATAAGCGCTATGCCTTGTAAACCAGGGGTCGCAGGTTCGATTCCCGACTACTCCATAAAACCACTTTCGGTTGAGCCTTCGGCAGTTCCCGTCATATTAATAAACACACAAATCATAAACCCTCCCGGCCCAGTACTGGTTTCTACCCATGGAAAAGCCACAAAAAGTGTTAATTTTGCGAGAACATTAGTTCCCGCATTTTTGCTTTCAAAAGCAAGAAATCGCCATAGAATTAAAAAAAAATGGATGCCCATGGCTTCAATTCCATATTGAAAATCAATCAATGACCTGTGCTGCAAAGGCATATTGTCCTAATGGCCAAAGCAAAGGCTAAAGGACTGCAATGTTAAAAACAAGCATGCAATTGCTTTTAGCCATCAAATTAAACGAATTACGGACAACTCGGCCCAAAACCAACTCGGCCCATGCCAACTCGGCCAACATAAAACTCAGCCCATGCCAACTTTAAGACAACTCGGCCCAAATTCTTAAGACAACTCGGCCCATATATTTTTTGAAGTACATACGAGTCAAGTTGCACGCTCATGTATGATGCAACCAGTATGTCTGTGCATTAGCATACATTTATAAGCAGTGGCGGATCCAGTTTGGGTTCAGGGGGTTCTCGAACCCCCTCCATGCCCCCGTTTTAGCTATCCTATGAAGATTAAATAATTTGGTCTCGATGGGGCCAAATTATTTTATTTTCATGGTAAATTTTAAGATAATGACATGCGCATGTATGCCTCGACATGCACGCGCATGTATGTTTCTGACATTATCTCTGTACATGATTATGCTGTTTCTATTAAGCTGTATGTATTTAGTTTGCCGTCTTTCTTTCTGTCTATCACACTGGCTTCGCTCAGACTTGAGCATTGCGCCAGGGAGTGCAAATTTTGAAATTTTGATAAAAAACAACAACTTTTGGCTGAATTTTTGTGTAAATAAGGAGTGCCCTAAACTCCTCTGTGGACTGGACATTGGCCACAGAAGGAGACAGACTATTCCAGTGTGGAATAGTTCGTCTGGGGGGAGGAATTCTTCAGGGCATCACTGTATGCCTGGTGTCTGCAGTGTTGAGCACTATGTGATGACCTGGTAGTTTTCAAACTTTGAGCAGGGGTCACATACTTGTCTTTTTCAATAGACACTGCTCCACAATGAATCTTGTCAAAGAGAAGCAAGGAGGACTGGTCCCTCAGGGCCTCAAAAGATGGCCATTCAAGCTCATCAAGCATTTCCCCAACACTACTCGTGTTTCGCCATCTCCTACAAGTCCATCGGGCTGTTGTCTCAACCTGATTTATCTCAAGTTTCGAGTGAGGGCTCCATACTCTAGATTAGGCCGAACCAACGTTTTGTATGCAACTTCCTTAGTACTCCTAGGTCTAAACATGTACATGTATGTATATCTGTCTGCCTGTACATGAACATTCATGTGCTTGTCTGTACATGCGTATGTATGTATGTATGTATGTATGTATATATGTATGTATGTATGTATGTATGTATGTAGCGTGCGTGCGTACGTACGTAGCGTGCGTATCGGTCCCATGTGCGGATCCTGTATTCTGGCCATTGGGCCTGGACCCCCTTCCCCTGACAAAAATCCTGTATCCGCGCATGGGTCCGCCTAGCTGTCCATCAATCCATCCATTGAAAATTGCAAAGTGATCAATTAAGGAGATTAGCGTGTTTGGACAAGTGTCAATTGATGCACACCTTTAATCATCTTAATATTATTGGCGTTATTATGTTGATCACTGGCAACAGCCTTAATGAATCGCAAATGTGTGAAAATCAGTGTCTTTAAACTGCGGCATAACTTTGTTGGATTAGGGCATTTTTTGTTCTTACAGAGGCATTCAGAATTTCATTAATTGTTTCAGAGACCAGAGACTATAGCTCTTTTTCGTCGCTTATCTTTGAAACTCGTTTACACATAATGTCTGAAATGTTGGTACTTATCCCATCGACGAGCAGAGAATGATCAGACGAGTCTGCGCATAGTATGATACGCAAGTCTCGTCAGAGCCGTCGCTGCTACCAAACATAGATTATGAAACTATGGATTTATGCTTCTACATGTAGCCGCGCACCATTTTTCACATTTAAATATGTAATTTGGCAAACAGTGAAGACCCAGAAGAAATGCCGCATGATGCATCATTTCATGAGGGTCCACACTAGTACCAAGACGGTATTCTGAGAAAAAAGGCATGTGTATGCTCAGACCAATTAGGTTGCGAATTTACGCGTATGCTCATTTGAACGTGCGGTATATTGACTATAACAGCGTGGCCTCTAACGAGATATGGCAATATGCGACTTGTCTTTTGTGTCTGCGCTGTTAACCTTAAAAAGTACAAGGAATAAGGATACTTGATTCTTGGGGCGAATCTTGCAGTTAATATATGATAAAACAAACATCAATCTCTCTCAAATGGTGTTAGTACACAATTACAGTCTTCCGGTTTGGTAGCCCACGAAAATAGTACCTTTAGAAATTTAGCACTTGCCGTTTCTGGGCCCTTTATGGCGTAAATGGGTGCTTTATTCGACTTTAAATGTACATGTGATTCAACATTGGTCTATATTTGTCAGGCTGATGCAGAAAAATGCATCTTTGTGTGGACTATTTTGTCACAGACTCCCCGTCGCACTCCCCAGGTAACGTCTGACGCGGGTCAGATTTCAGCCCGGATTTTTTGACTGTTCCCCAAAGAACGGAGAATGCTGAGAAAACGAGATTATCAAGGTAGGTTGTCTTTTCACTTTTTTGACAGGTGAATGACAGATCTTGCCACTCACAGACAGAAAAAGGTCCAAGCAATGTCCTGGAAAAATTTGCAGATGCTCGAATTCTGCCATTTTACATGGAGTTGAATGGGACCGATTAATTGTGCACCGAACCCTATAAGAGAGAAGGTGAAAAAAACGAAAATCTTTGTAAAACAGTCATTTTTCAATGAATTCAAATGAAATTTCGCACACAGATCAGGAATCAAAATAGAAATAATTTGAAAGTATTTTTGGAAGAAATTTAAATTTAAATTTTAAAATTTAATTGAATTTTATTTTAAATTTTAAATTTTTCTTAAAATCATTTTTAAAGCCTGATTCTCTCGAGGAAAGACTCAAATTGCATTATATACCAGAAAATGCAATTAAATGGCCATACACAAACAGTTTTGACCAGGATTTGACTAATCAATCCGAGCAGGCTGACCGTGATACTCCGTTTTTGCAGACTGGCTAGCACTGCTGTGCAAGTTAATTTTTGTGATTGTATTCCCTTTTCTACTGAAATGTGCTATGAGTGCTTACTCACTTTAACTGTACCAGTATGGTGACTAAGCATATGGTTATTTATTAAAACACTCTTAGGATACTTACACTCATTAGAACCGCCTCATAGAGATGGCACTTAAAGGCATAATGATGAGGATCCGCAGGGACTGGTCGGGACCATTCCCCCAAGCAAGTTCCCTGGTCTCATTGCTTAGACCAATAAAATTCAATTGTATTTGGCTGTTCAACTCACTGGGTCGAGGCTGTACTAATTTGAACACAAACTTAAACTCTTTCAGCTAAACAAATCAACTGCAGCCCCCCCCCCCCCCCAGCTTCACCCGAGATCAAATTTTGTTCTTATTTCAACCACGCGAGCAGTAGTATTGTTTGGTACTCATTAGAGTCGCCTCACACTCAAAATGGTTTATGAAGCTACTCATTAGAACCGCCTCGCATAGACAATGATATACCACGGTTATTAAAGCTCATTTAGTTACCTAACCCCCAATGAAGCACTTTTACACAGATACACATATTATGTGCTTAAGCGGGTTGTGATATTTCTCGTTCGACGAGGCCGTTCTAATGAGTAATCTTTACTTACAGTCTCTTCAGAAATTTCAAATTTGGGATATAGTTTCATCAAAAAAAGAGGATGAGCAATTTCCATTATGATATGGGCATTAAATCTAGACCTAGGTCTCAAATCTTTCCCACTCTGGCCATTTTGGTAGCATGTAAATTACGGAATATTTCGCATTCAGAACTAGCAGTGTAGATCATGATTAGAATGAAATGATGTGTTTCGTCCAGCATCAGGCACTCATCAGTGAAGCTGCTCTACTTCAGACACAAAGTAAGTGGTATAAATTGCTGTTTTCAGCATGCTTGGGTGCAACGTAGCTTGGTTTTGGGGGCAAATTTGAATGTGATTCAAAACTGTTCGCGATTTTGCTTAAAATCACTTTAAAATTTGATTTTTTAGCTTCAGTTTTTAAATTTTGTAACTAAAGTTTATGTGAGATTATCCTTTAATGACTCTTACAGATGCCTAAACTTTCTTTTTTGCTTTTGGGTTATCAAGATTCGTTGAAATAATTGAAACTATGAACTTTTTCATCAGACTAGTTTGAATAATTGAACTTTTGCATGTGTCAGCTTGTGAGGGGGGTCACATATGAAATCCTGGATTTGTATCGCTTTTTGGTGACTGAGTTAGTCTTTTTGGACGATTATTTGCTTAACTATATGAGTTTGATATGTCACAGAGACAAAATTTAAAAATTCGAAAATTTGCAGATTCTTGAAGGTGTTAGTACACAATTACAGTCTTCCGGTTTGGTAGCCCACGAAAATAGTACCTTTAGAAATTTAGCACTTGCCGTTTCTGGGCCCTTTATGGCGTAAATGGGTGCTTTATTCGACTTTAAATGTACATGTGATTCAACATTGGTCTATATTTGTCAGGCTGATGCAGAAAAATGCATCTTTGTGTGGACTATTTTGTCACAGACTCCCCGTCGCACTCCCCAGGTAACGTCTGACGCGGGTCAGATTTCAGCCCGGATTTTTTGACTGTTCCCCAAAGAACGGAGAATGCTGAGAAAACGAGATTATCAAGGTAGGTTGTCTTTTCACTTTTTTGACAGGTGAATGACAGATCTTGCCACTCACAGACAGAAAAAGGTCCAAGCAATGTCCTGGAAAAATTTGCAGATGCTCGAATTCTGCCATTTTACATGGAGTTGAATGGGACCGATTAATTGTGCACCGAACCCAAATGTGGGACCAGTTGTCTATTCATAAAACTTTAATTGGGCCGAGTTGGAATGGGCCGAGTTTTGGGGAATAGCTATACACCGGAAGGAAGGTTCCTTCCGCGGAAGGAAGATTTTTGTACGGAAGGAAGCTTTTAAATAAGTTTATTAGCAATATTATTCTATAAAATCATGATTTATTATTAAAATAATGAATAATGAGATGCTTAGATGAAAAGTTGTGATGAAAATCAAAACTTGATGTCAACTTTGCTACCATTAAAAAAAATTGTCCGTGTGCCGCATAAAGCGGCATCGAAAATTTCAATACGGAAGGAAGAATATCTAGCTTGTTTTAAGCATGATAAGTCTAATAAATCATGATTTAATAATGAAATAAAGAATATGAAACATTTAAATTAAAAACTCAGTAATATCTTAACTTGATTTCAACTTTGGCAGTGATAAAAATTGTCCTTACGCGAAAGGAACCGATGCCTACGGAACGAAGGTTTATCTACGGAAGGGAGTTTTTTTCTACGGAAGGAAGCTTTTTAATAAGTTTTTAGGAAGCTTTTTAATAAGTTTTTAGCACAATTTGTTATTGTAAATAATGAATATTGAGATGTTTAGGTTAAAAAATAGTAAAATCTGTCTTGAGTTCATCTATGGTAGTGAAATTAATTTACCGTATACGAAAGGAACATTCCTACGAAAGGAAAATTTTAAAAGTACATTGTGAAAGCAAAGAATATACAGCCTGGTCAGACACAGCATTCTGTGTCGTCTGACCTGGTCCTGCACTGTTTGTATATGAGTTACCTCCAAACAATTCGTCAGCTTGTAACCTGGACCCAGAGCAGGCCCAATTGGGGCATGATTGTTTTATCCTATAAAAGGAAGATTAGCATGGATGAAAGTTAAAAAAATCCTGAACTTTTGAAAATTCAAATCTTAGTAAGCGTACAAGACATTAAAATTTTCAAACGTGAATGGTCAAAATAAATCATAGAAACCATAATATTCCCAATATCTCAGCCGTATTCAGGATTTTGACGCTGACTTTCGTTGGAAAGTCCGCCTCAAAATCCTATATTCAGGAATAATCCTGTAAACTGTACGGACTCTGATGGGATGCCTCATTGGTGACATCTCAGTTGGATCTGCAATGTATGCATTGAGTTGACAGCGATTGTTTACTGTCTATAATAACATAAGTTTTGGGTGCGTAAAAGAACCGTCTCATTGAGACGTTTCTTTAACGCATCCAAAGCTTATAATGGATAGCAAAAAAGATTGGTGACATCTCATTTGGATATGCACTGGTTGCACTGAGCTGACAGCGATTGTTTACTGTCTATAATAACATAAGTTAATTAAATGCCAAAAAATGCCAGTATGCTTTCCTTTTCGAACATTTTGGATAATAATAATAATATTTCTTTATTTCCTCCAATAAGAAGAGTACATGATAATACAAAACAAAAACATATATAGTACAAGAGTACAGTGGAATAAAGTAAAGACAACATGTCTATGCAGCTCATACAAATGATGTTCAAAACTGAATGCTAGTGAGTGTACGTGCGAAATAGAGGAGCACACAAGCACCCATTTGCAAATGCGCACTTACTTGAACAATTGCATATACTCTATGCGAAATTGTTTAATTAGGTACGCATTTAGGAAGTAACTGCATAATCACAACGTTTCCAAAGTACCAAATAATTTTAACGTATATACAAAGTGAATATGTACACACACGACTGTATACGTGCAGGGAAAGACAATTTGCGTGCTGAAAGTAAAGCACGACATACCATTTCGCCTGTAACACTATAGCTGTAACTAGCACATGCATTTGGACATGATCAATTTGGCGTCGACTTAATTTCACCGACGTAATAAAGACCTAATTTATCGTGTGTATCTATTCACTTTTGACCATATTTTATGTAGGCCAGACATGCATAGATGTCTAAACCTTTGAGACTGATCACCGAGCAACAGACTTATCGAATCATCTTCTAGACCAAGAAGAACTAGTGTAACATATTCACATTCTAGATTCATTAAATGAACGTAAACGTTATCATTTAGTTGCAGTATATTGTACCATAAACTGACTCTCTCTGCATCAAGATATGAGCAACTGTGAACATAATGATCAATTGCATTAGTGTGGAGATCTATATTGCAAAATTGACAGCACGCATGACTGAAAGCAGTTTCAGCCATCCCTGCTATCATTTGCAAACAAGATCTACTGATCGCTAGTAAGTGACGGGATTCCTTTGATTCGATCCATAAAGAGTGTGGACTATAATCAGTGTGCAGCTGTCTGAAACGATCAAACTCAGGAGCAGACACTCTATTGAGCCAGGAACTAACCTCATTTTCATGTATACGGCCTTTTACTAAACGTTTCCAAATGTTTTTAGATGGCAATATGTTGGATCTTATGTAAGATTCAAAATATTCCAAGAGCCCATATTTTATCATAATTCTATGTATATCTGCGAAGTAACCTGTTTGTGTTTCTTTATTCATCACGAAAGATGCCAGCCGTCTGTAAAAACATTCGAATACCCAACATTTCATATTGTTTCTACAAAACTGTCCAAAAAGAATTAGCTTTCTGAAGTCAATTTCAGACTCAATAGAAAATGTACCCAGTAAACTCAAAGCAGCATCAGTCCGAGTTCTTGTGCTTAACCCCTGCATATATTTAATGCAAAATCGATGCGCTCTTTCTAGCAGTAATATATTGTTTGTAGTTAACGAAAACCAAGTTTCGCACCCATAAAGAGCTTTAGGCAATACTACAGTCTCGTAGATCTTTTTGAGAGATAATGGATGTAGACTATCAGAATGTATGAGACCACGATTTACCAGACTCATAAAGGTACCCTTCAGTTTGTCAGTTGCCTCTTTAATGTTAATGTCAATGTTTAGATATTTATTACAATTAACACCCAGATGTTTGTAATTAATATCTTCATTGATTACGTTTGGTCCCATTTTCCATTGCCTATTGTGTCTGTCATACGAAAACTTGGACTCATTAAAAACAATCACAGAACATTTGATTGGGACATAATCGTACCGCCATTTACAAGAATATTGATAACAGATAACCAACAATTTATCCAGCCCAGCCTTGGATAGAGACAACAACAACATATCGTCTGCAACTGTAAGTGCATAGAGAATAAGGCCAAAAAGCATAAATCCATCCATGCATTTACAAAGTTCACGAATTAGATCGTCGATATAGCAGAGATACATAAAAGGGGAGACAACGCCGCCTTGACGAGATCCTTGTAATATACGGAACCAGGAGGAGAAGTGGCCTTTATAAATCACACGGCTAGTCATATTACTGTGTAAATTGATAATAATGCGTAACAAATTAGACCTGATACCTCTTTCATATAGTTTTAAAAACAGACCATTGTGCCAAATTTTGTCAAAAGCTTTTTGGACATCTAAAAAGCAAGCGTATAACTTACTGTGATTCTCTTTAGCATATAAACAGCATTCTTTAAACATCGCGGAAGTCATATTGCAGCCAGTTTTCTGTCTGAACCCACCTTGTAACATGCCAAAGGGTATGGTCAAGTTACGTTCAAGTAAACGTAAAAGGATTCGCTCGAATAATTTCAGTAATGCAGATGAGAGGGTAATGGCGCGATAGTTATTAGGGTCCTTCTTTGATTTTCTGCCGCCCTTGTGGAGTGTTATGATTACACCCTGTTTAAGTGAATCAGGTATGTATCCGCAAGTAAACATATCGGTATAAAGCAATGAGATTTGGCTGAATAGTTCATCACCCCCATGAATTATGTGCTCATTATATATATTGTCGTTTCCACAAGCTTTCTTAGTTTTCAGCAGTTTAATAGCTTTTCTGATTTCCAAAACTGAGAAATTACCAGGATCCCTATCAGGACAAGATGACAATTCAGCCATTATATTACCTACTTTTAAATCTACTTGAGCTTTGAATTCTGTGTCATAGTGGCTTCTCTCGGTGTCCGCATAGAGTGTTTCAAAATATTCCCCCCATCCCGTAGCAATCTGTTGCGGATCACGACAAACTTGACCTTTAAATTCTACTTCAGCGCCTGCGCTTGATGTGGACCCTTTTCGTTTTCTGTTGATTTTTTTCCAAAAGAAAGCACTATCCAATTCGGCAGCGTCATCGATATCTTTATTTAATTCATTCAAATAATTTTCTGCGCATTTCCTATGTTGATACCGAAATTGGCGTTTAGCATGCTTATATTGACGATATGATTCATCGTTATCCCCCCTTGGTTTACCAGCAAGGATCCAGTTGCGACGACGTTGTCGCATAACAGCATGTAAATCTTTTAGCCTTTGATCCCAGTAGGGCTTAAGGAATGAACGAAATTTCGTTTTAGGTAAAACTCTATCTGAAACATTTTGAATACATGAAACAATATTTTTATACCTTTGGTCAACTCTTTGATGTATATCTGCTACATGGCTACAGTCAGTATTACAAAGGGCAGTATCAAGCTTTGTGCTATAAAGTTGTAATGTAACCTCATCAAGGTTCTTCCATTTTATGTGTGATTCGATAGAGCAGGTTAAAGTTTGAAAATCCATATCTGCTAATGATAATGTACATGACACTGGACGATGCCTCGAAACATTCAAGACATGGTCGTCGGTAATCACACAAGATAATACCAGATCGAGTTTAACATCAGGAATCAAGATATGGTCTATTAATGACTTGTGAACATTTCCGTAGGACACAAAGCTTGCTGTTGCACCTGTGCAAATTGGCAATGTATTCACTGCTATCAGTTTGTGATAATCAAGCATATCATTCAAATAACTACCTCTGACATCATTGGGCTTAATATATGTTTTGCTCTGTAAATGGGCGTTAAAATCACCCATCACTATCACAGTGCCATCATCGGAAAACATACTAATAACTGAGTGTAACAAGTCAATAAAATCTTTAAAGCTTTGCAAAATATGATTACTGCTAGGTGCATAAACTTGTATAATATAGAAACGAGAATTGCCTAAGGTAAGTTGTATCCCGCAGATGCGGTCACTGTCAATGTCAAGAGGAGAAATCCACGTAGACATTGACCGCCGCCACAAAAGCGCCACACCACCCTTACCAATATTTCTATTGTTGTTTAATAGCAAACTATTATCTGCAATGCCAAAACCCGTGTATGCTGAGTTAATACTATCAATGAAGTGCATATTGTGGTTAAAGAGCCAGTGTTCTGATATACCAATAATATGCACTCCATTATGATCAAGAAATGAATTTAAATAAGAAGCACTGGACATAATGCCTGTGGCATTCCAAGAAGAAAGGTTAAGTTGTAATCCCATGAATGAATTTGTTTGGATCCTTAAGTACTGCACTTGTACACAATTAATCAATATTACGCGTAAAATTGCGTAGACTATTACTATCGTCTGTACTATACTCATGGGCGTAGTCGTATGTGCCTGTTTCGACCCAGTTTGACCTTCTTTGCGTTCTTTTTCTCAATACGCTACGAGGATACCAGGGTCTACAGACTACTTCTTCAGGCCAAAAGCCATCCTCAAGTAGACGTGACCCTTTATCAGCATCCACATTTAACTGGATGACAGCCCGGTCCTGATCATGGTATCGACGTATGTTAATCCAAGATACGTGAACCCCCCTACGTTGAACATAACAGCACAATTTCATTTCAGTTATGCTTGGTTTAAATCCGCCGATATAAAAGCGACTCGACTTACGCCGAATATGCTGGGTGAAATCGTCGTCCTCATAATCCTGTTCGTTACCAGTAGAGCCAACAAAAGCTTGGTAGGAACCTTGCTTTGATCTCGCTTCTTGTGAGTTCAAAGAAGGGGCCTGACCAGTCGTATTTCCATTTCGCTTACGCCTAGCTGATATACGAACAGGAATACTAGCGGCAGACGCATTACATGAATCATTGACAGAAAGAACTGGCCGTTTTAACGCCTCACTGTATGATATGTGACTATTGACACGATCGTCGTGTAAGGCATCAAAGCGATTACGAACAGGTACACTTATAACATCACCATGTCCGACATTGCTCGGATCCTGAGAGCTGTCCTGAAAATAGCTACATGCAGAGTCAACATATGTTTCCGTGGCTTCAGACACACACAGAGTAGGTTGCTGTTTTAACAGTGTATGGTCTGATTGGGTATTGGAGTGTGCATGGAAATCGGGGTCACTTGTAGCAGAATTGGTGGGTTTGTTATCTGCTAGCTGTCTATAAAATTTCTTTGTTATGGGGCACTGTACAAGCTTACCAGTACACTCATTGTCATTATTCTCGCGAGTTAACGTTATTTTCTTAGCCACAAAAGGTGGGGAATCATTTCCTACTGGGGTCTGGATGCTCGCCTCACATGTGGATTTGAGAGAAGTTACATAGTCAGATGGTGACTCTTTTGAGATTGCGCATTTTTGCTCTAGTTTGGACAACCGTTTATCAAGTTTTGGTACAAGAGAAAATTTGTTGACCAATTCATTACACCTAGCATCAAGATTTTCATTGAGTGTTTTCATATCGAACTGGACAAGTTTTAGGTCATTTTTCACCCTGGTTATTCCATTTAAACGATCATCTGTGACTCTATCCACGACTTGTTTGCAATCATTTGCTGTTTCTTGGAGTTTGTCTATAGTTTCCGTTATGTCAGTCTTAAGTAATATGACATCATCTTTAATGGATTTCAGCTCTTCCCGGTAGTCCTCTCTTAACGATTTATTTTCTTGTTTTAAGGTAAAAAAATGCCAGTATGCTTTCCTTTTCAAACATTTTTGATAAAGATTAGACTTTAGCCCGATCTGATATGGATCAGAACAATTAATTAAAATGCCAATATTGATCCAAACAATGAATTAAAATGCCCAAAAATGCCTGTATGCTTTCCTTTTCGAACATTTTGGATTAAATCAGACTCTCATCGGTAAACAGTTCAGAACCAGACTAGACGCTGTAAAATACTGCATCTGATAAAGTTTTGCACTGTTTGCTTACAGAAAATTTACTTTATCACGAAATTAATCTTAAAGGCACACTTAACGCCTTGTTATACGGCACACTTCACACCTTTGCTAATGGTTACCGTTGTTCAGTCTTGATAAGGTATATTGGTTCATTTGGCAAAACAATGAAGACCCGGATGAAACTTTTTATGGGATTCCCCGACATATAAAATGGGAAAATCCACCAGAATGAACCAGTTCGATAAGATACCAAAATTCACGGGTGATAAAAATTCTGATATTATCGCGAACTTTATTTCTTCAATACAAACAAATGATTTTTTTGTTTTACAAATATTTTAAACCATATCAGACTCTGAACTTGGTCGAAAATAATCGTAAAAGTTACGACATCGACGTTATTCATTCGTCTTGTGACAAAAACAATAGAAAGGAAGGAAGAAAGGAAGAAAAAGAAAGAGGAACATATAGGTTCTTTTCAGGCTGATCTGATAGTTTCTATATCTGACTTTTTAAGCGACCAACAATAGCGAAGACCAGTCTGCGCATCGATGCAGTCTGATCAGCGCTTTTGTTATTCGCTCACAAGTACTTCTGAGACTATTTGTTTTCAATGCTAAAGTCTGCATTTAGGAAAGTGGTGCAACGTATTGTGTACTAGTGGACATAATGCCTGAATTATGAATTATACCCGAAAAACAGCAACATATGCTGTAATTAGTTCAGTGGTAGAGTGCTTGATTCGAGACCGAGGGGCCGCGGGTTCAAGCCTCATGGGCGTCACTGTGTCGTATCCTTGAGCAGGACACATTAATCCTGGCTTAGTACTAGTTTAACCCAGGAAGACCCGTCCCTTTTCAACTGAAAGATTGTTGATGGGACGTAAAGAATAAAATCAAACAAACAAACAAAACAGTAATTAGTGCTCCCGGACAGACGGACGGACACACTGATGAACATTTAACGATCGATAAATCAATATTTTTTAATTCATTATCATCAAAGTGATTGATTAAGACACCATTAAAGTAAACTATGAGTCATCATCATGTTTGACACAATGTACTCATATTTCGTTGATTGGTGTTTATTGGTAAATTGGTTAATTAATTATTTAATTTAATTTATTAATTGATAGATTATGAATTAAGTGAATTAAGCTCTTAACCAATTAAGGGAAATCTGACATATCTCACTTACTTTGAGGTATTTTTTTATAAAGCACACAGTTTCACTAACCCTCACAATTTCTGATATATTTCTACAATATGACTAAGTTTGCGATTTTCGGAGACAGCTATGTGACCCATCTAGAGACATTCACAGGGGGCAGAAGTGAAGTTTCTAACTGTCGTTTCTTTGGTGTATCTGGTATGTCAACAAGAAGAAAATTTCAAGACAAGTTCGACGAAATGAAGCACTACCGTCCTGACGTCGTCTTCATGAATCTCGGCGGCAACGACATCACAGAGAGTACAGACATCCAGAATCTTGTTAATCGACCAAAGAATATTGTCAAAGAACTATATGAGAATGGTAGTACTAAAGTCTTCGTCGCCACCGTCATTGAACGGGGCTCTTTTCCAGAATGGACTGGTTTGACTAGACCTATATTTAACAAGATTCGATATGCATTGAATAAGAAGCTGCACACTGAGTTGGGTACAGACTTGGTCGACGTAGGGAAGAAGATAAAATACCACAGACATTACAACAATGACCTCGTGCATCCCGGGTATCACCAGGGCGGCATGTACCCCCTGGACAGACTTATAGTTAGATGCTTCGGCGCCTGCTAGGTAGAGCCAAAGCCTGAGCACAAACGGTCCTTTTCAGGCCGAAAGAAACCCATTTATTGTCGCACAATATTTCGCCCCTTTATACACGTTAACAGTGCATATATCTTTCACCCGAATCCCAGCTAAATAAATGTACGCACATGAATTAAGCATATCTAATCATCAGAGTGATAATCAATATTTTTTTTTAAAAAAGCAAGCTTACTTTAACACACATTATAGACAAGAAATTGGGCTTGCATAGAAAAAATCTTCCTTTTGCAGCAACTTGAAAAAGCCATAAAATACGGACGTATATTACATATATTCAAATATACGTCCGTGCATAAAATGAAAATACATTTAACCTAGACACCAAGTTTTGATTTTCATCACAATTTTTCATCTAAGCATCTCAATATTCATTATTTTAATAATTAATCATGATTTTATAGAATTATCTTGCTAATAAACTTATTAAAAAGCTTCCTTCCGTAGAAAAAAACTTCCTTCCGTAGATAAATCTTCCTTCCGTAGGCATCGGTTCTTTTCGCATAAGGACAAATTTAATCACTGCTAAAGGTGTGATCAAGATAAGATAATACTGAGTTTTTAATTTGAATGTTTCATATTCTTTATTTCGTTAAATCATGATTTATTAGACTTATCATGCTTAAAACAAGCAAGATATTCTTCCTTCCGTATTGACATTTTCGATGCCGCTATACGCGGCACACAGACAATTTTTAATGGTAGCAAAGTTGAAATCAAGTTTTGATTTTCATCACAACTTTTCATCTAAGCATCTCATTATTCATTATTTTGATAATAAATCATGATTTTATAGAATTATCTTGCTAATAAACTTATTTAAAAGCTTCCTTCCGTACAAAAATCTTCCTTCCGCGGAAGGAACCTTCCTTCCGGTATATAGCTATACCAGAGTTTTGCATCTTGGGCCGAGTTGGCATGGGCCGAGTTGGTTTTGGGCAGAGTTGTCCTGCACCCAATTAAACATACGTGTTGATAAATTCTAATATTTAATCATTCAACTTGTTCGGGGTTTTTTCGGTCCTGTAAAATTTTATTTGGTCTGGTAAAATTCATGACTGCACCAGACCGAATGTCTGGTAATGTCTGGAAAGTATTCGTGAACACTGGTGTAGAAAGACCCTGGTTAAAGTGGCCATAGCCTCGAGCCATAGCCGATCCTCCCACTGCCTTATGCCATGTAGGTGTTGAATCTTAAAGGCTTCATACTCTGATGTTAACTCTCAAAAGTTTAGAGCCTGCTGCCAGATGAGGCTTGACATATTGACTATTAGTCTCCTTTCTTTCTTTCTCTTTCCCTATATACTGCCAGACCCTCTTTTGAGTATTATCGGCAGGTGTAATTTGTACACTCCAGGTTGCAGGACGAAAGCCTACAAGTAACCATATCTAAATTACCGTAGGGTTCTTTTACCTGTACCGGGGTTGGCTTTTTCTGCACAGTGGACATCCAGTTAACGTCCCGATCCGAAGGACGATGCACTTATCTAGTGTCATCCCTGCAAATGACACAAGAGAAAGTGTGTTCGGACAAGCTGTGAGAGGGGATCGAACCTGGGACCTCTAGCACCAGAGGTAAGTGCCTAACCACTGAGCTACCACGCTTTCTACAAAAAGATATACAATATTCCGAAAATATATCATATCCGAACATGATATAATCGTCTGTTCGTAGGCCCCAAGTGATTTTATACACTAGCAAGCAGCAAATCCTTGAAAATCACTACGATACAGAATCAAAAGGCATTATCAAATATATAAACTACCAATACTAACTACCATATAAGTTTAAAATCGGTTAATTTTGGTATAATTAATCGCGGACAGTTCAATGTTATTTCGTCAGCTGATGGATCTATTGTTAGGACTGTCGTGTCACTGCATGATTGTCGTGGTAGTATGACTGTGTTTGGCCCAGATTCTGTATACCTCCATCATAGCTTTTACTATCCCCATGCTTTTTGAAAAATGGATATTGATATCGCCTCCGTCCGTCTGTCCGTTATACTATCTCCTTATCCAACCAAATTTGGTATGTGAGTTACTCACATGAATGGGCGTGCAACAACTTAGTTTTGGCTCCAGCCCCTGTAACCACAGGGGCTTGTAGTTATGATTTTGGGGTGAATTTAGGTCCTCGAAAGGGGTGCAGGACAACTCGGACCAAAACCAACTCGGCCCCTACCAACTCGGCCCACATAAAACTCGGTCCATGCCAACTCGGCCCAAGATGCAAAACTCGGCCCATGCCAACTCGGCCCAATTTAAGTTTTATATATAGACAACTCCATGTGTGTATCTAGATGGGGGACAGGGGTCCGGACCACCCCCTGAAAAATCACAAAAATATAGCGTTTTCTAGCAATACAGGTCCGGATCCCCTGAAAAATCGCAGCTACCAAGACACCATTCAATGTTAGGCCATCATAGGCACGCCAGCGAAACGCCATTTAATGGCATTTCACTGGCGGGCCGATGATGACCCGCTTGGTACTTGGATCCTCCCTCCCCTCATCAACTAAAAAATAACGTCAATTTTGGAGCCCCTCTGACCAGTGACTTATATAAGACCTTATATAGGTCACTGCTCTGACAAAACTTTCTGGATCCGCGCATGAACTCGTCCCACATCCAGCTGGTACCGCACAACTGCTGTTGTGTCTCGTGGAGGTGTGAATGGGACTTGTCTCTATACATTTCACATATAGATAGATAGATAGATAGATAGATAGATAGATAGATAGATAGATAGATAGATAGATAGATAGATAGATAGATAGATAGATAGATACGGACGGACGGACGGGCGGGCGGGCGGGTGGGCGGGCGAGCGTACGTACGTACGTACATACGTACATACATACTCATGTACAGACAGGCACATGAATGTTCATGCACAGGCAGACGGATAAACATAAATGTACATGTATAAACGGCAAACTAAAAGACATACAGATTAATAGAAACATGCATAATCATGTACAGAGATAATGTCAGAAATACATGCGCTTGTCATTATCCTTAAATTTCCCATGAAAATTAAATAATTTTGGTCCCATCGAGACCAAATTAATTCATTTTCAAAGGATATCTAAAAACGGGGGCATCAAGTGCGGATCCAGAGGGGGGGGGGGGGTGCAGGGGGTCCGGACCCCCCCCCTAGAAAATCACAAGTTTTATGGGTTTCTATGGGGAATAAGCAACTGGACCCCCTCCTGGAAAAAGTTGGACCCCCCCAGGAAAATGTTGGACCCCCTCTGGAACCTTGAAAAATGATATATTTCTTTGAAATTGACAAAAAAACGTTGTCAAAGCTTTTTTTTGTCAGTCTGACCTGGACCCCCCCCCCCCCCCCCCCTGACGAAAATTCCTGGATCCGCGCATGGGCATGGAGGGGGTTCGCCACTGCTTATAGAGACATAAATATACATGTATGCTAATGCACATACATTCTGGTTGCATCCTACATGTATATCAGGTATAACATGAACATGCCCCTTGTACGCACTTCAAAATATATCTTATGAATTGGGCCGAGTTGTCTTATAAACTTGGGCCGAGTTGGCATGGGCCGAGTTTTATGTGGGCCGAGTTGGCACGGGCCGAGTTGGTTTTGGGCCGAGTTGTCCGTAATTCCTGGAAAGGGTGATATATGCTTTAAAACGGGTGCAGGACAACTCGGCCCAAAACCAACTCGGCCCATGCCAACTCGGCCCACCTAGAACTCGGCCCATGCCATCTCGGCCCAAGATGCAAAACTCGGTCCATGCCAACCCGGCCCAATTTAAGTTTATGAATAGACAACCCGTCCCACATTTTAGAGGGATTGAAGTATTTAACTGCAAAATTCGCCCCTTCACGTTAGCCTAAGAGTCAAGTATCCTCCTTCTTCTTCTTCTTCTTCCCGGAAATGGACAGGATTCCGTCTGGAATGTACTTTGTCCAGCGAGAGTGAATGGGACAGCCACCCTCCAGTAAGGTTAAAAACAATCCAGCTATTTACAGTTAAAATTATGTACACGTCACGGTTCATCTAGTACGTTGAGGTGGAGGAGAGGGCTGCTGTTGTCATTGCAGCTTTGAATTCCTCCAGTGATGTGCAGTCTGTGACATATGTTGGTAGGCTGTTCCAATCTTGAATTGTCCTTGGGAAGAAGGAGTACTTGTAGACACTCTGTACTGCTGGTATTTGGTACACTCTGTAGGCTCCTCTTGTTCTACTGTCGCCCGGGCGCAAGATGTTGAATTGGCCAATGTCTACAGTGAAGTGTTGGATCTTGTAGAGCATGATTAGGCGTTGGTGGTATCGTCTAGTACTAAGAGGGATCCACTCTAAGCTGTTCAACATAGCTGTGACGCATCCAGGGGTTCTGTCGGTGTAGTTTAAATTTCCCATGTAAATGAAATAATTTGGTTCCATCGAGACCAAATTATTGCATTTTATTGGATATCTATTTAAAAACGGTGGGGGCATGGAGGGGGTTCGAACGAACCCCCTGAACCCAAACATGATCCGTCACTGCTTATACATGTATGCTAATGCACAGGCAATCTGGTTGCATCATACATGAGCATGCAACTCGTATGTACTTCAAAAATATATGGGCCGAGTTGTCTTATGAATGTGGGTCGAGTTGTCTTATAAACTTGGGCCGAGTTGGCATGGGCCGAGTTTTATGTGGGCCGAGTTGGCATGGGCCGAGTTGGTTTTGGGCCGAGTTGTCCGTAATTCTTTAAAATGTCGTAAGTTCGGGTATTAAAAGATTTGAAAAAATCTTCAAATCGAGTATAAGAAAAATGGCTGCTTTTTCTATGAATCACTTTGGTCAAAATTTTCATTTTTTTTCATTGGCTGTTTTTTTCTCGAAAGTTTTGGATAGAATTAAAAGAAGGCCCCTAAGCATCAGACATGGTAGCAAATTTTCATAAATTCAAGCACCTGTGCCTGGAACCCTGGGGAGGGGGGTCAAAAAGTCAAATATCATTAAATTTTAATTACAAAGTCAATTTGAAAGATTTTTATACCAAACTTTGTGTGTGTCCTCACAAATAAAAGATATATGGTTTATCATAATACGAATTTCGAAGCCAATATAAAGTATCCAAGTCGGAGCTTCAGCTATAGAAGCTGGCAATAAATTCCACACAGGGATGGTGCCCCAGGGGTTACTCTGATATTTTCATACATACGTAGGCTCGGGTCCATTTTTGGGGTTAAAATATTTGAATTTCAATATTTTTTGGGTTTTCAGTAAAATGAACATTTTTGGGGTATGAAGATTTTGTGGATCATTTTGGGGGGTCATCACAAAATTGGACTATATTTAGGGGTCATTTCTTTGCATTCTATGGTCTTTTCTTAAGGCCAAGGTACAGAATGGGGGATATTTTTTTTTTTTTTGGGGGGGGGGGGGGTTGCTAAAATTTCAAATATTTTTTTGGGGGTGCTCGAAAAACCTGATATATATTTTTTAGGGGGGAGGGAGGTGAACAGTAGATGCTGGGCCCGAGTCTACGTATGAAGAAAAATGAAAGTACTCCTTCCCATGGGGATGGTGCGAGGGAAGAAACTGTACTTGTTAATGTAGATATCAGTTCTTGATTATTCTTCGCATGGCTTGATCTGGTGGGAGCAGAAGCTTGAGTAACGTATGTTGAAGTTGGTATGTCAACCATGCCGTTCATGATCTTGTAAACCAGGGCGCTGTATCTTTGTTCTTCTTCTTTCAGGGGATTCCCAGTTTAGTTCTTCCAACATGTCTGTGACACTACTCAATTCTGGTGGCCGTAATGTTTTACAACTTTTTGACCCCTGAAGTGGAGCACCATATATGGGAGGAACATTTCATTGAAAAAGTATCAAGATGCAAGCCACGCCTGTAAGCTAAATGAGTCAACGAAAGCAGTGATCGAGATGTTGTTTCAAAAATAGCAGCAAATATATTTCCGTCTAATGAATATTATTTGATTTCCGCATGTTTATTATTGACCAGTCGTGAAAGATTTTACTTTTCGATATTGCCCTTGCACTTTAGTAAATTACTCTTAAAGACCTTTAATTTTTACTCATTGATAGTGGTACCACTCCCTAGGCAGTAGGTGTTATGCCAGGCAGATCAAAGGCCAATCTTTACATGGTGATTATGAGCCCCTACATTGTTGCAGGGGGTGATAAAGAGCTCGCATGCTAGGTTTAAATGTTTTCTGATAACTTATCTTGGTGAAAGAAATTATGTTGTGTAAAGGTAAGTCCCCTCTTGGAGCCCATTTAGACCAGTGAGATATTGTGTCCCTTTTGAGTTAACCCGGTGACTCCTCATAACCGAAATATAGGCATTTAAATATTGCAATTTTAAAGACCGTTTTGCTAGTACAGAAGATGTAGGTAGTCTGCTGCAATACATTCATGTTACGAGGGGCATTTGGAAAGTTCTTAGCATGGTCTTTTAACTCAGTAAATGATTTACAAAACCTATCATGTTTGGTATCATTTTAAACAGCCATCTTTCCTCTATGTTATGGCACAAACTTTATGAGGAATGAGGATATTATAATGCTGACACGAACAATTTTATTGTGAATACATGCACTGTTTGTATACTGGAAAACGCAAATTTTCAGTGGAAAATATAACATTTTACCTTTTGAAAAGTGCGCAGAACATTAACAATAGTTCAAGAAATTAGATAATTCTGCACCAATTGGTAGGCCACAATCTGGTACAGTTATTATACAATTGATGACCGAGTTGGATGTTTCTAATAACTAAATACCGGAACAGCAATACCAAAGCCGTCTAGAAAGCAAAGCAATGCGCTAATTTTTTCGACTAAAAATCGCATGTCACAATGCACATATTTTGAAAATATTTTACCGACAGTAGTTTAAAAATGCCATGCGTAGGTATTTTTGTCAAGCACACTTTATGTTTTTTGTATTGAAACCAAAATAAATTTTGAAAACCAGAACAAAGGGAAGATAACTCTTATAATCTTCCCATGGGGTAGAGTAAGTTTAGCGATGAGTTGACGTTCTGGTTTATTTCAATTGAAAACGGTGGCAAACAAAAAAATAGAAATACCTTGAGAGCAGAAATCAATCAATTTTGTGATGGTTAACGCGATACCTTGATAATTTCTTATGCCATCGACAAAATGTGAGGGGTTAAGTTACCCCACCCATTTCTTGAAAAGTATGGGTAGTGCTATAAGGAATAACTTTCTTGAATACAGAACAACACAAGCCACACTTTATGCGCAACGAAATGGTTTTTATGCATTGTTCGCTACAAATAAAGCAAAAAACATACTCAATAGGCATCTTTCGTGCTCCTGTAGTGACATAATTTATAGTGAAAGTATAAAGAAAAATCGAAAAAAGTCCCATTTTTAAAAGTTAATCATTGTTCTGTTAGTCAACATTTTCCGAATGTGAAGGTGGTAGTCGTGCAAGCAGTGCTGGCATAATATTATTTAATAAAAAATTAGTTGGCACCAAATCGTTAATTTGTCAAATCATGATCGCTAATAAGGTCCCCAATTTTCCTTCTTTTTTTCCAAGTATTTTGCTTAAAATTTCCGCCAGTATATAAACCCCTACTCATTTTGAGCATGTGCTGCACGTGCACGCCGAGTCCTTTTTTGACAAAAAATTAAACCATCAAGTAGCCGTTGAATTCTAGTTTCCAAAAATGTATAATTTGATAGCATTTTATCAACGCATTGTGGAGTTAGGATGCCATGCTAAGAACTTTCCAAATGACCCTCGTATAGCCAATCTTTTTATAATGGGAAATTATTTTAATGAACTGCGCTGAAAAATTATTAGAGCCAACAATCTTCTTCAACTTATACACCAAGTCACCATAGAACTCATGTTCCGAAAGTCGTTTGTTTTGCACGTATGTGCATCTAATATCACAGCGAAAATCCAAAATATCCATCTACTGCCGTCACCGGGAGGATGTAAAATGTGTGAAATATTCTTCTGCAGAAATATTCTTCTGCGCTATATTAAAAGTACGTACTTACTATAGGTAAAAACCATAGCAATATTGGTGAATAAGAACTATTTGATAACGATATAATTGCAGTTTTGATTATTTCGGGGTAACGTTATTAATTACATTCGTCTTCCTCTTATTTACTATTACTGGTTTGAATTTTTATGATGTAATACATGTTTGAGGTAGAAATATCTCGTTTCTATATTTTTTTAAAGAAAAAGAGCAGCTAATATGGATTAACCTTCAAATTCGCATGAATTCAGGGTAATTTATAAATAAATCACATTTACATATTCTGAGCCACTTTCACCTGATTAAGCTTTACCTATTGTATATTGAACAGCATCAACAACACTCTACCTTTCAAGTAATAAAATCCGCAGAATTGATTATGTAACTATGGACTATGATGAAGCATAGCAAATTTGTATAACATATATCATGACTCTCGAAGGTAACGTTTGTAACAACCAATATCCATATGTAATATACATATTAGAAGCCCATACATATTTTCAATCTTATAGTAATTCCTTGCATGAAAACAAGGAAATAAGCAGCCAATCACGCCGTAAACATTATGAATAAGAATACTTTAATATTCAATGGTATCATATTAAGACATTTTTACGTTACCCAGCTGTTACTAGAAGAACACTGCAACTGCAATAGAGCTAATGTCTGTCATTTTGAGGCTGATATACTGAGTGCAGTGTTAGAAAACCGTGTGTAAAAAATTGCCCATGAGGGAGGGGTTCTATACAGCAAATCTAAGGGCCGATACTATTAAATGTATGCTCTACATGTTTTCATGTTTATGGTGTTTTCGTGCATTACTTCCCTGGTCAGATAGACACAATAATGGTTTTATGACATACCTATATTTGGTATTTGGTATGTATATACACTGAACCGAAGTTCTAACTAGCCACTTTTCATTTTTTTTTTCTAACCAAGCCCCAGTGATATTGAAAAGAATTTTTGCCACAGTATGTGCATTGTAATGGACTAAAGTTAAGCGGTGTTTTGGAAGAGTTTTCTATCACTTCACGATTTTTTAGTTAAAAATGCAAAAATCAACTTTTTGAAGAAAATAAGTGTTTTTAGTGCAGTTTTTTTATCGGATTCAAGTACAGGTGATTGCAAACTTGCCTAGTCAACTTAAAAAAACACACCAAACACTTGATGTTTTGCTTATGACAGAATTTTTATGAATTTTTAAAAATTGATAATTTTCCGAATTTTCCGAAATTTTCCGAAATCATCAGCTGCACATACTAAAATCATTGTATGTGTTTTAATTTATGTTAATATGTTTGACAGAACGCCATGCAACTTGATGAGCCCATTTTCTAACTAATTTAGTATCCACTTCCGATTTTGCGTGAAACTTTAAAGGTCATTTAAATGGCATTTGTTAAAGATTTCTTTTAATTTTTAAGCCAAACAGTGACGCCAATTCAAAATGAAGAACCCCTGAAAATTGCACTGCTGTGCCACAGATAATAAAGGGTACAGAGCAATGCAAAGTGAGTGTGCGAACTGCATGGTTAAGCTAAAAATCCTTTGATTAAGTTGTTGACCGTGGCTGTCTTCATGTTAACATAGAAGAGAAATGGAGTGTTCAATTGTCAAAAAAACTTTTGATTCTTTTCATCTTATATCACAGCTGTTATAAAGATCTTCAAATTAATGAAAATATAAATGGATAGCGTATCTGATGAATAGTTTATATCACACTAAAAATGTGACTTTTTGAAATGATGGTACCTTTGCTCGGACCTCGTCTGTGCAAGATCTACCAGTCATTTAGAAATGACATAATTTGCAGAGTCTTGACAAAGCCTTGGACCTTTTCATAGAATTTAAATTTTGGTAGAGCGATTTTACTTTCTGAACTGGAGCAAAAATTGTATGGTGGCTACTTATAACTTCGGTTCAGTGTATAGTCTGTGATTAGTGTATAATTAGTGGGTGGGATTTTGGATAAACAAGACCCAGGAATATTTCTGGGATGGGCCCGAACCATTTTATGAAAGACCTATGAGTGATAGAGTAATTCTGATTTCATTTTTGGCTGGGCCCCATACATAAGCTATTCAAATCTGGTTTTGCTGTAAGGTGCATATTAAGATTTCTTGCGCCCATCTTTTTTCCAAATGGCCCATCAAAATTTCAAATGGCACATCAAAATCTTGTTTTTTGCATGCAAATGAATGGGACATGGACCATTGGCCCTTTTTCATGGCCCATTCATATTTTGGACCTGAAACATTATAGTATTATACAATGCTGTTTTCTGTTGCAGCTGCCAGTGATTAGTTCTCATCATAACCCATGTAGCTGTAACACAAAGCTAATATGGTATTAAGTTGTCCATATTACAAAACAAAAATGACATGAAAAATGTGTGGGTGGGGTAACACCAATAGACCAAATGTAGTTTAACTTCTTTTTGACTGAATTCTATTATTGATGATGTGTTTAATTTTCATTGAAATCCATGAGTAGTCAATAATTAGAGAATACTAGGTGGGTGTCTTTTGATATCAAGTTTACAAGGCAAGGCTTTGAGAACGCTTGTTGACATCGCGAGGCTTGCCGAGCGATTCAACATGCGTTCTCAAAGCCGAGCCTGGTAAACTTGATATCAAAAGACGCGAACCTGGTATTCTATTTATCAGTTTACCCATTGTTGAAAACTCTTCGAACTAGCAATTATGACGTAATTTTTGAATTTTGTGTTGATTCAGCGTCATTAGCGACGTCATTCAAAAAATGCAACGTCATCATGACCTGATAAAGGTAACATGCCGTGAGATAGGAAACGTTTATTAGGTTATGTTGAAAAAATTCAGTTAATATTAGGGTGACTGATAAACTCTCATACATATTGAAAGTGTGTTGGATTTTCACACACATTTATACTACAATTCAGTGGGTGGAGTAAGGAAATGTCGCCTGAAATAATCTGCACCACTTTTGTTTCTGGCATCCACTCTTATTTGAATTCTATATATACTGCTCAACAAAAGTTTAGCACGGATAAATAAGAATTATTTTTTATTTGAGCAAATGGTTTAAAGTTATAAAATATCTGCTGAAATGACGGTTTGGTATGTGATAAAGTTGAGGAAGCAATTGGTGTACTTTATTGGATTTCTACTGCGTCGTTCGTTGCTTTAAACAATAGAGGGGTCAAAAAACGTGTTTCAACTCCATTAATGGCAATACAAAATTGATGCAGCATCGGTTTATCAGGTCTCTTGTTTTACAGCTTGACCGAATAGGCCATTCTGAAAAAAGACAAAGGTTGTCTCCATTGAGCATAAGTAGCAAAAGTTGAGTCTTGAAAACAACTAACGTCGTTGTTATAATGACGTTTACAAGTCAAAAACAGTACTGTTTTCGCTGTGTAGGCATGCTTAATTGAAAGGGTTTTCGTGTTTAAGAGGATGCCAAAAGAGAGACAGTTTAAGGTAAGGTAAGTTTATAAAATTTGGTCTCATGGTATTTAATTCATACTTTGACGTTTTTAACGTTTTTCATCATTAAGAACCTTTGGCTTTACTCTAAAATCAAATTTTTTTAATTTCAAATGTAGACGTGTATCCTTTGCATGCCCATGACATCAAATTCAACGCCGATCGACTGACGCCTAACCAGATAACTTTATGTCTGGCGGACACGAAAAAATGTAAATTTTAAGATCCCCATACATGTTGATTACATTAAATAAAATGGTTCATGTTCATTCAAAGTGGGACATCGTATTAAAATCCGTGCTATACTTTTGTTGAGCAGTATAGTTATACTATCACCTGGTACGAATGAAATTTTTCTACCAGACCGATTAAAAAAATCCATGGACCAAACACCCCTGGAATATCATTAAGCTACCCAGCGAGCGTTAAGTATTGGACCATCATCCAGCGAAACCCCATTCAAAGGCGGGCCAACGTATGGGATTGGCGGCCAGCTAAGACCCAGGTCAGCCGCTGGACATCCTCCAAGTCTGATCAGTCTTCGCTGACCACATGGTGAAAGTTGAGAATCTAAACTAACAATCTGGTATATGCGCCCAGGGAATATTGAGATCACCCTTCGAATCCGACCATTATGATCAGTGTCTTTGCTGACCGCAATGAAGCGAATGCCTAGCCTCGATTTTATCGTCCTTAATTGCCGGGCATTAAATAGACTAGCTAGTAGTCTGCTAATAAATCTGGATTAATAAAACAGAAGCTAGTTGATGCAGTAAAGGAGAAGTCGTTTTGATCAACATTTTCTGGGAGTTATATCACGTGATATACCCGTAAATGGAAAGAATTTAGAGAATTTATGTCTTCTTTCAAGCTAGAATCTTACGTTAGTTTGAATTTAGAAAAAAACATATTGCTTTCAATTTTGCCAAACTTCGCATTTCAGATCATTAACACGAAATGGAGATGCCGTTATAAAAAATCCAGCTTCTCAAAGATTTGTAAGATGTGCCATGATGATTGTGTTGAAGATGAATTTCATTCTGTCATGACGTGCCCTGTCTGTTCTACATTGAGAGAAAATTTCTTTTGTGATTATATTTTCATTTATAGTAAATTTTGTATACTTTGTAATACTGTAGTTCCATGTTTTGTATCATTTCTTTCATATTCAGTCATGGTTCTATGTTTTGGGCTGCTTACTGAATAAAATTTATCTTATCTTATCTTAATACAAGAGTAACTAGAGCGCGCAGTCGATGGGGCGCCATCGCAAATCCCTACGCTAAAGTTTCTGACTCCCCCAGCACCCCTAAGTCCCACCCCGGGGCATGACCTTGGCAACAGAATTAGAATTCTGTTTAATATGTTTTCTTTCATTTATTTGTGAGAACACACACAAAGTTTGGTATAAAAATCTTTATATTTGACCTTTTGACCTCGCCCCAAGGTCACCAGTTTGACCCTAGGATGAAAATTTTACTTGCATTCTCTTCTGCTCGTCATCCCCGTCGATTTGATATACCACATGACCATGTTTGAAAAAAAAAATTGACCCCCTGGGCACCCCCTGCGCCCCAAAGTCCCACCCCTGGGGCATGACCCAGGGGACAGAATGAAAATCCCGTCTGATATGTTTAGTATCTTTCATTTGTGAGAACACACACAAAGTTTGGTAAAAAAATCTTTGAAATTGACTTTGTAATTGAAATTAATTGATATTTGACCTTTTGACCCCTCCTGAGGGCCCCAGGGGGCGGGGCCAAAAAAAAGTTTGACGTTGCATGCCCCATTCATGTCAGTAACTCACACACCAAATTTGGTTGAATTTCGTCCAATGGTTTAGGAGGAGATAGCATAACGGACAGACGGACGGACGGACGGACGGACGGACGGACAGACGGACGGACGGACGGACAGACGGACGGAGGCGATTACAATATCCCCTTCGCTTTTTTAAAAAAGCGTGGGGATAAAAATGTAATGATGCACTTCTCTTTCCAAAGGGTTATGTTCATAGCCATCTATAGACTAGCCCGGCACAAAGTAGGAATATTGCGTATTCATGAAAATAAAACTTTGAATGAACGCAGCATTTGAATAGTTCTAGGCCTTAGGAAAGGCAAGGCAATATATACTAATGATCCATTTTCCGACTATACGTATAGCTGTCTTATATTAAAATTTTAACCCTTTGTGTTCGGGAAACCCTTAATTAAACGAGCACTTTTTCAAACAGTGAAGACCCATATGAAATACAGCAAAATGCTGTATTTTATTGGGGTCTACACGTTTTGTAAAGGTAAAAAAGATCTTCAGACAAATCAATACACTATTTTTAAGATAACCTGACAACCCTAGATATGTACATTGGACTATCCCAAGTTTTTTTGTATGAAACCAGGAGAAAGAATCCATTAGTATGCAAAGGGTTAATTGGCTTTGGGTTTTCCAGGAACTGGATAACAGGTTCAAAGCTATAAAACTGATCGATTGCTTTTATATTTTAATATTACACACATAAACATTTAATGACATAGGTTCGCCATGCCCTGCTCTTGGCAAGGCATAAAACATAAATAACCGATATCCTGCATAAGGAAAAAGTTGGATGCTAAGGCTGATCTGAGTCTTTGATGGGCGCATGTACCAACTTGTTACTGGACACCAGCTCAAAGTTTACTGAGAGGAACTAGAGACTTAAATTTTTCTAACATGCCTGGATGAAAAATTATAATTCAAATTCATTATCCTTTGGTTTAAACATATTTATTCATATTTACTTAAGGAATGAATTCAATTTTTGAAATTTTCATGGAATCATGAATACTTCGGGTCTCTTGCAATTACACACTTTGAATATATACTGAGGGAAAAAAGTTAAGCAATTATTTATAATGGGTTTTTGAGTATTAGATCTATTTTATTAGCGGGTGCGCATGCATGTCAGTTATTTGGAAATGATCAATTGGCTAATTGCAAGAGGTCTAACGAAACATTTTTGAATTTTATGGTGAGGATTTGACCTGCTGAGCATTTTAATTTCAAACGCTATTTTATTGAAAGGGAGGTAATTTGAAAAACTCGATTTTCATCTAAAAACTGCACGAAACGGGTGAGCAGAACATTCAGTTTTAAACCGGTTTTCAATATTTTGCTTTAAGATCTAATTATTTGGCGGAAAAATCAAAGTTTTATCAGAAAACTGTTCGCGTTATTGCCAGATAAGCTGTTTTAGCAAATCGGACTCGTAAGCGTTTGTCAACAAATATTTCTGATATTATGAAATCATCTGAACTGTGATTCCCCAAAGTATATTGCTAAACTTATTTCCCTCAGTATACTTATTCGTTATCGTCTGCTGACTTTTTTCAAAATGACTTTTTAAAAATTATCTCTCAGGAACACTTTCAATTTGTCAAAATGCGAGTTCGGGTCCAGATAAGGACCGACATGGGTCTGCAAAAGTTATCAGCAGACGACAGAAGTAAATATGCGTCAGCGCATTTGATTATGATACGTATCACACCAGCGAACAATGGAGTCTCTTGGTACCATTGGTACCCGGGGGGGGGGGGGGGACTGCGCTGATATTTTCACATATACGGTGTAGGCTCGGACCATTTTTGGGGTTCAAAATCTTGAGTTTCAATATTTTAGGGTGGGGGGGGGGGGTCAGAAAAAATGAATTCTATTTCGGGTATGAAGATTTTGTAGATATTTGGGGGGGGAGGGGTCATTGCAAAACTGAACCGGTTTTAGGGCTCATTTCTGTGCATTTTAGGATCTTTTCTTGAGGTCAATGTACAAAACGGGGAGGTCTTTTTGGGTTGATAAAATTTCAAATATTTTTGGCGTATACCTGATATTCCAGGCCTACATATGAAGAAAAAATGAGAGTACCCCCTCACTCATCCCTCTTAACAATGAAAGTGTTTGTCACCAGATAATTTGGCGTAAAACTGAATTTCTGTTGTAATGAAATCAAAGTCGACCTGAACTGGCACGATTGTGCGAATACAACTGATGTTGTAAAGAATTGTGCTGTTACAAAGTGTGTTAGTATAAAGAGGATGTATTCAAAAGTCGTTTTAATTTCTAAAAAGCCCTTACGATTTCAACATATGTTTGATTAACAGTTTTCGTTCAGGATTGCCACCCACCGGTGTGCTAAAAGCAGGTAAAAAGTAAAAAAAGGTAGGTTCGATACCAGAACAAGACATTGTGCGATAAGGACCTTATGCATTGCTGGAATTCTAACAAACATTTGTTTTTTTTTACTTTTCAGTTGACGTCATAAAAGTCTCAAGACCGGTCCTTAGATCCTGTCACCATAATCTCAACAATTAAGACCCAGGTTTACATTGATCAGGATATTCTTGAGTATCCTACATTTTGGCAGTTTCTTCAACGTACATGTATATTACTTGACTTTTCGCTTGCTGTTAAGGCGGCGCGTCATGAATGCGTAATTAGGACTAGTCAACCTTAGACATAGGTAAAAGCTGAAAAGGAGGCGTGGCTATATTCAAAAGCAACTGTTCAAAAGTAACTGTATTATCTTGTGCCATGATCTCAGTCATTATTTAGTCCTTAAAACGCCAGCAAAAATAACTACAGCTAACATAAGCAGGGAGGCAAACATTGTGGACCCAGATCAGACTGCTCCTACAGGAGCAGTCTGATCTGGGTCCACACTGTTTATCTATGAGGCTTCAAATAGTTTAGTGGACGACAAAAACATACATTTTGTGGTTATACGCTTTAAGGGTTAATAAATGTGAGTTCAGTGTGTATACGGTTAGGATTTTCATGAAATGCACGCACGTTTGCGCGGCTCAAAAAGCTTATTAACTCTTTGCTAAATTATAAATAAAACCTGATCCTTAGTAGATGAAATAGCCGAACCACACCCAGATATGAATATTAAAGTCGCCGCCTTTACAGTAAGCGAAAAGTCAAGTGATATAAAACGGCACATGATACACTGGGCCTACAGCTTTCCCATTATCACGTTTTGCTTAAGGAGGCAATTTAAGATGCATGTATTTACGGAAGAATATGATAATCTATTCAAGGGCGTGTACATGGTGTAGCTAAAAATAGGGTTTCAGGCTCATATGATAGCCAACCGTAAAACACAAAAAGGGAGCCATCTTATATAAAATAACAATTAGGCCTAAAATTGTTTACGGTTTTTACATGTACCTACCGAACTGATTTTGCCCAAACTGTACAAATATTATAGCCCCACAATAAGATTTTTTCTACTTTTCATGTCTGTCCATAGGCATACATGAAAATTAAAAATGAAATCATTTTTTGCCTGGTAGAAAATATGATAAATTTACATTTCCGAAGCAATCCTTTAATGAATTTAATGATTTTTGTAACTGTTCATTAGACTGGCTCCTGTCCATAAAACAATTTTTCACCAAAGTGTGATATCATAAACTTGTAGCTAGTCTAACTCTGATGGCTCTGTTTTATGGACTGGTTCAACTGGCATTATAACATATGAGGTGGTGCCAGTCTACATCTAAGTATCCTAGATTTGATTGGCATTTATTTGTTTTTAATGGTCCTTATCTGATCTAGTAGACCTCTTAAATGATTCCTTCTCAGCATGTATGTTTACATAACAAGTTCAGAGTGAATGGTAGAGTACACATTTTGTCCATTACTGCTTTCAATAGAAAGTCATGTGTAGTAAAACTGCAGAAGTTGTTAACTCTAAATCTCCTGGGTAATTTGCTTTTTGTTGGCTGCTCTGATAATTTTTGCCAACATACCAAATAGTTTGAATCCAGATCAGGCCTGTTGTTTTGTTGGGTCTGATCTAGGTCCAAACTGTTTGCAAATTTAATCAGCAGACGGCAAAGAGTTAATAATTGCAATTTGCAGAAGCATATTAATTAGTTTTAAAAGAGAACTATGAGAAATGTGTGAATAGATATCATCAGTGAATATCTTTCTACTTTATATGGATTTGCATGTCAAGTTTGTTGTATGGAGCAATGGTCATATAAAGGATGGCCTCATATAGTAGCACACCCATTCTTTACGCCCCATCAACAATCTTTCACTTATGTAGGGACCATTCTTACTGGGTTGAACCAGTACTAAGCTCGGATTAATGTGTCTTGCTCAAGGAGAGAACGCAGTGACGCTGCTAAGGCTCAAACCCGCAGCCCCTCAGTCTCCAGTCAAGCACTCAACCACTGAGCCACTGCACTCCCTAAAGAATTATACTGATGGAAAAAGTTTAGCAATATACTTTTGGGATTCACAGTTTAGGAGAAATAGGACTTTTAATTTAATAATGTCAAAAATATGTGTTGACGAATGTTCACGAAGGTAATCTCAGTATATCTTGCTTATAGCCGTAAAATCACATTGCATACATCTACACATATTTATTTTTACGTTTTATTCAAGATTTGGAGGTAACAGGCTTATTATACTGATCTTGACTCTGCAGATAACATTTGCAAAATGTTTGGATCTAGATCAGGCCCAACATTGTATCGGGCCTGATCTGGATCTAAACTGTTTGACACTAGTGTTGTCAGTCAATATAATTTGCAAAATCTTTGGATCTAGATCAGGCCTTACAATGCGCAGACCTGATCTGCATCAAGACTGTTTGGAACTCTTATTGTCTGTATACCTGAAAGAATTTTTCTAAAAATTTCATTTGAGATAAAGCAGCAGACTACAAATAAAAGCATGCAAGGGCTACTGGGGTCATCTGCTGATAACCTATGCAAACTTAATGTATCCAGATCAGGCCCGACATAATGTTGCACCTGATCTGTATCCAAACAGGAAACCTGTTTTGGCTAATTGTAACATTACTTCTCTGTAGCTCTCTAATAATGTTTCTGGACTAGCAAAAATAAGTTCAAACATTCCATTTTGTAAGTCTGTCACAATGTCTGATGTTTTCATCAAATAATCTGAGTTTGTTGTATCTTGCTGTCTTTCCGGTAAATATATGACATTTGTTCCTCTAAGTTTTAGTTATTGAGCCTTCGATTTCATTAAAACAGCCAAAGGAGAAGCTTTTCATTTGACCCAAAAAGTGAAAAGCGAATGGTGCTACCTCAAATATTAAGCTCTTTCCACTGCCAGTCGGTGAACAAAACAGGATATCTCTTCCATTCAAAACTTGTTTCAAAATTTCCTCTTGATTTGGGCAGAGACCAATTACCTTACTAGATTCTAGTAAGTCAATTAACATTAAAACCATCTCCACAGCAGCAACTGTAATGTCAACTGCTCTTCAAAATTGCAAGATTAATTGTTTATACAGTGTGCTCCCTGGGAAACTAGAAGTTATAATACTTATCGCATTGTTAAATTGGTATAAAATTATAAGCCATTGTCACAAAACAGATCACAGCAACAACAATAACAGGTAGAGATGTTAAGCATTGGTCGCTGGATTTTTTTTATCTCAGCTTTAGTACGAAAATAAGTGTAAGTCTATACTAAAAGGGATGGCAGTTCAGCTGCTACCTAATATGTACTAAAACAATAGGAGGTTGAACATTTTCCGGCGATAAATCCTTCACATTTCTACCTATTATTAGTAGGCAGCTGAACTGCCATCCTTATTGGTATAAACTTGCCACTATTACCGTACTAAAACAACATGAGTTAATACATTTCCGGCGATAAATCCTTAAAGTTTCTACCTGTTATTAGGTGGCAGCTGAACTTCCATCCCTTTTGGTATAAACTTACGCTTATTTTCGTACTAAAACAATACGAGGTAAACATTTTCAGGCGATAAATCCTGAACATTTCTACCTGTTATTAGGTGGCAGCTGACCTGTCATCCTGTTTGGTATAAACGTACACTTATTAGTGATAAATTCTTACCATTTCTACCTGTTATTGTTGTTGCTGTAATCTAGATCGTGACAATCGAATAAAACATAGCTTTTTAAGCAATTGTAATGTTACACAAGGATCAATTGCAGTTCTGCTGTCACCAAATTCTGAAATTTATGCTATTTAAGTGTAAGTTTATACCTTAAGAGGAGGCAATTCAGCTGCCACCTAACTACAGGTATAAATGTTAAGGACTTATCATTGGAAAATGTTTTACGGCATATTGTTTATTGCACAAAAATAAGCGTAAATTTATACCATAAGGGGTGGCAGTTCAGCTGCCACCATATTTCAGGTAGAAATGATTAGGACTTGTCATTGAAAAATGTTTCACAGCAGATTGTAAATTGCACAAAAATATTTGTAAGTTTATACCATAAGGGGCGGCATTTCAGTTGCCATCTAATTACAGGTAGTAATATTAGGACTTATCACTGGAAAATGTTTTACCGCAGATTGTTTATTGCACAAAATAAGTGTAAGTTTACACCATAAAGAGTGGCAGTTCAGCTGCCACCTAACTACAGGTAGAAATGTTCAGGACTTATCACTAGAAAATGTTTTACCGCAGATTGTTTATTGCACAAAAATAGGAGTAAGTTTATACCAGCTTCCACGATATTACAGGACTTATCACTGGAAATACCTCAATGTAGATTGTTTATTGCACAAAAATAAGTGTAAGTTTATACCATAAGGGGTATTCAGCTGCCACCATATTACAGTTAGTAATTTTAAGGACTTACCATAGGAAAATGTCTTACCGCAGATTGTTTATTGCACAAAATAAGTGTAAGTTTATACCACAAGGGGTGGCAGTTCAACTGCCACTATATTTTACGTAGAAATGGTAAGGATTTTTCATTGAAAAATGTTTCACCGCAGATTGTTTATAGCACAAAAATAAATGCAAATTTATACCATAAGGGGCGGCAGTTCAGTTGCCACCTAATTACAGGTAGTAATATTAAGGACTTATCACTGGAAAATGTTTTACCGTAGATTGTTAATGCACAAAAATAAGTGTAAATTCATAATAGAAGGGGTGGCAGTTCTGCTGCCACCTAATTAGGTTGAAAGCTTACACATTTGTTTTACAAAACACACATAAATTAAGATTACTGTTATGCAGTTCGCATGATTTAACATTTCTTTCAAATGAACCATTATTTAGCCACTTATCGTCTGCTAAGGTTCTTGTGTAGCTTATATTGCAAACAATATGGACCCAGATCAGACTGCTCCCCCGTAACATTGTCTTCCACGAAAAGAAATCTCCATGAAAAATCTAGTCTGAAGTGCATTTGAATGTTCGCAGCAGACTAGAAATGCAGACATTTTAAGAAAAAAGTTATTGCTGGCTAAATATTAATTAAGGTTTCTGGTGTAGATTTGTAAAAATGCTTGTCACAATGCAGGACGCAATTTGTTATTTTAACAACTGGGAGTCTTGCTATCAAATTGATGTTGACAATTTTTTTGACACTAAAACAAACACTGATTTTAAAGCTCCTCCCCACATTTTAAACTCTGGTCGTGTGTCTCCTGGGTAGTATTCAATAGCTAGTCTCAAATTATTTTATCCATCTCACAGTGGTTCTCTCTGCAGTACTTTGTATGTGTAAATTCTGACAGAAGAAATACTCCTACACGCTAAATTGGTTTATGATGCTTATCAGCTATGGCATTGGATTCCGTTACATAAATAATCACTGCAATAAAATGTTCAGCTCTGGCTAAACTGCCAGCAGGGAGTGATTAATTACCAACCAGAAAGTTGGTAGGCAACAATACTTGTTGAGCCAGTCCATAAAACAGAGCCATCAGAGTTAGACTAACTACAAGTTTATGATATCACACATTGGTGAAAAATTGTTTTATGGACAGGAGCCAGTCTAACTGTTCATAGCCTCATGAATTACACAAATTTGATTGACAGCTGCCAAGCTCACTTGCCCGCGCAATACGTTTCGATTTCGAACTTATTCGCCAGAAGTGACGCTGGTGTTGTGATTGACAGTGAGCCACACCCGAGTCGCACGTGCAAAACAAGCTTCTTGTTTGTCCATTGGCTGTCCATGTTCACACTGGCTGTTCCGCTTTTCCGTTTAACACTCCAACAAAACCGTTAATACGATTACAACTGTTGTTTTTACGTAAATTATAAATAATTTCTATATTTTAGATATTTATGATAAAATGTAAATATAAGAAATGAATTCCATTTTTGTAATGTTCATGGAATCATGAATACTTCGGGTCTCTTGCAAAGTTAACGTCTTACTTTGCAAGAGACGCGAAGTATTCATGCCGATTCCATGAACCATCCAAAATTCATTTCTTAAATGACTTACATGTCATCTTTAACACTTGCGTCATTTTCTTATTGCTTTCTGGCAATACATGTAATTATGGTTACAGAATATTAAAACGTAATCAAGTCATTAGCATCATGCATATGAAAAACAATAAAGTCAGGTCACTGTATCGCCACGAGGTATGCAATGTCCAAGTCTCTTGTAAAGCTATCAGAGATAGGAACCAGTTGTGGGCGTGGCTAGATAGTGACCTAATAGCTGGAGAATACCTACCTGTCTTTAAAACCTCGCAGACTTTCTTCTGATGATTCCCAATTTGTATTCTGCAATGACCTACATATGAGTTGTATTATATGTACATATGTTGCTATACAAAAATAAAATAAAAGTTTAAATTAACCTGGGTCCTCATCCAATAAAAAGTGATAAAAATGAGACCTTTTCTAAAGAAAGGAATCGCTAAGCTATTATACTGTTATGTGACTTTAAAAAAAGACGAAACTCTCATTCTTTATTGAATGACCCCCGTATGCAAATCATAAGACATTCTGTGTTTTATACCACCATAATCATCTTTAGCATGCGCGGATCCAGAGAGTTTTGCCAGATGGGGTCCAATTCTGTTAACGTTTTTATTAGTACTTAAAATAGTGCTCACAAATGCTAAATAACGCTTAAAGCGGGCCATCGTCATCGAATGCTGGCTTTATAGCTTTGTGATTTTTCAGGGGATCCGGACAAGAATCGCTATGAAAGTAAGTAAGGGTGCAAAGATCAGGAATCGATACAATCAAGTGCCATGCCTGACCCAGGATACCAATGGGAAAGTAACAAACTCACAGTAAGACACCACAAACGAGAGCCAAGAGGTCAGCCCTTTCCCAGCAGGTGACCACAAGGCACATTATAAACAGACGCGTACAAAGGCATAGCAAACACAAGACAGAAAACCCTAAAATATCCACAAAAAAGTACCGCCTTGGAACGGTCAATAAAATATCTTACTGGAGGGCTTAAGCTGGTTTAACGGTGCACCAACCTCACCCTTAGTCAGACCCCTACCTTATCAATGCATCATCTCCTAAAACATATAAATTTAAATATAAAAAGGAGATAAAGCAAAGATAAGGACTCAACAGTAAATAAAACTGAATACCGAAGCAAAAGAAATCCAACAGGTAAACCCCGGTGGGCCCGACAAACAGCCAAAGCATCAGGCCCCTACCATCTCATCAATAGATAAGTCTTAAAGTCTGAACCGTCATAGAGTCTGAAGTCCGACCCACCGGCGTACAATTAAAGAGGAAAGCAAAAGTGCCGACCGTGATTTGGTTGACCACCAAGCATGCAGTCTGTTGCAATACATTAATGTTATAGCCAATCTTATTTTTTATAATGGGAAATTATTTTTAATGAACTGCGCGGAAAAATTATTTCTTCAATTTATACACCAAGTCACCATAGAATTCAGGTTCCGAAAATCCTTGGCACAAAGGGGAAGAGAGAGCTGGTTGTCTTCCTGGTGTCTCGTGATGGTTGTGTGGCTCTTCCTCGCGGTGCCATGGGTTTCTCTGCGGTTTGTGATTGCGGTATTTCCTGATCATACTCACTATTTTTTAGCGGTTTGGGGCCTTTTTTTACTGATTAGCGATTTCAGAGGTACTCCATTGAGACCCTCATATATCATCACGGAGCAACAACCAATTTGAAATCAATTAACATCCTGTCGTGAAACAAAGAAAATGGCTTTCAACTCACAGCCTGTCAGAACTAAAGGAGAAAAAACAGTTGAGGCACGGTGAGCACAGTCAGAGACCGGTCGAATATCCTTGTCAAAATACTTCAGACCCGGTAAAGACAGTGTCCAAAGGTGAGGCTCATCGGGTAGATCTGAAAAATTATTTTGAGCAGTTGTTGGTGTCTTTTAACAATATAGCAAGGATTGTATGCACATACCATGTTGTTATCACACGCTTAAAATAACGTCGGCAATGTTATCGTCCGTTCGTGCTGTTATCTCTAATCGATACCTACATGCACCCTATGATTTCCCTGTTTTAGTAAATTTAAGATGCAAATTAGGAGTCACATTTGCGCGTAGTGTTTCTTTGTTTCAGCCTAGATGTGTACATTGATCCTTCATCTGCCATAGGTTTGGTGTGGGATCCTGAGTGCGTCTTCTTTGGTTGCCTATGTAAAAAAAAAATAAAGGCATTTACTGTCCTGCCAGCCAAAAATGGCAGTGAGATCATGTTTGGTTTGCAAAGTTATCAGGGACTTATAATCGATAGGTCACTTGTGTATTAATCCTATAAGCAGAATAGGATTAATACACAAGTGATCTATCGATTCGCGTAAGCAAGTGGGGGGTACAAGTGAATGTTTTACTTAACAATTGTCAACAAAAATAAGTCACTGTCACGACAGTAATGATATGACTCAAATGCATGGGTGCAGATAATGTTTGTTATCTCATCTCATGTGCAATCTCACCTACACTATTCAATAGTCAACATTATATTCACGTTATTTCAATATTCAACATTAGATTAACATTATATTCACGTTATTTCAATGGTCAATATTATATTCACGTTATTTCAATAGTCAACAATATATTCATGTAATTTTAATAGCATGCATGGATCCAGAGTGGGCGGGACAGGAGGTCCGGACCACCACCCCCCTCGACTGGAAAATCACAAGTGGTTATAGGTTTCCTTAGAAATACTGGTATTGACCCCACCCCCTCGAGAAGCAATTGCTCCTCGAGGGAGGTCCGTACGGGTATCTGTGAAATACGTTTATGACAAAAAGGAAGGGAAAAAAACGTTGTTAAGGCAACCCCCTCCCCCACCTCAACCCCTGAAGCAATTTTCTAATTATTTGAAAGAACAGCTTGAAAGATAGATTTTGGTACTTATCGAATAATATGCCGCCCATGTTTCAGTATCCAGCGGTCTTCATCTACATCCATATTTTTTATCTGCGAGTAACCGAAGGCTCTGGCGAGTCTGCGCATTTGCGCAGGCTCGCCTGAGCTTCCGTTGCTCTACATATAGATAAGTACATGTACCAAAATCTCATGTGATGGCCAACTATCCCGGGAGCTATCCCTCCTCGTGTCAAAAACCTAATCACTCCTACAGGGGAATACGTTGCCGCATGATATTAAAAATAGTTCCGGGTCATACTGCTCTGGAGCAGCCTGGTCAAGCCTTACTTGTAGGATTCATATTAATTACTTAAAATTGACTATGCCAAAGAATTATGTTCAATCCATATAAGCCCAGCATCTCCTGGCAAATAGTTCTCTCCTAGATTTGGCGCCACAGAAAATGGCGACTGATCGTGGTCTTCACTGTTTACGTGAAGACTGTTCTCTTAAAATTTGAAAACCAATAAGAAGAAAGAAACATACAACAAAACTAAAACTGGAAATAGACTCGTCCATAGGGACAGGGAAAATAAAGTCCATTCGGCGTTTATGGGTTTAAAATGCAGCACTTAAAAGGTCAAATTCAAACTCCGACGTGGTGACGTTGATCAAAAAGGATAGGGAGGCAGGAAAGACGACGCCAGGGGCCTTCCACGAATACGTTCCGGTGGCTGGTTGCTATATAAGAATGTCAAAACGTACTGCGCAATCACTCCATCCTCCCGAGTCAGATACTGGTATACGGATAAACAGTAAGTTTCTTTTTTTCTGTCTGTCTTTCTTTCTTTCTTTCTTTCTTTCTTCTTATTTATGTATTCATTTATAATAGAACAGTGGCTGATATTTACAAATTCTGCATGAAATGTTTTTTTACAAATCATTAACTTTTTACATGCTCGGTACTTTTTCATATTCTGTTTTCGTCTTATGGCTTTTTTCAAGCTATGATTAACAGCGGACCGCCATATTGTGTTATTTTTAATGTCAAAAATTGCTTTATCGCTGATATTCCCTTATATGGACTTCTTTGATACATGTACACTAGTAAATTGCCACTACTTTCAATAATGAGCGGACATTTTTTAATATTTTTTAAATAAGCGAATGAAATTGTTTGTATAAGTTCTGTTGTCTTAATTGCAGGCGATGTACAATATATTTACCCTTCTCATTCTGTATAGTATTTGATTTTGCGAAGAGTTATCTTTGATTTTGTTTGGTTTGATTCTTTACGTCCCATCAACAATCTTTCAGTTATAAAGGGGCGGGTCTTCCTGGGTTGAACCAGTACTAAGCTAGGCTTAATGTTCTTGCTCAAGGATACAACGCAGTGATGCCAGTGAGGCTCGAACCCGCGGCCCTTCGGTCTCGAGTCAAGCACTCTATCACTGAGCCACTGCGCTCCCTATACCCATAAACAGGTACTTTGGCAAACATTGAAGACCAAGATGAAATGCCGCATGATGCGGCATTTCATTTGGGTCTGCAATGTTTGTTAAGATAAAAACAATTTTTAATGACAGAAATATATCAAAATTTAGAAAACTCAACCTGTGGCCCTCTTAAATACAAAATGGACAGATCCATGCTTATTGTATCAATATATATGGGAATACCCATCAGAATGAATAGGGTTGAACTGGTTTCAATTTTTTTTTTAATTTTCCGTGGCCTCACACCTTAATTCGATTATTTCATATTTTTTCCTAGCTTACGGACAAATAAAGTAGTAAATAATTTTTACTAATTTCCGCTTTAAATAAAATATAAGCAAAAAACTTTCATAGTTGTTGCAGGGTAAAATTATTCATGAACAATTTGTTCTATGTATAGGTCTAGACTCACCACGGGCGGAGTCCTTGAGCAAGCTATTTATTTACTGTTTAGTACTGGTTCAACCCAACTGAAAAGCTGCTGCTTGTGACGTAGTTAAAGCATCGACGCTAACAAAAAAATATAATCTGGAAAAACGGATCCCTCAGAAATAGAGAGAACATACAATATTAGAAATACAGCAGACTAGGTTTTATTGAGTCTGTTCATGAGCGTAACAATTCTCACGCCCCTAGCACCGGCTTAAGCGGTATTTTGCTTTCCGTCAGAACCCAATGGCCCACTTCGAATGGAACTATAGTTCCTACCATAGTAACTTTAGTTTGATTCGAACATCGATAGTCGCTACTATAGTGACGTGACGAACCTGCTAGAGATCAACGGTGGGTTGGAGCACCGTTACTCTAGTAGAGAGTCTGGTTCCCTATTTTCTTTGTTTACTTGCCAACCATCTAAAGTTTCAACTGTAGCCGTTCGGGTGTTTACACGTGCGCACGCATCCATTACGTCAGAACTTTAGTAGGGACTGTAGTTCGATTCGAAGTGGGCCATTTTCCTGAAGAACCAGAAAAAACATCAACACTATATCTATACATGAAAAATTTTGTTCTCTTGTGTACTTTCAGAGTCGAGTCCACCATGAATAAGTTGTTCTCCCTCACTGCCTTGGCGTTCGTCTGCTGTATTGCCCTCGCCACAGCGAACATGTACCAGATGTACATGCCTCAAAAAGGCATGATGTACGGAGGTGGCTACGGGGGTTACGGATATGGCGGCGGCGGTGGCGGTGGTTTCAACGCTGTCGGACAGGGCGGCATAATGCAGTTCTTCTTCATGAGTAAGTAGCCCCCCCCCCCCCCCCTGAAAAATCACAAAAATATAGGGTTTCTTAGCAATACTGGTACGGATCCCCTGAAAAATCACAAAGCTACCAAGCCAGCATTCAATGTTGGGCCATTATCGGCACGCAAGCGAAACGCCATTTAAATGGCGTTTCGCTGGCGGACCGATGATGGCCTATTTATAGTGATAGTTAGATCCTCTATCCCCTCATCAACTAAAAAAAAAATGAACCGCTCTGACACAACATTATTGATCCCCGCATGGTTTTCCATGCTTTTGTTGTCGTCTCCTGACTTTTTTCAAAATTAACTTTACTTAAATGCTTAATTCAATTCTTCTTTTTTAGAAAGTATTTTAGTTAACTTTTCGCATGCTGGGTTATTTCCCATGCTTTTGTTGTCGTCTGCTGATTTTTTTTTATTCAAAATTAACTTGATCAAAATGCTTAATTCAGAGCCAAATGTTAAAAATAGTTTTAATGTGTATGTTGGCATCAACATTTTATGGAGGGAGCACAGTGGCTCAGTGGTAGACTGCTTGCCTCGAGACCGAGGGGCCGCGGGTTCGAGCCTCACCAGCATCGCTGCGTTGTGTCATTGAGCAAGACACATTAATCCTAGCTTAGTACTGGTTCAACCCAAGAAGACCCGTCCCTACATAACTGAAAGATTGTTGATGGGACGTAAAGAATCAAATCAAACAAAAAACAAAGATAACTATTTGCATGCTGGGTAAATTCCCATGCTTTTGTTGTCGTCTGCTGATTTTTTTTCTCCAAAATTGACGTGATCAAAATGCTTAATTCAGAGCCAGATGTTGAAAATGGTTTACTGTGTACGCTGGCCTTGAAATATCATGGGTGAAAGTGTTCAGGATTTTCCTGAATTCAGGATTCTGAGGCTGACTTTCTGTGGAAATTATGGAGATCATTATAGCGTCTCTGATTTTCTTCAGTCTGTCTAAGGACAAATGACCATTTCAATTTGAATTGTGAAAATTTAGTGGGCATACTGCAAGTTTTAAGATAGAAGTTTTGAAAGTTCAGATTGGAAATTTTGAACTTTCACCCATGAAATATGTACCACTTACCAAACCTTGAAGTAATGTGTTCTACTGGTATCGAACAAAAAGATATATTATAATATCCCGTGGAGAATGGTCAACTGTTGAAGCCCGGCAATATAAGAAGTGAATTATCAAATACCCTCATTAGTCTATGAATAAACTCTATTGTGTGACGAAACAATCGAAAGTGGTGTTGGGCATCGGACCCCAAAGCCGAGCATATGCAGCCTTTTAACCCTTAAAGCACCAAGAAAAAAATGCAACTGAAAATGTCGTCTGCTGAAGTCGGCTGTTGCAAATAATTGCCTAGCATTACTGACGAATCAAGTATAGAAGTAAAGAGCGTGGACCCAGAACAGACTGCTCCTATAGGAGCAGTCTGATCTGGGTACACACTGTTTGCCATAGATGCTTCTTGAACATTTCAGCAAACGAGAAAAACAGACGACTATTGTTGTGATTGGCGCGTTTAGAAACTCCAAATTATGTTTGGCCGGTAGCTTAACAGTCATTGAATATTCAAGCGACTGGCAAAGCCTCTGATCAGACTGCGCGTATGCGCAGGCTGATCTGAGGCTTTGCTGGTCGCACATACCACATTGTTGGAAATCTCACGCCGCGGCTCATTTATGCAATGCATACAATTATAACAGACTTGTCATTTTATTTATTTATTTAGTTATTATTTATTTATTTATTTGTTTATTTATTTATTTATTTATTTATTTACAGTTATTTTCCTGATGTTCTTCATGGAGATCTTCCAAAGTTTTGGTGACGACAACAAAAATAATAAATATTAATAAAAAAAACTAGAGGTAAGTAGTACACCAGCCCCCGAGGTTATAAAACGTTTTTCATGCTCATCTCAACTGAGCACAGAATTTCAACTGCTCATAAAAACTAAAATACCAAGGAATAAAGACGTGTCTTGCTTTAAGTCTGTTAGATGTTGTATTTATCGTGCTAATTAATGTTAAAATGCCAACAATTGTTGGCATTTTAACATTTATGAGCAGGATAAATTTTGTGCTCAGCTCAGTTGAGCATAGAAAACGTTTTATAACATCAGGGCTTCACGGCTTTCAGGAAGACATTTGTATGGTAAATGTTCTAAAATTTCGAACACTAGTTGCCTGCCAAAAAGCATAGACAAACAGAGCAGACCGAGTTCAGAGTGCTTCTGAAGAAGCAGTCTCTGATTAGGACCTTCCCTTCCTGCTATTCTGAAAACTATTTTGCGAATTCCTGCCTTATTAGCGATTGGAATGGGAAATCAGCAGAACTCAAATGTTTTCTTTTACAAATTAGTTTAGGATTATTTTATTCCTGAAGGACCAGAATATGTACTATGGAGATGTTGTGTCATTACCACGCGGCACAACGACAGCTGTTGCAACCTCTACACTGAACAGAAGGTATAAGTGGCCAGCTTACATTTTTGCGCCTGTTCAGAGAGTAAAATCGCTCTATCAAAATGTTAATTCTTAAAAAAAATCCATGGCTTTGTCGAGACTGAAAATTATGTCATTTCAAAATGTCTTGTATATCTTGCACAGACAAAGTCCGAGTAAAGATACTCTCATTTCAAAAAGTCACTTTTTAGTGTGATATAAATTATACCTCAGATACGTTATCCATTAATTTTATATTTTATTAGTTTGCAGCTGTGATATAAGATGAAAAAGAATCAAAAGTTTTGTGACAATTGAACTCTTTCATTTGCATACAAGATTTGCATTGCTCTGTACGCTTTATTATCTGCGGCACGGTATTGGCATCTTCAGCGATTATTTATTATAAATGGACCACCCTGTTCTACTATGCCATATAAATGACGTTTAAAGTTTCACGTTATAACTGGAAGTGGACACTCGTTTTGAAAACATTATCGTTAGAAAATGGTCTGATCAAGTTGTAATATGTTTGGCCAAACATGTTCACATGCCATAAAGCACATACAATGATTTTAGTATGTGAAGATGATGAATTTTGAAAATATCTGAAAATGAGGAAAATGAGCTTGTTTTAAAAGAATCATTAAAAATCTGTAATGAGCAAAAATTCAAGTATTTGGCGTGTGTTTTCAAGTCGACTGGACGGGCCTATTAACACCTGCACTTCAAATCGAATTAAGTTTTGTTTCTTGACAAAGGCCACGTGACCGAAAATTTGAGACAGAGTAGCAAAAGAATTACTGTATTTTTTTTATTTTTTATTTATTTGTATATTTTTTTCAGACAGACTTTGCCTAATGAACGACGACAGATCAGGATCAAGGACATGAGGTTGATCATACATTGTTGAAGAATACTTTTAATACTAAAATATACTCTGCAGCCCAAATAAATGTGTTCTTATCTTTACTGTAGTCCATGTGCCCATACGTCCTCAGGGGGTACTCTTTACCCTTAAAGCGCCAAGAAAAAATGCATCTGAAAATGGCGTCTGCTGAAGTGGTCTGCTGCAAATTGCTTGCTTGATTTGATTCTTTACGTCTCATCAACAATATTTCAGTTAAACAGGGACGGTCATTCCTGGATTGAACCAGTACTAAGCTAGGATAAATGTGTCTTGCACAAGGACCACAACGCAGTGACTCCGGTGAGGCTCGAATCCGCGGCCCCTCGGTCTCGAGTCAAGCACTCTAACAATGAGCCACTGCATTCCCTCTCTGCTGCAAGTAATTGCCTAGCATTACTGACAAATTAAGTATAGATGCAAACAGAGTGAACCCAGAGCAGACTGCTCCTATAGGAACAGATTGATCTGGGTCCACACTGTTTGCCATGGAGGCTTCTTATACATTTGAGCAGACGAGAAAAACAGGCAGCTTTTCTTGTGATTGTCGCTTTAACGATTAACCCTTTTAAATAAAAGTAAGAAAGAGGGTAAATATAAGGTATCGATTCAATAAAGTACCACACCTGACCCAGGATACCAATGGGAAGGTGACAACTTCACAATTAGACATCACAAACGAGATCCAAAAGGTCACCCCTTTCCCAGCAGGTGACCACAAGGCATCAATAAACAGACGCGTACGAAAGCATAACAAAAACAAGGCAGAGGTAACATAAATGATCCACAAACGAAGCACTGCCTTGGAATGGTCGGTAAATATTTTACTGGAGGGCTTAAACCGGTTTCACGCCCTGAGTTCAGTGTGGATAAAGACACATAGTTGTTTGTTTTTGCATGAAAGACCCCTACCCTATCAATGCATCATCTCCTAGAAGATAAAAATCAAGATATAAAAAGGAGATGGGACAAAGAGTAAGCAGTAAATTAAACTGGATACAAGAGCAAAAGAAATACAACAGGTTAACCCCAGTGGGCCTGACAACAGCCAAATCATCAGACCCCTACCATCTCATCAATAGATAAGTCTTTAAGCCTAGCGTCATTTTAAGGGACATCGACAAACGGTGCAGAAGCAGACCAAACGCCACCGGACACTGTTTGCTACAAAAGGTACTTTACAATTTGAATGAAATTGAAAACTTCTACCCAACAAAGTTTAACTTCGAAATGGATTCGCCCAATTGATTTGGGTGGGAAATTTTATTAGGCATAAATGTTTAACCAGCTGTAGACTGACATATAAGCTGTCGTGTAATCTTTTATCTATATATTTGTATCTATCCAAGCAGGCCAAGCTGTCCCCTTTTTAACTATACTTCACAGTCGACGTACCATTGAGGCATAGGAGTAACCGATGAAATGTCGATGCAACATCAAGGTCTCTGAGAACCAATGAATTGTCAGTACAAAACTGTTTTACTATAATTCATAGTCGACTTACCATTAAGGCATAGGAGAAACCAATGAGATGGCGATGCAACATCAAGGTCTCTGAGAACCAATGAAATGTCAGTACAAAACTATTTTACTATAATTCATAGTCGACCTACCATTAAGACATAGGAAAAACCAACGAGATGGCGATGCAACATCAAGGTCTCTGAGAACCAATGAAATGTCAGTACAAAACTGTTTTACTATAATTCATAGTCGACGTACCATTAAGGCATAGGAAAAACCAATGAGATGGCGATGCAACATCAAGGTCTCTGAGAACCAATGAAATGTCAGTACAAAACTGTTTTACTATAATTCATAGTCGACGTACCATTAAGGCATAGGAGAAACCAATGAGATGGCGATGCAACATCAAGGTCTCTTAGAACCAATGAAATGTCAGTACAAACCTATTTTTCTATATATCATAGTCGACGTACCATTAAGGCATAGGAGAAATCACTGAGCGCATGAACCAAACATTGACCTTAAATGATGTTTTACCTGAAAAAACACAATTAGATATAGATCACAGCCTCCTAAGGTATGTTCCTATTGACACGCCTGATGTGGAGGCCACTCGCATCGATGGTCCTTCCATTACACCTGGCCAAAACACTGACAATATTGTTAATTCGTATACCGTAGGTGCTACCCACTTGTTGCCAGCCACTGTAAATTCTTTGGGCATACCATTTAACTCGAAAGGATTGCACTTTTGCAATATAAATATTAGACATATTCTTCCGAACATTGATGAGCTTCGTATTATCATGGCAAATAGTTCATCACCAGATGTACTAGGTGTCTGTGAAACGTTTTTAGATCCAGATATTCCTAACAATCGGGTGGCTATCGACGGTTGTGAGTTCATTAGAAAAGATAGGTCTGATACAGTCAATAAAACTGGCGGTGGGCTAGTTTTATATATAAGGGACACAGTTAAGTATGTTCGAAGAGCTGAACTTGAAATTTCTGAAATCGAAACAATATGGGCTGACATCAAACTACCACATGCCAAACCATTCTTGGTATGTACTGTTTATAGACCACCAAGTGCTCTCAATGAATGGATCGACTTATTGGAGGAAGAGATTTCTATTGCACAAACCACAGGTCTGGAAGTCATTATTATGGGTGACTTGAACATTGATTTGAAAACACTTGGTAATTGTAAATGGAAAAATCTATTAAATCTGTTTGATCTAAAACAACTTGTACAAGAGCCAACCCGAGTCACACAAACATCTGCGACCATAATTGATCATGTGTACACATCCCACCCAGAAAATTTAGTAAACTGCATCGTCTCTGATCTATCCCTCAGTGATCACTTTCCTATCTGTTTCACGAGGAAAATAAATCAGAAAATACTTAAACATAAACATATAACAACTTCATATCGCTGTTTTAAAAATTTTGATGAAAATTCTTTCCTCCTTGAGCTGACAAACAACCTTAATACATTTGTTGCTGATGAACTGAGCATAGATGAAGATTTCAATACTTGGTCATCTCTTATAATGAAACATTTAGATGAATTTGCGCCAATAAAAAACAAAAGGGTAAAATCAAAACGCTTACCCGAGTGGTTTACACCCGAAATAACAGTCATGCAAAATCTACGAGATAAAAGCAAACGTCTCAAGCAGTGGGATAATTATAAGCGATATCGTTATAGAACGAGATATCTAATAAAAGTAAGTAATGGTGCAAAGATCAGGAATCGATACAATCAAGTACCACACCTGACCCAGGATACCAATGGGAAAGTGACAAACTCACAGAAGACACCACAAACGAGAGCCAAGAGGTCAGCCCTTTCCCAGCAGGTGACCACAAAGCACATATAAACAGACGCGCACAAAACATAGCAAACACAAGACAGAACAAAAACATAAAAGATCCACAAAAGAAGTACCGCCTTGAGACGGTCAGTAAAATATTTTACTGGAGGGCTTAAACCGGTTTAACGGCGCCAACCTCACCCTTAATTCAGATGTGGATCAAGACACATAGATTTTTGGTTTGCATGAAAGACCCCTAACTTATCAATGCATCATCTCCTAAAACATATAAATCAAGATATAACAAGGAGATAAAGCAAGGATAAGGACTCAACAGTAAATTAAACTGAATACTGGAGCAAAAGAAATCCAACAGGTAAACCCCGGTGGGCCCGACAAACAGCCAAAGCATCAGGCCCCTACCATCTCATCAATAGATAAGTCTTTAAGTCGGAACCATCATAGAGTCTGAAGTCCGACCCACCGGCGTGCAATTAAAGAGGAAAGCAAAGTTGCCAACCGTGATTGGGTTGACTACCAAGCATGCAGTCTGTTGCAATACATTAATGTTATAGCCAATCTTTTTATAATGTGAAATTATTCTAATGAACTGCGCTGAAAAATTATTAGAGCCAACAATCTTCTTCAACTTATACACCAAGTCACCATAGAAATCAGGTTCCGAAAGTCCTTGGCGCAAGAGAGATTTAAGTCCAACTTGGAATTTTGAAATCAAATCATAGTATCGTCTATAAAGTTTTGAAAATGTTTTGCGAAGTTTATGATACCGATAGCCTTGTTTAAGAAGTTTCTGAGTTAACAATTTATTGCGAGTGTTGAAGTCAGCAACATAGCTAGATGCTCTAGCAAAACGAATGAGTTGAGAGATATAGACTCCATAGGATGTAGAACGAGGAACATCACCATCTAAAAATGGGAAATTGACAATTTCAAAATCAAAGTCGTCACGTTTGTCATAAATTTTGGTAGAAACAATATCATTAGAAATTGACAAATGCAAGTCTAAAAATGCGGCTTCGGTATCAGAGGCATTGGCTTTATTAAGTTGGAGCTCTGAAGGGTATATTTGACTAACCATATTGTCAAAATAAACATTATTAATATTTAAAATATCGTCCAAATATCTGGAAGTAGTGTTAAACGCATCAATAACATCAGCCTGCTTATCATCAGAAAGAGACATCATAAAGTCCCTTTCATAACAAAACAGGAATAAATCTGCAACCAGGGGAGCACAATTAGTGCCCATAGGAATACCAACAACTTGTATATAGAGCTTGGTGCCAAATCGAATAAAAATGTTGTCCTACAAAAAGGTCAGCGCATCGCATACATTTTGACACGACCATGCATGATATTTTTTAGGTTTTATGAAGTAAAAAATGCATTTCTGTCACTACATGCAAGGTAAGGAGAGCCTTCTCTCTGGAAGGTACTTTCAATAAGATCGATAAGTTTATCTTTAATTAAATTATGAGGTAAAGTAGTGTAAAGAGTAGAAAAATCATAAGTAGACAAACTGGTCGCATTGAAATCTCTAGCTTTAAGTTTATCTAAAATTTCACCTGAATTTTTAATCGACCAAAAAAGGTTTTTACCGGATCTCTCATATACCTTTTCACAATATTTGATAACATGTTTTTTAACAGCTGTAAGACACGAGGTTAACAATTTAGAAAGTTCTGTTGTTGTACAAGAACTAGAATTTGCAATAAATCTTGCTTTATAGGGTTTTTTATGGAGTTTAGGTAACAAGTACAACGTAGGAACTTTGTCTTGATTTTCTTTAGCTTTGACATCAAAATGTAGGGCTGTATGACAACCATGCCCATCAACAATCACCCTTTCACTTAAAGAAGGCTGCAGTTTATAGGCATTTGTGTCAACAAGCTCACGCTTAAGAGTATTAATATAATACAATCGTCAAACAACTACAACATTGTTAGCAGCTTTATCTGCTGGAACCAAAACATAGTTCATATGAAAATCCTGGATACCTCGTTTAAGATGACTAAAAGAAGATTTAGGTTTAGGGGGCAAAAGATGTGTATTACGAGAGTAAAATGAAATACGAGTATCAATAATTTTAAAAATATTAATCTTCCATTCCTTCAAAGCATCAGGTTCAACATTTTCCCGTTTGCACCAACGATTACTGAAGTCATTTAAAGAAGCAGCGATCTCTCTACGACATTAAAACAATCTAAGCGCAACTTTTTTACTAATTGTATTGATAATTCCAAGGACACTAAATCCATTTGGAAGCACTTGAGAAATGCAAATGATGGGTCAAATTTGACATCTAGAAGATTACCTGAAGAGGTTGTGATCAACAATGAACGTATAAATGATGCAAGCGAAATTGCAAGTAAATTAAATGCTTACTTCACATCGATTGCTGATTGTCTAGCAGAAAACAGATCAAATGGAAGTACCTTAAACACTAAAAAAATGGTCAGTTTGTTGATAGCAAAGTCCCTGGACATATAAAGTTTAATATCCCTTTTATAAACACTGAACAGGTAAAATCATATATCAATAAGTTGGACCTGACCAAGGCGACAGGACTTGATGATCTAGGTCCAAGAATAATAAAGCTTGCTGTTGATTCATTATCTCTATCTATTGCAAGGCTTATAAATAAAAGCATTGAGAGTGGAGAATTTCCATCTCAATTGAAAATTGCAAAGGTCTTCCCTGTTTTTAAAGGTGGCGAAAAGTCTGACCCATCTAATTATAGGCCAATATCAATTCTCCCCACTATATCTAAAATTTTCGAAAAGCATGTAAAAAAGCATTTAATGGCTTATCTCAATAAATATAAGCTCTTGCATAAAAGCCAGTCAGGCTTCCGACAGAAACACAGCTGCCAAACTGCCTTAGTCAAGCTAGTCGACGACTGGACGAAATGTATTGATAACGGGGAGATGGTTGGTGCACTCTTCATTGATTTTCGCAAGGCCTTTGATCTTGTCGATCATAACATCTTATTAAGAAAGCTTTCCTTGTATAAATGTACCCCCTCTGTTTTAAACTGGCTCAAATCATACCTGAGTAACCGTCAACAAACTATTGAGAGTGAAACAGGATTTGCTGATTTCGCATCTGTGCGCTCTGGTGTCCCACAAGGGTCCATATTGGGCCCGACACTATTTCTAATATTCATAAATGATCTTCCCCTCTATTTAGAACGCTGCTCTTGTGCTTTATTTGCCGATGGCGTAACCACACATACTCATGGGAAAAGTGTCGATGCAATTGAAAACAATCTCCAAAGTGAATTTGAAAATACATTAACATGGGGCAAAGAAAATAAAATGCAAGTACACCTCACGAAAACCACATGCATGCTGGCCGGGACAAGACATCAAATACACGAGTCTCGTCCACTATCAATGAAAGCAGAAGACGTTAACATACAAACTGTCTCTAAACAAAAGCTACTTGGCGTTTACATTGATGAAACTTTAACATGGAACCCCCAAATAGACTATTTATGTTCAAATATTTCATCTAAAATTTCTCTCTTGAGACAATTGTCAACATATATACCGACGCATGCTCAAAAACTGTATTATCAAGGATACATACTCCCCCTAATCGACTACGGCTCTGTTACTTGGGGAGCAACCTCCAATGGGAATATAGAGCGTCTGTCTAAACTGCAAAAACGTGCCGCAAGGATAATACTGAATGCAGATTTCACAACCCCATCTGCGCTCATGTTTAAAGAGCTGGGTTGGCTCTCAGTAACTGATAGGCCTAAACATAATAAAGCCACCCTTATATATAAGGCACTAAATAACAAAACACCTGATTACATCACCAATCTTTTAAAACCAATGTCTGAAGTACACACCCTGAACTTACGGTCTACCGAAAATGGTACATTATATGTTCCGAGGTCACGGACATCGCTATATGACGGATCATTTTCATGTTCTGCACCCCGTCTCTGGAATTCTCTTCCTCAAACAGTCAGAAATGCTGGCTCCTTACCAACTTTTACACAATCTTTTAAATTATGTTTTTAAAGTGTACAGGTCTTTAACATGCATTCTTAATAATATTCTTCTGCAGATTTCACTGGAGTGATCGGCGCTTCGCCGTGTATGCATCTCTGGATACAGCTGATTGGGCATGAGAATGCTGTCTGGACATTGGTATCCGCCACATACCTCCTGTCCATCAGGGTATCAAACTATGCTGTTGCGCCCACGGTACAAGACCGACACTCGTTCATGTTCTGTAGTATATTTCATAGATATATGCATGCAAATTTTATTGTTTTACACCTCAGCTTATCAAACTGTTGGTTTTTAATGCAATGATTGTTTTTAAAATTTTCTAGTTATGTTTTATGCGCTCGAATTTTTTTTAACCTTACCATTAAGGTATTCTTGAATGATAAATTTATTTCACTTATCACATTATGTGCCAAATTTGATCTTATCTTGAGTTGTTAACCCTGGACGTCTTAATATGGTACATGATCATTCAAAACTATGTGATTCCTAAGCTGATTTTTTATCATTCGTTTATCGTATGTAAATATGTATATATCTGTTTTGTATTTCCGAGGGCCACAAGGTAGAATAGTTATTTATAACTAATTGTGCCACCCTCATTAAACATTGTATAAATAAATAAATAAATAAATAAACCAATGAGATGGCGATGCAATATCAAGGTCTCTGAGAACCAATGAAATGTCAGTACAAAACTGTTTTACTATAATTTATAGTCGACGTACCACTAAGGCATATGAGAAACCAATGAGATGGCGATGCAACATCAAGGTCTCTGAGAACCAATGAAATGTCAGTACAAACCTATTTTACTATATATCATAGTCGACGTACCATTAAGGCATAGGAGTAACCGATGAATTGTCGAGCAACATCAAGGTCTCTAAGAACCAATGAAATGTCAGTACAAACCTATTTTACTATATATCATAGTCGACGTACCATTAAAGCATAGGAGAAACCAATGAGATGGCGATGCAACATCAAGGTCTCTTATAGCCAACGAAATTTCAGAAAAATATATCAGTGAAATGTTAAGCCAACATCAAAGTATCGCTGGCTGATGAAATGACGTTGAAAAGCGCGAGTGAATATGCCCATGAAAAGCCACAATCATACACTGTAGACAGACCCACGCCATCATGAGGAATAGACACAGAACACTATATATGAGCCATGGCATGAGATTTCCAACAATGTGGTATGTTCGACCAGCAAAGGCTCAGACCAGCCTGTGCATACGCGCAGTCTGACCAGAGCCTTTTGCTAGTCGCTTGAATATTCTATGACTGTTAAGCTACTGACTGAATGTCATTTGGAGTCTCTAAGCTTAAAAGGAGGGTGCACAGGCACATCTGAGTCTTCACTTGTAAAAATGTCCAATTGTTGGAAATCTCTTTAATTATCTTTCTTATATCATATGAGCAATATGATATAAAAAAAAGAAGATAATTTAAGTAAAGCAACCGGATCTCTCTTCCCCAGCGAGATAATTGCAATACTAGAAAGACACTCAATGCTGTACAACAAAACAAGGAACAAACAACCCCATAAAAACAACAACAACATAGAGCAATAATAAAACATGAAACAATAACAACAGAGCCACCGTCTTGGAATGAAATGTCTGTATGACAATGGCACAAGGTCGAAGATACTTAATGTCTAAGAGACAATGACTGAATTGCTTATATGACAACAAGGTCTAAGCGACTGAATGAATCGCATATACAACAATAAGGTCTAAGAGAGAAAATAACTTGCGTATATGGCCAACACAGTCTAAGAGAATGAATACAATCCCTATATTACAACAAGGTCTAAGAAACTGAATGAAATGTTATTGTGACCACAAGGTCTAAGAAACTGTATGAATTACCTAAATGACAACAAGGTCAAAGAGACAGAATTAATTGCCTATATGACAGATAAAGTCTAAGATAGTGAAGGCAATCCCTATATGACAGCAAGGTGTAAGAGACGGAATGAAATGCCTATATGACAACAAGGTCTAAAAGACTGAATGAATGGCCTATATGACAACAAGGTCTAAAAGACTGAATGAATGGCCTTTATGACAACAAGGTCTAAAAGACTGGGTGAAATGCCTATATGACAACAACATCTAAGAGACTGAATTAATTGCCAATATGACAACAAGGTCAAGAGACTGAGTGTAATACCTATATGACAACAATGGCTATGAGACAGAATAAATTGTCTATATGACAACTAGGTATAAGATACTGAATTAATTGCCTATTTGACAACAATAATGGATTGCCTACATGACGACAAGGTCTAAGAGACTGGATTAATTTCTTATATGGCAACAAGGTCTAAGAGACTAAATGGATGACCTTAATGACAACAAGGGCTAAGAGACTGAATGGATGACCTTAATGACAACAAGGGCTAAGAGACTGAATGGATGACCTTTATGACCACAAGTTCTAAGAGACTAAATCAATTGCCTTTATGCGAACAAGGTCTACAAGACTGAAATAAATGCCTACTTAGTCTAAGAGACTGAATAAACTGCCTATATGCCAACAAGGTCTACGAGACCGAATAAATGGCCTTTATTACAACAAGGTCTAAGAGACTGAATGAATCTCCTATATAACAACAAGGTCTAGGAAACTGAATGGACAACAATGACAACATATGACAACAATGTCTAAGAGCCTGAATGAAATGCCTATATGACGACAAAATCTAAGAGACTGAATGAATGGCCTTTATGACAACAAGGTCTAAAGGACTGAATGAATTGCCTATATGACAACAAGGTCTACAAGACGGAATTAAATACCTAAATGACAATATGATCTTAGAGACTGGATGAAATGTCTATATGACAACATGGTCTAAGATACTGAATGAGAGATTTGATGAAATGTCAATGCAATTAAATCAATGAAACATCAGATATCATAAAATTCGAAAATCATTTTCTAAATTCTACCACACACACTCAGAGTTAAATGTTGAATACAACATTGGGTTAAAAACTCTTCTGCAACAAGGCATATCAGAACCTTTATTTTATGGTGATTTAGTTTATGAATTCAAACGAATTGTTGGAAAACCTAATTTTGATCAATAGTGGGTCAGGCCTCAGACTATATGACAGCTATGACGTAAAGCTTTAATTGGTGGGTTGGTGCCTGATGCTTATCTGTAGCTGGACCCACCGTGCCTCAACTTGAGGTTTTCTTTAGCTCTGACTGTCTGTGAGTTATGAGCCCTTTTCATTGTTTCATCATGGTGTATTAATTTGACTAGAGTGTTTCTCCATGATGATACATTGCATAAGTTAGAAGGTCTCCATGCAAGCTGAACATTTCTTGTACTTCAACAACAGCAGAATCTAGGGCGAAGATTTGGTATCAGTAAAATGCATTTAAGCCCCCCCCCCCCCCTTCTCCGGTGGCTTTGGCTGCTGTCCGTTCTAAGGCTGTGGTATTGTTGTTCTTGGCTTTTTGTTTATTGTTACTCCCATTGTGGGAGTCTGCAATTGTTCTATGTTTTGTTGTACGTTACTTTATGTCCATTCTAGTATTGCAATCATCTTGATGGGGAAGAGAGAGTTGGTTGCTTTGCTTAATTTGTCTTCCTGGTGTGTCGTGATGGTTGAGTGGATCTTCCTCGCGGAGCCATGGGGTTGTCTGCGGTTTGTGATTGTGGTATTTCCTGATCATACTCACTTACTATTATCAATGTTTTAAAGACTCAATGGAATATCGATGCTGCATCAATCCAATGTCAAAACCAAGTCAGTTTCGCGGTTGTTTTCGATGGGCATGGTTTTCATATAGCCCTAAATTTTGGTGTCAAGGCTAAAGAAAATTAAGAAAAAATTCCTACTTTAATACTGAATCATAGATTTGCAAGTTTGAAACCAGGATCAGAGCAATTATTAAAGGTTGTAATATATGTTACATGGCACAAGAAATGAGCAAAAAAAATGTATTGATGTAAAATATGATATTTCAGAAAAAAATGAATATTTTTCACACGTTTTCCTATAAATCTTTAGCCACTGTTGCTAAATCTTAGAAATTATAGACATGTAATAGTTATATCATGGGTTGTCCTCCTGTACGTGGAGATAATTCACGAGCTTTAGCGAGTGGATTATCTTACGCACAGGTGGACAAACATGGTATAACTTTTTTATACCACCTACATCAGTGTATCTATGCACTTCATTAGATATTTCGTGCTAAAGTTGGTAAGGGTGGTAGAATGTTTATAATAAGCTCATGGACATATGTTATATATAGATGCTATAAATAAACTTTTTTCACGTATTTCCAACTACGTATAATACTAAAATACAGTAACACCTGTGTAAAATGGCTGCTCTCAAAAACCTCTCAAATTGTTTTTCAAGACAAGTGATCGCTTAATGCAGGCCAAGGTATTGCAGAATGATCCCATTCTTCAATACTTTTGACCTGCATTAAGCGATAATTGGTCATTGAGATCTTTGTTTTGTCTATTTTTTGAGTGAACACTTTATACAGGTTTTACTGTATATAGAAATACAAAAAGAAAATAATAGTTTTTCATTTAAACGAGACAATTTAATAAATAATCCTGTTAAATAGAGGATCTTACATTAGTGCTCATGTGTTATTGATTTTATTAAACGAGTTGGGGAAAAAGGATAAAATGTGAGGCTTACTGAATGACATGCATATATGACAACATGGTCTAAGATACTGAATGAGATCTGATGGAATGGCAATGCAATTAAATCAATGAATAATCAAGGTTTTAAAGACCCATTTGAATATCGATGCTTCAATTCAATGTCAAAACCAAAATTCAATTGAATTGCAAAACCAAGCTCGTTTCTCAGTTGTTTTACACCTTTGGTATGGTGCGGCCGGGATTAGAATCCACGAGCATTTTATCTCTTTTTCGCAACGAGTTTAATAAACTCAGTATTACAAGAGCAGGAATGTTAGATTCTATTTATCATATGGAGTAAAAATTACTTAGAAATCCCATTTCTTGTCTAAAGAGTGATTATATAGTTATTATGTACGCTAAGTTGTTAAGGGCTTCATGTCGTTTCCCGAAAATCTGTAAACCACTAGTGTATTATCGATTTTAATGCATGGCGTTATTTCACTCCCAGACGCAAAGTCATATAATAAATGTAAATATTCATGACTATTCTTTATTCAAGTCAACTTCCAATGCAATGTCCTATCATTGTGTCTGCTTCTGTGGTAAAATGGTCGTCCACCTCATCACAGCCTATAGAATCATCGCATAGTATTATATCTGCAAGTTAATACCGTCCTGTTTCACCCCAACCCCCTTGGAAATTGTGCAGACATATCCTATTTTGACGAAAAATTAAAGCTGCGTAAAAATAACAGATGTTTGCACTCTGTAAGCAGGGTGTTATTCTGTAACAGTCTGTTACATACGTTACTATATGAAATAAAGAATAAATAGATTTAAAGTCTGAGCTACAGACAGAAGACATTAAACAATAATTGTCCATATATTCATTTGAATTATTCATGTAGTTTGCACGCTGGATGCCATTACTACACATAAAAGCTGTTTGAACAAACATACAACTTTAGTGTTGTGTGCGTTACGTTAATTGAAGTACCTTTTGAAAATGGTAATTGTGACAAAACATCACTTATACGCGTTTCCTGCGTTCCTCGCCTTTTGTCCTCAAAGGAATTGACCCTTAAAGAACCCAGAAAAATGCCTCTGAAAAATGACGTCTGCTGAAGTCGTCTGCTGCAAAACTGACTAATTTAAGTATAGAAGCAAACATTGTGGACCTAAATCAGAAAATCAGACTGCTCCTATAGGAGCAGGCTGATCTGGGTCCAAACTGTTTGTCATAGAGATTTCTTAAACATTTCAGCAGACGAGAAAAGCAGACGACTTTTGTTGTGATTGGCGTTATAAGGGTTAATTGAGTTTTGTTTTTAAGTGTGAACTGAGCTATAATTTCAAGTCCTTAGTTTTCTTCAAAAGCAGAACCAGCATGTCAGTGTCAGGAGATAAACTATGGGTAATGTTAAGTGCTGTTTCACATATATGCATACAATGGAGTATGATTCTGGAGCCTGTCTTTTCTTGCGAAGAGATGAAAGCATCCACTGATCTTTCTGAAACTGCCTCTGCATTTATGCTAGTTAAGTGATAGCATTGCTCTGATTTTGCAAAATATATGTCTCTACCGTGTACCATTTTGCATACAATAAGATTCCTGCCATTGTCCCAACAGAAATTTGATAACCGTCATTTGATATGAAAATTTTCCAGTCCTTTAGTGCTTACGTCTTCGGGGCTGAGATCATTTTTTCTGACGATCCACGTTGTTTGTGCACAAAGAACTTAATTGAATTTTCTTTAGATAATATCGATCTGTAACAAAGTCGACTCTAGATGATTTTGACAGACTGTCTAACAGCATTTCTGCTTCACCTTGAAAATTATCTGGTATATTAAAGAACATAAAGTTGAACATTGTCATCAATAACGTTTGCTACTGGTTCATTTGGGGTTGTTAATGGCTGGAAGCAAGCCTCAGTATGATGCAAAACCTTTGCTTACTCGGTTTTCGCCGGCATGTAATCAGCTGTTGTATGAAAAAAAAAGGAACTGGACTAAGGGTAGAATAGGATAATCAATACGTCTATATTGTGCTCAATAGATGAGGGTCTGGATGGGGTATAATGATTAGTGAATAATGGCCTTTTTTATAATGAATAGTGAATAATGAGCCAAAAAATAATGAATAGTGAATAATGGGTGCCTAAAAATAATGAATAATCCTATTTTTTAATATATTGAAGAAAAAAATAATGAATAGTGAATAATCAGATTTCTTTGCCACCTTTCTTACTTTTAATGAATAATTGGTCATATTTTAATGAATAACCCAAAATTTTAATGAGATGAATAATGGGCTAAATTTTTAATGAATAGTGAATACCAGACCCCCCCCCCCATCCAGACCCTCATAGATGATTTTATACAGAGTAAACAAGTTGATAAAACTGTCCTATTTCATGATCTGTTGAAAAGACTGAAATTGAAAATTCGAGACATGTTTCATGTTTATTTGAACAGATGTGAACTTCATTTTTTGCGGTTGCATATTAATACAACAAACAAATTTTGCCATTCTATAAATAACGGACGTGTCACTGGTATGGTTTAATAGTAAAAATATCAATTTAAAGTATAACCAGAACAAAGCGCCCCACCCCCTTTAGACGATTTTAAGAGCTTAAATATGTACATCTTTCATGGAAATGCGTATTTAAGTGTACAATTATCTTTTAAGTTTAGAGGAACATACATCTATTATTCAAGTGAAGAACAGCTTCTGTGCGTATATATTTGCTTGACAACTAGGCTTATTAGTTCTAATATTCAAGTGTACAAATGTGTATTCCATGAATAAAATGTGTCCTGGAAGAATTGTTTAAAACAAATTCTCAAAACTCGTAGCCGCCTCAAGATCTTAGATAATTTGAGTAAATATCACCGATAAAAATGATCACCAAATACTGCATAAAAAATAGTAAGTGAGTATGATCAGGAAATACCACAATCACAAACTGCAGACAACCCCGTGGCACCGCGAGGAAGAGCCGCTCAACCATCACGAGACACCAGGAAGACAAACCAAGCAAAGCAATAAGCTCTCTCTTCCCCATCAAGATGATTGCAATACTAGAATGGACATAAAGTAACGTACAACAAAACATAGAACAATCACAGACTCCCACGATGGGAGTAACAATAAACAAAAAGTCAACAACAACAGAACCACCGCCTTAGAACGAACAGCAGCCTAAGCCACTGGGGGGCTTAAATTCATTTTACTGGTACCAAATCTTCGCCCTAGATTCTGCTGTTGTTGAAGTACAAGAAATGTTCAGCTCGCATGGAGGCCATCTAACTAATGCAATGTATCATCATGGAAAACACTCTAATCAAATTATCACTCCATGATGAAACAAAGAAAAGGGCTCATGACTCACAGAAGTTTTTCTCTTCGAACCTATTATAAATTGTATATAAATAATTCACTTGTCTTCTGTAAGAAATTAAAGCATTTCAGTTGGATACTTATGAAGAAGCAACCTGAACATCGCATTTTAGGGTTAAAAGTTTCCATGGCAACACTAAATTGTATGCAAAATACACTTTGAAAATGACCATTTCGTTTCAGACAACATTTTTAAACGCTTAAAATTTGACTTCTCATCTTCAGTGACTGTTTCAAACCAGCCAATAAAGTTAAGATGTATTTCTTGGTAATTGGGTAATCTTTAGGTCAGACTAATCTATTAGAAGTAAGTTAATTATTACAAAATATAATGAGAAATAAACGAGTAACAGCAATTTCAAATGTGTTCAAATAAACATGAAACACCTCTTGTATTTGGTCCTGTTGGTGTAATCAAAAGGGACAATGTCAAGACAATTCCCTTGCTCATCTATTATGCAATGTTACATAAAATGTTACATCCTTTAAATTAATAAGCTAATCTTATAAACATAGTGATTCATTGAAGTGAAAGGGTTTAATATGTGCTCTGTACATCCTGCATTGCATTGCTTTTCCTGCTGTGCTAAATCTGAAGGGGGGAGAGTTACCTCTCTTTAAGCTCTTCAGGAATACTAAGACTCCATAGAAGCCCTCGAATGCCTTGCAAAAGATGGAAAATGTTCAGAGACATTATTAGGTGAAAATGTGTTTGTCGCAGTACGGAAAGTCAACTTATACTAAATCAAACCACCTCTTACATGATTTTTTTACAGAAATACCAAGGTATATCAGGTCAGATACTCTATGCTCTTGATGGCATTTTTCTCCTCCTTGTAAGGCATCACTTGAAACTCATGTTCAAAGAGCAAATTATAAGGCAATTATATCCGTTTCAAAATGTGCCAAGAGTTGGAAAATTTGATGATGGTTGCTTATTGATTTGAGTGGACAGGTGGTAAAATTGAACCACACTAATCAATTGATATACTGTGTGCTGATTGTACTGGTTGTACTGGTTTCAAGGAGGGGCGTGATAATGATGATTTTCCACAGTAGCAGACAATGATAAAAAAAAGTGAGCACGATCAGGAAATACCACAGTCACAAACTGCAGACCAATCCACGGAACTGTGAGGAAGAGCCACGGGACATTTACAATAACAAGGCATGGGTATGACAATAAAAGCAAAAAAGCAAACCAGCCAGCTCCCTTTTCCTCTTAAAGATGATTGCAAAACTAGAAAGGACATAAAATAATGCATACCAAAATAAAGACAAACACAAAACCTCCACAAACAATGAAAAGTACATGAACAATAGAACAACAATAAGAGAACCGCCGCCTTAGAACGGACATCGGCTTAAGCCACCGGCGGGCTTAAATGCTTTTTTACCAGCGCCATAGATTCGCCCTAGATTCGGCTATTGTTAAATCACGACACAAAAGCACAACAAATGCATTCACCTCAATGATAGAAAAATCCAAAGCCAAGCAAACATCTCACATGCATAAAATGATCATTTGACAAAAAAGGCATAATGCAACCACACAACTAAACTGCACACTAGCTGTCGCACAATTGAAGTTGACAAACAATGAATTACGAGGGCTGTTCAAATATGAATGCAAGTAGCTTCATACTTTTCTTCACGTATATGCTACGACAAAATGTCATACCTTTCTGGAAAGAACTATTTGTCGTCTTTAAAATGGCACCAAACATAAAGAAACACTCACTATATATTTCGAGTTACAGACGCGTATATAAAGGCCATTCCTGTATACTGAAGTTTTTCAGAGACCAATTGCCATACACGTTTTGGTACATGTGCGGATATAGTGTCATATCTTTGTAAGCTTGAGACAAATGGCACCAAATTTTAGATGCAAGTTTAAGGTACATTAACAAAGTTGCTTGCACGAAAAAGTTTATATAATCCTGTTTTAGCTCTAGTAAACAGACACGTTTGTGACGTCTTTAGTTTTATGATAAACGTCATTTTGAGTTACCTACTGGTGCTGAAAACATGCTAAATATGTCGTAAGGAAAATTTCAAAACGTCCCATCCTCTTTTTACAGAGTTATCACATTTTATATAATTTTTCAAGCATTTTTCTGCTTCTTAATGACGTTTTAACATTAATTAAAATATGTTCAATCTGTCTAGTCCTCTAGACCGAGTGAGTAATTTTATTAGAAATAATGCCTATTTTGGTAAAACTTAAAGTTAACGTTCAAATTTAGATTGAAACCGCAATGTTATGGCAACAAAATTAAGTATAAGTTCTATAACCCCTTCACTTAAGGCAGTTTTGACATAATAAAATGCTTTTCAGCGTTTAAAAATTACCCTCTATCCTTCAATAATTTGTAGCCAATTCAGTATGAGCGATCAATATATTGTCTTTGAGTTAAAACTATACTGAAACAATAAAGTTATGTCCGCTTGACGTTTATGTCTGCCAGTTCCAAATGTATGAACGCATTTCATTCAAATTTTCACATTACCAACTCTGGTCATTTAGAAACGTTTTGCACCTAAGAGACATTCATTTGATATTCAGGAGAGCCGCTGACAAAGCAACGAACACGAGTACCCTTAAAATCAAAAGTCACAACATCAATAGCTTTGTGTCCGTCATAATCCCGAACCGTTTAAGCTCATTTAAACATCGCTGAGCAAACTCTCTAGTAAGATGTTATGTGTGCTAGTTGTATGCATTGCTTTTACGACCACAGCCATTAATCTGTAACATACTCTGACGTCACAAAACATCGATCACGAGCGTGCGTGGAAACCCTCAGAAAATTCATTTTTGGTCCAGCATTTAGATAATCAAAAGAATCGAACAAATTTGTTCTTGTTTTCGTCATAACAAGCATTCCAACATTAATTAAGACTAATCAGCATCAAAACAATTGATAATGGAAATCCTCTGATGATTTTGCATAAGGGTGGGGAATAAAAACAGATTTAGTAAACCTTTGATGCCCGACATCAGCCAAAGTGTTTGTTGTTTTTTTCTTTTGTGTAATGGTTGTCATAAACAAACCGAACAAATTAAAACGAAAACGGTCTCAAAATGATGTTAGGTTAAGGATATTTGGCAGTTCTTGGATTGTTATTTGTTTAATTCAAAGGGAGGTAATTTCAGTTAATTTCGTAAATTAAGAATTTTGAACTGCAATTTTGCTCGTTCAGTAAATTGACTTGGGATTTTTAAATGTTTTTTTCATCGTCGGACGTTTCTGGCTGTCATTTAACGTAAAATGTGTCACGTTTTGTTGACTAACTTCCTGATGATAATGGAAAAGGCTGTGTGCACATTAGGTTCAATAACTCTTCAAAATAAGAGGATAAAAACAAAATAATTACCAGTTTTTTGTGTCCGACGTTTGGTAAACATTTTGGTTTTATTTTTGTTGCGACATCTTGACTGGATCGAACGATACAGTAGCATGAAAATCGGACGTTTCTTTTTTGTTTGAGTACAGTTCAAATGTTGCATCATGCATTTAGTTAGAGAAAGTTTGACTGAAAACTGAAAGGTGGTGTTTTGTTTACCATTTATTTGAAAACATAAAGAGACTTTAGCGAAAACGATTCGATGTAATTTAACAAAACATATCAGATTTTCGCAACTTTCTCAGAATCATTATATAAGTATATGGGGATACTTCCTTAAAAATGCAAGAACTTTCACTGATTTATCGAAGAATTACACGCTCGTCTATATCACTGGTATGTTCGAAACATTGAGTTTGTTAGTATACTAAAGTAAAGGCCCTGTCACACTACGACGTATAGCGCCAACGTATGCCGACGTATGAAAAAATATCCAATACGTCGGCATACGCTGAAGTCGAATGAAAATATTCAGAGAAATTCTCCTTCTTGGCGTATCCAAATCGTATGCTGAACGTGCTGAACGTATATATAGCGCATTAAGATTTCTAACGTATGAGTAACTTATTCATAACGTATCTCTGGCGTAACATAACTTATACAAACGTATAACAGCGTATGCCCAGCGTATCCTTAGCGTTCTCGACTTATGAGGAACTTATGCACAACGATAGCCTAACTTATATCGAACTTATGCAAAGCGAGCTTGGAGCGATTAAGTGACTTCAGCTATATATAATTAAACGGGGTAGCTCTCGTAGTCCCATGCCATTACAAAAGTGGGTGTGTAACAGTTAGCATCATGCCACCAAAGAGACCAGGGAACAATGCAGGAAGGGGCTGACCCAAGCAAACTTCATTCATACCATGTGCACGCCCACCCTCGTCTCCATCGTCATCTCACCATTCCGTAATCTCACCACACCATAATAACCACTTTTCTGATGATGAAGGCCAACATCGTCCTCTTTCAGGCTCAAATACTTCCTCCTTGGTAACTGTGAGACTCCATTTTCTTAGATAAAGTATGGCAACCCTCAGGAGTGTTTTGAACAGCCAGTACTTCATCTTTGTATTCGTCAATTATTGCGTTACAAACTTGTCCACAGATGCAAAGTTGGCGTACGGTCAGGGAAAGCTTCAGGCCGGGCAGAGGGACTCCCTGTACCGTGTATGCATCTTGGTTATCCTAGGACCCACTCTGTCTAGCAGCTCTTCAAACATGTCTGGAGGCATGCGGAGGAAGTTGGTGAATGATGCTGGGTCCTCATTACGGAGTTCCATCATGAGCTGATCGTATATACAAAACTCCGTCGCCTTCCGATCCATGGCCTCGCCCAGATCGTCCTCCTACGTTGACACATCTCCATAGAGATTTAGAAACATCTCCATAAGTTACCTTTATGCGGGCCTTTACGCTTCTGTTCCTGTTGGCCAGAAATAGTGCCGAATCAATCATGTGATTTTGATGCTCTAAAATGGCTATTTGGTACTCTCTTCGTAGCCTCTCACAGTCTTCCATTCTCCACCCCATAAATAAGAATGATGGTGTACTCATCTGTATCCACTTTATATAGTTGAGCCCCAGAACGCTAGCAGATACGCTTCTCGTAGGTTATAAACACGTCCAGTACGTTCTGCATACGTTTTCAATACGCTGAGTAAGTTCTATGTGCGTCAGAGAAACGTTTAATACGTTATTATACGTTTTCCATAAGTTACGCATAAGTTAGAAACACGTTGCCAATAGGTTAGAAATACGTAAGGCATACGCTAGACATACGCTACACAAGCATCAGACAGACCATAACGTAATACAGCGTATACAAACGCATGAGTAACTTACGAGTAACGTACCTAAACTTATGCATAACTTACGCGTAGCGTACATCTAACTTATGGCTAACGTATAAGCAGTACGTCGGCATACGCTGAAATTTTTGTGCATGCACAAAATTTTTAGACCCATTCGACGTATGACAACGTATACCAACGTACTGTAGCGTATTCGTAACGTATTTAAAAATTATCTCTAACTTATTCAGCTACACCAACGTACTGGCTACATTTCTCATACGTCGGCATACGTTGGTGCCATACGTCGTAGTGTGACAGGGCCTTAACCCTCATTCAAAGGGTTATAACTAGATAAGTATACTGTATTTTTCTATAGGTCTGCTGCCAGTTTAAAGGCGACATATAACCCTTTATAGAAACGTATACCATTTTGTCGTAGCATGACTGTGACGAAAGTTATGAAGCTACTTGCATTCATATTTGAACAGCCCTCGTAACGGCAATAAAACACCGCACTAGTACTGACAGTTGTCGCAGCCACTGGGGGGCTTAAAGCATTTCACCAGCGCCAAATCTTTGCCCTACATTATGTTGTTGCTAAAACACAAAAATAGTAAGTGAGTATGATCAGGAAATACAACAATCACATACCACAGACAACCCCATGGCACTGCGAGGAAGAGCCGCTCAACAATCACGAGACACCAGGAAGACAAATTAAACAAAGCAACCAGCTCTCTCTTCCCCATCAAGATGATTGCAATACTAGAATGGACACAAATCTGTTTAGCTCGCATGGAGGCAGCTGCTTACTATACTAATGCAATGTATCATCACAGAGAAACAATCGAATCAAACTAACACACTATGATGAAACAGAGAAAATGGCTGATGACTCACAGATAGTCAGAGCTAGAGAAAACCTCAAGTTGAGCTACGGTGGGCTCAGCCAACGACATGCATCAGGCACCAACTAGCTTTACATCAGGGCCGTCATCGAGTCTGAGGCCTGACCCACCATCGTGCAATTAAAGAGGAAATCATACAATATAGCTATAATCCGTGATTGAGTTTACAACCAGGCATGCAGACTGTCGCTTGATATCCATGTTGTATTCCACTCTTTTATAACGTTATATTTTTTAACTGATCACTAAAATTAGGCTTTCCAACAATTATATTAAATTTATAAACTAAATCGCCATAAAATACAGGTTCCGATATACTTTCCCATTGGTATCCTGGGTCAGGTGTGGTACTTGATTGTATCGAGTCCTGATCTTTGCCCTCTTTCTTTTGTTGCAGAAAAGTTTTAAGCATATTTAACAATCAACTCTGTGTGTCGGTAATAAATTTAGAAAAAGCTTTACGAAGTTTGTGGTATTGATAACCTTATTTTAATAACTTAGAAAAAGTAAGAAAGGTGGCAAAGATCAGAAATCGATAAAATTAAGTACTACACCTGACCCAGGATACCACATGGGAAAGTGACAAAACACAATTAAACATCACAAACAAGAGCCAAGATGTCAGCCCTTTCCTAGCAGCTGACCACACGGCAGCAATGAACAGACGCGGAAGCATGACAAACACAAGACATAAATAACACAAATGATCCAAAAGAAGTACCTCCTTGGAAGTCTGTTGTTGAAGTCATCAACATTAGAACATACTCTTGCAGAACGAATAAGTTGCGAAATGTATTTTACATAGGAAAGGGGGGCGAGGAACATCCCCATCAAGAAATGGAAAATAACTATTTCAAAATTAAAATTGGTCCGTTTATCATAGATTACCTTTAGATTTTAGTTTGTTAGGCATCTCACCTGAGTTTTTATAGACCAAAATAGATTTTTACCATTCCTCTCAAAAATTGTTTCACATTATTTTATAACATGCTTTTTAATCGCAGTAAGGCAATAAGTCAAAATAATAGACAATCAGCAGTAGTACATGAGCTGGACTTACCAATAAAACGTGACTTATATTGTCTTTTATGAAGTTTTGGTACCCATTAAACGTTCCATATGAGTGTTACTTGGATGAGAATTGGTTTTGAATATTTACATTCAAACAGGAACATTTATTGAATCGTCTTGTTTAAATGTAAAACTATTTCTTTTTTATTTTTTGTTGCTCGACATTTAGCATTATACGTACAGTATTTGAAAATATGTCAAAAAGTTTATTGTAACATCTGAAACAAAGTACATGGGCTTGATAAACAGAAATGAATAAAAGTTTCAATGTTCGGCGCCAAAGACCAGAGATTTATAGGTACACGTGTGAAATATATTCATTATTTCTGTAACATCATATATTCTTTCAGACATTTGACTTGATCATTGATTACATCATGTAATGTATGTTACATCTTAAATAAGTGGCCTGATCTTATAGTAATCCATCCAGAGCCTGCAAAAAAATGTGTTGGCATTTTGAGTACATTTTGGCATCCATGCTCATAGTGTACCTTGATGTGTTTTAAAAAAGATGTGTGTAGATACCAAGTCTTCCAATGCCCAAGTCCCAGAATTAGGTCAAATGTCAACTGAGTGCAAATTCTTGTATATATGTCAGATTTTACAGTTTTTATCAATTAAGCATCCAAAATTATGAATAAAAGTCATGTAAAATCTGCTTGGGATGACACAGCTATGCTATGTCAAAAAACAGAATCTTCTAGGCATGATTTGTGTTTAGATCAAATGTTATTTAAGTGCGAAATCGGCGAAAATTATGGCAATTGATTATTTATAGGGGCCAGATCACACATTTTATGTTCTGTAGCACCACATCGAAGAACTATTTCATTGCTATCCTTTGTTAGGTATGTAACTGTCATGCTTAGAAAGCCATGTTTTAATATGTTTCCTGTGATTGAATTTTCAAAATAGGCCTGTTAAGTACGCTACCGTATAAAATCAATTAAAATGTAATAAGACTAAGAATAACCATCTGATTGTAAAGAAATAGGTTCTTTTGCTTAAGGTTTTGCATAAATGCGTCATTGTATGCAATTACATGTGTAAATCTTCTTATACATGAGATATGTTTAGTGGTTATTTACGCTACAAATTATAATATAAAATTAAGCATTTTCTCAAAGGTATATGTTCCTAGCTTCAGCTTTCATGAAGCACTTGACCATTGATCTCATCCTTATAGGACTAAACTATACTTCTTTTCTCATTTCACACATTTGTTGTGCTTGTTTTTACAATGCCACTAACTGTTAATTGCATATATATGGCTTCATGAAAACAAGAACACCAAGCTTACACCCATAAACCATCAGGCATGTTGAAAGTATTATAGGATATGGTAAATACCTTAGATTAAAAGGAATATATCCTCACATAGGGTCTCACATACGCCTGTTAGCAGATGGAACATTCACAACATAAAGCTAATATACAGGTAAATTTCTAATTATGACAATCTAGTGAAACCATGGTTAACTTTTGGCAGAGTATTTCTTGGAAATAGTCCTGGCATTAAGGGTAATCTTCCATATAACTGTATACATTTAATTGTAGTCCTCTAACGTTTAATCATAAACCATAGTGTGTGTAGAAAACACATGATTATGTACATTACATATTTGAATTTCATGTGATTTAATTTTTGTGACGATAATGAAATATTGCATTAGAATTAATACAGGTATATTGCTATCATCTAAAGCCAGGTAAATCAAATTCTATCTCATTGATATATAGTTTTAATATTTGCACATTTGTTTTAATTACATTGTGGCAACTACACTACAAAGCTAATTGCTTGCAATTATGCGTTTATATGTAAATTACAATATTTTGGGTACTTGTAACATTTTGAGCAGATAAAATATAATTCTAAATTCTGTCGTATCTTTTTGCAGGTTTCCTATATAGGAATGGAGTCCTTCATTTGCACTTACTAATGAAAAGATGTTATTTCTTTGAAATCAGGCTTTTTATTGTAAACGTATTTATCTCTACGAGGATGCTCAATAGATATGATATTAAATGTTTCCTCCAATTTTAAGATTGCATTAAATATAACTGCATGTCTTTCACAGCGCAACTTTTTTTTATAATTGTTTCAGTGTCATTGAATTCAATTTAAGCATCTTTGGCTTATTATTTTAATGCAATGCTGAAAGAGATCAAATGCTATGGGGTATTTGGTATGTGTTTTATGCTATTCATTTTAACTGTAAAATACCAATGCAAGTTTTATACCAAACTAAATTTTCAAAAGTTGTCTCATGAATTCTTGAGAACACAGACATATAGAAAGAAGTATACTTGTGTGAATTAGTTTGTCTTTTGCTGACAAAAGGCTCTAAACAAGGTTATTCAATAATATATACATGCTATGTACGAAACTGTCATTCACGCTTTTGAAACAGCTTACTATTTGATTGCACACCTAGTCTTCTATCAGTTTGAGGTCATTTCTTAGTTTTTAGAGTAAAATGTATGTATATTTACAAGCATAATCAAATGTTTAATATTTCTGATTTGCTTGATGTAGAAAAAATCCCTAAGGTGGTAAATTCGCCCTGTCCTAACCTGTTATCTATGTTATTTTGCTAAAACAGAGATTAAGTGCATACATGTATATGGCTGGTCTACTGCTTATAGATACAAGTGCAATATACGAGAGTAGCTAGCACTTGTAGGTGGAAATATATTCAAAATTTGTAGTTACTCTTGAAATAATACCAAACTACTTTCCTTTCACTATAGACAAGACAGCCCTCAAACAATGCTAGTTTTCACAAATATCTACAAGTATATGGGTACAAGAATGATGTGTGCAAGCTGTTGTCAGCCGTATTGTTCACATTTTTCAATGCTTTTGCATATAAATTTAAAGCTATCAGAATAAACCTAAGTCATTAAACCTTTAAACAACAAAAATACCATAATTCACTTTTCATTCGACACATCTAAACATGTATTAGTTTTACAAATAACTCAACACAATCCAACAGTGCGTAAACAAAACACACAAAAACTACCTTTTAAATATTGTAAACAAAAACACACCAGAACACTACTGCATGCTCTTAGAACTATTTTAAATTAATGGTATATAGAATAAATTGTCTATACTATATGTTAGCCAATATTAGAGAGCAGACTCTAATTTTACCTTAGCCTGACGACAATTTGTCATCTTTATCCATTTATGCAAGACACCTTTGTGTCACCTACGTTACCTCATTAATATATATGCAACAATTTAAGATTCATTATATTTGTTAATATAGTTATAATTGGTTTTTACATTGTGACAGAGATTTTGCCAATTCAAATTCAATCGAATTAATAGAATAAGAAATCTGCAAGCTGGTACAAGTTAACACGCTAATTAGCATACTTAAATATCTATTTCACAACTCTGCATGTATATTGCCAGTTAAAAGTTATAAACAACTTTATAATATATAAATGGATAGTTTCCATTAGAATATAGATCTACATTATATATTAAAGGTCGGGGAACATGGTTTATTCTTCATGTAATATGTAATCTGAAAAGTCATAATCTGCAATTTTCTACATGCATACAATGTAACATAAGTATCGCTGGCGAGCGGAAATACATATCACAGCTGTCTTTAAAGCTGCATAGTCTGTAACTTTTAATCTGCTAATTTTAGAGAAAAAAAAGTTTCTATTTTTCAAGAATACAGTAAAAATACTCAAATTCAGGTAAACGTTTTACCATTTTCGTAAATCTTAAATAATTATCAGTATCAAAACAACAGCATTTATGCTAAAATCAACTGTCTAGAATTATTGGAGGGACGTAAATAATTATCAACAAGAGAAAAAACACCTTTTTTATAAGATAATTAACTTTTATATGCAGTTTTTAGCTGCACTGAACATATTTATTGTGAAAACATAACTTAATTATATTTTTACAATTGATTTAAAAAGAAAATAAAAAAAAAATCGAAAATTGTTCATAGTTACAGACCTAGTCTCCTTAATTGATATTCTCGTCTAGTTTAAAATTCAAAGCTTAAATTGTTTTATTTATACTATATATTGAAATAAATCATATTAATCTGGTATTTTGTGTACTGCTATTTTCAATGCCAGGTTGATTTTGATTCTTTGCGTCCCATCAACAATCTTTCAGTTATAAAGGGACGGGTCTACCTGGGTTGAACCAGTACTAAGCTAGGATTAATGTTCTTGCTCTAGGACACGACGCAGGGACGCCGGTGAGGCTCGAACCCGCGGCCCCTCGGTCTCGAGTAAAGCACTTTACCAATGAGCCACTGTGCTCCCATTTTCAATGTCAGTAGGGTTACGTTTATTACAGGTCATTTACATAAAAATGACAATAGAAAACTAAGTAAAACATGTATTTCTAAGGTGCCAAGACATGCCCCTAACTAAAAATAGTAAACATGGTTTCTTCCATGGGGTGCAACAAACTCGCAAAATAGCCTGTATATCTCAGTTTGGTCCCTAGAGGGAGAGTTTCGGTCAGAATTGCACACAAATTGTTTTGTTTGCCTTTGTAAAATTCTTGAAAGGACGCTTCCTAAGGGTTTCCTGCAATAATAAACATGATAATCTAAACCTTTTGAATGGTTTTTACCCTTTTCAGAGTTTAAAAATCATCTTGTTATTACACCAGATAAAAAAAGTAACACAGTTTGTAGAAATGCTCTGATTGTTACACTTGATCACCTTTGACCCCATTTAAGAGTCAACAGTTGAATATTTTTCCGACTTATAACTATACTGACGAACTTTAAAAACGCAACACATGGATAGCAATTTTAATTTATGTCTCAAAAAAGAAGGCACAATGATCATTTTGTTTGTATGTTTGAGAGTGTTCATTTGTAAGTTGCACATCTAATTAAAATGAATTTAACGCATTGAAAATGTAAACATTTTGAGATAGGGGTCAATTGTTTCATGGGACAAAATGTTATCAGTTATAGATTTCCTACTTCTTTAATTTAAGAAACGTGCGAAGTAACAAATGTCTGTCACAGACTTTGGTAGTCATCGTGGAATCAATCCAATATTGTTTGGCAGGTCTCCGATACAACCCCTTTTGTTTATTTGAATTTGGCTGTTTGTACCCTTTCATTCGATTGCTTAAAATCTCCTCTACTTAAGAAATGCTTCAGTGACCTAAGTTTATACGAAGCAGTAAAGTCATCAGGTTTAGTTGTACAATTTAACTAAAGTGTTTGCAGATTAAACCAACCCATGATGACAGTATCGAAGCAAAGGAAGTTTACATTCATCTGCCTTTTGATGGATATAAAAGGAAGTTAGTGTTGCGTATTTTAAGTCCGTCAGTATATAAGCATACAAAATATGGCTTGAAATATATAAAAAGATTCAGTTGTTTTACAGTCTCTTTTTTGCACTCAGTGACCTTTGACCTGATCTCTGACCTTCACATGCTAATTCAGACTTGGCATCCACCCCGATGGTTTTGTACACATGCTAAATATTATGTTAAAAGTGGTCTTACAGATGTACTCAAAAATACCCCCCCCCCCCCCCCAAAAAAAAAAAAAAAAAAAAAAAAATGCACTTTTTTCAATTTAGATTGCCTTCTATCTTACAGATTAGTACTTTGTAGTAAACGGTCTTTGTTGTTGTTTTTAGGGGAAAACATACATACTGATCAGATTGTGCGCATGTGCGGGTTAATATGATTACTTTTCGTTCGCGCGTACCATTAACCCTAATAGACACGCCTTTTAACATTTTTGCAAACAGAGCATACCCAGATCAGGCAGTTCTTTTAAGAGCTGTCTGATTAGGGCCTACTCTGTTTGCTTATGGAAGTATGATAAGATATGACAAGTAGTTTCTTTGTTCTATATACAAACGTCAAAGGGAGCGCAGTGGCTCAGTGGTAGAGTGCTCAGACTCGAGACCGAGGGGCCGCGGCTTCGAGCCTCATTGGCGTCACTGCGTTGAGGTCCTTGAGCAAGACATATTTATACCGGGCCGCGTAGCGCAGTCGGTAACGTGTCTGGTTACAGATGCGAAGCTGACTGCAGATCCAGGGGTCGCGAGTTCGATCCCGGCCCGGTCCCGGCATACTTTCGTGGAGATTGATCATGAAATAATTTCTACGGTCATTCTCCTCCCTTCCGCTGAATCATTCATGAAGGGTTGTTGTCAGTTACAAGCGAAAGTATGTGCACGATTACTGGTTAACTGCTTGTTCAAGCTTGCCCAGGAAAACAGTGTGGTTAGGTGAACTGACCGTCCCGCAATGACCATAGCTGTTGACATGGGACGTAAAGCAGCAAAAACAAACAAAAAACAAACAAAGACATATTTATCTTTGCTTAGTACTGGCTTAACCCGCAGGAAGACCCGCCCCTGTTTAACTGAAAGATTGTTGATGGGACGTAAAAATCAAATAAAAAACAAACAAACAAACGTGAAAGTTTAATTTTATGATTATTCATAGTGGGTGGAGCTTAGCATGGATATTCATATAGGAAAGGGTTAAAGACAGATTATCCAACGATGTGGCTTGTACGCTTAATAGCGCTTTGCTACGTAATTCGATCAGTCATGATGGACTAGGGCAAAGTCAGTTTCCTACCAGGTGCCTGGCCAGAATGATGTTTATCTTTTAAATTGAATGCGCCGATGGCAAATTAAAAGGAAGTCACATGAATTACTTCACTCCTTGTTTAATCTTTAAAAACATATTGACAGTTAAACTCTCGTCTGCTCATAACCTTTGCAAACAGATTGGACCCAGATCAGGCCCGACATAACGTCGGGCCTGACCTAGTTCCAATCTGATTGACACTCGGAAGGTATTCCTGAAAGAATATTTCGAAAAAGTCGTTTTTTAAAAAAAAAAAAACAACAGCAAACGACAAACAAAAAGCATTAACAATTTACCAGGGGGCAAATAGTTAGCCGCTATAAGCCTAGCGTCCTTTTAATGGGACATGGGTAAATAATGCAGATCCAGATCGGACGCCTCATGACACGGAGTCTGATCAGGGTGTCACTGTTTGATAACATTATGATTTATAATAATTAAAGTTTAAATTAAAAATGAAACAATATCATCCAGAAATCCTAAAAATGGAAATGAACTCGTCCAATGGATAAGGATTTGAAAGTCCGGATAGGTCGAACCAAAGATAATGATAACCTGTAACCCTCTTCCCGCCAAATACGACTTGTGTCGTCTGCTCTCTCGTCTGGTTCTGTTAGCCTATGTTGCAAACACTATGAACCCAGCTCAGGGAGCAGTCTGATCAGGGTTCATAGTGTTTGCTTCCATGACAAAAAACAAACAAACTAATCTTACGTGCTCTTAAATATGCAGCAGACGTAAAAGCAAGACAAAAATATTGGCAAAGAAAAAGGTTGGATCTATAGCTGGAAGGTATAAGCATCATATGACAACATGTATTTAAAAATACTAGACTTTTCGTTTACTGTAAAGGCGACAACTTTAATATTTATATCTGGGTGTGGTTCGGCTATTTCATCTGCTAAGTAAGGGAAATCAGGTTTTATTTATAATAATAAGCTTTTTGAGCCACGCAAACGTGCGTGCATTTCATGAAAATCCTAACCGTATAAACACTGAACTCACATTTATTAACCCTTAAAGCGCATAATCACAAAATGTATGTTTTTGAAGACTCATAGATAAACTAAACTATTTGAAGACTCATAGATAAACAGTGTGGACCCAGATCAGACTGCTCCTGTAGGAGCAGTCTGATCAGGGTCCACAATGTTTGCCTCCCAGCTTATGTTAAATAGACATTTTCAGATGCAGTTATTTTGCTGGCGTTTAAAGGACTAAATAATGACTGAGGTTGTGGCACAAGATGATACAGTTACTTTTGAATAAAACCACGCCTCCTTTTCAGCTTTTACCTATGCCTAAGGTTGACAAGTCCTAATTACGCATTCATGAGGTGCCACCTTTACAGGTCTCAAAAAGTCATATAATATATAGCTGGAAGGTATAAGCATCATATAACAACATGTACATGTAACAGGATTACCTTCTACGTATGTAGGTACGTTTGCCTTACGGCCTAAGTCGCGAGTACGTTGATTTGTGGACTCAATGACAACGGTCTGGATGGGGAAGGGGATGCGGGCGTCCCAAAATCGAAAATCGTTAAAATATTGCCTCTTCATTCCTCTGAATCCGCCCATTGGCTAAAAAATTCATTCTGCTCGAAATTCTTGAAAAGTCAGTGCGTGTAATTTAAACCGAACCTTTTCAACTGGCACCTACTAAAACAATAGTAGTAGTATACTTGGCCCGCGTCATCAGTTGGATGTGTCCATTTCGATTGTTTGTTTGTACGGTGGTTTGATTAATTTTTATTTAAATTTCAATGGAACTGTCTGTAAGCAAACAATTAGGACCCTGGTCACATACCGCGTTCTGCAGCGTCTGGTTCTGTTTTATACATTTTCCTGTAGGGAGCACAGTGGCTCAGTGGTAGAGTGTTTGACTCGAGACCGAGGGGTCGCGGGTTCGAGCCTCATCGGCATCACTGTGTTGTGTCCTTAAGCAAGACACATTTATCCTTGTTTAGTACTGGTTCAGCCCAGGAAGACCCGTCACGATTTAACTGAAAAATGTTGACTGGGACGTAAAGAATAAAATCAATCAAACAAACAAACAAAAACATTTTCCAATGTTCCATTAAAAGGACAATATGGCTTATATGGATAACGAGAACGCAATAAGCACAAATAGCCTTCCAAAAATTTGTCTTTCAAAGCATATCGGAAGTGATCAACATTTGCCTGCTATCGGTAAGTGAGCCGTGACATGTGATTTCCAACAAGGTGGCATTTTGACAAGTGTAGACTCAGACCAGCCTGTGCAGCCTCCTTTAAAGCTTAGAAACTCCAAATAATGTTCAGTCAGTAGCTTAACACTCATAGAATATTCAAGCGACGAGCAAAGGCTCTGATCAGACTGCGCGTATGCGCAGGCTGATCTGAGGCTTTGCTGGTCGCACATACCACATTGTTTGAAATCTCATGTCGCGGCTCAAATGTTGTCGTATATTGATAATCTTTGCAGACAATTTGGATCCAGACCAGGCCCGACAGAATGTCGAGCCTGATCTGAATCCAAACTGTTCAATATTCTGGAGGTGTTCCTTAAAGATTTTAAGCTATTTTCTTTAAAAAGGTCTGCTGACGTCAACAAAAGCATAAAAACAGCATGGGGTAGTCAAACGTGCCATTTCATTATGATATTAGGCCCCGATGTTATAAAACTTTTTTCATGCTCAACTCATTCAACTGCTCATAAAAGTTTCTTGCTTTAAGTCTCTCAGATGTTGTATTTACCATGATAATAAATGTTAAAATGCCAACAAAATTTATAATTTATAAGCAGGATAAACTACGTGCTCAGTTGAGAATAATTTTATTTTTTATAACCTCGGGGTCTGCTTGGAAACCTAACTTAAATAAGCAAAGATGAATCGAGTTCGATATTTGTCGTGGCATGTACGAATCAGCATAAGTGTTTCGCCACATCAGTTAACTTGCTGCTAGCTTATTAACATATATAGCATGTATATGACCCATGCCCTTGGGAAACCTATACCATGTCCCTATAGATGCTGAATATGAAAAACGAATGCTCATATCGGGCATTTGCGCAGGCTGATAAGCGATTTAAATTGTATTGTTCGCTGTCCAGAAAGGAAAAGTCTGTGAAGTTCAAATGTCGTGATTTATCGAATGCATCTGTAGCAAAGCATGCTGGTGTCGCTAACACGGATGATTTAAATTTGTGAATCGGCTCATAATTACCCAGCCCCTTCCTTTTCCAACCAAAAACATCGTGACCATAATTGGGCCTCGTTGCGACAAAACCGGTCTTCGGGGGGTTGCCAACAACAAAGGCGCAGACCAGCCTGCGCATCCGCGCAGACTGATCAGCGCCTTTGTTATTTGCTTACTGGAAAGTATCATATTTAAACTTGCTTGAAGCAAAATTTCAATATTCAAGCTAGTCCGTGTAGCTGAGGAGACTGGTTTGAGTCTCGCTTTGTCGGAAACCCCGAAGCGGCGAGGCCCAATTATTAATCAATCATTATGTATATCTACAGGATGAGCTCTGTGGAGGATAGTAATACTGGCCTACAGGCAGTCGTGCTAGCCTCCTTCTGAATTCTAATGTATTCATCCGCCGAGTGCAACTCCCCACCAGGGTGGGCCTCCATCCCAAATCTGTATATATAAATAGAGAGCGCGCAAAAGTATCATTGCTCATCTTTTGTTTGCTCTGTCCAAACATAGGTATGTTTTCTTTATTACTATTTCATTTAATTTATACAACTATTCTATGTTTTTGCCTTTGCTTATCCTTCAATTAATTAAATGCCATTATGTTTTAATGTTTTAATATTCATTATTTTCACATCTTTTCATCAATAAAGTAAAGCTTTTGTTTAAAAAAAAGACAACGTCTATGCAAAAATTATTTTAAATGAAGCTATCAAAGTTGATATGACATCAGCAAATGGCCTGAGCATTGTAAAAACAAAACAAAAAAACGTTTTTTTTTTCTGCCAACTTAATCACAACTTAATCACTTATTTTGTCAATATTTGTAATATCTACTAATTAAATCATTAAGGCAATCCGTGAAGTGGTCAATGCGACCATTTCCAACGGCGCAGTCATGAAAAAGGAGGAGAAAACTTTAAGCAAAAAATATTCTCGTTCTCGATTAATTCCTTTACAATTGTAATATATACATATAAAGTGAATGATTCACTTCTCGCAGAATTGCAAATACATTTAATAAGTAGGTTGGGAACAAATTAAGGATGAACAAATTAAGAGTGATCAAATTTAGAGTTTCTTGTGTTTTGTCACTTTCCCATATGGTGTTCCGCGTCAGGTATGGTACTTGATTGTATCGTTTCCCGATCTTTGCCGTCCTTGATGCCATGATAAACATAAAGAATAATGTTGAAAAGTTATAAACCGCCAGCGGGTCGCGTTTTCCACCAAAATTGCCTAAATTTCGAGTTTTAAGCAATTATATAGGGTAAAGTCGGGTGAATTCGGACACCAGGTAAATTCGGACACACATTTGCAAACAGTGTAAATCCAGATGAGACGACTTCTTCTGAGCCGTCTCATCAGGATTTTCACCGTTTTTCTTAGGTAACTTATTTTTTATTCCAATATTTGAAATATGAAACAAACAAGGTCGCTGTCCGAATTTAGCCGTCTGTCCGAATATACCCGACATTACCCTAATTCGATTGTTATTATTATTATTATTATTATTATTATTATTATTATTATTGAAACACTGTAGATCCAGATCAACTGGCTTTTCACGAAGCTATCTGATCCGTATCAGTACTGTTTTCTCGCTTGTTGAAAATGCATGCTTACGACTGGAATGTTGCAGATTATAATGGGGAGGGGTATTAACTATTGCAAGGGTTAATAAAGATGACCTCTACCAAAGTCATGCGCGAATCCAGAGGGGGGAGGGGGTCCGGACCCCCTGAAAAAATCACAAAAATATAGGATTTCTTAGCAATACTTGTCCGGATCCTCTGAAAAATTACAAAGCTACCAAGCCAGCATTCAATGTTGGGCCATCATCGGCCCGCCAGCGAAACGCCATTTCAATGGTGTTTCGCTGTCGGGCCGATGATGGTCCATTCATAGCGTTATTTGGATCCTATATCCCTTCATCAACTAAAAACGGTATCAAAGGAGTACGTGCATTTCAAGGGGCAAATTTGGCCCCCTCTGGAGCCAATAACTGAAAGTTGCTTTTCACCAATTTCACCCAATTGGTTTATTAGAAGAATGGTCCAAGTGTAAAATTCTGGCATTTATTTTATTTTTTCAGTTCCTCTCGTAATAAAAATTGTCGACAAAACAGGCTTAAAATAGAGAAATTGTCATTTTTGAGCCAAATTTAAGGCTTTTTTAGACCAATTTTTTAAGAATTATATATCAGCACAAGCGAATACCAAAAATACTATATTGTGTGCACTGATAATTCTCACCCTCTGTTAAAATATCTTTTTGGTATCTGCTTATGCTCTATGTTAATTTCTCCGTCAAATGTCTTAAATTTGCTCCAAAATGGTCACTTTCCTATTTTCAGCCTATTTTGGCAGCCATTTTTGTTACCATAGCAACGGTAAAAATAAAACCAATCCCAGAATTTTACACTTTGGCTCATGTTCTAATAAACTAGTAAGAAGAAACTTGTGACAAGCAATTTTCATTTTTTGGCCTCATAGGGGGGGGGGGGGGGGGCAAAGAAGCCTCTTAATGCACGTCCCCCTTTTAACCCTCTCTGACAAAGCTTTCTGGATCCGCGCATGGGGCCGATAGTGGCCCAAAACTATATGCTAACTGGCACATGTGTTTTTGTTTTCAGTACCACAGCCCAGCCATGAATAAGTTGATCTTCCTGAGTGTTTTGTCTCTGTGCAGTATGGTCGCAATGGCCTACGGGGGCATGTACATGCAACAGCCATATATGAAGGGCGGCATGTCTTACGGTTACGGAGGTTACGGTGGAGGAGCCGGAGGAGGTATCGGAGGAGGAGGAATGATGAATTTCTTCTTCATTTGTAAGTACAGTAAAACCTGTCTTAAGCGGCCACTCAAAAAGAACACCAAAATTGGTTTTCAATACCGATTATCGCTTAATGCAGGTCAAAAGTATTGCAGAATGCCCCAAGGGGAGCATTCTTCAATACTTTCGACCTTCATTAAGCTACCATTTTCCATTAAGACCTTTGTTTTGACTTATTTTAAGTGATCGCTTTAGACAGGTTTTACTGTAAAGCTAGGTCGGTCATGAGAATTTATGTCTAAAACTTGTTTTCCTGCTCAACTCAAATGTACATGAAATTTTAACTGCTCATAGAAACTAAAAGGCTAATAATATCTTTTGGGCTCACATTTTAAGATTTCACATTTAGGTTTGACGTTAGAAATATTACAGATTTATGAAATACGGGGGATGTGTGGGGGAGTGGAATCTCATATTTCATAAACTAATTAATAGTTTAAGAAGTTCGGAAATAATAATTTGCCCTTTTCTCCAGTGGAATTCAAAGTTTACCAAACTAAGAATGACAACGGATGGAGTACGTTTTTCAATGTATATACATACATTCATGACAAACAAGGGCGTCGTCAATCGGCTTAAAACTATATATGAATATCCAATGGAAACATCTGAATCGAGTTATAAAATTCTTATCAATTGTGTCCCCTAAAAGGGACGCCACAAATAAACCGCCCCCAGGGTGACTACAGCTAAATTCGGACAGCCACCTTGTTTGTTTCATAGTTTAATTATTGGAATAAAAAACAAATTAACTAAGCAAACAGTAAAAATCCTAATGAGACGGCTTCTAATCTTGATTTCAACTGTTTGCAAATGTATGTCCGAATTTACATGATGTCCGAAGTTACCTGACTTTAACCTAATGGTTTGGGAAACAGTGCGTAAAAGAGCGCAATTGAAACTTGTTTTCTTATTTTCAACCAAAATATATGTTGTGAGTACTGAAAAGAACCGTCTCAACGAGACGGTTCGCTTGAGCACACAAAAACATGTTTTAATCTATGGGTAAGATAATAATAACAATTTTACGCTGATAAATTTTCCCTTTTAATTAGGGTAAAGTCGGGTAAATTCGGACATCAGGTAAATTAGGACACACATTTGCAATCAATGGAAATCCAGATGAGACGGCTCCTTATGAGCCGTCTCAGTAGGATTTTCACTGTTTGCTTAGTTAATTTATTTTTTATTCCAATAATTGAAGTATGAGACAAACAAGGTGGCTGTCCGAATTTAGCTGTCTGTCCGAATATATCCGACTTTACCCTACTTATTCTATACTTTCAGTGATCATGTTCATGTTCATGATGGAAATCATTGATGGTTTCGGAGACGACAATAACGGCGGTGGTAGTTACGGAAGCGGCGGTGGTGGCGGTGGTCACAGCGGAGGTTACGGAAAAGGCGGTGGTAACAACGGGGGTTACGGAAGCGGAGGTCACGGTGGGGGTCAGGGTGGTGGCCGATACGGCGGCGGCGGCGGCGGCGGCAGCGGTGGTGGCTACGACTGGAAATGCGAAGAAATGGAGTCTCCAGAATGCTGGTGGTAATTGCTTCTTATAGAAATTCTGTAAAACTTGAATGAGACGGCTCACATTTTGTTAGAACCTGCGCTACGTGAATTAATTTGAGGCCTCCGCGCGATATATTGAATTGCAATCGGTCAACATTACCCAATAAAACCAGCAGCAAATTATGCAAGATTGCAATCGGTCAACATTACCCAATAAAACCAGCAGCAAATTATGCATGATTGCAATCGGTCAACATTGCCCAATAAAACCAGCAGCATATTGTGCATGGTTGCAATCAGTCAACATTACCCAATAAAACCAGCAGCAAATTATGCATGATATAATCATGCATAATTTGCTGCTGGCTTTATTGGTCAACATTACCAAATTGACCGATTGCAATTCAAGTCCCTGGTCTGTAAAGAACTAAGCACTACTTTGACTGTTAATAAAACCTGTCGACCGGGCAACCCTATATTTTGGTAGACGCTGAGGTGTTTATTTCATACCCTATAAGGATTGACTGCTACACTGATCGATTGAAGTCTACTCTAGAGAGAAATACACACCAGCTTATGTTTAATATATGGAAATGTTAATTTAATCTGACTGTTAATTTTGTCCAGACAATTCTAGTTTTGGTCAGGAAACTACGTATCTGCGTTATATCTTACTGTAAAGGCAAATGCAAACCAGTTTATGTTTCATATAAGAAACGGCGTAGTTTATAACATTTAGTTTCATCTTATAGAGCAAAAAAAAAAATGATCATAACTTAAAAGTTTTAGCGTAGAAATTCTGAATAATTTCCTGTCAATCAGTATAAACGTGTGTTTAGGCGTGCCTAAAAGAACCGGTTCTTTTGAGTACCCACAACATATGGTTTGGTTGAAAAAATAAGAAAGTTGTTTTTTAATTACACGTACGCCATTATCTAAAAGCTTACACTATTGCACATGCCAACGGTAGTCCAATGTATCGCAGTGCACAACGAGCTGATGCATGCATGTTCATTAAGCAAGCTATTTTATAGTTGGTACATCTGTACGGGCGATAATCCACTCGCTTATGCTCGTGGATCATTTTCCCATACAGACGCACAACCATACAAAAACTTAGGCCCGTTCTTTTAAATTACAGATTGCAAGCTAATATGTGGTTTGTGCTTATGTACGGGCGATAATCCACTCGCTAATGCTCGTGGATTATCTTCCCATACAGACGCACAACCATACAATAACTTACGCCCGTTCTATTATATTACAGATTACAGTAAAACCTGTCTTCAATGGCCACTCAAAAAGAAGACTAAAATTAGTTTTCACGACCGATTATCGCTTAATGCAGATCAAAAGTATTGCAGAATGCTCCGGGAGAGCATTCTGCATTACTTTCGACCTTCATTAAGCTACCATATGTCTTTAAGACCTTTGTATTACCTTTGTATTTGTCCATTTTTGAGTGGCTGCTAAAGACAGGGTTACTGTACAAGCTAATATATGGTTTGTGCTTATGTACGGGCAATAATTCACACGCTTATGCTCGTAGATTATCTTCCCATGCAGATGTACACACCATACAATAGCTTACGCCTGTTCTGTTCTATTTCAGATTACAAACTCTGGACCAAATGCCTTACGCCTCGACTACACAACCACTCAGGACATGACCACAATATCTATTGTGTTTTGTTTTACTCACACTATTCTTCAATAAAGATGATCAACAGAATTCATTTGTTATATTATTTCTAAAATCCACTGCAAAACAATGAGTCAGTTATCTCCCTTTATTAATCTCAGAGGTCAGAAATTACACCACTTGCACCAACACGATTTTTTAAGTATAAGTTGACATATATTACAATTATAAAGGAAATAAGGTGGAACGAGCGCAGTGAGTGGACCACTTAATTTTTTGTAATTGTAATGTGTGAGCTAAGACCTACTTATATTTTTTTCCTGCTCTTTTCAGACTGCTCCTTTGAAAATGGTCGCATTGGCCACTTAACGGATTTACGTAATGGTTTTACTCAATAGAAATTATAAATATTAACAAAATGTGCGATTAAGTTGGCCAAACATTTTTTCTGTGCAAACTCACAGGAAGGGGCGGAGTGAACTATAGACATCGTCAAAAGTTTGGCACCACTAACTTCGTAGCTAAATATTTCAGAGCAAGGTTATGTGATGTAAATAGAGCTTATATATAAAGATAAATGCAACAAATAGGGAGTATATAGTGAAATAATCATGTTATTTTGCCAAAGAATGTGATGGCGTGATCAACAAAAACACATAGGGGTCAACTTATATTCATTGCAACTTTGTGTACTTGAACACATTTTGTAAATTTTGTGCGAAAAGAGCGCAAAATTTGTTTCAAGATGTTGGGTGTTACTTCCTGGAGATTTTAGGGGATAGGGTGAAGTTTTGATAGCTCGCGAAAACTCATGTTTTTGTAACAAAATTAGAATATCACATGTTATTTAAACGTCTAAGCAGAGTTTCACAACAGAAATAGATTTTCCATGTTCAATAAAATTTTCTTCACATTAGATTGAAAATTGTTTCCGCAAAAATATAGGTGGTGCTTCACTTTTGATGCCGTGTATATAAGAAAGACAAACTGTACATGGGTATGCTTATCTGAATGAGTCTCAACTGTTTGCACATCAGCGAGGAATGCATAAACAGTAGGGATTGATCAGCCTATACAGAAACTCATAAATAATATTGCAATTTTTTTTCACAAAAGTGCGGAGCTCTAGGCCATTTGTCCTGTCTGACCACATTCATGGCTATTAAAGAGAAATGACAGACTTTTCAATGAAATGTAGCGAAATGCTACATAAAAGGGGGACGTGCATTAAGGGGCAAATTTGGCCCCCTCTGGAGCCAAAAACTGAAAATTGCTGTTTACCAATTTCACCCAATTGATTTATTAGAAGAATGGTCCAAGTGTAAAATTCTGGAATTTATTTTACTTTTTCCGTTGCTATGGTAACAAAAATGGCCGACAAAATAGGCTTCAAATAGAGAAATTGTCATTTTGAGCCAAAACTTTAGGCTTTTTCAGACCGATTTTTTAAGAATTAGATATCAGCACAAGCAAATACCAAAAAAAAACTTTTAATATATTGTGTGCCGAGATAATTCTCACCCTCTGTAAAAATATTTTTTTGGTATTTGCTTGTGCTTTATGTTAATTTCTTTGTCAAATGTCTTAAATTTGCTCCAAAATGGTCACTTTCCTATTTTCAGCCTATTTTGGCAGCCATTTTTGTTACCATAGCAACGGTAAAAATAGAATCAATCCCAGACTTTTACACTTGGGCTATTGTTCTAATAAACTAATAAGAAGAAACTTGTGAAAAGCAATTTTCATTATTTGGCCTAACAGGGGGGCCAAAATAGCCTCTTAATGCACGTACCTCTTTGAAACGGGCTTGTCAGCGTCACAGGAAACAGCTGGATTATGGCTAAATAGGTTATACTATATTTTTGTTGTTTATGAAATATACACTGGTGAGCTCCGCTCTTTCGTATAATTTCCATAAACAATACATAATATATAGTTATACCATGGGTTGTCCACCTGTACGTGGAGATAATCCACGAGCTTAAGGATGGATAATCTTACAGACAGGATGACAAACATGGTATAACTAGTTTATGCCACCTAAATCAGTACAGACCTTGCATATCACAAGATATATCATGCTAAAATTGGTAGGGGTGGTTTAGCCCATGCCCGCCCACTTCCTTTTGTTTTAGCCAATCAGTTGCAAGAAAGGACCATATTCAGCGTGCCTCACACTTTTTTTGAGATCACTCCCATAACTTGATGAGAGGAAATTGCAGTCTGAACTGTAAATTACACGAAATTTATCTTTATTTTTAGAATCCCTAAGAAAACTGTGATAAGAATATCGACACAAATTTATCTAAATTTCAAATTTTTGCTGTTTCACCAAAAAGTGGAGACTGCAGAAAACACTGACCAGGATGTACATGTACATTGAAGCCTGGTCAGAAGTTACACTGCTTGTCCTAAAATGCTCTTTAAAAAAGACAGCATGATCAAACGGCTCATGTATATATACGCTGATCTCATAGAGTGAGTCGCCACTGTTTACGCTTCAGGATAGAATGCACAAACAGTTGGGACTGATCAGCCTATACATCTATAACGTGTGATCAGTGAAATATTTCCTAGATAATTTTGAAAAAAAAATCTAACAAAACTGTTGCTAATAAAATCCATTTGTCCCATGTGAACACAATCATGGCTCAAAAGAAATGACAGACCCCTAAATAATTCCAGCAACATGCTACATAATGTGTATAATTCACGATGTGAAACCACAGGAAACATGTGTCAGGGCCAAATACGTTATAAAATGCTATGTGTTGGTTATGAAATATACACTTAGTAGCTCCACTCCCTTGTACATATTCTATAACCATCACAAAATATTGAATAACCTATACATAAAATACATTAGGCCATGACCCGCTTTTCCTCTTTAGTTTTCAGCCAATCAGTGGCAAGAAAAGGACCATATTCAGTGTGTTATATATTCCATATCTCACACCTTTTGAGATCACTCCCATAATTTGTTGTGAGGAAGTGCCAGTATGAAATGTTAATTTCACCAATTTTTTAGAGCCCTATAGAAAACTGTGATAAGAATATTGATGCAAAATGAAGTAAATTTCAAATTTTAGCTGTTTCACCGAAAAGTAGCGACTGCGGAAAACACTGAACAGGCTGGTCATGTACATTGAAGCCGGATCAGAAATTTCACTGCTAGTTCCAAAATGATATTTAATAAAGAACTAGCAATGGATATATACGCTTATCTGAGTGTCTCCATTGCTTGCGCATCAGGGTAGAATGCAAAAACAGTGGGGACTGATCAGTCTATACATCTGTAACGTGTGATCAGTGAAAGGTTTCCCAGATTGTTTTGAAAAAAAAAACCTAACAAAAATGCTGCAAATAAAATCCATTTGTCCCATGTGAACTTATCCATGTCTAAAATGACAGACTTCTAAATGAAAAGCATCAAAATGCTGCATTTTGTGTATATTTAACGATGTGAAACCTGCTTGTCAGCAACACTGGAAACAGCTGGGTCAGGGCTAAATAGGTCATACAATGTCGGTGTTGGTTATGAAATATACATTTTGGAGCTCCGCTCCCTGGTATATATTCCATAGCCAACACAAAACATTGAATAACCTATACTACTATAACTTATAAATAATAAGATGGTTTAAAGCACATAAACTGCCCACTTCGTTTTGTTTTCAGCCAACCAGTTGCATGAAAAGGACCATATTCATTGCGGTATAGTTTCCATACCTCACATATATTTAGATCACTCCCATAACTTGATGACAGGAAATTGCCGTTGACGTTATATAACGTGACACTGACGTCACAGAAATCATTTTAACACAATAACAAGTGTATTTGCAGCAAAACAAACGGCTTGAATAAAGGTTATGTTTTTTCAATAAAATATCGCTATAGCGATATTTTATTGAAAAAAAACCCCATAAACTTCATATATTCTGCTGATTAAACTTTTCGGATAACCAGGATAATCGATTTTAATAGAGCTGAAGCCACATACTACAGAACTAATTTTCCATACGTCAGTTCCGGGTAATGTAATGGAGCTTTTTGGTACATAGTACTTCGCGAAATGCTCCTTAAATACACCGAGCCATGATTCGATTCTCGAATTGTGGCGGACTCTCCCGAATGCAGGGTAGAATGCACAAACAGTGGGGAATGAGCAGCCCATACACCTGTAACGTGTGATCTGTGAAATATTTCCCAAATATTTTTTCAAAACAATCAAACAAAAATGCTGCTAATAAAATCCATTTTTCCCATGCGAACGCATTCATGCCTCAAAATGAAAGATAGTCTCCAAAATGAAATGCCGCAAAATGCTTCAAAATGTGTGCCTGTTAGCAACACAGGAAACAGATTGGTCAGAGATAAATAGGTTATACAATGTTTTGTGTTGGTCATGAAATATACAATCGGGATCTCCACTCCCTCGTATATATTCCATAACCAACACTAAACATTGAATAATCTATACTTGTGCCAGCATATAGAGATCTGTCTTAAGCCTATGACCTATTTGTTTTCAGCCAATCAGTTGCAGGGAAAGTAGCTTTAAGTGCGGTATTTTCAATGACACACGTATAGGTTATTCAATGTTTTGTGTTGGTTATGGAATATATACGAGGGAGCGTAGCTCCCGAGTGTATATTTCATAACAAACACAAAACATTGTATAGCCTATTTAGCCCTGACTCAGTTGTTTCCTGTGTTGGTTCACATCCTGAAATGTACACATTATGTAGCATTTTGCTGCATTTCGTTAAGAAGTGTCTCATTTCGTCTTTAGCAATGGATGCGTTCACATGGGACAAATGGATTTTATTAGCAGCATTTTTGTGAGATTTATTTTTCAAAATTATCTAGGAAGCATTTTGTTGATCACACGTTACAGATGTACAGACTGATCAGTCTCCTCTGTTTGTGCATTCTACCCTGATTCTCAAACATTGGAGACACTCAGATCAGCGTGTATATTCATGTGCCGTTTGGTCATGCTGTCTTTCAAAAAGCGTTTTGGGACAAGCAGTGTAATTTCTGATCAGGCTTCAATGTAAATGTGCAGTCTGGTCAGTGTTTTCTGCAGTCGCCTATTTTCTGTGAATCAGCTAACATTTGAAATTTACATCATTTTGTGTCAATATTCTGATCACAGTTTTATTTAGGGTTCTAAAAATGAACATTTTGGTGAAATTAATATTTTGGACAGCAATTTCCTCTCATCAAGTTATGGGAATGAGTCTCACAAAAGTGTGGGTTGTATAGGTTATTCAATGTTTTGTATTGGTTATGGAATATATACGAGGGAGCAAAGCTCCCGAGTGTATATTTCATAAACAACACAAAACATTGTATAACCTATTTAGCCCTGACCCAGCTGTTTCCTGTGTTGCTGACAGGCAGATTTCAAATCGTGAAATATACACATTATGTAGCATTTTGCAGCATTTAATTTAGGAGTCACATGGGACAAATGGATTTAATTAGCAGCAATTTTATTAGGATTTATTTTGCAAAATTATCTGGGGAGCATTGCGCTGATCACACTCACGTTACAGATGCATATGCTGATCAGTCCCCACTGCTTACGCATTTTAACCTGATGGACAAACAGTGGAGACACACTGACTCAGATCAGCGTATATATCCATGTGCCGTTTGATCAAATAGCATTTTGGGACATGCAGTGTGATTCTGACCAGGCTGCAATGTACATATACAGCCTGGTCAGCATTTTCTGTTTTGCCACTTTTCAGTGAAACAGCTAAAATTTGAAATTTACATCATTTTGTGTCGATATTCTTATCACAGTTTTATTTAGGGTTCTTAAAATAAAACAAAATTTGGTGAAATTAACATATCGGACTGCAGCTTCCTCTCATCAAGTTATGTGAATGAGTCTCAAAAAAGTGTGGGTTATGCAAAATATACCACGCTGAATATGGTCCTTTTCTTGCAACTGATTGGCTGAAAACAAAAGGAAGTGGGCGGGTCATGGGCTAAACCTTTTTAGATCACCTCCCATAACTTGACGAGAGGAATTAAACTGCAATCTGATATATGACCATGACCCGCCCACTTTTTTTTTATTTCAGCCAATCAGTTGCAAGAAAAGGACAATATTCAGTGTGGTATATTTTCCATACCTCACTTTTTTTAAAAAAAAATCACTCCCATAGCTTGATGAGAGGAAATTGCAGTCTGAAATGCTCATTTCACCAAATTTGTTTTTATTTTTAGAACCCTAAAGAAAAAGATTACTGGCACAAAATGATGTAAACTACAAACTTTAGCTGTTTCACAGAAAAGTGGTGACTGCATAAAATACTGACCAGGATGTATATGTACAGAGATCGTCACAAACATTATGACACAACAACAATTTAAATCTTTTAAGAAATCATTTCTATGTCATTCCCTGTCCATAGCATATCCATTAAATTCACTGAAATGATCCAGGATGTACTGAACATATATGCAGCATTTGATACATAATCTAGACATTGACTAAGCGTATGTCCATTCAAGGTAAACGGTCATTTAAGTGCAAATTTTCAACATAAAAGTATGTAGTGTTCACGCAGTATTTATATATGTCATTATCATACCAATCCAAAAATACAAAGTAATCATAAAACTTCATGTGAATGGTTTATAAGTAATTACATAGTGATTATTGAAAGTGTCACCACAGGCTAGGTCAGGGTTAAAAGTTACATAAGTGCATAATATATGTTACATGCATGGAAAAAATAGCTTGCTTGCCCGATTTATCATTCAAACAACAGCATAATTGAGTAGAAAGTATGAATGCAGCAAACTTTTTTCTGAAAGAAATATACAGCAGCAGAAAGCCTCTTGGGCTTCTTTGCTTTCCTCTTTAATTGCAAGCTGGTGGGTCGGACTTCAGACTCTATGACGGTTCCGACTTATCTATTGATGAGATTCTAGGGGCCAGATGCTTTGGCTGTAGTCAGGCCCACAGGGGTTTACCTTTTGGATTTCTTTTGCTCCGGTATTCAGTTTCATTTACTGTTGAGTCCTTATCTTTGCTTTATCTCCTTTTTATATCTTCATTTATATGTTCTGTGAGATGATGCATTGACTAGTAAGGGATCTTTCATGCAAACCAAACTTCTATGTGTCTTGATCCACATCTGAACTAAGGGTGAGGTAGGCGTGCCGTGAAACCGGTTAAAGCCCTCCAGTAAAATATTTTACTGATCGTTCCAAGTCGCTGCTTCTTTGTGGATCATTTATGTTATATCCGTCTTGTTTTTGTTATTCTTTCGTATGCGTCTGTTTATTGATACCTTGTGGTCACCTGCTGGGATAGGGCTGACCTCTTGGCTCTCGTTTGTGATGTCTAATTGTGAAATTGTCACTTTCCCATTGGTATCCTGGGTCAGGTGTGGTGCTTGATTGTATAGATTCCTGATCTTTGCATTCTTTCTTACTTCCTTATATTTGGCGAAGTTAAGAGAAAATCTGTTTTAAACATATAAGAAAGGTACATGCATGATGCGCAGATCAGAGCCTTCACATCCATGTTGTTTGACTAGAACTTTTGTTGTTAGGAGATATTTCTTCAATATTCTAGCTAAGCTCTTTAGCCAAACAAGCTGGTTTGAGTCATACCTGGTAAAGGAAGTTTGGAACTTCGCCACAAGTTTGCGATCAGTTCATGGTACTGGGTAAAAATAAGGCTGATATATTGTCTGTACTTTAGACTGCTGTATGTAGACTTAGAATCGGTTACATCAGGAGGATTTGACATTCTTGCACATTGCACACTGGATAAGGATATCTGAGATTCTACCCTGGGATAGAAAATCTCATCTTACCCATGATATCTTACCCAGGCTGTCACGTTAGGGCTACATACATTGGTTGTATTGGAGATCACGCACATGGTCGTCAAGTGACATCATTGTTATGTTAAAATGGCGTCATCATGTGAAATTGAAGCTTAGCATATTCAGGGACTTCTGGAAGATTATTTTAAAATAATAAAAAAACAGTGGTGAGCAAGGAAAAGAATCCATTATTTCTGTGAGGGTAGGATAGAAAATTCTGTCCCTCGGGATCGCCGTTTGTCATTACTCGGCAAGCCTCGTGATGTCAAACGGTGATCCTTGGGACGGATTTTACTATCATACCCTAACACTCATGATGGATTCTTACAATCCTTAAGAGCTATATCGAACAGACGTGATGTGCCCCACTTGTCATCCAAACATAAAGAGGCAGACACTAGGATGTTATAATACATTAGATGCAACAACCGTACGGTATAAAATGAGCCGTGGCATGTACGTCATTTCCAACAATGTGGCATTTTGACAAGTGTAGACTAAGACGAGCCTGTGCAGCATACATTAAAGCTTAGAAACTCCAAATGATTTTCAGCCAGTCGTTTAACACTCATAGAGTATTCAAGCAACTAGCAAAGGGTTTGATCAGACTGCGCGTATGCGAAGGCTGATCTGAGGCTTTGCTGGTCGCACATACCATATTGTTGGAAATATCATGCCGCGGCTCAAATAATTATTGTTCAATGAATGGACACAGACATGCTCATACTGGTACTGTTCGTAGTAGCTAATGGACTGCAATATTGAAACTTGGATGTTCTCAGGAAAAGCTAGAGGAATGAAAAGATTTCCTGCTCATCCTGTTGCTGAACAGCTACCCCAGGCAGTATTGTCCAAAACTGTAGGGGTTTATGCTCTAACAGATGCGATACCACGCCATTGCTTTCTGGCTTAGGCAAGAAAACATTCATAAAGTATCTTCATCTTCTCACTGAAGTAGGAATGGGTTATAATGTTGATGATGTTGAGAAGTGTGTATGTTTGTTGTATGGGATTGAATAAAGGTTGTCAAAGATATTAATTATACCAGTCATAGTGTTTTTGTGAAAACGAAACGTGACCTAGAGAAACTGCCTCCAAAGTATGAAAGATGGCAAAGATCAGGAATCAATACCCAGGATACCACATGGTAAAGTGACAAAATCACAATTAAACATCACAAACAAGAGCCAAGAGGTCAGCCCTTTCCCAGCAGGTGACCGCAAGGCAGCAATGAATAGACGCGAAAGCATGACAAACACAAGACATAAGTAACACAAATGATCCACAAAAGAAGTACCACCTTGGAACGGTCAGTAAAAATATTTTATTGGGGGCTTAAACAGGTTTCACGACGCCAAATTCACCCTTAGTTCAGATGTGGATCAAGACAAATAGATGTTTGGTTTGCATGAAAGACCCCTAACTTATCCATGCACCATCTCCCAGAACATATAAAACAAATTATAAAAAGGAGATAAAGCAAAGATAAGGACTCAACAGTACATAAAACTGAATACCGGAGCAAAAAAAAATACAACAGCTAAACCCCAGTGGGCCTGACAACAGCCAAAGCATCAGGTCCCTACCATCTCATCAATAGATAAGTCTTTAAGTCGGAACCATCAAAGAGTCTTAAGTCCGACCCACCGGCCTGCAATTAAAGAGGAAAGCAAGGTTGCCAACTGTGATTGGGTTTACCACCAAGCATGCAGTCTGTTGCAATACATTAATGTTAGAGCCAATCTTTTTATAATGGGAAATTATTTTTATAAACTGCGCTGATATATTATTAGAGCCAACAATCTTCTTCAATTTATACACCAAGTCACCATAGAATTCAGGTTCCGAAAGTCCTTGGCGTAAGAGAGATTTAAGTCCAACTTGGAATTTAGATATCAAATCATAGCATCATCGATAAAATTTAGAAAAGGTTAGACCCATGACACATTGGTTTTACACATCACAGGGCCAAACTATCAAGCTAAGAATTGGCTTAAATAATGAATCTAGAAAATAAACCACCTGAAACTATAGTTGAAAAGAGGGTACAGATGGACTAGATGCTGTTTTAAAGCGTTTGTCAGCAATCCAAGACGCTGGTGTGCAGCTATTTAGCTGTGGATGCAAGACGAGATGTGTGTCAGCGATATACAAAGTCCTTAATCATCGTTGATCTGAAATACACATCAGTTTGTGTATGTGGTGCATTGAGCCCCCAAATCCTACATAATGCTACTTAAAATAGATCTGATATAGCAATAATTGTTGTGAAATAATTCATTGTTGAGCTCACTGACAAAAAGTAAATTATCACTCCGAAACTTACACAAAATAGCGATCTATTTTTATTGTTTTATACAATAAATGACCTAAACGCACCTGTAGAATATTGTTACGTGCCAGGCGTAACTAAAAAAAATTAAGGAAACCAAAATTTTGCTATTTGGAAAGTCAGCAAAAAGCACTTTTAAAATTTAACAAAATCTATTAAAACTAACAGAATTATCATTTACAAAAGCAATGGAAAATATTTATACAATCAAAGAAAGTCTAATTTACAGTACCTTATATGTCCAAACTGTCCCTCAGAATATTTATCAACACAAGTCTTTCAGTAGTTTCTGATCCCCAGATTTTGAAGTTAAATCCAAATGAACACTAAGTCTGAATCCAAAACTGAATAATCCAAAGTAATCCAGAATGAATAAATTAATCACAGTATTACAGTATAGAATTCCAGCAAAAAAGGTTCAGACTTTTAAATGGTGAAGTTATTTCAAAAATGCCCTTATGAAAAATTTACTCTTATGTATACTCTTTAAGAAAGTTCCGGAATAATCAGGAAAGAACTATGATATCATGTGCTATATTTATTTATTCCGAAAATTTCCAGAGGTTACTCAATGATTCCACTGGTTTCCAGAAACTTCTATTTGCATGGAAAAGAAAATTCTAGTGAATTCTGGACTTTTCTCCAAGGTTCCAGAACCTTCCATGACAATGCATTTTTAATTTCTAGATGATTAGTCATCCTTCTAGAAAAATCTTATAATAAAATAAACACCTTATTTACAACAACTTGTTTACGATCAATATCTCCAATATCTGGGTCAACAGAAACTTGGTAAGCATATTAAACATATAAACACCATATATCTTACAATATTCAATGAAACACATCTATATGAAGTGTTTACTTGGTCATATCTGAGACCCACTAAGAGAAACTGTGCCTTTGCGGTTTGCAACAGGTATGAATTAAACCGACTTGCTCCTCCACAGAGCTAAGCTAGAGTATGTAAGACTGGAACCTTATACGCAAACAACACCATTGCTAGTCAGACAGCACAGATGTGAAGACTGGTCTGCACATTCGATGTTTTATAAGCTTAAAGCCGATTTTCTCTTAGCGTGACCAAATAAGAACCCCAAGAGGCTTTTTGCTCCTAGTTTGCAATTAGAATCCTATGTTTTCTTTCAGTAATATGTCTGTTGCACTTATACGTTCTACTCACTTATTAATGCTGTTGTTAAATGGATATATTGAGTATGCTGATCGCAAAAAATAATCTATTTTTCATGCATTTTACGCAAAACTGTGCACTTTAGGTAACTACTGGCACCTAGGTAATTGTTTGTCCTAACCCATATTTTCTGTTATTTGCTGTGTCATTCACAATGATATATAAAGGAATTAAGAATGATGTCAGTGCTTAGTATTAAAAACTGTGGAACTTCGAAGACAGGCCTTATATGTATTTTCCATTTTCCTCCATACATGATCATGGCTAAAGTAAGCGAGAAACAAATCATTATATGTTAGCTGATAGTTATGGCATATTGTAAACTATTGTATCAGAACAGCTTACGGTTATTTGAAATACTGGAATGGTTTAACAATGTGAATCTAGCCATTATATATTTACTGACCAACTTTTACATTTAAAAGAATAGTATTGCCTCTTTAACATTCGGTAACCAAATATAATGTATTCAAATATGTTTGACAACTTTTGTGAAATTTCTGTAACATAAACATCATTAGATAAGCTGAAAAGATGTGAAATTTGGTGGTCAACCCAATCATGGTTGGCAACTTTGCTTTCCTCTTTGATTGCACGCCGGAGGGTCTGACTTCAGACTCTATGACTGTTCCGACTTAAAGACTTATTTATTGATGAGATGGTAGGGGCCTGATGCTTTGGCTGTTTGTCGGGACATGATTGTACATGCTGATCTGAGTGGGTCTCCACCGCCTTTGCATTGGGGAAGAATGTGCATGTGGACACTGAGAAAAGACTGCGAAAGAAATCTAAGAAAAATGCTGTTATCAAAATACATTTGTTCCATCTGAGCGCATCCACGGGTTAAAGAGAAATGACAGTCTGTAATCGAATGCGGTGATTTTGAGCAAAACGTTCCATAATATAATAAATTTCAAAACCAGCGCGTCAGCAACACCTGTATCATAGCTAAATAGGCTATACTATGGTTTGTATTGGTTATGAAATATACACCCTGGAGCTCTGCTACCTCGTATATATTTCATAACCCTTACGTATAGGTTATAGATCATATATTACAATTATAAAGGAATTAAGTGGGAACGAGCGCAGCGAGTGAACCACTTCTTTTCTTTATAATTGTAATATATGATATATGAACTATTTATAGTTTTCTCCTCCTTTTTCATGACAAGTTGGCTAAAATATAATTTCTGTGCAAACTGATTAGTTGTGAAGCAAATGAAGGGGCGAAGAAAACTATAATAATTCTTAAACTGTCAACCTTCAAAATAAGGTAGCGGAAATGGCCACTATGTGACATTCTACAACCTTATAAGCTACTTGCTCGTCGCAGGATATGGCCGCAAGGGAGCATGGATGCTTTCCCTTGTTTAAACACATCTTTGTCTGTGTAACCAATGACCAGAATTAAAACTGCTTAGCAGAAATGGTCAGTATATATACAAGTGACTCCCTACAGGAATATCTTAAGAGAATTCCATCCGTCAAGAAAGGTGCTGGGGCTTAATACAGATAAGAAACCGTTGAAAACAAGTATCCTCTCAAACCACCCAACAGACTTCAAAAAAATCTTGGCAGAAATGGCCACTATGTGACATTCTACAATAAAGGCAAAAGCTTATTTGGTCCATCGAAAAATATGGCATTCAGGACTCTTTTGAACCTATATAAGAAAACGAAAGCATATTCGTCTTGTATAACCACTGACCAGAATTAAAAAAAATAACAGAAATGGTCAGTGCTATATATAGGTGACACTCTACAGAGAAGCTAAAAAGAATTTGATTCGCAAGAAGGACAAATCACATCTATCAATTTTCTTGCCCGGAACAGTAGGCAATACCATTTACATATGTTGGCATTTTTTAAATTTCGGACAAAAGCATATTTGCTGGTTGGAAGGGTTTCTTGCAACGTGGCTCCGTATTTTTACTTGCTGATACCTTACCGTGTGAGCAATACGTATTCAAAAAAAGGCAAAATGGGTGAGCTGATGAGAACGTAGAACCCAGCAATCAGCTCTACTTCCGAAATTATAAAACTTTTTTCATGCTCAACTCGACTGAGGATGAAATTTATCCTGCCGATAAACGTTGAAACGCCAACAAGCATTTTAACATATTTTTTTTGCAGGATGATTGTTGACATTTTCAAATTTTTAGCAGGGCAGATACAGCATATTAGAGTTTTAAAGCAAGAAAAATCTTTGTTTTTTCGGAGTTTAGTTTTTTATGATGAGTTGAAATTTCATGCTCAGTTGAGTTGAGCATGAAAATTTTTTATAACCTCGGGGCCAGCTTTTCTAAAAATCCTCAAAATCGCCGACTTCCATAGATGCTCACTCTCTGCTATATACACATACATTGTGTATCTGTAACTTTTTTATTTTGTTTTAGTCTGATTTTCGGCAGATTGCATGGTTTGATAATGAATGACCCAAAAAAACTTGAAAATGGTCTTCAGGGGATGAACTAGCAGATCATTATCGTTTTGTGTGATCTTTTTTTTTTCAATTTTACCATAAACAGGACTATTTTCATCAGGCTTTTTTTTCTTGGGAAAGTAGTTCTATAACATGGAATTTTAAACTGTACGAGGGCTACAAGTTGCCAGTATTTCTGTATACAAGAGTTAACTGTTTACAAAATATTACTTTGTTATTTATATTTGCTTACTAGCAGTGTATCGGTCACGTTATGATTTTCTTTGTTGCTATGACCAATGAAATGCTGGTAGGAATTTTGCATAACAAAAATGACGTCACTCGTCAACTCTGGTATACCATTAAACTTCATTAGTTGTAAGAATTAAGTATGATAGATGTGTTTCATGATCTGTTTTTGTTCATAAACACAAACCGTTATTCGCTTTTCAAATCCTTAACTTGTTATATTATATCATTATACTATAAATTGTTCTAACTGTCTTATTCACTCTTGTTTTTTTTGCATAGATCTAGTTCATCGTGAACCAAAATACGGATACAGCAATACAGCATCACAAACAAATCCACATTGAACCAAGCCTCTTTTTCTTTCTTTTCTTTCTACTGGAACGATCGCATGCGATCATTACGCCAGGGAGTGCAATTTGGAATTTTGAAGAAAAAAAAACAAACAAGAAAACAAGAAAAATCATTCGGCTGTGTTTTGACTAAATGTGGAGTGCCCTAAACTCCTCAGTAGTCTGGGAATTGACCACCGAAGGAGAAAGACCATTCCTGTGGAATAGTTCGGGGAAAAATGAGTTATTCAGGGCATCACTGTATGTCTGATATCTACAATATTGGGCACTGTGTGATGACCTGGTGGATTTCAAACTGTGAGCAGAGGGGGCAAGTACTTTTCTTTTTCTATAGACACAGCACCAGGATGTATCTTATGAAAGAGAAGCAGGGAGGACCGATCCCTACGGGCCTCAAGAGATGGCCACTCAAGCTCATCAAGCATCTCGCTGACACTACTGGCCTAAAGGGATGACCTCTCAAGTTCATCACGCATTTCGCCGACACTACTTGTATTTCGCCATCTCCTGCAGGTCCAGTGGGCTGCTGTCCTCTGAACTTTCTCTACCTAGTTAATCTGAAGTTTCGCGTAAGGGCTCCAAATGGGTGCTGCATACTCTAGTTTAGGCTGAACCAAAGTTTTGTATACAACTTCCTTTGTACTCTTAGGTGCAAACGCCAAGTTCCTGCAAAGGAAACCAAGTGTCTCAGTTGCTTTGTAAGTAATTTCTGAAATGTGCTGATCCCAATCCATATTATCAGAAATAGTTATACCAAGGTATTTTGCCGACTGAACGTTTTCCAAGGTTTGGTTGTGAAGGGAATAGTCAAGGAGTATGTGAGTATGTGTTTGTGATGCTGATGCCGAATCACTCTCATGGAAAAATGTTCAGTTAGCAAAACTTAGAATATGCAGCACCCATTTTGAGCCCTGATTCAAAACTTCAGATTAATCAAATTGTGAAAGTTCAGAGGACGGCAGCCCGCTGGACCCGCAGGAGGTAGCGAAACACAAGTTGTGTCGGCGAAATGCGTGATGAACTTGAGAGGTCATCTCTTTAGGCCAGTAGGGATCTGTCCTCTTTGTTTCAGTTCCATAAGAGCTACATTGTGTAGAAAGACCCTGATAAGATGCATTGTGGTGCCGTGCCTGTTGAAAAAGACACGTACTTGAACGCTACATTTAATTCGAAAGTCAGCAGGTCATCACATTGTGCCTAAAAGTGTATATACCTGAACCAAACATACGGTGATGCCCTGAAGAATTCGCCCCCGCCCCACCCTCGAACAATTTCACGTTGGAATAATCTTTCTCCTTCTGCGGGCAATACCCAGATCACAGAGGAGTTTAGGATACTCGTTCATTTAGTCAAAAACACAGCCGTTTTTCTTCTTCTTCTTCAACTCCCTTTTGTAATGATCAAGATTGATCGAGACCAATCATACAGATAGATCGATCGATAGATCGATCAATAGATGTGTATGGATGGATGGATGGATGGATGGATGTATGAATGAATGGATGGATGGATGGATGGATGGATGGATGGATGGATGGACGGACGGACGGATCGACGGACGGACGGACGGATCGACGGACAGACAGATAGCTATATATATGGAGATACATAGCTATATCGACAGACAGACAGATAGACATACAGACGGACGGACGGATAGAAACTGAATATGTATAGATGCCTCGGGGGATAACTACCTATATATGACATAGTACGGATGTGCGTGCCGAATAGTCCCCTTTTTCAGCGCTGCCGGGTATACGATAAGCCCCCTTTTTCTAAGAAAAAGTATTTGACTGACCAAGTTTTAATCATTGATATATGAAGGGTCCCGTTTTCTGACATCCCTGTTTGAAAATTTTCAAATTTTTGCTCAGATATTCAGCTCAGAAACAAAAAATGTAATATTTATTTGTAAACTTTGTTTACATATATAAAACTCAGAAAACAGTATATGAATATGTAAACATTTTGTTCAATTTAGGATATAAATAGGTCATTTTTTCGAATACCAAGTATATGATTGGGGTAGGTTTCAAAAAACTGGATCGCACACCCGTACCAAAATATACCCCCAAGTTACCCCCCCCCCCCCCCCCCCCGAGATATAAAAGGCTCTTAAAGAAACTATCAGGATATGGTATCAAGGGCAAAGTTTACAATTGGATAAAGGAATTTCTGTCAAACCGCAAACAGCGTGTAGTTATCAACGGGATACAATCAGAATGGAGGAAAGTCACATCAGGAATCCCCCAAGGAAGTGTCCTGGGGCCAATACTTTTCCTCATATTTATAAATGATATGCCAGAGGTCTTAAATTGCTGTATGAAACTATTCGCAGATGATGCAAAGTTGTATTCACCAATCAAAGAAGAAAATGACAGAATTAGGATGCAAGTTGGTTTAAAAATGCTGAAGAATGGGCCAAAATATGGAAAATGTTCTTCCATATCAAGAAATGTAAATATCTTCACATTGGAAAAAATCATCCAGACACACAATATATCATGTCAGAGGACCAAAACCCAACAGAAGTAACGCGGGTAACAAGTGAAAAGGATCTAGGCGTCATATTCGACGAAAAATTGATTTTTAGAGATCGTATATCCAAAAAGGCTGCGATAGCAAATAGGAATCTTGGATTGATATTTAGAAGTTTTACCTATATTGATAAGGTCATGTTTCTAAATTTGTATAAATCCCTGGTACGTCCACACTTGGAGTATGCAACCTCAGTATGGTCACCGATGTTCAAAAAAGACAGTATCACACTGGAAAATGTACAGAGAAGGGCAACACGCTTGGTTAACTCACTCTCAGGTCGCACCTATGAGGACAGATTAAAAACATTGGGACTTCCAACTCTTGAATATAGACGTTTAAGAGCTGATGTAAAACAGGTTTATAAGATCCTCAACCAAATTGATCGAGTAGATAAAGACAAGTTCTTCAACATGTCAGAACTGTGGCAAATGCCCAGTCCACAGAGGAGTTTAGGGCACTCCTTATTTAAACAAAAATTCAGCCAAAAGTTTTTGTGTTTTTTGTGTTGTTTTGTTTTTTTGTGTTTTTTGTTTTTTATTTTATCAAAATTTCCAAATTCGCACTCCCTGGTGTAATGCTCATATATGAGCGAACCAGTAAAGATAGAAAGAAAGAAAGAAAGAAAACTATCGACAAGAGGTAACAGCCTGAAAATCTTCAAACCTCGGTCACGACTTAAAGTGAGATCCAGTGTTTTTTCAAACCGTGTTGTTGATGTGTGGAATTCTCTACCAAACGCAGTTGTGGCGGCACTTTCACTGAGCGCTTTCAAATCAAGGCTGAACAAACATTGGCACGGACATGAGCTCAAATTCAATGCACCATGCTACATCCCGGGTGAAACAATGTTTTCAAATTTTGTGAGAAGATGTTCAAATGGGTCTTTAGAAGTTGCCTAGCAGCTTGGTACGACCTCGGTAATGGTGAGTTAATATAGTAGTATGCTTCCCTTCCCTAGATCTACCTATCGAAATGAGACGATGACAGGGCACCAGTTTATGCATAGTGTACCAATATTCTGTTCTATTCTATGCCGAATATTTCCTGTAGTTGTGAGATATTTTTAGACGATTCGGTTCGTTTTAACCAGGAATTGTGGGATATGTCTGTAACGAAAATAGAAGTTGCAAAATTTACCAATATTTTACTGCAATTTTTCATCGAAATGAAGCTTTATGACACGCCATGGACAGGGAATTTCGTTGAATAAACCTCCTTCCATTTTCTAAGACCTAAAATCCCGTAAACTGTAGCCGATTTATTCACTTAACGTGAAGAAATCGCCGCCTATTATAGGAAGAGAACAAAAACGGTCACAAACGACACAGGACATTCAAAATGAGTAGAAATCCACCAAGAAAAGACACCAAAATGCGGATAAGAGCGTTTCCCGTTAGTTGCTTCTTATTTCAATTTTATTTCTTAATTTATAGTAAGCTTATTTCCCCCAATTACTGGTCCTAGTGAATGTAGTGTAGTCTGTAAGTTGTGGTTCAGCCAGATGGCTGCTAATAACAACAATGGTTACGACAGGACTGCGCAGGTGGTTAGAGAGCCCGATGAGTGGTTGTGGGTTTGAGGGCTACCTCGGTCATCATTTTTCCCAGGATTTCTCTACAAAGGTGTCAGAATTTCTACAAAGACTTAATTCAGAAATGTTTTCTGAACAAGTGTCTTTAGGAAGAAGTGTACAGCTGATGTACGTCAACCTTTCCAAAAAACTCCTCTGTCCAAAGAACCCTGGGTTTAACTCTATATTGATTACAGGGCTGGAAAATTCATGGTGTTGATGTAAATGTGCCCTTACCTTCCTTGGGATCTGTGTAAAAGCACGTCCGTATAGTATGGTTGTTGGGAAGGTAGAGGACGGTTGTCCGCTATTGGTGTTGCACCACGTGGCTCCACGCACGGGTGGTTGTCATCGGCGACTGGTTACAGGTACAGTTGCTGTCCATATGTAGTTTGTAGTGGTAATCCAGCCGCCTTGTCGACGTAGCGACAGTCCACGGGTACAACACTCTCCCCCTTTCATAAAAAGATCTTATACTAATTATTATGACAAAATTATATTTTTAAAAGTAAAGTGTAATTGTTCAGAGTTGAGACATAAGATATTGATATTAATTGGAAACATTTTAAATTTTTGAGCAGTAAAGTTATTTCTAAATCTATTGTACTTAGTATATGAAGGTTGTATGAATTGCCTTTATGAGTCTAGACAGTGCTACTCGGTCGATAACAGTATTGAAAAGGCTATAACATGTATAAATCAAAATCTACCTGATTCTGATTGCAGAGACAAAATTATCTTATATATGCCTTCATCATTTTAACAGACAAACTATATCTGACATATATTACATGAAATATGAACGTCTGCATGGCAGACAGACTATACCTTAGCCACATCAAGTGCAAATACACTAAATGATATAATAATGAATGCATAGAGTTTGTCTGGCCAAACATTTTTTCCATAATACAAATATGGGTACTTCCACTATAGCCTGTAGACATAACCATATTCATATTTCAAAAGATGAACACTTGCAAACATATGGTATGAATGGTGTAACGATGGCAGCGCAAGACGCCAACACTGTAACATATGTGACAACAGTGAAAAATCAATGCTTAGTGCATACATACTGAATAGGAATAACTCCTACCACTGAGCTGAGATATCACATGCATTTACAAATCAATATAGCCACTACATGTGGTTTTGACGATGATGTAAGCCAAACTAAACAGACAAAGAAAAATATACACATGGAATGAATATAATTCAGAGTGAGGTCTGGAGGCTCGATACCTTTTCAGAAAGGAGATCTAGCTGCAACTAACAGAAGGAGCTATATGGCAACTAAAGGAAAATAAGGCAGGTTATAGAAATGGAAATATTTCCAAACTGCAAATGCAAATTCTAGAAATCACTATAATGCGTATATTTTACAAATAAGACATGTCAGATTTATTTTATGCGTATTTATTCTGACATAACAGCCAATTTACAAGATGTTAACGTAATATACCCATTTCACAGTGATTCCTAAAATGTAAAATTAACTAAAGGTGAATGAAGCAGCTACAAAAAATATTACTAAATCTACAGGAATGGAATACATTTATAAAATTTCGATCAGGTGCACTTCAGATGCTGCAATAAAAATAAGGGGGTTAGTGCTGAGCAAACAAAGAGATATGATTAGAACACCCTTGTCCAGATACGGCAGTTTCAGAGAGCTAGCCATCCCTCTAGACAAGGTGTACAAATTCCAAAGCTTTTTCTCTCAAGCTGCATGAAATATATATTTTTGTAAATGAAACACAATATAATTGAATATAACCCGACATATTGGATAGGTGAGTTTGTATGGAACAGAGTTTTCTCATCTCGTATATGCAAAGCTAGAAATTTATCAAGCTACCTGAGACTTGGTGATCGTATAGAGGTGGACCCCACACATGAGATCCTCCTCCATACGCTCATTAAGGAGATATTTTCTGACTATTAACCAGTTTGCTTTAGCAAAGGGGAACATTATTGGGTATAGACCTCGAGCTCTCCAGATCTGACAATGAAAATGTTTAATGAATGGAGAGTTAATGAGTGACCTCTATATTGGCTATAAATGGAAGATTCCAGTCCTAATAATGGAAATTGTAATTCAAAACAAACATGTTAAACCGGACCCATGGAAATCCTCTTTCTACACAGATATGTGCATGAAGTGGCAGGATAATTTACAGGTAAAATTGACATCACGGCATGCCAGCTGTCAGAATTAAATGCTAAATCAGGATGCAGAAACATAAGCAAAAGTGAGCTCTGGAAACTTGAAGATTGTGTGTAATAAAAGTATTACTGCAACTCTAAATATTGGTGCTAAATAAAACAAAAGTACAGATGTTAAGTAAAAGAAGCCAACTAAAAACAAATATCCAAATATTACTGCATTGTGTATGCTTTACAATAATTCAGACAGAACAAGTAACTTGGGTCTTCATGTTAGATGTAGATCAAACATAGACCTAGTCAATCAATGCCGTTACTTGGTTTGTCATAGATCTAAACAATGTACTAAAACATTGTCATCAGCTGTAAAAACTAATAACCTAAATTTGACTATCTATTAAAACAATTTCTAAATCAAGCCTGTAATATTTCCAAGAGTTAAAGACAGATTCTGCCATGGCATCATACATAATGGTGAGTACGAACGATTAAAACATACATGCATAATACAAAAATCAATAAATCAAATACAAAATCATCAATACAAGTTAAATAATAATCATTCCTAACCAGCACAATCATATGATGCAGTTAAAATCGAACTCACACTTGTGCACTTTATGCACAAGCATGAAAAATATCACTCTGGCATACCATATACCAGCATGAAGAATATCACTCTGGTATACTATGCCAGCTTGACAACAATTACATATCAAATACATAGTAATACATACATGGCAGTACATACATGTCAAAATAATCAATTCGGACAATGGCAGAAACCGTACTTTGACCGTAAGTATAATTTACAGATTAAACTGATGACATTATGGAATTATTTGTGTTTCTTAGTCAATCAGATATATGACATTTAAATTCTTTTATTTCCCCCTATTTTCCGTATTTTTGTTTTCATTTTTTCCTTTCATTTACATGGTGTTACTTTAGCATACACATTTTAGTAAGGTCTGGATAATCGAGTTATCAAGCAATAGTTGAGTAATATAACATAAGTATAGCAGCTATTTTTGAAAATAAATTTTAAATATTTTGAACACTGCTATATCTCAGATCCAAGACATTATTTTTAATCCAAATTAAATTACAAAATTGATAATCAACCAGTTATCCAGGTCTCATTTAGTAATTATGTTTGATATATAAAATAGAGAGCTAGAACTATGAGCTTACACTCAGCTGAACAATTATGAAGACTGGTTGGAAGGGGTGACAGAAAAGAGTACCCAATCAAAACAAACCTGGCGATAATGAAGCTATGTGTTATGCAATCCAAATGTATACCTTCCAGGTGTCCAACTCTTATCTGGGCTCTCTGATTTATGGGGAGTTCTGACATGACAGACCAGAAGTGGGTCAATGATGCATGTAAATGAATAAGTGTACCGCATGAATATTGTACCCTGATGTGACAGGATCTAGCACACATACCGTGTAAAATGTTATTTCCACATGGTGGATTTCAATGTTAAACCAACAAGTAGTAAACCACAATTAACATGTTCTGAATAGCCAACAGAAGCACCCAACCTGGGTACTGACAATCCAAACAATTAATCAGTTTTTCTGAGATACCACAGTCAACAATCCATACAGCAATACAGACATCCCCAGGATTCAACAATATAGGTAAATCACTGGAAATAGCTGCATGATGATGGTTATGGTGATGATGACTATGTGTAAATGACCTCCTATGATGTCAGAAATGGCAATGCTCAAGCAACTACAAAGTCTAGCAAAGAACACCAACAGCACTCACATCAAACATGACTAAAAGCAAGGAAAGCATGATAACAGTAATGATGGCTATGCCGCTTCAAAGCACTAGCGAAGACATCAAAACTGATGTCAAAAGTTGGATGAATATAATAAGGTGATATATATATATCTGGTTCAGAGATTCGTGTGAGCTACCGTAACACTATATTTTCAGTATCATTATTTTCAAACAACCTATCTCAAAATTATGAACCAGTAATTACAATTTATTGATAATTTTTGTAAGTGTATTTTTTCTTTCAATAATATTTAATATATTTTGGTAACATTATTTTGTACACTACACCTTATTATACTCAAGAATAAAATGTCTGTTGTACAGAATCTACTGGATCTTAAACCTGGAGCTCATAATGTTTCAAAGATTCTGGTGATAATAAACAGACAATGAATTTTGACCAGTGACTGTACATAAGTCAAATATTAGAAAAGTATGCCAAAATCTATCTAAATCAGTACAGTCACCCTTGAAGGATATACTTTTAGTTCCTTCCATTTCATATTATTTTTGTACCTAAAATTAGGAATTCTGATCTAGTTTAATTAGATGAGAATTTAAAGCAATATCTTCAATGTCTAAAATTGGCAACTGTCATACAACTGAAATCAGATCTTATGACAAATCTCCGAAACAGACACAAAGTATTGCAGTTAAATGAATGAAATAATGTTGAAACTAAAAATGGGGGCAAATTCAAAGGTGCTCAAAATTGGCAAGTGTCACACAACTCAGCGCATGGAGATATTATGACACCTTTCCAAAACAAACACTTTACTATTGCAAGTAAATGACTAAAATTTCAATGGAACCAATCCATGGCTGCCTAAAATTGGCAAGTGCCATACAATCCACTGGAATGAAGTGATGAACTCTTATGGCACATCTCCAAAACAGACTCCAAAATATTGCTAGAAAATGAAAACGTTGATGGAGCAATTTCATGGGGTATCCAAAATTGGCAAGTGCCATACAAATCAGTAAAATGAACTATTATGGCACATCTCCGAAATGAACATCCAAACCATTGCAAAAATATGATAAAAGATGGGCAACTGAGAGGTAAGGCATCTCTCCCCTTCATGCGAAAAAAAAATGTCCTAAATTTTAAAAAATCATCGAGACTAAATTGTCATGTGAATTTTCCAAAAACAAAAATGAGACCTAAATTAACTTTTTGGTCAGCCTGTTTTATGGTTTCTGAAATAATCTGTGGAATTACTGTTCAATAGGGTTTGAACAGATTGTGGGGATAAACATGTAGAGCTAGTTCATTAAAACTTAAACCCAAGATGAAATTTAAAAAAAAAATTTATGATATTTTAGCGCATAAAGAACATGTGTTCTTTGGCCAGTATGAAAATTGATCCATAAAAAGAAAAAAAATGAAGAAATTTGGTGGTAAAACATAATAACTGGCTGCTCTGGTATAGCACGTCAAATCCACTTCTACATTGTTGTACCAGTAAAACCGCACGTCCTTGTCTTTTGAAAACGGCATTGCGCTATGACCAATAGTAAAATAAGGGGGGAGGGGGGGGGTGGCGGGGGTAGGTCTTATTTGGCATACACGAAATTGCCAAATCGTGTACTGTATTGTCAACGGGTCAAATTGACCACACAATACTTATATCTGAGGGCTACAGCTAGGTGCAATAAAAGATTAGGGGCCAACGGCAGTTCGTTTAATCAATTTTGTCTGAGCCCTGGCTATCATTTACATGGTTACAAGTTAAAGAAACAAGTCATACATTCATGCACTACATGCAAAATAATACGGGGCAATGAACAGATGAATAAATCAACAAGTCAAAGATACAGTACATGTTTTAATAATCAAACAAACATTTAATGCATGGCAAAATCATACAAAAAATCGCGACTGACGAGGAAACGACCGAAAAAATAGAGCGACATGATTAAAGCAATACATACATGAAAACAGTACATGGCATACATGTTCTGCAGCAGCGAAATCCAAAACCGAGCTGTTAAAAGGCAAATTTCTGATGACCACCGTTTTGCCGTTCGAGCTAAAACGAAAGTAGAACTTGTTTGTTGACAAAAAGAGTGTACCGAAAGGTGTTGAAATTTACTGAAACGGACAAATACGAAAATTAACGGTGAACAAAGCCAAAAAAAGAGGTGAAATATTCGTGCAATTTCGCATTCAAGAATTTGAAAATATAACTTTTGATAATTTTAGAGTTTCAAATGAATATTTCACCGAGAAACCGACTTTTTTTGCAATTTACATTTGTTTTATTTTTAAACGGTTTCTCCCTTCAAAATTGACGACTGCAGATAAAATAAACAATGTTCAATTCAACAAATTAATCCATAATGTTTACCTCGGTCGCCAAATGATGTAAATGTGCCCTTACCTTCCTTGGGATCTGTGTAAAAGCACGTCCGTATAGTATGGTTGTTGGGAAGGTAGAGGACGGTTGTCCGCTATTGGTGTTGCACCACGTGGCTCCACGCACGGGTGGTTGTCATCGGCGACTGGTTACAGGTACAGTTGCTGTCCATATGTAGTTTGTAGTGGTAATCCAGCCGCCTTGTCGACGTAGCGACAGTCCACGGGTACAACAGTGTCTTTAAATGTGCCCTCTGTACTAAAACTCCACCCCATAATAGTTTGAACATAATTGGATGTATGACAATCTACCTGCTTCATTTTATTGGACCCCAGACAAGATTTATATACTGGGATAATCAGTTTTCGCCAACGTAAGCAGATATGGCTCTGAGGATAGCGAAACAAAATACAACCTGACCAGAAAATGATTTAATCATAAAATTTAAACCTTTTATGATAATGTGTGATATCTTAGACCATCAAAATATGTTATTTAATTTTCAAAAACTTTGATTCGTTTGTGCACCCGTTTTTCCGCCATTTTGAAAATAGTAATCTAAGTTCGACAACTCTTGTTGACCTGAAAAAAGAGGCCTCATAAGGGGTTGGATAGATAAAAAATCAATAGATGTTATGAGACAAACCATTTTTTTCATTCAATGAACATAAATTATTGTAAATTTCCTATGATTTAATTTATTATAATCAAAAATATTTCAGACATGTTTTTTTTCTATATTCAATTCAAATTGAGATTGATTTGAACCCCTAGGTTCATTGGGGTGCTACCACACAGACTGTAAATGAGAAAGTAGACATAAAAACTTTCTTTTATGTACTTTAGGGATACATCAAGCCATTGCAGGCGAAAGATTGATATTATTTAACAGTAAATAATTTTTTGATATATGGTCTGTACAGCTGCTTATTAGCGATAATATTGTTTCTGAGTCTTAACATTAATAAGAACCCCCTTATGATAAAATCAATTATTTCCCCACTTGTGACCCCAATACATCACTGAGTTTTCTTACCTCTGTCCTGAGGATGTCAACAGAAATAAAGGTGGAGGAAGGGATGTATTCACTGAATAATACAAATCAGGATGATAATTTAAAGATGGGGGTTAAAAAGAATTAGTGAAAATGGCGGGAAAACAGTGGTGCTTATAAGTGACCACTATTTTACCACTCAGATATGTATTTTCTTACTGTTTAACAACTAAACAGACAGTTTTTCCTTTGCCCTTCGAAATCCCTTTTTCAGAATGAGCCTGTGACATCACACAAGTGAAAAAACAGTGGGAATGTTCAATTGGCGAAATTACATTCTTGGCGAAATTAGCTTACTCCACTATAATGAATTGAATTTCTCAAGATAACTTTCATTGATTAATTTTAATTTATCTTGAGAAATTCAATTCATCCTTATCTTGTATTATGTCAAACAGAAATGCCCATGTTTTGGTTGAGGGTGATTTCAACTGAGGTGATACAGAGTGGAGCAACATGCAAGTACCCCAAAGTGTGCAAAAAAGGCAGTCTCAGCTACAATTTTTTGATATTATAGGCTTTTCAGTATGTTTTAGAAACATGAATAGAATATGAACATTAATTTGATATATCAGCATTTCAAGGCTGGGGCCATTCTTAGTTTAAAGGCAACTTCAAGGCATAGATCCAAGATCAGCAATATTTTCAAGAACACCATCAGCACCAAACAATTGGTCAGACCTGTTTGAGACTGCATTTATACTTACACATGCAGGGTTCACACAGGCTTGAAAAGTCCTTGAATATACAAAACTATCTTGAAAAGTCCTTGAATATACAAAACTGTCGAAAAATCCTTGAAAATGAATCTTGCATTGAAAAGTACTTGAAAAACACTCAAAGGCCTTGAAAAGTCCTTGAATTTTACCATTTACAGGAGGATTCAACACTGTCTTTGGAGATCTAAATCAGTATAAAATTGTGGTGCCTTTATTTGGTGCAGCTTATGCTGCACCAAATAAAGGCACCACAATTTTATACTAATTTTCTAAAATTTATATCTTTAGTAATGCAGTCTAACATTACAAAAATAGAATTTTGATGTGTAAATCAGTATTTTTCATAAATTTTCAGTCCTTGAAAACAGTAGGAAAGTCTTGAAAAGTTCTTGAATTTTAAACAAACTTGCCTGTATGAACCCTGAGGCACCCGTCGTATATCATTTAACATAATTTACAGGGGATTTTCTGCCCATCTCTAGGGGCTGAATTTCATTCCGCCCCATTCCCAATTAAAAATGGCCACCTTTTTTCCTAATACCATGTCTGTTTTTCCTGATTGAGTTAATTTCGCCCAATTTTACTGTTGGAATTATATTCTATGTCGTTGTATTCTCCCAATTTTGCTGTTAAGTCATCATTCTTCCCAATTTTGGCCAGGGGCCTTTTCCCAAAATTGCTGGAAAAAGCCCTGTTTATTACAATTTATAATTTGACTATACACTGCTGAACTTCAACATTCTTTAATCTTGTACAACATCAGGTTATCTCTGTTTTTAATGAGCTTTATTTTTTGTCATGGATTTTCCGCTGACAAAATAATGAAAGTAATGATGTAATCACTTTTTTGGGCAACATCCAAGGGCTGAATATTTGAGGACATTAAATATAGTCTCTGGAATCTATTTACTGGAAACAATATTGGGTCAGTTTAACAGTGAAATGTCATGAGAAAATAGTATGTCTAAATATTTACGGCATCTGAAGAATGGGTAAAAATGGATCAAAGTGTCAATTCTTATAAACATGCGTGAACACATAAGTCACACTCTAGTCAATAAAATGTGGAGCGAAGTAAATACATGTAATAAGTTGAGAGCTCAAAATAATATGTGGAGCACTTGAGATCTTTAAATGCACGAAAAAAAAGTATATATCCTAAACATACCACTGATTTAAACAGAGACATTTTTGCCTTCAGGGATTTTTTCAATTTTGGGAAGGGGCCATAGGGCCTTTCAGATTGAGAAAATTAGCTTGTTAACCCCTAAATAGGGAATTTGTTATAGTGCACAATTATGTTATTTTTGGTCCATAATAAAAAAAATTAGCTTTTACACATACTTTGCCATCAAAAAATTGAAGGAGAAATAAGATTCATCGGTAGTAGCTTGTAGCTTGTGTGTGTGGTGACTGAATGAAAATCCCAATCTGTTTTCTTTTGTTTTTGAAGATTGGGATTTTTTTCAAAATTGGGAAAAAAAAGTTACGTAAATTCCATTGGGAATAGGGCCGAAATTTCGGCCTCTGGGTACACATAAAAAATCCCTGTCTTCATACAATTTTCAGATGACTATGGATGAAAAATATGTCGATAATATATGGGCATTGCTGAAGAACGCCATCCAAGAAATTCAGAAGAAAAACAACAGCGGTCTCAGTTTCGAGGAACTCTACAGAAACGCCTACACAATGGTGCTACACAAGCATGGAGAAAAACTCTACACAGGCTTGCAGGAAGTAGTAAATGAACATCTAGTGAAAAAGGTAAATAACAGTTTCAGCGTTCAAGCTGGGCCCTGACTGTAGGGAGAAGTGATTTCTCCCTCCAGGAAAATAAAGGTGAAGTGACAGTCAGGTAGGGAGAGGTCATAGCGCAAAATTACAATGTACAGCATTTTCTGTCAGTTTAGAAGCAAATAAGCCATTACACATACTATTGCCATTTAATGGAAGGAGAAATATGATGCAGTTGTAGTAGTTTGTCACCACAGCTTAAATTTTTTTTTCTTTTTTTTATGGGGAGACTCCCACTTCTCTCTGGGTCCAATTTAGGGCAAAATTTTCGCCCCTAGGGCGACTATTTCACCTTAGTTGTCCCCTAGCTTATTCCCTGAGTTTAGTTCTCAACTTCTTGTTCAATAGTGCTTTACAGCGTTCACAACTTGGCACAGGCTTGAAAATTACTTGAATATAGAGGGATTTCTTTATTAAATTTGCCTTGAAAAGAGCTGGAAAATCACTCTAAGGCCTTTAACTTTACTTTTTTGTGGGTCTTAACACTAAACGGAAACATACGTCAGTATACAATTATTTTACTATATTTGGTGCAGAATTTGCTGCACCAAATAAAGGTACAACAATTTTATGCTTATTTTCTATTTATAATACAATTTTCTCCATTATCTCAGTCCAGCATTGGCGAAATATAATTTAACAAATATAGAAGCATTATTAAATTTAAGCAACAATTTATTTCTGATCAGACATTAAGCAGTGCATGTCAGGAGCTAAGTGGTAGAGAGCTTGACTCGAGATCGAGGGGTTGCTGGTTCGAGCCTCACCGGTGACACTGGGTTGTGTCCTTGGGCAAGGCACATTAATCCCTGCTAAGTATTGGTTCAACCAAGGAAGACCTGTTCCGATATAACAAAAAAATTGTTGATGAGACGTAAAGAATCAAATTAAATAAAAAAAAAATCATTTTTTACAGATGGAAGAGGGGGTCTGCACCAATATTCTAAGTGGGCCACCATTGGCCCACCGGCAAATCACCATTTAAAGATGGGAGAGGGGGTCCATACCAATGTTCTAAGTGAGCCACCATTGGCCCACCAGCAAAATGCCATTTAAAGATGGGAGAGGGGGTCCATACCAATGTTCTAAGTGGGCCACCATTGGCCCACTAGTAAAACACCATTTAAAGATGGAAAAGGGGGTCCATACCAATGTTTTAAGAGGGCCACCATTGGCCCACCAACAAAACGCCATTTAAAGATGGTTGAGGGGGTCTGTTCCAATATTCTCAGAGGGCCACCATTGGCCCACCAGCAAAATGCCATTTAAAGATTGGAGAGGGGATCCATACAAATATCCTAAGCAGGCCACCATTGGCCCACCAGCAAAATGCCATTTAAAGATGGGAGAGGGGGTCCATACCAATGTTCTAAGTGGGCCACCATTGGCCCACTAGTAAAACACCATTTAAAGATGGAAACGGGGGTCCATACCAATGTTTTAAGTGGGCCACCATTGGCCCACCAACAAAACGCCATTTTAAGATTGGAGAGGGGATCCATACAAATATTCTAAGCAGGCCACCATTGGCCCACCAGCAAAATGACATTTAAAGATTGGAGAGGGGATCCATACAAATATCCTAAGCAGGCCACCATTGGCCCACCAGCAAAATGCCATTTAAAGATTGGAGAGGGGGTCAATACCAATATTCAAAGCGGGCCACCATTGGCCCTCCTGGGAAGTGTTTCGCTGTTGGGCAGATGGTGGCACCTGGTGATGGCATGATTTTCCAGGGTGGGTCTGGACCACTCCCCCCTCTGGATCCGTACATGAAACTGAGACTGTTCTTTTGAGCACCCAAAACAAATATAAAGGTTATAAATGATGGTTAAGGAAATATTAACAATTTTACGCTAAAATATTTGTTTGTCTTGATCTATTATTAATGTTTCAGGTACGAGAGGATGTGCTGGCAGCATTAAACAACAATTTCCTTCAAACATTAAACAGTGCTTGGAGTGACCATCAGACTTCTATGGTTATGATTAGAGATATACTCATGTACATGGTAAGTGGTAGAAGTGGTCATCTACTTGTATCAGTAATATACACTTACAATGGTTGAGATAATAGGCAAAAATATGTGATTATTTTCGTATCCATCGATTCTAACATTTGTTTTGGCTGCTCAAAAGAACCGTCTCATTGAGATGTTCTTTTGAGTACCCACAACATATGTTTTGGTTGAGAAATAAGACAAATAATTTTTAATTATCTAACTGGGCCGCGTAGCGCAGTCGGTAACCTGTCTGGCAACAGATGCCAGTCTGCAGATCCAGGGGTCGTGAGTTCAATCCCTGCCTTGTCCCATACTTTCATGGAGATTGATCATGAAATAATTTCTATGATCCTATGATTGATCATGAAATAATTTCTTCCGCTGAATCATTCAAGAAGGATTGTTGTCAGTTACAAGCGAAAGTATACATGCTCGAAGTATTGGTTAACTGCTTGTTCAAGCTTGCCCAGGAAAAAGTGTGGTTAGGTGAACTGACCCTCCAGCCATGACCATAGCTGTTGACTTGAGACGTAAAGCAACAAAGCAAAAATACTGGGCTGCGTAGCGCAGTCAGTTACGTGTCTGGCAACAGATGCGAGTCTGGCTGCATATCCATGGGTCTGGAGTTTGATCCCGGCCCGGTCCTCTACTTTCGTGGAGATTATGAAATAATTTCTATGGTCATTCTCCTCCTTTCCGCTAAATCATTCAAGAAGGATTGTTGTCAGTTACAAGCTAAAGTATGTGCAGGTTTCAATTTTCTAGCTAGTCTCTGTAGCTGAGGAGACTGTTTGAGTGGCGCTTTGTCGGAAACCCCGAAGACAGGTTTTGTTGTGACGAGGCCCATTTTATATCCAAAAATGTTTGTTAGAACTAGGTGTGTTATGCGGTGACTTTACTGTAATTTGCAGAACTGTGAAGCAAATTGTGTTTTGAAACAGGATATTTTTCTGTTGTTTTAGGTGACCTGAAGTAACTTTATTATGAAAATATGCCTGTTATGTTTATATTCCTCAGCCCTAGCATGTTAAATGATGAATACATTTCAAACAGAGCTAGATTCCGGTAAAACAAGCAAAACAAACATTGATCATAATTATTATAACTAATAATCTTGAGTATGTTGACTTTAAGCCAGTAAGGAGGGGCCCTCTTCAGAGAGCGTCCCAAATATAGTTAACCCTTTGTATACTAGTGTCTCCTTAATGGGCACTTTCAGGGTTCATCCTAGTATGGGCCCGATCCATTTTGTGAGAAAACTATAAATGTTTTGCTAAAATGGACTTTATTTTTGGCTGGGTCCCATATACAAGCTATTCAAATCTCATGCCAATTATGCTCTAATGTGGATATTAAGGATTCTTGGGCCCATCAAATTTTGCAAAGGGCCCATAAAAATTTCAAATGGCCCATTAAAATTTGGAAATTTGCATGTATTTGAATGGGATATGGGCCATTGGCCCATTTAAGGGCCCATCATCTAGGATTAACCCTGCACTTTGGCAAACAGTGAAGACCCAGGTGAAATGCCACATAATGTGGCATTTCACCTGGGCCTACTCTGTTTGCTAAGACAAAAATAATCGTCAGAGAAAGAAATACAATTTTGTTTGGTAATTATAATCTGTGACCCCTCAATATATACAATGGACCATTTTAAGTTTATTGTATCAAACCAGAAAGAAAAATCCATTGGTGCATTAAGTGTTAACCTTATGTTAATTGAATTGTTTCCAGGACAGGGTATATGTACAGCAGAACAATGTAGATAATGTATACAACTTAGGTCTGAAAATTTTCCGTGATGAAGTAGTACGACATCCATCTATCTGTGATCACCTTCGACATACACTGCTAGAAATGGTAGCTAAAGAGAGGAGGGGAGAAGTAGTGGATAGGTGAGTGTTTAATGTATACAACTTAGGTCTATAAGATTTTCCATGATGAAGTAGTACAACATCTATCTATCCATAGATCCAGATAAGGAAATTTTATTTGCTTAAAATTGTGATTATTTTCTTACCCTTTAATCTAAGCATGTGTTTAGGGTGCTCTTTTGAGTACCCACAACATATGTTTTGGGTGAGAAATAAAGAAAATAGTTTCTGATACACACTCTTATCTGGAGGCCTGATCTATCTGTGATAAAGACGAGCATGTGCAGCCTCTTTTTAAGCTTAGAGACTCATACCACATACCACATTGTTGGAAATCTCATGTCACGACTCAGTTGTAGACTGGAAACCCATTAACATGTACATTTGCAAACAGTAAAGGCCCAGAGTGAAATGTCGCAGAATTCAGCATTTCGTCAGGGTCTGCACTGTTTGCCAAGACAAAATTGATTTTCAGAGAGAGAAATACATTTTTTTTAAATTATAACCTGTGACCCCTCAATAATATACACAATAGACCATCCTGGCTTTATTGTATTTAGCTTTATGGAAAAAAATCTATTGGTCTGAAAAGCGTCAAAGTGAAATATCTGGATCATGTCACCTGAGGACTCTGAGCTTACAAGAGTCAGCTCTACGTGACATAATTTCTAGGGATGTAACAAATTACAATAAATCGTACAATGGATATATCACAATAGTAACCTAGGCAATGTTACTGTGGGCTTGCCAATAGTATCGGCAATAGTCTTTTCACTATCACAATAGTTTCAAGAGATTTTAGACATAGGGATTTTCATTTTAAAATTGTTTGGTTAGACACAAAAAGAAAGTTAAATGGCAGTAGGATGTATATGTTGTTGCTTCCATGGATTTCAGCAAAAAAAGTGGACTTCGACAATATTTTGAAATTTTTCTCTTGTTTCCATACAAAAATTGGTACCCGTATGTGCAGAAAAGTCCTACCATATTCTTAATTTTCTCCTTTAAACAAGCATATTATTATAAATGTTTCAGACAATAGTATCACAATAGTGTTGCAATGGTAGTCCACAATAGTAATAGTATCTGGTACTTCCTGCAACGTCAATACTATCACAATAGTCATTTTTGGCTGCAGTAGTCACCTCTAATAATTTCTCATGTTGTTTCAGAGGTGCAGTAAAGAATGCCTGCCAGATGCTCATGGTTTTAGGCATAGAGACACGTTCAGTGTATTACGAAGACTTTGAAAGACCCTTCCTCGAGGAATCAAGAGAATTTTACATGGTAAACAATGGCGTAGCCAGAACTCTGCAAAAGTTTCGGACATCAAAGGGAGACTACTGGATGAAGCAATGATTCTCTTCAATTGCGTCCCTTTTCAAAATGGGAACTTCTCTTAAAGGAAAGAATTTGCTCCCAGAGGGAGTGAATTCTTTTCTTTATGAGCAGTTCCTTATAGTATGGAAAATCACTTATAGCACATTAAGTGACCTCCCTTTGAATGTTACTATTTTTATTACGCACATGCGTAACCTGTGTAATGGGTACTAAGCCAATGGTAAAGACAATTTGTTTTTTGAAACACAATTTGAAGGATGACATAGGGGTCCTAAGAATTTACCCCTATTTCAGCTTTCAAATTTTGTCAATGCATATTAGATCGTAAATGAAAGTTTACCCATCAGATTCTGTAAATTAGTTAAAATTCAGTGTTTCTAAAGGTTTATGAAAAAGAAAGTGCTGTACAAAGAAAAATTCACTTGGAGATAAAATTGTTATGTTAACAAACATGAAAGTGATATGTACAAGTGAACGTTTTGTTAAAAGAAGGAGCAGGGATTTTCCTAAGTCAGATTTGGGACCAAAAATTGGCCCCTTCCCAATTCAGAAATGAGCAAAAATTTCCCAAAATGGTGTATATCATTTCCAATTTCTCGGTTCTACAGTTTGGTGAAAATTTCATGAAAATCTGAATAATTATAGCAAAGTTATAGATCCATCAAACTTTGAATAAAAATGTGAATGAAAACTTTCATCACATTTTTATGCAAATTTTCAGGAGTTTTATGTAGGGCAATCAAAGCAACAAATATGTTACAGCTTTATACTGATAATTCAAATCTATTTAAAATGGCGGTCCAGTATCAATTCTTCCCAATTTAAATGGTCCAAATGTTTTTTCCCAGTAGGAAAATCCCCTTTTTTCCCAGTAGGAAAATCCCGGAGGAGTGAACTGAAAAAAAATGTAATTGATTTATAAAAAGAAGTAAACTGAGCTGCATGTAAAAATTTACCCTGACAGAGGAGTTTAATCTTAAGTCTCTCAGTCAATTGATTCTTCTGCCCATCAGTCTGTCAATAAGCAGGGATTTTCCTACCTTTCTGGGGTCAGGGCCAGGGGCCTGTTGAATTTGGGAACATATCATTTGAGCCATCAAAATTGTGGATAAAAAATTGGGATTTTGATGCAGTCTAAAAGAACTGGACTGCCATTTTAATAGGATAAAATAAAAACCATATAAAAAACTAGCAGCGTATCGCTGTACCATAAACCCACCATAAAACTCATGAAAATTAGCACAAAAATGTGAATGAAAACATGTTTTCATTCACATTTTTATGCAAATTTTCATGCATCTGAAACTTTGGTATTTTTGTTTAGATTTTCATGAAATTTTCACCAAAATTAGGCCCCAAATCAGGCCTAGAAAAATCCCTGAAAAGTTACATTAAATTTCACTTCTCTGCAGCACTTGATAGTTGTGACTGTCAAACCTTGCATAGTTATTGTCAAATCTTGCATAGTTATTGTTTGATAATGTCGCCTTATTCTTAAAAGAGATCAATCTTTTTAACAAATTGTAACTTCATTCCTTTGAATTATTTATATTTTAACTTGCTTTCAGCATATTAATGCATATTTTCCAGACAAAGAGCATGTATAGTCATCTGATTAGCCCTTTGTAGTTGTCAGATATTGTAGCTGGTCTTCTGTAAAAAAAAAAAAACATATAACAGTTTTTAATTCTTTGATATAATCATATGTTTATTGTGTTAAATTGTTCATATTTTAGCTAACTTATTATATTTTTAATGTTCAGTAATATTTCTCGTACATAACCTTGATAATGCTAACGACCCAAAAGGGTTGGTGGGTCGTTAAACGTCAACTCATCATCATCATAAATATTGTGCTTGGCATACTCTTTGCTGTGACCCAGTGACATTGAGCTAAATTTTACACTCCAGTGACGTTGAAATGTTCTTCCGTCCATCTGTCAACAATTTACATTGAAGTGTGTTTCTCTGCAGCGGTGATAGCTATGACTGTCAAACCCTGCCTAAGAATCAATTTATTAATCATCCTCAGCATACTCTTCCAGCAAGCACAGTGACCTTGTTTTTGTGTGTTTGATTTGATTCTTGCCGTCCCATCAACAATCTTTCAGTTATGAAGGGACAGGTCTTCTTGGATTTAATGTGTCTTGCTGAAGGACACAACGGGATGCCAGTGAGGCTTGAACCCGTGGCACCTCGGTCTCGCGTCAAGCACTACCACTGAGCGACTGACCTGCACTGTGACCTTGACTACATTTTACACTACAGTTGTTTTGTTACCAGGCAGGTGTGACACTGCCATCCTCAGAATTCTCATTATGCAGCAGGGTTCGCACAGGCTTGAAAAGTACTTGAATTTACAGGACTGTCTTTAAAGTCCTTGAAAATTACATTTGCCTTGAAAAGTACTTGAACAACACAAAAAGGCCTTGAAAAGTCCTTGAATTTTACCATTTACAGGAGGATTCAACACAGGCTTTTGAGACCTAAAGCAGTATGAAATTGTGGTGCCTTTATTTGGTGCAGCATATGCTGCACCAAATTAAGGCACCACAATTTTATACTAATTTCCTAAAACTTAATGCAGTCTAGCATTCCCTAACTAGAATTTTAACATGTAATCCAGTATTTTTCATAAGTTTTCAGTCCTTGAAAATAGTAGGAAAGTCCTTAATAAGTCCTTGAATTATACACAAACTTGCCTGTATGAACCTTGTTTTCTTTTACAGAAAGAGAGTCAGAAGTTTCTGGCAGAGAACAGTGCCTCCATGTATATCAAGAAGGTTGAGGCTCGAATCAACGAGGAGGCAGAGAGAGCCACACATTATCTCGACAAGTCCACAGAAGAACCTATCGTAAAGGTAAACAGATTTTGATATCTACCATTCAAAAAACACGATCTAGAGCTGCAATGATACACTCAAGCCTCGATGCGATACGCATTATGATGTGGATCTCTCGATTGAATTATTTTTGATACAATTCAGACGCATAGTCTTTTTCAAAAGTTTTAATCACAGTTCAGCTTCAAAGAACACAAAAATGTCATTTCTGATTAGGCCAAATAAAAAAAAATACATGTGTTTAGGGTAACCTCACCCTACCTAAATTTACTGGTGAAACCTAGAATTGTTTCAGGTTTTCTGGGAAAAAAATATAATTTTATGGGCAAATGCCTTTCAAAATGGATAAAATTATATTTTCCTGAAAAAAAAGTAATTAAAAAAATGTATGTGTGCCTGCTCTACCTAAAATTTTCAGACCCGTTACCCGAAACACACTTAATTTTATTTGGCCTTAGAAAATGAGGTACACATGAAGCCCTATCCTGGCTTTACTCCCTTAAACACACTTTTGACTTGAAAACAGTGTTCTTTCTAGAAAATTCAGCCAAGGAAAAAGTTGGGACAAGACCAAAACAAAGAGGGCTGCATCATAGAAATAACCTCAACACACCTTATGTGTTTATACTCTACCCAGACTGTCCCATGTAAGCCTCATGTATGTTCTCAAAAAATATAAGAACAAATGCTTTTGTGAGCAGAATTAATTCTTCAAAAAATCATTTAAATTTGTTTTGCACTATGCAGTCATCCAGTATTCAAAATAAAAGTGTCCTAGATTATGGGGGTTTACTTATTAAATCAGTGTTTAGCTGGTGTTAGAAGCTTTCTACCCTATTTAATGAATCATGTAATTGTATAATTTGAAAAGGTATATTGGAATAAGTACCACAAAAAAATAATGTACGCTTTTTGTAAAAGCCAAAACTTGTTTTCTATCATTGGGAGTCAGAAACAAGTGGCTGTTCAATGCATAATTTTAAAGAACAAAATGAGAATTGGTTGATTTTCCATGCATTTCTATGACTTATTCTTTTCAAAACATATTCTCGGGACCGCACTTCTGGTTTAGTAAGCTTGGGACAGAAATAGAACCCACGCGATATCCAAGATAAACACTAAGGGACATTCTGATTGGCTTGCCCAGTTGAATATACGTTGGTCTATCACTGTATTCATTCATTTTTTCTACACTGAAATAGAAACTAAATACATCAAAGCCACGGCCTTGATAGAACACTGGAAAAAGCTAAATTTATCTAAAAAAAGGCCAACATTGAAACAAACCGAAAATGTCTAATTTGACATCGAAAATCGAATTGAGGCTTCCAAACTTGGTTCTCTGTGCACACTGGTGAATCGTTGCACCGCTGGACCAATCTTTTAACTTTGGCATATGATAGGGCACTGTTCCCATTAACTTAGTCAAAATCTGATTTAATATCAGGGGCACAAAGGCAAGCTGAATAACTAAAAAATTAGACTGATTAAATCACTTCTTACATGTAAATGCCCCTCATGATATAGGAAGCCTAAAATATTGTTAAATCTTGTTTCAACTGAATGTGCGTCTTATCATAAAAATAGAGGATCTTACATGAGTGCTAATGTATTATTGAATTTATTTAACAAGTTTTGGAAAAGATATATAACATGAGGCTTGCCAAGCATTTTATATTTTTTTGCAACAAGTTAAGTAAATTCAGTAATAAAAGAGCATGAATGTTAGATTCTGTTTATCATATTACATTAAGATTACTATGCCGTAAAAACGTTATAATTTTGTCATTATGTACACAACGTTGTAATGGACGTCATAATGTGTCTCGAAAATCTATAAACCACTTGTGGTTAATCGATTTTATTGCATGGCGTTATTTCACTCCCAGACTCGACGTTATATGGTAATAAGATTTAACTCTCCTTTCTAGCGGTGACTTGTCTTTTGCTGGTAACCTTTGCAAACTGTTTGGACACAGATCAGGCCTTACAAAATGTCGGGCACTAACTGGATCCAAACTGTTTGACACTTTGATAGAGTTCCTGAAAGAATATTTTTTAAAAAGTCAGCAGAGGACAACAATAACATGAACAATTACCCAGTATATAAAGAGTATACCTTAAAGCACCAATCACAACTGCAGCAGACGACAATTTTTGTGACACCTTTCTTAGTTTTCGACAAAAATAAGGATTTATATTTCATGAGAATTGTCTGCCAGCAGACTATTCTCATGAAATATCATTCCTGATCTGTTATTTTCGAAAAAGCAGCATAATTTAAAATTGTCGCCTGCTGCAAATTATAGGTGGCGCTTTTAGGGTTAAAACCATGGTCTGTGTGTCTTTTAGGTTCTTGAAGAAGAGTTGATCAGAAAACACATGAAAACCATAGTAGAAGTAAGTATTAGCTTTCATATAATTCAGTGAGCGCAGTGGCTCAGTGGTAGAGTGCTTGACTCCAGACCAAGGGGCAGTGGGTTTGAGCCTCATCGGCACTGTGTTGTTGCCCTTGAGCAAGACCCATTTATCCTAGCTTAGTACTGGTTCAACCCAGGAAGACCTGTCCCTTTATAACTGAAAGATTGTTGTAGATGTAAAGAATCAAACAAACAAAAAAAGGGGTTTCAAGTACAGTAAAACCTGTGTAAACCGGCCACTCTCAAAAAGACAATAAAATGATTTTCAAGACAGATTATCGCTTAATGCAGGTCAAAAGTATTGCAGAATTCTGCAATACTTTTGACCTTCATTAAGCTACCAGTTGTCATTAAGACCTTTGTTTTGTCTATTTTTGAGTGGCCCTTTTTACACAGGTTTTACTGCATATAAAGGGTTAAAAACACTGACTCATTATATACATAACAACCTTTTTTCTCTTTGTAGTTCTGGTATTTTTATTCAAACCCAATTTTTGAAACATAACTAATCAGGACCTTTTCCAGCAATTTATGGTGAGCATATGGTACAACTTTACACTGCTAGTTTCTTATATGGTTTTTAATCCATTTAAAATGTCAGACCAGTTCTTTTAGACTGCATCAAGTTTTCCCAAATGATGGCTCAAATGATATTTTCTCAAATTCAACAGGTCCCTGGCCCTGACTCCAGAAAGGTAGGAAAATCCCTGCCAAGGCCCAGTTACCGGTTCATGATGAGGCCAATATGTTTTATGTCGAGGCCAATATGTTTTATGTTGAGGCCAATATGTTTTATGTCTGTGTTTCAGATGGAAAACTCTGGTGTTGTACATATGTTACAAAACAATAAAACAGATGGTAAGTGTTGCAATTTCATTGGTCAGATTATTTTGTATTGACCAAAATAGTTTCTGCATATTTAGGGAATAACTACAGTAAAGTAAGAAAGAGGGCAAAGATCAGGAAACAATACAATAAAGTACCCCACCTGACCCACGATACCACATGGGAAAGTCACAAAAATACAATAAACATCACCAACAAGAGCCAGGAGGTCAGCCCTTTCCCAGCAGGTGACCTCAAGGTATAAATGTACAGACGCGTAAGCAAAAGAAACACAGAACATGAAAACACAAATGATACACAAAAGAAGTACCACCTTGGAACGGTCAGTAAGAATATTATACTGGATGGCTTAAACCGGTTTCACGGTGCCAACATCACCCTTAGTTCAGATGTGGATCAAGACACATAGATGTTTGGTTTGCATGAAAGACCCCTACCTTATCAATGCATCATCTCCAAAAACCTATAAATCAAGATATAAAAAGGAGATAAAGCAAAGATAAGGACTCGACAGAACATAAAACTGAACACTTGAGCAAAAGAAATCCAACAGGTAAAACCCGGTAGGCCCGACAAACAGCCAAAGCATCAGGCCCTACCATCTCATCAATAGATAAGTCTTTAAGTCGGAACCGTCATAGAGTCAACATTATTAGAGCCAACAATCTTCTTCAACTTATACACCAAGTCACCATAGAATTCATGTTCCGAAAGTTCTTGGCGCAAGAGAGATTTAAGTCCAACTTGGAATTTAGATATCAAATCATAGTATCATCTATAAAATTTAGAAAAGGTTTTGCAAAGTTTATGATACCCATAGCCTTGTTTAAGAAGTAAAATCTGTCTAGAACGGCCAATTTTTTTTTTCAAGATTATTTATCCTTAAATGCAGGTCAAAAGTATTGCAGAATGGTCCAAGGGGAGCATTCTGCAATACTTTTGACCTGCATTAAGCTACCATTTGTCATTAAGATCTTTGTTTTGTCGATTTTTGAGTGGCTGCTTAAGACAGATTTAGCTGTATTCAAAATTTTTGTTTGGGGAGGTATATTGTCGAATATACAGTGACGAGTTGGGGATTTAATTTTGCATCGACATGCTAGCAGAGCCGTAAAATGTGATTTCAGACTGTATATCTGACTATATACCTCCCCAAGTGCAAATTTTGAATATGGTTATCCCCATTCTACTGCACTTCTGCAGTTTTATCTCAAATTTGAGTGTTGCAAGCGACAAAAAGCCACATGCCTCAATGAAATGTGACGCAATTAATGAGGTAGAATTGCTTAGGACAATACTGTAGCAAATTGTTGATGTAATGAAATCAGACGTTGTGTTACAAAAGAAAGTGCATTAGAATGGCCACTTATACTGAACAAAAAAAGTGCAAAAACTACTCTGACTCCGTTTTTCATAAAAGAAATAAGGGGGACTCTTATATTAAAAATAACAAATCAATTTTTTTAGATTTAAAATATTTACTGCAAATGAAAATTTACACTATTTACAGTTTTGATAGCACTGCATACATCCAGACAAGCAAGTCTTTTCAGTTCACCTGTTACATAGTAACAAGGTGAGCTTTTGTGATCGGTCTTCCGTCGTCGTCCGTTAACAATTGACTTAAATGACATCTCCTAAACAACTGGTTGGATTTTGACCAAACTTGGAATGACCCTTATATGACCCTCTTTAATAATTGTTCAAATGTTTCAGGTCCATTGCATATCTAGGTCACACAGGCTAAACTTTTTGTTCAAAGGACACCTCCTGAACCACTGATCCAAATTTAAAATAAATTTGCATGAATGTTCCCCATGATAATGCCCTCTACCAAAATTGCAAAATTAGTTGCTCAGCTGATCACAAGGGCCGCCAGTGCTCTAGATAAGAAATCATTTAAAACGACATCTGCTGAACCACTGGTCCAAAATAATTTCACAGAGTTGTTCCTCATGATACCCTCTACCAAATTGCATTAAGGTTCTGCTCCACTGAACAAAAGGGCCGCAAGAGCTCTAGATATGAGATGTCTTTAAACGACATCTCCTCCTGAATCGCTGGTCCAAATTCAAAATCATTTCACAGAAATGTTCCTCATTTTGCCCTCTACCAAAATTGATCAGAAAGTTCAGCTTGGCTTAACAACATGATTACCAGAGATAAAAATTATATCTCTTTAGCCACAAGCCAATAAATCATCCAGGGGACAAAAATATTCAACATTGCTACAGTCCAGCAGGACGAATGACTTATGATTTCCACTCGTCATGCAAACACATGCACTCATCCTTTAAAAAACACTGCTATATCACTGCTAAAATTATAATTCCCCCGCCAGATTCATAACTGCATCCCATACACTGACAAAAAAGATTTTATGTTTAATACTCATGATCCAGGGACCAAGCAACCTTGAGGTTTTACTGTCTGTGTAATAACCATTTTTGCAGTGAAATAAGTAATATGGGTAACTAATTTTGAAGAAAGAAGACTTGCAGGAATTTTAAAAAATCAGACATTTTAGTAGAAAACATTACGCAGACGAAACCGTTTGACCAGTTTACAAATCTATTACGCCAGTCAACATTCAGTTATCAAGCAGAAAGATCAATAGTTACAGCGATACAGTCTGTCACTCATTGATAAAATGCACACCGAAAAAAATCAATATTTACTTTGGTACAGTGTACCACACTACCGCGCAGTACACTGGGCATCTTTCATATGCCATTTGCAATCACAACATCCGGTTTCTACTTTTGGAATTGAAAAGATATATAGCTTGATGAAAACGCTTCTTGCCATTCAGAAAATGCTAGTTTCACCTGCAGATTTTAGCACTCGTCCTGTGGGACGAGCACTTTGGGAAGAGTCACTCGTCCTTTCTAAAATCCACTCGTAAGTGGAATTTTTGTCCCCTATCATCTGCTCATGTGCCAGGATTCAGGTGCACGACCTAGGGCCCTCTTGTTGTTTTTTTTCTTAGAACTTTTACTGGGACAGAAAACATATTTGTATATAGGTCTGTATTTGAGATTGTATTTGTGAAACTGTATACGTATGACTGATAACAGTTTGTGACTGAACTTTATGCCAATAAAATTTATTTGATTTGATTAATTTTAGATCTAGCATGTATGTACAAGTTATTGGTACGAGTTCCTGATGGTCTAGCAACCATGTCTACATGTATAAGTGGATACTTAAGGGAGCAAGGCAAGGCCTTAGTAGCTGAAGAAGGGGAGGATGGCAAAAATGCAATCACATACATACAGGTAAATAGAGAATACTAGGTGAGTGTCTTTGGATATCAAGTTTACCAGGCAAGGCTTCGAGAATTCTTGTTGACATCGGGAGGCTTGCCGAGCGATTCAACATGCGTTCTTGAAGCCGGGCCTGGTAAACTTGATATCAAAAGATGCAAACCTGGTATTCTTTTTATCAGTTAACCCATTATTTCACTCTTCAAACTAGCGATTGTAACGTAATTTTCGATTTGTCATTGATTTAGCTTCATTAGCAACGTCATTCAAAAAGTGTCATTTATAAAGTGCAACGTCATCATGACCTGATAAAGGCACATGCTGTGAGATAGACCATGCTTTTAAGGCTAGTGCAGCAATACAGTTAATATGAGAGGTAATAGGTAAAGATGATTATTGTATATGGTAGCATTCCAAAATAAAACTCTGTTTTGTGCCATAAGCTCTGGGTGCAAAGCCTACTGGGGTACCCTAGGGGGTGCCTTACTGAGGAAGGAAAGGATGGCAAAAATGCAATCTCATAATATATTCAGGTAAAGAGAATTATTGTATATGGCAGCACGTACAGGACTTTAGTTAAGGGTACATAACGAAAAACTAATTTTCTTATTTCTCAACCAAAACATATGTTGTGGGTACTCAAAAGAACCGTCTCAATGAGACGGTTCTTTTGAGCACCCAAAACATATGATAAACCTGATGGATAAGAAAATTTATGCAATTTGTTGAAATTTTTTGTTTATCTAAACCTGTGTGGTAGCATTCCAAAATGAAACTCTGTTTTGTGCCATAAGCTCTGAGTGCAAAGCCTACTGAGGTGCCTAAGGGGGATGCCTTACTGAGGAAGGAGAGGATGGCAAAAATGCAATCACATACATACATGTAAAGATGATTATTGTATATGGTAGCGTTCCAAAATTAAACTCTTGTTTTGTGCCATACGCTCAGAGTGCAAAGCCTACTGGGGTACCCTAGGGGGTGCCTTACTGAGGAAGGGGAGGATGGCAAAAATGCAATCACATACATACAGGTAAAGAGATTATTGTCAGTATTAACACAATTGGGACCAGAAAATTTCACATTCAAGGACCACAAAGCGTTAAAGGTATACATATATTGCCTCTCACAGAATGATATGAATTCGTTTATAAACAGGTGGAAAACTAAATAAGAGATTGTGCCAACATGAGACCAGGCCCCGAGGTTATAAAATTTTTCCATGCTCAGCTCAGCACAAAATTTATCCTGCTCATAAATGTTATAATGCCAACAATTGTTGACATTTTTACATTTAATAGCATGATAAATACAACATCTGAGAGACTAAAAGCAAGAAACTTCTTTACTTGTTGGTATATTTTAGTTTTATTATGAGCAGTTGGAATTTCATGCTCAATTGAGTTGAGCATGAAAAAGTTTTATAACCTCGGGACCTGACCTCCTCAGAAAAGGTGAAAATGACTGCTGAAAAGATTCAAACCAGTATTGATGTTTCTCACCAATATTTTCATATGTCTGCATATTCAAAAATAAAATGTAAAAAAATTGGTATCAGTTATTTAGGTAGATTTGCCCTGCCTTGCAACTGTGCTCTAGAAACCTAGCTGACGATTACCAATACTTTTTAGGTTTGGCAGACAGCTTGATGAAAAAATAATCTGTTAAAATAAATGTGAATGAGAAATGTTCTATTTAAGCTCAGGCCTTTAGTTAAGAGTGCGTAACAGGCAAACTAATTTTCTTATTTCTCAACCAAAAAATGTTGTGGGTACTCAAAAGAACCCTCTCAATGATACGGTTATTATGAGCACCCAAAACATATGCTAAAACTTACGGGTAAGAAAGCTTTGCAGCTGTCAATCAAATGTGTGTAGTTCATGAGACTATGAACGGTTGCAAAAATCGAAAGGTTCATTAAAGGATAGCTTCGAAAATGTAAATATACAAGAATGACAGCACTATGGAGCTAACATATACTGTATATGTCCTAAATCTGGAACACTAGTTGCATTGGCAAATGACAAAACAAGAGGAGCAGACCAAGATATGGGTCTTCTCTGTTTGCTATTCTGACAAGTGTTTTGTGAATTCCAGCCCTGGTAACCAACATTCATTATATACCTATAAATGATACAACTATTGAACTGTCTGTTTTCTGGCCATCTGATACAGAAAGCCGGATCAACGAACTGAGGTTTTCTGATTCCTTATCTCTATCCTTTAAAATGAATAATGTCAGGAAACAGTATATAATAAACATATTATAATAGTTACTTGATCTGGTGTACAGTATCACGTCTCGTGGATGAGGTCATATCATCAGATCACCCTCTATGCTTCGCGTCTTAGGTGATCTGATGGAATAACATCATCCACTCGACATGATACAGTACGCCAGATCAAGGAACTGTTATAAGAATGTGTATCATTCGGGGTTCAAGCTGGGCCCTAATAGTAGGGCTGCCACGTTTACAAAATTTGGTAACGAGTTCCAGTAACCGAAACGGTTCCGTTTAAACGTAACTTCCAGATTGAATTTTTTTCGTTATGCAGATCGGTAAAATCGCCATTATTTTCCCTAAAAAAACCCTTTGAAAAATGTACCTTGTGCGAATATTTGAAATTGTTTCTAGTTTGGTGTTGCGATAGAACCTATTTCAAGTAATTGGAAAGTGATTGCAACATGCGCAGACTCGTACATTATGGACATTTTCTTCAGTTGCAAGCGTGTAATTAATGAGTGGACACACACAAGACATAACTGCGAATCGTCACGTACGCATCAATACATACGGCGACAGGAAGTAAACAAAATAATCACATCCTCTCCCAATATAGTGCATGACCTTCTCTGAAGCATTGTCGCATGCTTCTCTTCTTTGCCTTTACATAAAAAACTGTTAAAATGCAGGAAAATAATTGTTCAAAGCAGTGACTGAGTGAGACAATATTCGGGACATTTTTATGGCCCATTGAGCATGTCCGCCATAATTTCTAATTGCAGAATACAGCGGAATCTGAGAAAACAAACAATCTGATTGATGATCCAGATCGAGATGTGACGTATCACTGTTTAAGAGAATTTTTTTTTCATTAAGAAATGCTATTAATAAACCTCGACGCTTGTCACATGACAAACTTGGTGTAAACGGTAGGCCAATTTTGTAAACGTTTATTGCAGAAACACGAAACGGTGCCGTTTACACGTGTAAACGTGGCAGCCCTACCTAATAGTAGGGAGAAGTGCCTTCTTCCTCAATGAAAATAAGGGAGAAGTGACAGTCAGATAGGGAGAAGTTATAGCGCAAAATTACGGCATTTTTGTCAGCTTAGAAGCAAATAAGCCATTACAAATACTATTGCCATTAAATGGAAGGAGAAATATGGGCCTCGCTGTGACAAAACCTGTCTTCGGGGTTTCCGACAAAGTGAGTTTCAAACCAGTCTCCTCAGCTACAGAGACTAGCTAGAAAATTGAAATTTCACCTGTAGCAAGTTTCATATTATACTTTCCAAACAGCGAATAACAAAGGTGCTGATCAGACTGGGGGATGCGCAGGCTGGTCTGCGCCTGTGTTGTTCCTGAACCTCCGAAGACATGCTTTCTCGCGTTGAGGCCCATTTGATGCAGTGGTAGTAGATTATGACCACAGCTTGCGTTTTTGTGGTAAAAGAATGAAATTGAGTCTCCCTAAAAAAAAATTTTTATTTTTTTTATTTTTTTAGGGAGACTCCCACTTCTCCCTGGGTCCCATTTAGGGAAAAATTTCGGCCCCTAGGGCGACTATTTCACCCCAGTCGCCCCCTAGCTTATTACCTGTCATTTACCGTAGTTTTGTTTTTGCTTTCAGAGTCTACTAGACCTCAAGGATAGATTTGACCACTTCTTTCATGAATCATTCAATAAAGACAATTTGTTTAAAAAGATGATTTCTAGTGATTTCGAACATTTTATTAACCTGAACTGTAAATCACCGGAATATCTATCACTGTTTATTGATGACAAGTTGAAGAAAGGCGTAAAAGGGGTAAGTGTTTAGGCAGTGATGAGATCTAGTGATTTCAAACATTTTATTAACCTGAGCCCGGAATTACAATGCCTCCTTTATGTTAAGGAAGACTTACGAGGGTCATCCAATAGAGAGAATTTCCTTATAATATAAGAGTTCGTTCCAGTAAAACATCGCAAATGGAATCATTAGGTGGCATAACTTGTTGGGCATGCAGCAGCATATTTAAAACTTTGTCCGAAAGTGAGGCTGTTTGTTGCTTAGCAATAAAAACGTGATACTAAAGCTAACCTGGCCAGATTTTCCTAGCAACAGTAAAATATAGACTTAACAACCAGTCCAATGTGTAGTGTCCTTGAGCAAGACACTTTATCGGCAACTTTGTACTGGTTCAAGCCAGGAACGCCCGTTCTGTCATGCCTGAAAAATTGTTGACTGGGACATAAAGAATCAAAACAAACAAACAAACAAACCTACAGTAAATCTGTGTAAAACGGCCACTCTCAAAAAGACCAAAAATTGGTTTGCAAGACCAATTATCGCTTAATGAAGGTCAAAAGTATTGCAGAATGCTCGAGCATTCTGCATTACTTTGACATTCATTAAGCAACCATTTGTCATTAAGATCTTTGTTTTGTCTAATTTTAAGTGGCCGTTTTACACAGGTTTTACTGTATATCAGGGTTAGCACAGGCCTGAAAAGTACTTGAATATACAGGACTGTCTTGAAAAGTCCTTGAAGATTAAATTTTTTCTTGAAAAGCACTTGAAAAACACTCAAAGGCCTTGAAAAGATCTTGAATTTTACCATTTACAGGAGGATTCAACAGTGTTTTTGGAGACCTAAGTCAGTATAAAATTGTGGTGCCTTTTTTTGGTGCAGCATATGCTGCACCAAATAAAGGCACCACAATTCTATTCTAATTTTCATAAACTAATATCTTTAGAAATGGACTCTAGCATTTCCGAAGTAAAATTTTAACTCGTAAATCAGCATTTTTCTTAAGTTTTCAGTCCTTGAAAACAGTAGGAAAGTCTTTGAGAATTCCTTGAAAAGTCCTTGAATTTTACACAATTTTGCCTGTATGAACCCTGTATATTTTTCTGTGTTTGATCAGATGACAGAGCAAGAAATAGAAGCAGTTCTCCACAAGAGCATGGTCCTGTTTAGATTCCTCGAGGAGAAAGATGTATTCGAGAGATATTATAAACAGCATCTAGCGCGACGACTGCTGCTCAACAAGAGTGTCTCGGATGACTCTGAGAAGAACATGATCTCCAAACTGAAGGTAGGATACTTGTTTCTATGAGAAACAAGCAAGTTTTGGTTGATACTACAGACAGAGGATTTTGCTTAATTTGATATTTATACAAAATTTATGAAACAAGGCTATGCTTGGTTTAATACCATATGCAGACGACTATGCTAAATTTGATATTTATAGGAAATTTATGAAACCAGGCAATGCTTGGGTTAATACCGATTTAGCACAATTTGATATTTATAGGAAATTTATGAAACAAGGCAATGCTTGGGTTAATACCGATTTAGCATAATTTGATATTTATAGGAAATTTATGAAACAAGGTAATGCTTTGGGGTACATACCTTAGTCACAGGATTTTGCATAGTTTGATATTCATAGGAAATTTTTGAAACAAGGCAATGCTTGTGTCAATACCATTATGCATATTCAGAGTTTATATTTATAGAAAAGCAAGGCAATGCTTTGGTTAATACCCTATTTATACCATATTTAGAGGATTATGCACAGGGTTAATACCATATTTATTGGATTTTGTATAGGAAATTTATGAAACAAGGCAATGCTTGTGTTATTACCAATTTAACACAATTTGATATTTATAGGAAATTTATAAAGCAAGGTATACCATATTCAATGGATTTTGCACTGTTTGATATTTATTAAAAATTTATAAAACAAGGCAATTCTTGGGTTAATAACATATTGAGAGTATTTTGCACAATTTGATGTTTATAGGAAATTATCAAATTCCATAAATTTCTTTTGCTTGAAAAAGTAGTTTTCTGATATTTACGGATGGTTTTGTAACTTCAGAAGCAAGACCCACTCATTCTGGGCTTCCATCTATCCGTCTGCATTTCGCTGGCACAGCATTGATTCTTCTTCTCTCCGATCGCTTAGGAGGCATCTTCAAATTACTGATAAATCAGATGGAAACGGATGAAAAAGATAATAGATTTTGATTTCGAACTGGTTTCTCTCCGGAAGTTGCTAAGAAAGAGCCTGGATATTGATTGCAAGCGCTTGTTTATTAAGCAAATATGATCATGATCGCTTAGCAACCGTAGCATACTGTAAGTGTTCAAGCCACTCCGACTGCTTTGAAACAACAACGGCCGCCTAAACACAGAAGTTGTTTTATTATGCCGAATTAAACTAGTTTAAGCCATAATAAACAGCAAATTGTGACACAAACAGTGCAAGTCGGCACCAAAATAAACCAGATTATTGCGTATGTCAATAATCTATATTAATAACATATTGAGAGTATTTTGCACAATTAGATGTTTATAGGAAATTATCAAATTCCATAAATTTCTTTTGCTTGAAAAAGTAGTTTTCTGATATTTACGGATGGTTTTTTAACTTCCACTAATATTTTTGGGACCATCATTTTTTTTTAAAAAAAATCTGCTAATTTCGAAAAAAAAATCGGCGTTCGGAGCACCTTCATGTTTCAACTGTATTTAACATAATAATAGAAATCAGCACTAAAATGATAGTGTATTATGCTAAAAACTGTTATGCTGTTTTTGTTTTCTTTTTCAGACGGAGTGTGGCTGCCAATTTACTTCGAAGTTAGAGGGCATGTTTAAAGATATGACAGTATCAAACACATATATGGAAGAATTTAAAGGTTTTATCAATCAAGCAAATGTAAGTACATAGGCCAAGATAGGTTATCGTTAGAAAGTAGTTACAATTTTAAACTTGAAATGTTTCCACATTTCAAGTTTAAAATTGTAAATATTTTCTAACCTATCAATTTAAACATGTGTTTTGGGTGCTCAAAAGAACTCATTGTGACCATTCTTTTGAGTACCCACAACATATGTTTGGTTTGAGAAATAAGAGAAATAATTTTCAATTTCTCAAATAAAATGTTAGTGATCAGGGCTGGAATTCAACACATTCTTCTCAGAATTGCAAATAGCAATGACACTGATCAGATTGCTTCATCTGCATCTGCACTGTTCACACTGGTAAATGTATACATGGCTTTGCGGGTATTTAGGCGTATTGCCGGTACTTTATAGAGCGGATGTGGTAGGTATTTTCATTTTTTTCGGTACTATTTAGAAAAACATGCCATATGCCAAAGGGACTATAGACTTCAATCATTTTTAAGTACTCAGTATGTGCATGTCCATTTATGTAAGCATTTAGGAATAGATCTGAGTACCGATCGAATAGTTCTATAGTCCCTTTGGCATACTGCATGTTTTTCTATATAGTATTAACACCAATAACTACCACATCCGGTCTATGAAGTACCGGCAATACGCGTAAATAACAGCAAATCGATGTATACATTTGCCAATGTGCTGTTTGTGTAGGCCTTTTAATATACAAGCATGTTTGCGAAAATTTGAGGACTAATATTTGTGTAAAATTGGTCAAGATGATCACCAGAAGCCAGCTGATCTGGATCTATATGTTTTTAAAAGAGGGTGTAAAATGTCAAAAAAGTTATGAGCATGGTGTGCTTCTTATGCCTCCGTTACATTTTCCTTACGACGAGTATACGATGCCCGTACTATGTCCAAATCACTGTTTCCGTGCGGCCTCCGCAGAGAGACCTTGCGATCATCGTACGGATTTACGGGCATCGTGGCCTCTACGATTTTGTTTAACTCCGCACAATGACAAATTTGAAAAAAACGTAAGCCCGTAGCCCATAGACACATCGCAGTGACGTCGTACAATCCCCGTACGGCCACCGCACGGTGATCGTGAGGACAACATATGATTTTAGATTTTTATTTTGGCCCAAAAATGATCGTAGACTCTTGCGATAGTCGTAAGGAGCACGCAAGGTCTCCGCACGATGCCCTTGCTGGGCCCATAAAATCGTACGGACATCGGACAGTCATCCTGCATTAACCCCAAGGCGATGGCACAATGATCGTGCGGTCACCTTTAGGGATGTAACAATACATAGGACTATCGATATATCGCAATAGTAACCTAGGCAATGTTACAGCATCGATAGGAAAGTGGCAATGCCAATAGTATCGGCAATAGTCTTTTAACTATCGCAATAGTTTCAATAGTTTTTAGACATAGGGATTTTCACTTTAAAATTGTTTAGATAGACACAAAAAGAAAGCTAAAATGCAATAGGATGTATATGCTGTTGCATCCCATGCATTTCAGCAAGATTAGTGAACTTTGATAGTATGCTGAAATTTTTCTGTTGTTTCCATACGAAAATTGGTACCCGTATAGTGTTTCCCACAGCCTGAAGAAAGGGCAGGGTGCTTGCCAGAGAAAGGGCACATTTGATGCGTGAAATTCACCCAAAAGGGCACTTTTGTTAGAACAGACTTTACAAATGTGATTTAAATAAAGAATCTTATTTCTGTTAAAGGGTAAGAATAGCTTCTAGTAGAGCATAGGATTCATTGGGATAACAAAAAGTTACTTTATACAGTAAAAATTAAAATAAGACTATTTTTTATATTAAAATGAAAATAAGGGCAGGAGGGGAACCTTTAGGGCAAGAGGGGGGAGCTTTAGGGCAGCAGGGTGCTCCCCCCTGCTATTCCTCTTTATGGGAAACACTACCGTACGTGCAAAAAAGTCCTACTGTATTCTTAATTTTCTCCTTCAAACAGGCATAAATGTTTCAGACAATAGTATCACAATAGTATTGCAATGGTTGCCCACAATAGTAATAGTATCGCAATGGTACTTCCTGCAATGTCAATACTATTGCAATAGTTAGATTTGGCCACAATAGTCACCCCTAGTCGCCTTGCGACGTGTCAACCATTTCCAGACGGGTATATACATGTAGTGGTTATCATCAGCTGTTTGTTTCATGTCAATATTTGTCTTCAGGCAATGTCTCTTGTACCATCACTCAGTGACTCAATATGGACCCAGATCAGTTTGCTGATGGAAACAGTCTAATCAGGGCCCATAGGGTATGCTGTCTGAAGTGCATTTAAAAATATGCACCTAACTTAAAATGCATATGCATTTTCAGGTTGGATAATGGGTTTAATAAATTAGATAAGATAAATAAAAAGTCCAGATATTTTTTTGTATTTTATAACTCTAGGATTTTATTTTGATCATTACTTCAAGGAATAAAATATATGGGTCTCGTAGTGAGAACATGTGACTAGGTCGAACATTGAAATTTGAATGTATGAATGTTCTACAAAATGTATTTTACTGAAAACGAAAGGCAAATGTGCTGAGCAGGCTGGTGGAAGAAAGTGCATTCTGGTCAGTACCTTTGTTGTTCGCATGCAACGACTTCAGTTTTGCTTATGACGAAGATTTTATGTGTTGCTGGCCGTAGAGTGCCTTTGGATGATTAGCCATAATAAAACCATTAGTCTACACTGAATCTACGAGGCGATACAATTATTTCAATTAAATGTGATGTTTTTCAAATTATAAAAGTGTACTATTAATAATGGGTTGTTGTAATATTTTGTGATTTATACTTTATGAAAACTGCAGAACTTAAAAATTGACTTTAAAATACAGTCGACTATCGTTAACTCAACTATGCATAACTCAATACTATCACTTATCTCGATCCTGTTGCCCGGTCCCGGTATTTTCCCCTATATATATTATTGCAATTCTACAACGTTTATCTCGACAACGGCTAAGTCAATAAACTCGTTACGAAAAACTGGTCCCGCTGATCAATTTAAGTGTATTTTACAACGCCTAACTCGATCCCATTTCATAAGAAAAAGACAGTTATTAACTGACCTTTTCATCTGGATATGTCTCCAATTAATCCACAGTTTAAAACGTTAATTATCCCCTTTTAAATTGTTTGATCACTTGGTCCACGTGTGTGACACATGCAGTTGTAAATTAGTGTGTTGTAAAATCACATAATTGAACGCGGTGATATATTGTTTACAACTACAAAGCGGGTACATGTCTATCTCATGTAAGTGATGGTTTTAGCTAATGTGTCATATTTGAGCAATCTATCGAGTACTAAGCCTGTCCGATGACTGCTCGTTTTAAATAAGGCCAAAGAATAATTTAATTGTTTCTCGGGCCATTTTTTTTATTTTTGAAAACAGATGCAGCGTTTTATTTCAGGCACTGGACAGTTGTGCGTGTAATGCTATTGTCGGACATTGGTCATGTCACGACAAAGAATTAATACATTGGGAAGAGCAGACGAAAATTAAAATGTGCATATACACTGTCTGTTGGGGCTTAAACATATGACGACGTACGAAAGGCTGAAGCCTGCGACCGCGGGACCACTCACCGATGAAAATGCTTTGTTTATTATATTTTGCCTTAGATAGTGAAAAAATGGCCATAATGCAGTGGTACCTGAAAAAACGTTTCTTTTTTCCCCTTTTATCTTTTTCTTATTTTTTTTTAATTTCAATTCCCAATGTCAATTGTTTCTTGGATCATTTCACCCCACAGTTCATCAATGTAGTAGCTACTATTAACGATCTATTAACGGACGAGTTGAACGTGGTTATTTCGCCCCAAAATTGTGGCTATACGTCATGATATTGTTACCTCGAACTACTGATAACTCGACAAATTTTGCTCAGTCCCTTGAAATTCGAGGTATCGAGAGTAGACTGTATACACAAACGTAACAAGCTGTATGGTATCATGAATCCCATACCTTGGGACCATGTTCAACTAAAAACACTAGCCTCTTCATAGCACGATTTGCGATCACATGACTTTGAGACACAGTTCAAATATATATCCAAAAATGAACATGGATGGCCGTTTAAATTCATGCACATAATTAAACGACAATTGCACAGACAGCGTACCAACTCCTTGCGACTTCCGCAAGGTCATCGTGCGGGCGGTGTGCGATTTGTGAAGTTAACATGATGATTGTACGATAACCTTGCGGTTGTCGTACGATATCCGCAAGGTCTCTGTAAGGTTTTGTCCTAGTTTGTCGCCGAAAGAAATCATAAGGTGATCGTAAGTAATGTAAACACAGACGTCGTAGCTTATAGCCGCCTACGATGCTCAAAAAATCGTAGAGAAAATCGTAGACAAATAAATCGTACGACGAAGGTAGCAAATGTAACCGAGGCATTAGGTTGAATTTGTTTGAAAATGTTATGAGTATGGTGTGCTTCTTAGGTTGAATATGGTTGAAAACGTTATGAACACAGTGCAATTTTAGGTCGAATATGTTTGAAAAAGTTATGTGCAGGTTGATTCCATGTTTGGAAAAGTTATGTAGACAGTGCACTTTATGTCGAATATGTTTGAAAAAGTTATGTGCACAATGGACTTTTAGGTTGAATATGTTTGGAAAAGTTATGTGGACAGTGCACAACTTGGGTTGAATTTGTTTGAAAAAGTTATATGGGCAGTACACTTTTTTAAGTTGAATATGTTTTAAAAAGTTATGTGCACAATACACTTTTAGGTTGAATATGTTTGGAAAAGTTATGTGCGCAATGCACTTTAGGTTGAATATGCTTGAAAAAGTTATGTGTGCAATATGTTTAAAAGGTTGAATATGTTTTAAAAAGTTATGTGTGCAATATGTTTATTAGGTTGAATATATTTGAAAAAGTTATGTGTGTAAATTTGCTTTTATCACTTTTTTAGTTAAATAATTTTGAAAAGTTATATTCAGCTTATTAAGTCTTTTCTTGCAGGTGAATCTGTCTGGTGTAGATCTAACAGTACGAGTTCTCACAACAGGGTATTGGCCAACACAGTCAGCGACACCCAAGTGTAATATACCGTCCGCACCAAGAACTGCTTTTGAACAATTTAGAAGGTGAGCATTTACAACACCAGGGAACAAGCTAGGGGGCAACTAGGGCATAATTTCGCCCTAAATGGGACCCAGGGAGAAGTGGGAGTCTCCCTAAAAAAAAATATAATTTTTTTTTTAGGGAGACTCATTTTCATGTGTCACCACACAAACGCAAGCTGTGGTGACGATCTATTACCACTACATCACTGCATTGTATTTCTCCTTCCATTTAATGGCAATAGTATGTGTAATGGCTAACTTGCTTCTAAATTGATAGAAAATGCCGTAATTTTGTGCTTCAACTTCTCCCTATCTGACTGTCACTTCTGCCTAATTTTCCTGGACGGAGAAGTCACTTCTCCCTACTGTCAGGGCCCAGCTTGAACCATGCAACTCTACTCTATTTATAAATGTATAACTGGCTATAACTGCTGTATTTACTGAGGATGGATATTGAGGCAAAAAATATATACTGTCATATAGGTCTAAATGATAACAACGAATTTTATGATTGTGAATATTTTCATATCCATTAGTTTTCAATTTTGTTTTGGGTTCTCAGAAGAAATGTCTGATCGAGACGGTTCTTTTGAGAACCCACAACATATGTTTTGGTTGAGAAATAAGAAAAGTAAATTTTAATTACACTTACGCCTGATTGAAGAATCAGTTGCATTACACATTACTATGCACAGGTTTAGATAAACCAAAAAATAAGCGTAAAATTGTAAATATTTTACCTAAAATTTTTAGCATATGTTTTGGGTTCTCAAAAGAACCGTCTCATCAAGATAGTACCGGGCCGCGTAGCGCAGTCGGTAACGTGTCTGGCAACAGATGCGAGTCTGACTGCAGATCAAGGGGTCGCAAGTTCGATCCCTGCCCGGTCCCATACTTTCGTGGAGATTGATCATGAAATAATTTCTACGGTCATTCTCCTCTCTTCCGCTGAATCATTCAAGAAGGGTTGTTGTCAGTTACAAGCGAAAGTATGTGCACGAAGTACTGGTTAACTGCTTGTTCAAGCTTGCCCAGGAAAAGGTGTGGTTAAGTGAACTGACCGTCCAGCCATGACCATAGCTGTTGACTTGGGAAGTAAAGCAACAAAACAAACAAACAAACAAATCATCAAGACGGTTCTTTTGAGTACCCACAACATATGTTTTAGTTGAGAAATAAGAAAATTATTTTTCTGTTACACACTCTTAACTAAAGTCCTGATACTATGTCAAATATTTGTTTCAATTCAGGTTTTATTTGGCTAAGCACAGTGGACGACAACTAACTTTGCAGCCCCAGCTGGGTTCAGCTGATCTTAATGCAGTATTTTACGGCCCCAAGAGGGAAGATTCCACAGAGAGTGTCGGGGCTAGCTCATCAAAGGGACCCAGGAAACATATACTACAGGTGGGTCATTGACATGAGTGAAAGTTTTCAGGATTATTCCTGAATTCAGGGTTTTGAGGCTGACTTTCCATAGAAAGTCAGCCTCAAAAATCTGCATTAAGCAGATTATAATAACTTTTCTGATATATTTACAGTTTATCTTAAGACAATTAACCTCTTAAACTTGAAATATTAATATTTTGAAGGCATACTGCAAGTTTTAAACTTTGAATTTCAAAAGTTCAGGATTTTGGAAAATTAGAACTTTCACCTATGCATTGAAAAATTCATAAATAAATTAAACCCAAGTCACCTTTCCAAAAACCACACCTACTTTAACTCTTTGGCTTTGTCCACTGATGTTGTCGGCTAGTAACCTTTGCAAACAGTTTGAGCCCAGATCAGGCCCGACAAATGTCGAGCCTGATCTGGATCCAAACTGTTTGACACTGTGATGGTATTCTTGAAAATTTTTTTCAAAAAAGATAGTTTTGAAAAAAAATCAGCAGACAACAAAACGCATGAAAAATTACCCAGCATGCAAAGTGGATGTTAAATCCACTAATTGTAAGGTAAACCTTGGATTAATTGTGGGAGATTGAACACATGCGATTTTGTTTGTGGGTCTATGTCACATGCTAAGTTGTCATTGCATTGGTCAGTTACACTTTATCAGATGACTTGTGAGTGACATTCTGGGCATGGTTTGGAAATGTCTATTATTCCTAGTATCCAATGAATAGGCCATGTCCACACATGCAAGACATAACTACTGAATGTCATGTACACCAGACAAAATGATACCAATACACACACCAAGGGGGATGTTATGCCATTTACTATCACAGGTGTATGTGTCAGGCAAATAATAAGACATGCCCCAAAATAGCATGATCATAACTGATGATAACTCCATGAATATTGTTCCTAGCAGGGACTGAGATACAATTCAGGACTTTTTTTTTGGGGGGGGAGGGGGGCATTGAGACATGTCAATAGTAATTTTAATTGTAAGATACTTTGAGCGTCTCCTCAAGTGGGAAACTTACTTGGTAGATCAACGACCGTGTGTAAGTAACACCAAGCACCTGCGAGCATATGTATTCAAGAACTGGACGGAGAAGTGAAGTGAAACCTGGGTGATGTTACCTTTAAAGAACATCAGCATACAGCTGTTTATTATAAGAGCGGCAAACATAAACAAACAATAGCAAACCTCCTTGCCCTTCCAGGCGGAATAACTTATATATCCAGGAACAGTAGGGATGGCACTCTGCAGACAGATTTGTCATGTCGATCCCTACAAGATTGATGCCTGCTTTAGAACACTATCAAAATTCAACCTAATAATGCCCCACACTTTTACTTAAAATGAACAGGCGTAGGATAATGGCGGGCTACAGCCAGAACTCCCTCTTCGAAGCCTTAAGTTAGTGGGTGCATAAAAATGGGCATTTTGTGCGCGCTCTGTATGCCAAGTGCAGGGGGCCGCACTACGCTGACATCTTAACTGAAATGGAGCAAACAAGAGGCTTGTTTTGCACGTGCGAATCAGGTGTGGCTTGCTGTCAATCACAACACCAGTGTCACTTCTGGCAAATGAATTTGATGTTCAAAGCGTGTTGCACGGGCAAGTGAGCTTGGCAGCTGTCAATCAAATTTATGTCATTCATGAGGCCATTAACGGTTTCAAAAATCTAAAGATTCATTAAATGCTTGCTATGAAATTGTTAATAATGTCTTATCCATCAGTTAAAGCGTATGTTATGGATGCTCAAAAGATATGGTTCATTGAGAACCCACAACATACGTTATAATTTAGAAATAATAAAAGTTGTTGGGAAATACACACACTCTTGATTTACTTTCTCATCCTATATCAGTTACTGAGACGTCTTCGCTAGCAAAACAAACACAATATCCAATCATAAAGTTACTTGTGTATTTGTTGTAGGTTTCAACGTTCCAGATGTGTATTCTTATGCTATTCAACAACAGAGACAAGTGGACTTATGATGTAAGTAGGATATGTGCAAAAACAGTGTTCTGCAGTAAAACCTGTGTAAAACGGCCACTCAAAAATAGACAAAACAAAGATCTTAATGACAAATGGTAGCTTAATGCAGGTCGGAAGTATTGCAGAATGCTCCCCTTGGAGCATTCTGCAATACTTATGACCTGCATTAAGCGATAATTGGTCTTGAAAACCAATTTTCTGTCTTTTTGAGAGTGGCCCTTTAACACAAGTCCCTCTGTATATAGGAGGTGAGACAAGTCCCATGTTCCAAGAATGTTTGCGCAACAGTGCTGTAAAACAATGGGGATTTTTTTTTTTAAATATAAGGAAACCAAAAAAATCTTGGGACAATATTCTTATTCCAAGCTTATTTAGACATTTTGAAATTTCATGTGCTAAATGATGCCTTGAAAAGTACTTGAATTGTACAATTATCTGTAAGACCGATCTGTAAGGCATGTTTATAGATAAAATGGTTGTGCCTTTTTTTTTGTGCAGCATATGCACAACAATTTATGCTAAGTTTAGTTTCTAATACTCTGACTAGCATTTGCAAAGTTGAGTTTTAAAATCTGGGTCAGTGTTTTTCATAAACATATAGTCCTTGAAAATTGTATGAATCTTTAGAGTCCTTGAAAAGTCCTTGAATTTTCACATATGCATGCCTGTATTAACCCTGGTTGCACATATTGGTATAGTTCCACAATCAAAAATTTTCAGAAAGTGATAGACCTAGAAAACTAGTGTATTTCTAAAACTAGTTATAGTCCTAGAAAGTCCTTGAATTTCTCATAGCCATGTCTGTACCCCCCCCCCCCCCCCCTTGGTTGCACATATTGGTATAGTTCCAAAATCAAGATTTTTCATAAAGTTATAGTCCTAGCAAACTAGGAGTATTTTTAAATGCCATTGAACAATCCTTGAACCTCACATAGGCTTGCCTGTATGAAACTTTAATTACATATATAGAGGATCTTACATGAGTGCTCATAATTTATTGAATTTATTAAACAAGTTGGGGAAAAAAGCAATAAAATGTGAGGCTTGCTGAGCATTTTATCGCTTTATTGCAAAGAGTTTAATAAATTCAATAATACATGAGCACAAAGGTTAGATGCTATTTATCATATGATATTAAGATAACTTTGAAATCTCATTTCTGGCGTAAAATGTTAAGATTTTGTTATAAATTATTTACGCAACATTGTTATGGACGTCATTTCATAAGGTTACCAAAATCTGTAAACCACTAGTGGTTTATCGATTTTAATGCATAGCATTATTTCACTCCCAGATGCAACGTCATATGATAAGTTTGGTATAGATAAGGGTAATCACTTTCCATCCAAAAAAAATATTATCTTATAATGTTGTTCTAACATGTATTTGCATCTTCCCTTTGAGAAAAAGACATTCTCATACAGGGAGATCATGTATTTGTGTATGTATTCCAAGGAGGCTATAATCATATGTATTATGACTAATGCCTAATAATTTATGTTTTGTTTTGTTATGTTTTGTTATGTTGTATTTACAGGAAATACAAAGTGAGACAGATATACCAGAGAAAGACCTGATGAGAGCAATACAGTCTCTGGCTGTAGGGAAATTAGCACAGAGAATACTCTGTAAAGAGCCAAAAAATAAGGAAATAGGTACTGCATTAACCCATATGGGCCTCGTCGCGAGAAAACCTGTCTTCGGGGTTTCCTACAAAGCGAGATTCAAACCAGCCTGCTCAGCTACAGAGACTAGCTAGAACATTGAAATTTCGTCCATAGCAAGTCTAGATATAATACTTTTCAATAAGTGAATAACAAAGGCGCTGATCAGACTGGGCAGATGTGCAGGCTTGTCTGCACCTTTGCTGTTCGCAAACCTCCAAAGACAGGTTTTCTTGCATCGAGGCCCATAATATAAACCTAGCGTCCTTTTTTGTGGGACAAAGGCAAACAGGGCAAACCGAGATCAGATGCCACAGAATGCAGAATCTTATCAGTGTCTCCACTGTTTGCTCACAGAATGTTTTATTGGAATTTGAATAAAAATGAAAAATACCACTAACACCCCTAAAATTTGAAATAGACTCATCCTACCAATAGAGATAGGAAAGTTCATTTGGCTTAAAAGAGTTAAATGGACCCAGTCCTGAGAAAAATGGTGTTCTGGGTTGGGGACCAGATGAGGTTCAAACTAAAATGATCATCTACAAGCTAGTTAGAACATTGAAATTTTGCATGTACAGTAAAACCTGTGTAAAACGGCCACTCTAAAAAAAGACCAAAAATGGTTTTCAAGACTAATTATTGCTTAATGCAGGTCAAAAGTATGGCAGAATGCTCCAAGGGGAGCATTCTGCAATACTTTCAACCTTCATTAAGCTACCATTTGTTATTAAGATCTTTGTTTTGTATATTTTTGAGTGGACGTTATACACAGGGTTGACTGTACTAAGTTTAGCTGTCATACTCTTCAGAGAGCAAAACAAATAACCTTAAAATGGAGTTGTGCTTTGTTTTTTCCCAAAAAGTATTTTAGGATGCACTTTTTTTGGACAACGGAAAGATGGAGAATTTTTATTTTTAGACTGTCAGTAGCTCTTTATAACTCTTAGACTTGGCCAAATATGTATGGAAAAAATGTTTGATTATCTGTTTTTTATGTATTTCAGAACCTAGTCATGTTTTAACTGTGAATGATCAGTTTACGTCGAAGTTGTTCCGAGTGAAGATTCAGACCGTAGCCGCCAACAAGGGTGAGGCAGAGCCTGAAAGGAAGGAAACCAGAACTAAAGTAGATGAAGACAGAAAACATGAATATCCTTTCACTTGGTTTTTGTGTATACTGTGTGAAACCTATAAGCTAACCCATTTTAATAATTCAGTTATAAAGTCAATGAATTGTATTCACTCTTTCTCAAATTTTCAGGATATTAGAAACGAAAATCTACAGACTAGTACATGTATATCTCCAAGAACCAATATATCGAAGGGTGTGAAATGTGTTACCCATTTTAGCCTAGCGTCCTTTTTATGGGACATCGGCAAACAGTGAATAACCAGATCAGATGCCGCAGAATGCAGCGTCTGATCAGGTTTTGCACTGTTTGCTTACAAAAGGTACTTTTAAAATTTGAATGAAATTGAAATTTACCACCCAACAACCCTTAAATTCGAAATGGATTCGTCCAAATGATAAGGACGGAAAATTCCGTTAGGCAAAAATGGGTTAAACAACCTGAATAAATCGCTTCTCGCAGAAGAAGCAAGTAAAGAGCTGCAAATTTCAGGCCATTCACAAAAATTGATTTCTGCTTTCTCATCTGCTTATGTCGGGAATTTACCTGGGCTGAACTTATACTAAGCAGTAAGCAATAGTGTCAGGCTCAAGGATACAACACAGTGCCTTTGGTGAGGCTCGAACCAGTTACCTCGAGATCTTAAGTCGAGCACTCTTTCATTGAGCCACCCTTCTCCTCAGATCCTTACTTTATGGTAAATGTTCTAAAAATTTAACTGGTTACCAGCCAAAAAGGCCTAGACAGGCAGCCCAGACCCAGATCAGACTGCTTCAGAAAATTATCCTGACAAGCATTTTGTGAATTCCAGCCCTGATAACCCACAATTCTAAAATAACAGAATCAAGGGATTGCAGGTTCGAGCCTCACCGGCGTCATGCGTTGTGTTTTTGAGCAAGACACATTAATCGATGCTTAGTACTGGTTCAAATCAAGAAGACCCGTCCTTCCTGTACTTCCTATTTTTTTCGTACAAATGTTTTTCTCATTATTTCCTTAACCTATTGTACGATAGAAGCTGCCATCGTGAGAATAATGAAAGCCAGGAGAAAACTACAGCATAATGTGTTAGTGACAGAGGTAATGTTGTAAAACTTTTCATTCTCAACTCATGAGCTGACATATGTCAAAACAATGGTTTAAACAAACTCCAGACAACTAAATTCCATGATTTTTCCATGACTTTTACATGATATTTTGTGATTTTCCATGATGCCAAACAATAATACAAAACTGATTTAATTCACTGATAGCCTACATTCCTGACATAGTTTAAGACATGTTGTGAGAATTTATGTGATTACAACCATTTTGAGCGCTTACAAAGCTATTCCAATCTAGGATTTTTAGAAAGGGCCAAATGTCGGCACTTTGTAGGTCAAAATTTTGGCCAATTTCAGGAATATCACAATCCCACACCCTAAAAGCAACTCTGCCAGAGTATTTTTCAGCTTTCCATGATGATTTTTGAAAATTCCATGACTTCCATGATTAAGGTAGAAAAATCAAGATTCCATGATTTTTCCAGAAAAAAGTTGTTTTCCATGATTTTTCCAGATCTGTGCAAACCCTGATAATATCTTATATATTGTCACACTCACTTGAAATATACACAATGTAAAGCCTGTGCAAAACTGCACAGGCTTTATATTTTGTACATTTAACAGGATTGTGCACCTTTATTCTGATGGATTTTCCCATACATAAGGCTGGGATTTTCCATTATATAGTTCAAGGGGTCACAGTTCCAAATAATTATATACCTAAGTCCCTGAAGATTGTATTTACCTTAGCAAATAGTGCAGACCCCAATGAAATGCAGCCTTATGCTGTATTTCACCTGGGTTTTCAGAGGGAGCGCAGTGGCTCAGTGGTAGAGTGCTTGACTCGAGACCGAAGGGCCGCGGGTTCGAGCCTCACCGGCGTCACTGCGTAAGAACATTAATCCTAGCTTAGTACTGGTTCAACCCAGGAAGACCCGTCCCTTTATAACTGAAAGATTGTTGATGGGACATAAAGAATCAAATCAAACAAACAAAGCCTGGGTTTTCACTGTTTGACTAAGTACCCATTAAGGGGTTTCCAGTATGCAAAGGGTTATGTTTAAAGACCCAAAAGGGCCATGCTAAGGTTAACCTTGATGCTACCCGAGGACTCAGGCCTCCAGATAAGAGTGCATATTGGAAAACTATTTTCTTTATTTCACATCCAAAACATATGTTGTGGGTAATCAAAAGAACCGTCTCAATGAGACAGTTCTTTTGAGCACCCAAAACACATGTTTAAATTGATGGAAAAGAAAATATTTACAATTTTAGGCTCATAAAATTTCATCTGGATCTATGGGGCTGCTTTGCTTTTAACTTCTTCCATGCTAGTGGCGACTTTTGTCGCCTGCTGATAACCTTTGCAAACCAGTTGGACCCAGATCAAGTCTGACATAACGTCAGCCCTGGTCTGGATTGAACCCGTTTGACATTCTGGTGGTATTCCTGAAATAATTTTTCAAAAATAGTAAATTTGAAGAAAAAAACAGCAGACGACGAAAGAAGCATGCAAAATTTCCCAGCATCATCATCATCTGGTTTGATTAACGTGCAAGTGCAGGAGCATCTTCAACATCAGTGGGCCCCTCTTCGGGTAACTGGCTAGCTGCACACAGAGCAGATCTTAACTTTGGGTGAGACTGCTGTTTGTTTATTTGTAGCAAAATTTTAAGGCAGTATGCCCTTCCTTTCACCAACTCAGACACTCTCAGCAGTCCAAGAGCTCCGCCTGTACCCTACTGACTAGGGCTGTCGGCTCCACTGTTGGCACCATGAATTAGTAGTACTCTTTCGCTGGACCACTGCTACAGCACCAGAAAGTCAGTCTATTGACTCCAACTGTAAAGCTACTGTCACCCAGGTTGTGTCAGGCTAGTCTCTGGCATAGCTGCCAATTTCTAGTTTTGTGTAGAGGCCTAGAGAAAACTCCTAGATGGATAACCCTCCAAGGCTAATGAGCCCCATATACCCACATGTTACAGGCGGTACTGGCTTACATGGTTACCAGTAGCAAGTGCATCTTGAGAAAAAGACCAATCTGGACCAGGCCTCGAGGTTTTAAAACTTGAGTTTATTCTCAGACTCAAAATAAAGCGCAATGATTGGCTGCTTGCGGACACGTGTCCGCAAGCAGCCAATCATTGCCCTTTATTTTGAGTCTGAGACTGTACACAAGCTTTATAACCACAAGGCCTGACCTAAGCATACAAGAGTTAATCATTTGTTGATACTATTTCAGTGCACAGAGCAGTTGAAGAGTCGATTTTTACCGAGCCCTGTAGTGATAAAGAAGAGAATAGAGGGACTTATAGAACGGGAATATTTAGCAAGAACTCCAGAGGATAGGTATAAGGATCTTCTTTTGATTTCAGTAATTAATGCTTGAGGGAGCGCAGTGGTAGAGTGCTTGACTCGGGACCGCATGTTCGAGCCTCACCAACGTCACATCGTTGTGTCCTTGAGCAGTGGGAGGAGCGCAGTGGCTCAGTGCTTGACTCAAGACCGAGGGGCCCCATGTTCGAGCCTCACCTGCGTCACTTCGTTGTGTCCTTGAGCAGTGGGAGGAGCGCAGTGGCTCAGTGCTTGACTCGAGACCAAGGGGCCCCAGGTTCGAGACTCACCTGTGTCACTGTGTTGTGTCCTTGAGCAAGACCCATTAATCCTAGCTTAGTACTGGTTCAACCCAGGAAGACCCGTCCCTTTATTACTGAAAGCTTGTTAAACTGATGGGTTGTAAAGAATCAAATCAAACAAAAACAAATCTGCGTTGTGTCCTTGATCAAGGCACTATATCCTCTGCTTAGTACTGGTTCAACCCAGGACGACCCATCTCGACATGTCTGAAAAATTGACTGGGACGTAGAGTCAAAACAAACATAATCTTGAGCAGTGGGCAGGCCTCCATATTTTAAAAAAATACTTTTCTTATTTCTTGACAAAAACATATGTTGTGGGTATTCAAAAGAACCATCTTAATGAGCACCCAAAACAGATGCTTAGAGTGATAGGTAAGAAAATAAATTGATTTTATGATTTATTTGGACCTATGAGTAGGTGAAGTTGTTTGTGAAAGTCCCAATGAAAATTTCGTAAAAGTTAAGACATAACACTTTTGTCGTCTGCTTATAATATATAACCTTTGCAAATAGTTTGGATCCAAATCAGGACCAACAGAATGTTAATTCTGATCTAGATCCAATCTTTTGGACACCCTGATAGTGTTCCTGAAAGATTTTTTTTGTAAAAGCCATTGTCAATTTTGAAAAAAAATCGGTAGATGACAACAAATATGAAAAATTATTTACCTCGCATGTAAAGTGTAACAGTTGGATTTCTGTTTTATCTATTTTTAGGAAAGTTTACACCTATGTAGCTTGAGTGATCCTGCTAATGAAGGAATTTTATCGTCATGCCGCCTACCAAGTATAGAGAGATGTCATCTCGGCAAAAAGTCCCATAGTTTGGTTTTTGGCAATGTTGATCTAGACTTGCACATTCTCTTTAACAGAGAAGCATAGCTGATGTTTTTATATCTCCAAGTGGAGATGATGATAGGGTTTTGTCTTGATACGTCCTAAAAATTACTCTGTGCAAATGCACATACAGCAAAACCTGTCTTAAGCAGCCACTCTCAAAAAGACCAAAAATGGGTTTTCAAGACCAATCATTGCTTAAAGCAGGTCAAACGTATTGCAGAATGCTCCAAAGGGAGCATTCTGCAATACTTTCGACCTGCATTGAGCTACCACATGGCTTTAAGACTTTTGTTTTGTCTATTTTTGAGTGATTGCTTAAGACAGGTTTCACTGTAGTTAACAATTAGGAGATAACTGTATTCAAAATTGTCATCTCGGCAAAAAGTCCCATAGTTTGGTTTTTGGCAATGTTGATCTATACTTGCACATTCTCTTAAATAGAGAAGCATAGCTGATGTTTTTATATCTCTGAGTTGAGATGATGCTAGGAATTTGTCTTTGATACGTCCTGAAAAGAACTCTGTGCAAATGCACATAGTTAACACTTGGGTGATAACTGTATTCAAAATTATCATTTGACGAGGTATTTACTGTTGCAATCGTTTACTGTGATGAGTCATTGGAGCTCGAAAACATTAGTTGTGACTGCAAAATTGATATACCGTACCTGCCAGAATGAAAATTTTGAGTACATGTACAGTTGTCCCTATTCTAATGCACATTGTTGCTTGTTATCCGTAAAAATGTTATATCGTCTCAAATTTGGTAGTCTAAACTGCATAAAACCACATAATATAATTTAGCTGTGACATGTGATTTCCAACAATGTGGCATTTTGACAAATGTAGACTCAGACGAGCCTTGTGCAGCTTCCTTTTAACATGTCACGGCTCAATTATGATCATATGATTAATGGTGACAACTTTTTAACATTATCCAAGTAGAAGTCATCTTCCATTAAAAGATTATGCGGGCAGAGCGATCTTAACCCTTGGCATGTTGAGTAGTGAGTACTACTTTCCTCCCCAATTTTTATCTTGTTAACCTGCAGCATTCTAGTTGTAAACAGAGTGGAAAACTAGATCCTGATCAGGTGGCTTTGGATCTAGTTAGTGTTTTCAAAAAAAAGGAATTCTTTGAAAGGTTATATAGAGGATCTTACACATGTTCATGTTTTATTGAAATTATTTAACAAGTTGGGGAAAAATGTGAGGCTTGCCAAGCATTTTATCGCTATTTTGCAAAAAAAAAGTTTAATAAATTCAATAATACAGGAGTACAAATGTTAGATTCTATTTAGCATATGACATAAAAATATTTTGTAATCACGTTTTTGATGTGGAAACTTCAACATTTTGCCATATAGGCGATATTGTTATGGACGTCATTTCATAACGTTACCAAAATCTGTAAACAACTAGTGGTTTATCGATTTTATTGCATGGCATTATATCACTCCCAGGCGTGCCGCCATATGATAAGGTATTATATCAATTGGATTAGACCAATATTTATTTTATGCTTAGCAGTGAATTCAGTGCATATCAAATGTTAATAAATTTGAAATTTTCTATAGTGAAAAAGATAGTATTAATTCACTATGGAGTCTGAGTGATACCATTTATAGCTTTTCACTGTAGCCAAACAAGGCTTTTTGATAATTCTGGGACTGGAACTTTTTCAAAAAAGGGTTTAACTGAGGGTATTGTCAGAGAGAACACTACAGATGTTATGACGTGAATATCAAACCCAATGACCTCACACTTTGGCCTGGCCTAGTGCTAGTTTACACACTATGTCTGTCACATTAAGGCACACTTGAAAGACTTTCTATAAATACTGATTTCTTATGTTTCATTCGTTAAAATGTAATTCTAAACCATTTTCATTGTACAAACTTTTTTTGTACAGTAAACCTGTCTTAAGCAGCCACTCAAAAATAGACAATAGATATATTAATGACAAATAGTAGCTTAATGAAGACGAAAGTATTGCAGAATGCTCCCCTTAAAGCATTCTGCAATACTTTTGACCTGCAATAAGCGATAATTGGTCTTGAGAACCCATTTTGGTTATTTTTGAGAGTGGCTGTTTTAGACAGGTTTTACTGTACCCAATGTTATACCCAATAAATCCACTGAAAAGGTCAATGAGAAACAACCAAGAAAAAAGATTTTACTTTCTGTAATTCTCCTTCAAGTATAAAATTAAAAGAAAAAGAAAATTTACTTTTTTTTTGTTGGGGGGGGGGGGTGTGGGGACTAAATACCAAACATATTTCATCTCTTACAATGAAAATGCCAGCATTTTTACTTGTGCTAGGCATTTTTCACAGCACTCAATGAAATATATTTGGTATTTACCTCAAAAAAGTAAATATCCTCTCGACATGATTTTCAGACTTTTTAAATAAAGAGTTCGAGAAGCAAAGAAATGTGATATTTTCCTTATTTTTCAATGAAAATATTTATTTTGGTGCTTCTTTGAAGAGTCCTGGTGATTTTAATAAATTTTTGTTGAGAAAAAAGAAGGTAGTTATCTGGATTACAGTAAAACCTGTGTAAAATGGTCACTCTCTAAAAGACCAAAAATTGGTTTTCAAGACTAATTATTGCTTAATGCAGGTCAAAAGTATTGCAGAATGCTCCATTCTGCAATACTTTTGACCTTCATTAAGCTAACATTTGTCATAAAGATTTTTGTTTTGTCTATTTTTGAGTGGCCGTTTTACACAGGTTTTACTGTATATCAATTATATCTAGGGCTAGTATCCAAATGACACATGGGATTGTGGTATTATGAAGCTATTGGGTCACTGTATAGGCCGCTCTTTATAAATACTTAGTAAAACCTGTTTACTCTCGACATGAGTAAAAGCTGCAAATGAGGCGTGTAGTGGTTTATCCACTTTGTGCAAGCAGAAAGGGCTCTGGAGAGCCTGCCTGTCTGCGCAGGTCACATATGACATCGACTTGAAAATAGAGGATCATACATGAGTGCTCATGTTTTATTGAATTTATTAAACAAGCTGAGGAAAAGAGATACAAATGCAAGGCTTGCCAAGCCTTGCATTTTATCTCTTTCGCAAAGAATTTAATAAATTCAATAATACAGGAGCACTAATGTTAGATTCTATGATACATAGAGGATCTTACATGAGTGCTCATGTTTTATTGATTTTATTAAACGAGTTGAGGAAAAGAGATAAAATGTGAGGTTTGCCGAGCATTTTATCTCTTTTTCGCAACGAGTTTAATAAATTCAATAATACAGGAGCATGAATGTTAGATTCTATTTATCACATGACATATTTATCACATTAAAATCACATTTTTGGTGTGAAAACTACAAGATTTTGCTATTTTACACAACGTTATAATGGGCGTTATTACGTATCGTTACTAAATCTGTAAACCACTAGTGGTTTATTGATTTGATTGCATGGCGTTGTATCACTCCAAGACAAGGTAAATAAATGTACACATGTGATAAATAAGTGATACTGTGAATTGCATATGTTCTAGTGCATAATGTTTTATGAACCAATCTTGGTTGTTTTATTTCTCAATCAAATCATAAGTTGTGGGTACTCTGAAGAAATGTCTCAATGCAGGGCTAACTCTGGCTCAGTATTTGTTGTAGCAAACACTTTAGCCAAATGGAAAAAGTTGTAGCTAAACGAAATTAACTTTAGCCAAGGTTTTAGCCAGAAAGTAGTATCAAGTTTTTTTTTTGTATTTAACTCTTGACTCTCTTTTTTTGTCTGCTGATAACCTTTGCAAACAGTTTGAACCCAGATCCAGCCAGACATTTTGTTGTATGTTGATAACCTTTGCAAACAGTTTGGACCCAGATCAGGCGCGTCAAAATGTCAAGCCTGATCTGGATCCAAACTGTTTAACACCCGGATGGTATTGAAAAATCCAGCATCTGAAGAATAGAATATGTCAAAAGAATAATGTGTGAAGGAATAAAAAAAAAAAGCAATATTTGAAAATCCAAAAGCTGATCAAAATACACTTTCGCAAATATGCATTTTTTTAACCACCTAGATTGTATGACGTATATTAAATTTTGTAGCCACTCTTCATTTTTAGTAGCAAATGGCTGCAATGGCTAATGGCAGGGTGAGCCTTGTCAATGAGAAGGATCTTCTGAGCACCCTAAGCATAAGGGCCTTATCCCAAGAAAACCTGTCTTCAGGATTCGCGACCAAGTATGTTTCATTCTGACCAGCTCAGCTACAGAGACTAAGGTAGAAGAATGAAAATTTGCGTGTAGCAAGTTTACATGTAGTTATGCTTTTGAGAAAGGCCATAACAAAGGCGCTGCTCAGACTGCACAGATGTGCATGCTGTTCTGTGCCTTTTTTGACCGCATGCAACAACAGGTTTTCTCCCGACGAGGTCCAACTGCTTAGACCAGGTAAGACAGTAATCACCATTAAATCTTTGTCTGCTAGCTGCGACTTTTGTCATCTGCTGACAACCTTTGCAAAAAGTCTGGACCCAGATCAGGACCGACAAAATGTCGGTCCTTATCTGGATCCAAACTGTTTGTCATTCTGATAGTGGAATTAATGCACGAGAGCACAATTCTTGTAAGGTAAGCAAACAGTTGATGTTTATTACATGGGTGAAAGTTTTCAGGATTAATCCTGAATTAAGGAGATTATGATAGCTTCTTTGATTAGTTTTAAGATTATCCAAACACAATTAATCATTTTAACTTTAATAAATTATCAATTTTTGTAGCCATCCTGCAAGTTTCAAAATTTGAATTTCCAAAGTTCAGGATTTTGGAATTTTTTAACTTTCACCCATGTGATTAGATGTTGGCTTTTCAGTGTCTGATCTGGGTCCGTAATAGTTGCTAAAGTCCCATTTAAAGGATGTAATGCATAGATATGGGGTAACATACTTTTCTCTACTAGTCTTGTGGAATCTTCCATCCTCTATTCTTCCACTAAGCTGGCAAATTTCTGAAATTATTTCTCATGTTTTTATTGCCGGACAATAAATACTGATAAATGAAGGTGTGTGATGAGGGGCTTCTTTGAAGCCATTTATCTTTGTGCCATCGCAAAACCAAACCTGGGCTGATCTATGTCTTTGCTGACACACTCATCATTTTGATGGTTATTAACCCATATAAGCCTAGCATCCTTTTTATGGGGCATAGTCAAACAGTGCAGACCCAGATCAGACCCCACAGAACGCAGGGCCCCCACTATTTGCTTACAGAATGTTCAATTAAATTTTGAATAGAAATGTAAAAGACCACCCAACAACCCTTAAACAGAAATGGACTGGTCCAATTGATAAAAGTGGGAAATTCCATTCGGCTTAAATGCGTTAAACCAATCAAAATGATAAATTTGCCAGCAAACACACAGATCAGCTTGGGATAAAATAAGCCACCCTGCTAGAAAATCTGTCTTCAAAAGTTGTTTCTAATATCATGAAGAAAGCCCATGACTGAAAAGTTGAGAAAGAGTGATTCTAACACACCTCGCATATATAGCCAATGGTTAAACTCAGTGATTTATTGGTTGATAAATCACTGCACGGACGCGGCACGGACCGGCGTGACGTCATTCGGTCGCCAGTTTGAATTTCATGACGACATCTATAATATACCGCATTGTAACGTTGACAATAGTCGGCGAAACGTCGTTTTTACAACTACTTGACGTTCAAAATGTACGTAAAAATACGCGTTTCGGTCTAAACAAGGTTGCGGGAAATTCTGCCAGTCTGTTCAAGATGGCGGAATCGTTATAGCCTATGAAGGATTCGTTCATATTTTTAATCTTTTTGTGTGTTAGAATCGAAATAAATTCGCACTGACAGTGATGTGTTGCTTAATATATCACTGTCTGTCGGTCAGTCGTAAGTGGATAAATCATTCGCGCTTCGCGCTCATGATTTACTCACTTTAACGACTGACCTCCAGCCAGTGATATATTAAGCAACAAATCACTGCGAGCGCGAATCTATTTCTTAAATAAAATTCATTAACTAATATTTATGGTTTGAGATTTTTCTTTTGATTAAATCAGCAAGTATAAATATACTTAAAGCCAAAAGTAACTTTACACTGTTATTATATATACCATTTCTGGGTATTGGTGAGTGGTATTTTAAATGTGTTTAATTCATATTAAACTTCAATCAATTACGCATATGACAGTTGAATTTCATGTTTTTACTGTCATAAATGCAACCAAAATACCCCAATGAAAAAAGCAAGGGGCAAAATAAACTTTTTCAAGGTGCATCACTTTTGGATGTGTTACTGTAGCTCTGCGATTGGACAGTTTTTGATTTTAAAGAACCAGTCTGAAAGACAGGCTATTGAATTGGTGTTTAAAGTTCAAATCAGCCCAGATCGCACTTCGAGTAACACAAATTAGAGTTGTGTTTTACGTACAACCCCCCTTTTGTGAACTTTACAGTGCTTTCAATGGAATTTCCTATAAGAAATTGTTTGCCACTTTTCTTCCAAACCGATGGGAAATTTTATCAGATTATCTTGTCACATACTCAAGGCAGAAGTCCAAAAAAATCCAAATGTCATCTGAGATAGAGCTTTTAGCAGGGACTAAAGTTTACTATTGTTTTAATTCAAAGGGAGATAATTTCAAAGTGAACCAACCTTAAGATGCTACCATAAACAAACTATACGTCAGAAACAAAATGTCTTGCAGTATTTTTAATGAGCAATCAATGTCCCTTAAGATAACATGTTCAAATCCTAGGTTTACTTTGGATTTTGTTAGGAAATGCTGATTTTGTGCTTTTAATGAAAGCACAGATAACTCGAAAGAAGATTTATTTACCTAAGTTGTTTTTCGTGAATTAGGTTTAGGGCGGGTACCAGCAACTCATTGCAAAATTTAATTTGGTTAAATCAAAAACAATAAAGATATATTCAGTTGTTCAAAGTGTAAAGTTACTTTTGGCTTTAAGTATATTTCTACAAAGTTTTCTAGTTTTCCATGGGATAAAATGGCTATAATTGGCCTTCCAAAAGGGTCTGGAAAAGGGTCGAAAGTCAGGGAATTTTGAAATATATATTGAGTGGCAACCCTGCTGAGTCTGATCTTAGTCTTTGCTAGGTACGAGGTACAGGTAATTGGTTATGTCAATCACTGGCTTAAACATGTGATGATATTTACGTCCCTTCCGAAGGGGAGGGGGACACATTGTTTTCTTGTCTGAATCTTGTTGAAGAGACCACACCATAATTCATGACCCAGTCGTCAGATTCTAACCAAAATTTGCCTGGATATAACATTGGGGCATAACGAAGAGTTGATGATTAAGCATTTTTGGTGACCTTGGTCCATTTTTTCAAATTCACTGTTTTACATAAACTGCCAAAAGTCAAGCCAAATGGTGATTGCACACACCATTTCTCCAGAACCACTGGCCATCATACAATGGTTTGGATCATAGAATGGGATATCTGTTTCATCTTAACACACAGTGACTTAGTCATAATTTCAAATACAGTAAAACCTGTCTAAAACGACCACTCTCAAAACGACCAAAATTTGGTTAATGACCATTTATCACTTACTGCAGGTCAAAAGTATTGCAGAATGCTCACAGAGCATTCTGCAATACTTTTGACCTTCATTAAGCTGCCATTTGTCATTAAGATCTTTGTTTTATCTTTTTTCAAGTGGCTGTTTTACACAGGTTTACTGTAAATGCCAAGTGGGCACATCAAGAAAGCGAATAACAAAGGCGTTTATCAGACTGCACAGACTGGTCTGCACCTTTGTTGTTCGCATGCAACAAAGTCTGGTTTTCTGGCATCACAGCCCAGTTTAAATGTGGGTTTAAATTTAATCTTACAGTTTAATCAAATATGGGCATTGATGCATCAAAACCTGTCTTCAGGATTTCCGACAAAGTGAGTGTCGAACCAGTCTCCTCAAATGCAGAGAGTAGCTAGAAAAATGAAATTTTGCTTGTAGCAAGTTTAGATATGATAATCAATTTCCACAAAGCGAAAAACAAAGGAGCTTATTGGTCTGTGCCTTTGTTGACCGCAAACCCTGAAGACAGGTTCCTTGCATCGAGGCCAATATATGCCCAGTGGGCACTGCATTTTTTATGTCCAACAAATGTCATTATTGAGACAATAAATGATAATAATATTAACCCATATCCTGCTGATACTTTTTGTCCAGAAAATATAGTCTGCTCACTACGTTTGTTGAATATATTCAAACGCACTCCAGACCAATTTTATTACAGAAGCAAACAGTATGAACCTAGTCAGGCTGCTCCTAAGGAAGCAGTCTGATCTGGTTCCATGTTGTTTGCAATATAGGCATGTGTGAAAGTTTTCAGGATTATTTCTGAATTCAGGATTTTGAGGCTGACTGTCCATAGAAAGTCAGCCTTAAAATGCTGAAGTACGGAGATTATAATAGGTTTTCCTGTTTATATACAGTCTGTCTAAAGACAACATATCATTTAAGCTTGAAATTGTGAATAATTAGTGGGCATACTGCAAGTTTTAAGATTGGAGTTTCAAAAGTTCAGGATTTTGGAAATTTTGAACTTTCAACCATGTATAGGTCACCAAAGTATATGAGCAGAAGAGGGAGCAGACTTCTTGGCAGGAAAACATTTTAGCAGTAATGACCTGCCAGTGGTGGGTCCATCCCACAAGGGTCTTCTGAGCAGAGGTCCAACTCAAATGTCATTAGACATACTCTTTGCCTGTTAGTGTGGTCTGATAACCTTTGTAAACAGTTTGGACTAAGATCAAGCCCGACCAAATGTCTTGCCTGATCTGGTTCCAAACTGTTTCACACTCTGATGGTATTCCTGAAATATTTTTTCGAAAAGATAATTTTAAAAAAAGTCAGATGATGACAGAAGCATACAAAATTATCTATCATACAAAAAGTTAACCCTTAAAGCGCTACAGAAGTTAATTTTAAAATGCCATCTTCTAAAGTCTGCTGCAATAGGGGCAAACAGTGTGGACCCAGATCACACTGCTCCTACAGGTTCTTGGTCTACATACATTGTCAAAAAAGCTTCCAAGACATTACAACAGAGGACAAAAGTAGACGACTTGTTGCAATTGGCCCTTTAAGGGTTAAATATTTCCTCATAGGGGAGGGTATGGACATTTAAATAAATATGCTGTGTTATTGTCAACATACTATGCCCCATACTCCGTAACCCAGGCGTGACCTATTCCGTTACTCCTCATTCTTTGACGAGAAGAAGAGAAATGAGCCGCAACATGAGATTTCCAACAATGTGGTATGTGCAACCAGCAAAGCTTCAGATCAGCCTGCGCATACACTCAGTCTGATCAGAGCCTTTGCTAGTCGCTTGAATATTCTACGACTTTAAGCTACTGGCTGAAAACCATTTGGAGTTTCTAAGCTTAAAAGGGGGCTTCACAGGCTTGTCTGAGTCTATACTCAAAATGCTACATTGTTGGAAAATCGCATGTCACGGTTCAAATGGAATGCGTCACACCTGGTTTACCGAGGATGACTCTGTCCATGCTATTTTAAATGAATGTATTGTAAGTGATGTTCTTTTGAAGGTTAAAATAAATGTGAGCTCTTATTTGTCTTGTCAATTTCACACAGTTGAAGATAAATAAATCAAGAAGATTAAATACATGTACTTTGTTGTTCTACATCATTAACCCTTTTTGGATCAATGGAATTTCCCAGTAAGTTTGATACGGTTAAGTCGGGATGGTCCATTGTATATATTGAGGGGTCACAGGTATATAATTTCCAAAAAGGATTGTATTTCTATGGAGATTGTTATTGTCTTCGCAAACAGTCATTCTAATACACTTGCTTTTGCAACGTGATGTCTGATTGGATAACATGGGATATACATTCACAATTTAATTCTCAAATATTTTTGCTTATCTTGACCTATGCTATAACAGTGTGCTCCTTGGGTTGAATGAGCCAATGGCGGATCCAGAACCCCCCTCCCCGACCCAGGTTTTTAAATATCCTATGAAAATGAAATAACTTGGTCTCAGTGAGACCAAATTATTTCACTTTCATGGGATGATTAAGTAAAATGAGATAAAATCAGCAAAGCGAACAAAACATATGAACCCCTTTTCCAGAAATCCTGGATCCGCCCCTGTGAGCTGTTGTGTATGGAAAATAGTGGTTTGAAAATTAAAATGAAAAACACCTTAAAAATTATTTTTATTTCTATTAAAGCTATTTCAGTGTAAATGCAACAAAAACTGACCAATGTTTTAAAACATTAAAACAATGTTACAATACATTAGTGCTACAAACCAATTAAAGTGACATAACACAACAAACTAGAATTAAAACAAAAGCAAATTTAACAACACATCTAAACAAACCATACTGCCACATTTCTAGAGTCCTTGCTCGATAAGCGTAGGGTGACGAAACAGATTTACAGCTAGAAGTATGAAAGAAAAACCTGTATTTGTCAAATCGGGTGAATAAAGCACCATAACCTGACCAACTACGTAACTACGCTTATTGAGCAATACCTATAGTTTTTTTTTCAGTTCACATTTTAATTGTTTAGATTCACAAACTGTCCTGTTTGTTTTGATTCTTTACATCCCAATTAATATTTTTTCAGTCATGTCAGAACGGGTCTTCCTGGGTTGAACCAGTACTAAGCAGAGGATAAAAAGTGACTTGCTCACGGACACAACACAGTGCCTCTGGTGAGGCTCAAACCTGCAACCCCTCGATCTCGAGTCACACACTACATCTGAGCCAGTGCGCTCCTACATAACAAACTGTCCTGTGGGAGCGCAGTGGTAGAGTGCTTGACTCGAGACCGAGGGGCCGCAAGTTGGAGCCTTCGCGGCGTCACTGCGTTGTGTCCTTGAGCAAAAACATTAATCCTAGCTTAGTACTGGTTCAACCCAGGAAAACCTGTCCGTTTATAACTGAAAGATTGTTGATGGAATGTAAAGAATCAAATCAAACAAACAAACTGTCCTGTTTTTAGTTTGGTTTGATGCTTAACATCCCAGTCAACAGCTATGGTCGTGTCAGGACGGTCAGTTCACCAAACCACACTTTTTTCCTGGGCAAGCTTGACTAAGTGGTTAAACTAGTACTTTGTGCGCATACTTCCGCTTGTAACTGACAACAACCCTTCTTGAATCAGCAGAAGGGAGGAGAATGGCCGTAGAAATGATTTCATGATAAATCTCCGCGAAAGTATGGGACTGGGCCGGGATCCAACTTGCGACCCCAGGATCTGCAGTCAGACACGTATCTGCAGTCAGACATATAACCAACTGCGCCATGCGGCCTGCAGCTGGCCAAAACTGTCCTGTTAAAATTGTAATGAGCATACTGTATGACAAAGATAACAAAATTTCATGAACTGGCCCAAAATTTTGATAAAAGGGCCCCCTCTTTTGTTTGTCATGCAATATTGTTCTCATGGGTGAAAGTTCAAAATTTCCAAAATCCTGAACTTTTTAAAATCAAATCTTACAACTTGAAGTATGCCTACAAATATCAACAATTTCAAGTTTAAATGGACATTTTTCTATTGATAAACTGAAAATAAATCAAAGAAGCTATTAGAATCTGCTTAATTCAGGATTTTGAGGCTGATTTTCCATGGAAAATCCTGAATTCAGGAATAATCTTGCAATTTTTCACCCATGTGTTCTTCATACTAACAGCTGATCAATGCCAAAAAGACTTTTCCAAGATTAATACTGTACCTTTATAACACACCTTGTTATTACATAGATTCGGATATAACAAAGTCATGTTGTGGCTTCCAAGTTTTTGTACAAAGGAATTATAGAAATTGACATTTTCCATAATAATTCCTTTGTAAAATTGTCCCTTTATAACATGATTCAATTATAACACGGTCCATTCCTATGGGCCCCAAAACTAGCATTTTAAAAGGACCACACTGTAACAGTAAGAAAATCTGGAAACTAAAATCAATAAATTTCAATCATAAGAAATTCAAATAAGAGCTAGCACATGATTTTCTGGTACTTATCGTATAGGCAAGCAGCTAAGAGGTTGCAACTCTTGCACTGAAGAAATCCTGCAATAGTTGGACTGTTTCACATGCGTTTAAATGTATTTGTAACATCTTTCAAGCATCAAAACGCAGTCTAACACTATGAATGACCTCATTTTGCAGTGGCAATTGACATCAGCAAGCGTGCGTGTGTTTGATATAACACATTTTTTTAGCATTTACTATATAGGAGAGGCGTGTTAGAATAAAGTTTGTTGCATACACACACTTACAAAGAGACCAACAACAATATGCCCACCAGATCTTCGATACCCGGGGGATGTAATGTTAATTTAATCTACTCATTATCCTCTATAAGTGACCAAGTTTGAAGCTCCTAGCTGTCATAGTTTTTGAAATATCCTATCAAAATTTCATTGTGACCCTTTAAAAGGGGCATAACTCCACAAAGGGAGATAATACAGATTTAAAAAAAAAAGACGGGTCAGTTATTTTTAATGCTGAGTCCATCTATGAAATTCAAATTTGTAACCGACGGAAGGACGGATGGCGCATGGACAGAACCAAAGCAATATGCCCCTTCAGCTTTTTCAAAGTTTGGGGCATAAAAATAGATCAGCTCTAGCAGTGATTTGTTGAGTAATAATTCACTGTTTGGAGGTCAGTTGTAAAGAAGATCAAATCACAAACGTGTAGCCAGAGTGATTTATCTTCTTACAACTGACCGACAAACAGTGAACTATTACTCAACAATTCCCATACTGGAGCTGATCTATTTCGATTCTAACACACAATAAACGACAAAAACACATTTGAAGTCTTCATCTTCTTCCAACTTGCTTCCATTGCACTGAAGAACCTTGGCCAATACTGAGACTATGTTGCATACGTTTACATGTATTTGTAACGCCATTTAAGCTAAAAACGACGTTACACTGCCTAACGCCATGAATGACGTCATTTTCCAGTAACAAATGACGCCAACTAAACTAGATTTTTTATGTTTTTCACATTGATTTTAGGCGATAACTTTTTTATTATTAATTTTATCAAACCATGTTCGCGATGAAAGTTGCAGAGAAAAATTAGCGCCAATTTCTCCAAACGGTTCTAACGTCCAAAATGCTGCAGTTCACTCTGTGCATAGATGCACTCTTTGAGCATTTTAAGCAAAGCGCAAATAAACTAAGTCAAACATGTCAGTCAAAAAGTTGCATTGCACCGCCCCGATTCACTTACAAAGGCGATGGATGGCTTGTTCAAATATATTGGTAATCGCGCCTGATGCGCTCGTGCCTTAAGCTATTGGGGTCATCTCGAAGCTGTCCGTTTAGGGGCACGTGCATAAGAGAAAAATGGCACGTCATGCGAAATCCCAGCTTCTGTACTTACAGATGATCATGCTCAAAGAAGATTCTGAATATGCGCGGTAATTCTTAGTGTGCATACAGCAAGATTTAACTAAATACAGCCATTGAATAACAGCATATATACCCCTTGTGAATATTCTTTTGAGATGAACCCTTTGTGTCACGCCTCTACGAAATTTATCTGTCAATAAATGACTTTGAAATTTTGGCTGAATTCAATGTTTTGCAAAATCTTCATCTATGGGCACAAAAATCTGTTTGCGCCACAAACTTGAGACCTTTTGGAGAAATTGGCGCTAATTTTTCTTTACAACTTTCATCGCGAACACGGTTTGATAAAATGAATAAGAAAAAATTTATCGCCCAAAATCAATTAAAACATAAAAAATCGAGTTTAGCATACACCCTCTTCACGTTTTCAAAACTGTGAATTATTGTTTGATATATCACACTTTTTTAGCAATGACTCTATAGGCGAGGTGTGTTAGAATTTCACATATATAAGGGCTATAGTTTTGCTGATTTCAGGAAAGAGTTCTAAAAAAAAGATGTAATTTTCCTTTTCTCACTCACACTGAGAAAAGTGGCAATGAATACTTTAGGGAGTTTTTCGTTACTTTGCATATGATTTAAATGTAATGCCCGATGTCTTCTAAATAATTAAAATAATATCAATAAAAAAATATATATATAATATGAAATAGGCACACCAAATGGGCAACCAACCACTATTTGATCTGAGAAGATAGCACAGTACTAGTTTATACGGTATTTCTTGCGAGTCGGTACTCATGTGAGTATAAAAAGAGAGGAAGAAGGCAAATGTCAGGAATCAATACAATAAGTATCACACCTGACCCAGAACACCTTATGGGAAAGTGACAAAAGAAGAAAACGTCACATACAGAAGCGCCCTGAGGGTCAGCAAGACTCAGGGCCGTCGCCGTGTATTCCAAAGTGGTCCGACGGAGGAAACCATCGAGTGCCGAAGGTACGAAAGGGTGGAGAGCACTAGAGGGGTATCATTCCACCCTATCGTTAGGGCCCCCCCCCCCCCCCCCCAACGAGATTTTGTTTTAATTTTTAGCGCTTCTATGTTGGTTTTTAATGGGTTTTAATATGTTTGGGCCTAGATTGCAGTCGCTTTGGATCATGCTTTTTTTGCTAGAGTGGAGTGAAAAACCGAATGCTGGACATAATCCTTCATCGTAATGAAGCCGGGGGTTAAACACTTCTCTGTCCACATGGTCCAGGCTTCTTTAAGGCAAATGAACGTTAAAGGAACCGAACACACTTGTGCTAAATTGGAACAGGCAGGACTTGTATATCCGTAACGGAATAGACATGGGCTTACGATGCTCATATATATAAATTCACAACGTTTTAAACATAAATTTACGCCCGATATGTTGTTTCATTTAGAATCATTAGAAAAAAAAGCAAATTGTCAATATGAGGGAAACAAAACTGGATCACAGAAATTATCATGACTTTGATAAATGACTCTCAACATGAGAAAATCCGTCTTCGGGATTTTCGACCATGCAAGACTCAAACCAACCTGCTCAGTTACAGAGATTAGCTAGAATGCTGAAATTTTGCTTGTAACAAGTTTATCAATTATACTTTCCAGAGATTGGACAACAAAGTCGCTGGCCAGTTTGCGCGTCTGCGCAGGCTAGTCTGCGCCTTTGTTGTTGAAATGCAACTACCTTAGGTTTTCCCGCGACACGACCCATAACCCATATCTCTATGACTGCTTGTTTTAACACCTTGGCAATGTCTATTAATGACATGCGCAACGTTCGGAGTGTTTCAGTAAATTGTCGCATGATTAAATAAAATCAGAGGTAAGCTCAAAGAAAAAAAAAACGAAACGAGATAAAGGAACACGGTGGATAGCATACTCAGCCAAAAAAGTGGGTCCAGCAAATGCTGCACCTGCCGGACCGGCGACGCCGGCCTTAGCCCCTTTCCCAAGCTGCAAGACACATACAAGGCAATATGTCAACGGCGAACACAAATAAAGAAGTTCCCCCTTGGAACGGTCAGTAAGAAGTTTAAAAGCTTTGAGTATAAGGAAATAAAATAATCCTGCAAGCTATTTTAAAGGCGCTGGGACCCTTGAACGGAAGTTCCTATTGGATCCCATGAGGATTTGTAATTTGAGCAGCGACATGTGCTTTCCAAACAATGAATGTGGCATTTTGACAAGTGTAGACTCAGACGAGCCTGTGCAGTCTCCTTTTAAGCTTGGAAACTCAAAATGATGTTCAGTCAGTATCATAACACTCATAGAAAATTCAAGCGACTAGCAAAGGCTCTGATCAGACTGCGTGTATGCGCAGGCTGATCTGAGTCTTCGCTGGTCGCACATATCACATTGTTGGAAATCTCATGTCGCGGCTCATTTCAAAGGCGCGACGATGCACGTGGCAGTTTGCGTTTGGCTCAAGACGTTATCACGTCGTGACGTAACGTTATAAGAATTGTGACGTCACGTCATGGGGATCACGCAGCCGCTTGCCTGAAAGAGCTATCACTACTGTTCAAGCTCCTGGTGATAGAAAAAATCCATCAGTCTTATGGCTAAATATGACTTTAATATCAACAAAACTGGCATCTTCGCGATTCACTTTTACTTTTTGTATTTTTTCAAAGTCAACGATGACCAAGACATATTTTTCAACAGTAGAATTAGGTTCTTAGTTCGATCTAGATTGGTTCCCCGTATCCACTCCGTATAGATACCGGAACTCGGCGATACCGAAAAAATTGTCTATTCGTATTTGAAGATGAATGGGCGTGAATAGAACAGAACAGACCCTCTCTAGTCGTAAAGCAACCAACTCTCGTGTTGCCCCGCTTTGCGGGGCAACACTCGGTGGTTGGTTGCTATAATTATATGTTCCTACTTTTTAAAGACTTTCTTCTAAAGGTTACAAGTCTACTCTCGCTCACCTTCAAAAACTCTAAAAAGATATTGCCATGTTCAACCTAATAAGTGCAAATGCTTGGGTGAAAGTCCAAAATCCTGAACTTTAGAAATTCAAATTTAAAAACTTGCAGGGTGCCTACAAAAATGAATAATTTCATGTTTGAATGGTTAATTGCATTTAGGTCATCTGAAAAGCTATCAAAATCTGCCTAATTCAGCATTATGAGGCTGAAAGTCAGCCTCAAAATCCTGAATTCAGGATTATTCCTGAAAACTTTAACCCATGCAAATGCTAATTTATGGATTGTTTATACAATAAGAGACTCATTGCCAAAAAGGGACCAAACAAGACTCAAACCAACCTGCTGAACTACCAAGACTAACTAGAATCATGAAATTTTGAAAGTAAGAGTTTCGCCTTTCAAAATGCATAAAATTCTATTTTATCCAGAAAAACTGAAAAAAATTCTGGGTTTCACCAGTAAATTTAGGTTGAGTCGGGTTACCCTATACACAGGTATTTTTTTGTATTTGGCCTGAGTAGTTTTCCCGCTTGTGCCAGCCCCTACTATTGCACCAACATGACTCAAATTTATCAGCTTCCATTATGATTTCACACATGTGGCATGTGTTGGATCACCGAATGGGAATGGTTCATGTGGTAATGCCATCCTACGAGGATAGAATGTGTGTCGGACCGAGTACTGGAGAAGGTTGGTGAGACTTGAAGTGTAGATGTCGGCGAACCTCGCCATACGTCGGCTGAAGTAGGTCGGGTTTTGGTGGGTGCGGAACATGCTTCCAAATCTTGGATTACACAACGACTTTAGGTGATTTCTACAAAAGAAGAGAAGATACAAGATGTGTTTGTGAAACAATGTCAGGCCTCTAGATAAGAGTGTGTCTTCGATAATTATTTTTCCTATTTCTCCACCAAAACATTTATTATGGGTTACACTCAAAAGAATCGTCTTAATGAGATGGTTCTTTTGAGCACTCAAAACAAATGTTAAAACTGATGGCTAAGAAATTATTTACAATTTTACTCTGAAATTATTTGCCTGTCTTAACATATGCTATACACACATGGAACAGATGCAGATATAAACATGGAATAGAAATGACGAAATTTAACATAGTTTTCCCATACCTCTACAATCAATTAAAACATGCGAGAGTACCGACATTTGCTTAGCAATACCATGAGAATGGCACCCAGTATTTCTGGGAGTGGTCCCATGTGATGCTTGGGAAGAAATTTATGCTGACACAATTTTGCAGTAGTTCCCCTGATGCTCACACATGTGGTAAGAACATTGATTAATTTTAATTTTAAATCCTTAATTTTGGCTTTCAAAAGGAATGTTCTTTGGGGGGGGGGGGGTCATTTTTCTTCTTCTTTCTTCATTTCACCAGTTCTTGTGCTTAATAAAGAGCATGTCATAGACAATTATAGTTGTATTGTTTTGTTTTGTTTGAGGTTTTATGTCCCAGTCAAGGGCTATGGTCATGTCGAGACGGTCAATTAACCCAAACATACTTTTTTCCTGGGCATGATTGACTAAGCAGTTAACCAGTACTTTGTGCACATACTCTCGCTTGTAACTCAGGGTTTGTACGGAAATCATTCAAATGGGAAAACAAAATTCCAGGACTTTTTCAGGACTATTCCAAGACTTTTTTTCATTTTTCAAGGACTCAATTTCTTCCCACTTTGTATAAATCAACGCGAAAAAATGCACCTTTTTTCAGCTGGAAGCGTCAAAATGAAAAGGCACATCTGATTTCTTTGATTCTGACACTGGTGATAAATACCGTGACTACAGCACAAATTGAATAGAATAGAATACGAGTCGCACCTCGCTCTTCGACGTGTATCTAGCGATTTTCTCTCAGTTTTTTTTTGCGATTTTCACATTTTTTTTTTTTTTTTTTTTGACGCATCCCATAAATCTGAAAGGAATAGTTGTATTTTATATTTCTCAAAGACTAATTCATATTTTCAAGGACGATTATACAAAATTCCAGGACAATTCCAGGACAAAAGGCACTTTTTTCAAATTCCAGGAGTTTTCCAGGACCAAGGTCAAAATCAAGGACTTTTCAAGGTCTGTGCAAGCCCTGTAACTGACAACAACCCTTCTTGAATCAGCAGAAGGAAGAGAATGACCAAAGAATTTTTTTCATGATCAAACTCCATAAAAAAGGGGCCGACCGGAATCAAACTCACAACCCCTGGATCTGCAGTCTGGCTCGCTACCAACTGAGCAACAGTGCCCGGTCCAATTATGATTACTTTTTAAAAGAAAATTGAGAAGAAATACAACAACTGACTCTGAACACAGAAAATAAAGAAATATTTATGATGCACAATAAAGCTTTTTGTGCATTTTATATGGGTTGGTAGTGACAGCAAATAAAACCTTTTAACAGTCCATGTGCGGATCCAATGGGGGGGGGGGGGGGGACAGGAGGTCCAGACCCCCCCTAGAAAATCACAAAAATAGAGGGTTTCTTAGCAATATTGATCCTGATCCCCTAAAATCATGCAGCTACCTGCGGCCCCTCTATCTCAGCATGAACGGCTTATAATGGTATTTGGATCCTTCCTCCCTCATCAACTAAAAAAACCCATCAAAGTTGGAACCCCTCTGACAAAACTTTCAGGCAGCTACGGCACATTGGCTTACAACCCTCACGGGATCCCATTTATACACCAGAATGAAGAGATTCTAACATTCATGCTCATGCAAAGCCTCACATTTTGTCACTTTCCCCCAAAACTCATTTAATAATTCAATCATACATGTAATATATGTATCTCACCTGAGCGACGATCTTTCATCCAGTAGTTCTGTTATTAAAGCTTGAATCTCAGGATCAGTATCATCCTAAAAAACATAACAAAAAGTCAAGCTATTATCCCATTGTATACTAGTGGATTCTTCCTTCTCAATCTGGTTTGATACAATGAGCTTTGGATGTTCCATTGTATATATTGAGGGGCAAGGCTTTGAGAACGCTTGTTGACATCGCGAGGCCTTCTCAATTGAAAGGGAGGTAATTTGAAGAGTATGAGTTTCAATTAAACACAGTACGAAAATGGTGAACAGAACATTCAGTTTTAAACCGGTTTCCACTTTTTGGCTTTTAGATCTAAACATTTTACGGAAAAATGAAACTTGTAGCAGAAAACTATACACTATTGCCAGATAAGCTGTTTTAGCAAGGGGACTTAAAATCGGACTTAACATTATGTAACATGTCAACAGGTAAATGTCACCGTACTCGAAAACATTTGTCAACATATATTTTTTTTATTAGCGTTTGAAATTAAAATGCTCAGTAGATCAAATCCTTGCTATGAAATCAGAATTTGTTTCTTTTGACCTCTTGTGGGTAGTCATTAGATAATTTTCAAATAACTGACATGTTTGCACACCTGCTACTGCTAATAAAAAGATCTAATGCTAAAAAGATTGCCTGGTATGGGAAAACCAATTATAACTAATTGCTAAACTTTTTTCCCTCAGTATATATCAGGTAGTGTCTTACAATATGGGTCCTTGTATATACAGAAAATGAAAATGATTAATTACCATCATACTCAAGCAAGCATATATGTTTCGGACAATAGCACAGTATATTTGGGGCCTGTTGGAATGGCAAGTGTTATAAGTGAATTGTGTTATAAAGGGACAATTTTACAAAGAAATTTGAAAAAATTCCATGCTGACAAATTAAGGGAGCCACAAGTTGACCCGGTTATATCCAAATCTGTGTTATAATAAGGTTTTTTTTTTTTTTTTTTTTGTTTGATTTGATTCTTTACATCCCATCAACAATCTTTCAGTTTAAAGGGATCGGTCTTCCTGGGTTGGATCAGTACTAAACTAGGATTAATGTTCTTGCTCAAGGACACAATGCAGTTATAACGAGGCGTGTTACACAGGGACTGCACTGCATCACAATAGTATAGCAGGCCTTTAGTTAAGAGTGTGTACCAAAATATTTTTTTCTCCACCAAAACATATGTTGTGGGTATTCAATGAGACGGGTTTTTTTGAGCACCCAAAACATGTTAAAATGAGTGTTTAAGAAAATATTTACACTTTTATGCTAAAAAGTATGTTTATCTAAACCTATGGTATAGCAATAGTTTCCTGCAATGTCAATACTATAGCAATAGTCATCTTAACACTTATTACAGTGACCTTAACTTTTCTCTTTATTGTTTGTTTGTGTTGATGTTTAAGTCCCAGTCAACAATTTTTTAGTCATGTGACAGTCAGGATATTTCTTGGGTTTAAGCAAAGGATAAAATAGCATGCCCAAGGACACAACAAAGTGCCTCCAGTGAGGTCTGAACCAGTGACCCCTTAATCTCAAGTGAGCACTCACTGGACAAGCATGAAAAAAGCTTACAGAAAATCCTGAATCCTGAGATGTGACATGGTGATGTCATTTTAACATTACAATGACGTCACAGAATGATGTGCGGCTGTTCGTTTTTTATCTTTCTCACAGGCTGGTATGGGTATGTGAGATAGAAATATCTATTGCTCTTAGAAGACTAATATGCAGGCTGGCCTTAGCCTTTTCTTGCACACCAGATCGGGATATCCTTTGTTTTTACCCATGTGAGATATTTTGAGTGACATTTCAAAAGTCATCTTATAGTGTATAACTGACCAATGCAATGACAACTTAGCATGTGACATATAGTCATACAAACAGAATCCATGTGTTCAATCTCCCACAATTAATCTGAGGCTTACCTTAGAGTTAGTGGATTTATGTCTTTGCATGCTGGATAAATTTTCATAAATTTTGTCTGTTGATTATTTCAAAATCATCCTTTTCGACAAATTCTTTCAGGAATACAATCAAGAGTGCAAAACACAGGCCCAACAGTTTGTCGGTGTGTTTTTGGGGAAAGGTGAATTGTTGTTTGCAAACAAAACAACATGCAAGTAGATGATGGTTCAAAGCAAAGCAAGAATCAAGCCCACAAAATTTGGTGTGCAATTCGGAACATAGCATTTTCATTGTAAGAATGTTGATTTTAGTAACAAAAAAACATGGTCCTGCATTTTGAATCATTTTAACATCATATTTTTAGCTTTACCATGGACAGATCTCAACACTAACCTTTATTTCAACTTTGACATTCTGTGAAAGTCAAATACAATGTAAAGCATTACAAAAATTGCATTTTTCTCACAAACAACATAGCTAAAACAGGGTTCGTACAGGCAAGTATGAGTAAAATTCAAGGACTTTTTAAGGATTTCTAAAAGCCTCTCCAACAGTTTTCAAGGACTTAAAGTTACTGAAAAATACTGATCTACGTGTTAAAAATCTACTTCATAAATGCTGGACTGAGACAATGGAGACATTAGTGCTGTAAAATTAGTATAAAATTGTTGTGCCTATATTTGGTGCAGCATATGCATATACTGATTGAGGTCTCTATCAACAGTGCTAAGTCCTACAGAAAATAGTAGAATTAATTTCCAAAGACTTTTCAAGAAAGCCCTCTAAATTCAACTACTTTTCAAGCCTGTGCAGACCCTGTAAAATATTGAAACCTATTTTCATGTTTAACTCTTTCCAAGCTGGGTAATTTTTCATTCTCTGACTTTTTTCAAAAAAAGTTAAGAAACACAAAAAGAGACTGAGTGTCAAACGGCTTGGATCCAGATCAGCCAACTTTCTGCTGGTCCTGATCTGGGTCTTATCTGTTTGCAAAGGTTATCAGCAGATGACATAAGCTGCCATCAGCAGACGGCAGAAATTGCAGCAGATGACCAAAGTTGCCATCAGCAGATGACAGAAATTGCTATCAGCAGACACCCAAAGTTGCCATCAGCAGACGGCAGAAATCGCTAGCAGCGGACGACCAAAGCTGCCACCAGCAGACGGCAGAAATTACTAGAAGACAGCAGAAATCACTAGCAGAAGACGACCAAAGTTGCCAACAGCAGAAGGCAGAAATCGCTAGCAGCAGAAGACCAAAGTTGCCATTAAGCAAACAGCAGAAATTGCTAGCAGCAGACGACCAAAGTTGCCAACAGCAGACAGCATAAATCGCTAGCAGCAGACAACCAAAGTTGCCAACAGCAGACAGCAGAAATCACTAGCAGCAGACGACCAAAGTTGCCAACAGCAGACGGCAGAAATTGCTAGCAGCAGAAGACCAAAGTTGCCATCACCAGAAAAGAGTAAATTTGTTTTCTTTGATTTGATTCCAGTCAACAATTTTTCAATTATGTCAAGACGGGTCTTCCTGGGTAGAATCAGTACTTACAGGTTTCATTCAGGCAATTGAGTAAAATTCAAGGACATTTCAAGGACTTCTCAAAGCATCTCCAACAGTTTTCAAGGACTTAAAGTTAATGAAAAATAATGATCTTAGTGTTAAAATTCGACTTCAGAAATGCTAGACTGAGATAATGGAGACATTAGTATTAGAAAATTGGTATAAAATTCCTGTGCCTATATGCTGCACCAAAAAAAGTACAACAATTTTATACTGATTTCGGTCTCTATCAACAGTGCTAAGTCCTACAGAAAATAGTAGAATTCAAGGACTTTTCAAGGCTTTTTAGTGATTTTCAAATACTTTTCAGGGCAGATTTAATTTTCAAGGACTTTTCAAGAAAGCCCTCTTAATTCAAGTACTTTTCAAGACTGTGCTAACCCTGACTAAGCAGGAGAATAGTTAACAATACCACAACCGGTGCTAGGCTAGACACAAATGGCTAAGTGTGTGCTACATTAGGATTTTATCAGGGGTGTAGAAATACCTTGTTCAACTTGTCTGACTTGGTCTAATTTCATTCAGGGCAAGTTAGAATTTTTTTAACTTGTCCTTGGACACATATAAAAAAGTTAATATAATTCGTTCTTAAGAAGCTGATAAGACACAGACAGTAATCACTTATTACACATGTACTTTCATATTGTTCATTAACATAAATTGATAGTATTATGCTTTAGTATGATTTACAAAAAAATCCAATTCCATGGTTCAATTAATAATCTATGAGGAGCCCAGTGGCTCAGCTGGTAGAGTGTTAGACTTGAGATCGAATGGTCACTAGTTTGAGACTCATGGGAGGCACTGTGTTGTGTCCTTGAGCAAGACACTTTATCCTGGGCTTACATGTAGTACTGGAAGACAGTTAAATGTCCCAATATGACTGAAATTTTGCTGACTAGGATATAAAGCATCAACACAACAATCAATTAATGATTAAGAACTCACATATTGTATGAAAAACAGTGTAGATCCAGTTCAGCTGGCTTCTCCAGAAGCTAGCTAATCTGAATCTACCCTGTTTTTAATAGAGTAAAGATATAGATTCATATTGTTTTCAAATTTCAGCACATTATTAGAGTGCTAAGATAGATTTTTTGACCATTATCTGTTCTTTGGGATTATTTTTTTCTCATTGGACAAGAACATTATAATTAAGGTCATTTATTTGTCCCATGTCAGGTATCAAATTTTGCTATTTCCACACCCCTGATAATACATGCTAATTTATACATAAAAAGCCACACCATGACAAGACATGACCTGGTCAGGCGCCGAGGTTATAAAACTTTTTCATGCTCGACTCAACTGAGCACGAGATTTCAACCGCTCATAACAACTAAAATACTGACAAATAAAGAAGTGTCTTGCTTTAAGTCCCTCATATGTTGTATTTATCATGCTAATAAATGTTAAAATGCCAACAATTGTTTGCATTTTAACATTTATGAGCCGGATAAATTTCGTGCTCAGCTAAGTTGAGCATGGAAAAAGTTGTATAACCTTGGGGCCTGGCCTATCCAAACTGAATATGCTCATTATTTGTGTTGAATGGAAGATGAGGCGCCTTGAACGCTTTTTGCACTGGAAACCAGTAAACAGGACCTTTGGCAAAGGGTGAAGACCCAGATGAAATGCCACAGAATGCAGCATTTCATCAGGGTCTGCACTGTTTGCTAAGATAAACAAAAAAACAATCTTCAGGGACAAAAATACATCAGATTTTGGAAATTTCAACCTGTACTCCTAAAAAAATATAATATACAATCCTAACCTTGTTGCATCAATATGAATGAGAAAATCCTACAGTCCAAATACATGTACTAAGATTGTTTTTACAGTAAAACCTATCAGAAATGACCACTCTCAAAAACACCCAAAATTGGGTTTAAAGACCAATTATTGCTTAATGAGGGTCAAAAGTATTGCAGTCTGCAATACTTTTGACCCTCATTAAGCTACCATTTGTCATTAAGATCTTTGTTTTGTCTATTTCAGGGTGGCCAACGTACGTCACAGTCACGTGATTTTAACAATACGGAACACGCATATTTTCAGTAAACAACCCTCTACTCAGGTAAAAAAAACTAATTCGTGTGTCGCTCATACCTTATATAGCGAAAAACGGTACAGCGTAGCTACCCCTCATTGGTTTCTACTTTTATTCAGGCTTTCCAGCAGCGTCTTTGCAAAAACTAGGAGAAAACTGGGAAAAATATTTACAAAATACTAGGAAAAAACTAGGAAAATCTAGGAAGTTTGAGGCAAAAACTAGGAGCTATTTGGTTACCTTTTTTTACTTTTTTCTACCTGATTAGCACAGTAACCATACACATTCATACTATAAGACTATTAAGCTGACTAAGTTTTCTTCCACAATCAACATGCCCTCTAGCAGACTCTTATTTGAAATTAAATTTTTATAAAGACTATTTTAGGCACAATAAGGTTGTTCCACTGAAATTCTTACAAATATAAAGAACAAATTAACATTAAATTTTCTAGCATTTCTACAGGCTCCTGAACCTTTCCAGCCCCATCTATGATCGATAGAAGGTACAGTAAATCCTTAGCCAGCAAATACAAATTAAGGAAGTAGAAGTCACCCCCACTTCCCTTTCCCACTCCTTGAGTTGTATATCTCACTTTTCTACTAGTGTTCTGTTGATCAGTGTTGAACTGGTCTGAAAGGGGGGTGCGGGGGTCTTCCCCCGGAAAATTTTGAAAACCAAGAAAGCAGGAGAAGCAATCTCTGGTCAATATGCAGGGGCAATTTTACCTTCAGAAAATAAAGAATTTCAGAGGACAGTGCTCACATTTATTGTATGCTCTTTTTAAATATAATTGTAAGATTTAGACAGATAGAGGCATATGTCTGTATCTTACTTGGGTGTATTAGATTTGACTTGTTGACAACCTTATACAGTGACATTAGAATATCAGGACATTATTCAGAAGTCTATAAAACGAATTGATGCAATTAATTAATATTTAACAGCCCAGTTTTTTGCAGCGTGTCCAGCTTAATGTTCGGGAGTTTTGCAGGTTCGATTCCCAGATCTGGCACATTCTTTCACTATAGTTGTCAGTTACTGGTGAAAAGAAATGCACTGAGTACTCCTGCCTAAGAAAAGTAAGGTTAGGATCAACTAGTCATACCTCCATGACCTCAGATGTAAAGCAAGAAATCAACCAAAAAGCATTTACCTTGCTCTTTTTTATACTGCCTAATATGAAACCTTAGAAAAAAAAAAACTGACCATCAGACCACAATAGAGTCTGATTCAATAGTGCAAGAGTCACCAACATTACATGTCAACATATTTATATATACATGTATGGTTAATTTCTTATGTTCAAATGCATGATCTTGCAAAAATAAAAGGTTCCACTAGGGGGCCTGAGTCAATTGTAGTGATCGTAGAGTATAATCCAACCCTCAGTTATCACCTGAGAAGGCTAAACTATGCACCAGTGACACCAGACCACACAAAGAACACCATCAGCACAACAACCTGAAGGTCTTTTTCTGAAACAAAATCTCCAAAACAAATTAAAGGATTATTTTAACTTATCAAAAATTATGAAAAACTAGGAATACTAGGAGGTTTTTGACAAAACTAGGAGTAACTAGGAGCACATTTAAAAAACTAGGAAAAGCAGGAAAACTAGGAAAAACCAGGAACACTGGAAAGCCTGTTTATTTGCAAGTTTCATCTTTTCATGACGTTCAGGCATTTGCGAGTTTATTCGTGTCAACCTTGCTTTTTTCCAGTATATGGGACACACACACGCCCATGAGCGAGTTAAAATATGACGAAATTAAATAAAAGAGGCCTTCGCAAACAGTGAAAGTGGTCTGAATTCTCGCCTAAGAGACAGCCAGGCTTGTTTGGCTCACTGAAAATGTGTGTGTGTGTTCCGTATTTTTAAAATCACGTGACTGTGACGTACGTTGGCCAACCTGTATTTTTGAGTAGCCACTTAAGACGGGTTTTAATTAGTTTGTCTTCCTGGTGTCTCGTGATTGTTGTGTGGCTCTTCCTCGCGGTACCGTGGGTTTGTCTGCAGTTTGTGATTAGGTATTTCCTGATCATACTCACTTATTATTAACTGTATTTTAGTATATTAGCAAACAGTATAGAACCTGATGAAATGCTACATTTCTGTAGCTTTTCATCTGGGTCTTAATTTTTTTGCCATTATAAAAACAGTTTAAGTTTCTGGTAAGGACTGATAGGCATCAATCCAACAACCTCTTAGACGGAAATACTCTACCAGGAGGTTATCCAGACTGGCTTAAAACATGGGTGAAAGTTCAAAATTTCCAAAATCCTGAACTTTCTAAACTCCAATCTTAAAACTTGACATATGCCCACTAAATATTCACAATTTCAAGTTTAAATGGTCAATTGTCTTTAGACAGACTGAAAATAAATCAGAAAAGCTATTATAACCTCCCTAATTCAGCATTTTGAGGCTGACTTTCTGTGGAAAGTCAGCCTCAAAATCCTGAATTCAGGAATAATCCTAAAAACTTTCACCCATGTTAAACTAGCCTTTTCATCTTCCATCCCGTTTAATGCAATGAAGTGGGATTTTCCATTCTGAATTTTAAGGGATCACAGATTAAAATTTTCAAAATATATAGAGGATATTCAAATGTTTTTATTAAATATATGTCTTTTATTTCACGAGTGAAGTGGACAATATTTATATTTCATGAGTGGCGAAGCCACGAATGAAATATAATTATTGTCCACTTCACGAGTGAAATAAAAGACATATTTAACAAAAAACATTTGAATTTACTTTTTATTATCTACAAATTTCCCATAATCTTTTAAGGTTAAGAGAAGCGAATCTTACTTTACATTAGCTTTTGTTTTGATTTTCTGGTTGTAGCAGAGGAATTTATAAAAGCTCTTTCTTTTATTAAGCTTCTAAGCAACTCTGACTTTTTGTTTACGTTTCCATAGAAGTAAGAAACACCAATAGTTGTTTCCCTTAAAAAAGAAACAGATATGCTTCTCTTCGACAATATTGAGAAAATAGAAAAAAAGTAGTTCCAATCTTACCGTTTCTCTCCCGTGAAAATATCAAATCTTGTATTTTCACTGCTGTGAAAATACACGTTTTTATATTTTCACGGCTGTGAAATATATGCATTATATTTAATCAATATTTTCCTGTATTTCATTACATAGTAGATAATAAACTGCATTTCTGTGCATTAATAACTGTTTAATCCTTGCAAGCAGTGCAGACCCTGTTGAGATACTTCATTCTGTAGTTCAGGCTCTACACTGTTTGCTAAGATAAAACTGTTTGCTAGGTCTATACATTTTTTCAATGTATCTTTTAACTGGTTTCCCATCTAAAACGGGTTAATTGTTAATGAAAATAATTGATAAATAAAACATGAGAATATCAGAAGTTAGTTTGTCCTAATAAGAGCTCTCTAACACAAAGGTACTGTTTAGTATGGTTTAACCTTTTACTCCATAGGCTATTCTTAGATCATGACATCATTTTCTATTTTCAGACAACATTGAAAAAATTCAAGAAAAAATTAAGGGAATTTTTGAATACTTTTGAAAATATTATGGAAAATAGAGCATTTGCTCTTTTGGAGCAAACGCTCAATTTTCCATAATATTTTCAAAAACATGATATTCCAAGGCGCCAAAAGGTGTTATTATCGAGAAAAGGGTTAAACAAAAGGGTGCAGGGAAACAGAGAAAACTAATCACATCTAGAAAAATAAACCTTTCAACACACCATTGAGCCCTAAAACATAAAAAGCAAATAATTGTGTACATAAAACAAAACAACAAGATTCCATCACAGGCCATTTTCCATCACAGGCAGTTTTCCATCACAGGCAGTTTTTGGTAGAAGACTAACCAAGTGTATACTGTGATTCAGTCATAGCACCCATTATGCACAGTATGCATATATGCATAAATAGAAATTATTTAAGAAATGAAATAGATTTTTGGAAATGTTCATGGTTATAATTTTTACAAAAATATTGTATTCTTATGTATGAAGATCTGTTTACCTTTATAAATAGTGTAGACCCTGATGAAATGCAGCATAATGCTGCATTTCATCTGGGTCTTCATTGTTTGCAAAAGTACTCATTTAGGGGTTTACCTAATACAAAGGGCTAAACCTGTCTCTTAGCAAGCACCTAAGTGACAGGTAAAAACTGATTTATAATATGTAATATACAAGAGTATGTTTTAAGCCTAATAGAGGAAAATTTATACTTAAGATGTCATTTAAGATTAATGGCAAAATTTTTGTGTCGATGCTTTCAACCCAGTCATCTAAACAGTCATTTTGGGACATTTCCTGGGTTGAACTTGTACTAAGCAGAGGATAAATACAGTGTCTGGCTAAAGAAAACACAGAGCCTCTTGTGAGTCTCAAACCAGCAACCCCTCTATCTCACGACTAAGCACTCTACCACTAAGCCACTGCCCTCCTCTACATGGGTTAAAGTCATAAAAAAATCAAGAATCATGTAACAAAATCAGCTACTGTAGTATAGCCCTTCAAATGGAACACTGTTTTATGACTATAACATCAAATCTTAAAAATGTGAATTTTATATTTAATTGGAAATATATATTTAAACCAATAAACCCTAATCAAAAATATTTTTTTGAAGTTTGCATGCATTTTCATAAATGCTGTGATAGGATGGAATTTTAACATTCTTAATGTTTTGGGCCAAATAATATTCCCCTCTAGTACATTGAGCGAAACGGATCAATGAATATCAGTTGAACATAAAACCATGTATATGCTAATATAAGATAATTTACAACAATGCTTCACTGGTTTTAAATGTAGCTACATATTGGCTTGCGTTGCCGATTATCAGCCTAGTCAATAATGTTTCAGTTATTATTTCTAAATTTGTCACAAAAATGGTGACCCAAAGAAAGGCCATTATTCGTAGACCTATAAAAGCAGCTGGGATTGCATCGTAAGTCACACAATTTGATGCCTTCAACAAGATAATCATCTGCTGTAATCTCTAATGGCAATTTTACAGAGCAAATAATGGTATATCTACCCCAGGTGTGTTGCACTGACAGTACAAAAATAGGTACTGAATGGGTATTTTCATACTAAAAAAACTAAGTTATTTATTTTTACAAGATATCAGAGCCGTAAAATAGATATCATTCTCCGCCAAAATTTAAATCTAGTTAGGGTTTTACTATTTCTATGCCCATGCAAACTTTCAGTGTGAAGTAACCTTAATGTAAAATTTTAAAAACGAAAAACTGTGTTCCATTTGAGGTGCAATATACCAGTAGAACAAACACTATATGCTAATATCAAATTGCTTAATACAACGTAACACAATATCTAAAGCATCCAATAGTATAATCCAATTTTGGAGTGAAATAATTATCACATACACAAAGTACTGAAAAACATATGGGCCTCATCATGAGGAAACCTGATTTTGTTATATAAAAAAAAAACCATGCTCAACTCAAATGAGCATGAAATTTCAACTGCTCATAAAAACTAAAATAACGTGAGACGTTTACGCACCAAAAAAGTATGTTTGCTAGAAAAACACTAATAATTATCATTTGGGGGGGGGGGGGGGGGGGGGGGTACATATTTCATGTCTACCTACCTAAAATTCGAAGTTTCAATTCTTTGAAATAAAACCTTAATAAAAGTTGTGTTTTTTTGTCCCTAGGACTTCGAATTAATGAGATCGACTGTAGGTCACCTTAAACCTACAGCTTTGCCAAGCTGAAAAAAAATGGTGTAAATCCAGATGAGATGGCTCTGACATAAGACAATTGTCAAGTCAATACGATTAAGGACTTTTTTTGTCATAGACCAGGGCTTTATCTGCCATAACTGCGGAGCCAAGTTCCGGCCCCATTCCCAATGGAAAATAGCCACCTTTTATTCAAATTGCATCTAAATTTTCTCAATTAAGTAAAAAAAAAATTATTTTTTTTAGAGACCACTACAACTTATGAGAATTAATGAGCATATCAGAATGTTAGTTAAAAACTTGTGCCTGGCATGAAACAATCTAAAATAACTTGATTTTTAGGAAATTTTGCCCCTTAATTATGATTTATGTCGATAATTTTTCCCAATTTTGACGTTGATATATTTTTCCCAAATGCTGGCTTAGGGCCTTTTCCCCAAATTGCTGGATAATGCCCTGTAGACTAATGTCTAGTGAAATAAACGTACCTGAATCTCCTCCAATAATTGTTGTAATACTGCTAACCATCTTATTGCAGAATTGTAATCTTCTGAGTATATTGTTTCAACTTCCGCCTGGAAAATTAAAGGCATTTAACATGTTAAAAAAGCAAACAAAAAAAAACCCCACCTTTTTGTGGCTTTTCCATGGGTAGTAACCAGTACTGGGCCGGGAGGGTTTATGATTTATATGTGTATTTTATGACGGGAGCACCCAAGGTTTTATGGAGAAGCCGGAAATCGTACCTTGGACCCCTGGTTTAAAAGGCATAGGCTTATCCCCATTCACCACGGGGGCTTTTTTAAAACATTGATGCAAGTAATTGCTCCCACTTAAGAAAAGTATTATGATGTCAGACATTTAGGCAGCCATCTTGATAAACATACATTATGTTCAAAGTTATGAATTTGGCATTTTGGGGCAAAAAAAGGAGCACAGTAAAACCTGTGTAAAAAGGCCACTAAAAAATACACAAAACAAAGATCTTAATGACAAATGGTAGCTTAATGAAGTTTGAAAGTATTGCAGAATGCATTCTGCTATACTTTTGACCTGCATTAAGCGTTAATTGGTCTTGAAAATCAATTTTGGGGTTTTTATTGAGTGGCCATCTTACGCGGGTTTTACTGTAGTTGTAATTTTCTAAAGAAAAGTAGAAAATAAAGTAGAAAGAGGTCAACAAGTAAGAAACTATAGGACTACTTGTAAACAAGTCTTTACTTACCTCTAATTCAGGAATTATAGCACCAGTCCTCCAGCCATGTTTTAAAGACGGATCCTGTAAATGTAACAAAAGATATATGAGTGCAGTTCCTTTCTAACACAATGTTTGTGGGTCCGAAGGAATAAACTATATTAAAAATGAACAAAATAATAAAGGGACAATTTAACAAAGGAATTATAGGAAAATGACAATTTCATGGTCTGCCTATAATTCCTTTGTAAAATTCCAAGGTAAAAAATTTGGGATTCACAGCATGACCGTGTTATATCCAAATCTGTGTAAAAATGAGATGTGTTTATAAAGGGACTGAACTGTGCTATGATCACTCTAATGTTTAAAGCCACAATGGCAGTCAGGGATTTTTTTGTGTTCTCATGCCCTATTCCCAATGGAATTTAGGTGACTTTTTTTTCAATTGACATGTGAAAAAAAAAATCCCCATCTTGGGATTTTCATTTAGTCAACACACACAGATGCTACATGGTGATAATCTTCAATTTAATGGCAATAGCATGTGTAATAGCTAATTTGTTTTTTTATTGACCAAAAATGAAACAATTGTGCGCTATAAAAAATTTCCCAAATTAGGGGTTTGCTGCACTTATTTTCCCAATCTAAAAATTGCAAAAAAAATCCCAGGCAGTTGAGAATTGTTTAAAGCCACAATGGCAGTTGAGAATGACTGTCTCAATTGACCATTGAGCTGAGTTAAGGGTCCAATTTGGCGAAAGATTATGTTGTATAAGGTGTCAAAAATGATGAGCTTGTACCACAGAATAGAACAGTACCAGAGATGACATTATGAAAATCGGGCCCGAGGTTATAAAACTTTTTTCATACTCAACTCAGCTGATCATGTAATTTATCCTGCTCATAAATGTTAAAATGTCAACAATAAATCAACATCTGAGAGACTTGAAGCAAGAGACTACTTTATTTGTCGGTATTTTAGTTTTTAAGAGCAATTTAAATTTTGTGCTCAGTTGAGTTAAGCAGGAAAAAAGTTTTATAACCTTGGGTCCAGGCTTTTTTTTGTAAATGGTCTTAATGCAGAAATACATTCAATTTTCCTATTGTATACAATCAGTGTTACTCATAACTGGAGCAACAAAATGAATGTGTGTTTTTTTATCTAGACTCATGGAGAAGGATGGATGCAGATCTAGACTGACCACAGATTTTGGTCCAAACTGACAACAGACGAATTGTTCCAATCGGCCGAGGTCCGAATCATCCACAGCCATTCCAATCGGCCGAGGTTCGAATCATCCACAGCCATTTTGTTCTTAATTGTCCAGATCCAAATAGTCCACCAGGCACCATGCAATAAGTATCAAAATCTAAAGAGCTTGCCAATTTGGTATAAATAAGTACTAAATTATTTGAATTTGAAATAGAAGTAAGAGCAGTTATCTAGAAAGAATGTTAAAGCTGCATAGTCTGTAACTTTTGATCTTTTAATTTTAGAACTAATGTTTCTATTTTTCAAGAACACAGTAAAATAACTAAAATTCAGGTAAACATTTTACCAATTTCGTAAATCTTAACAAATTATCAGTATCAAAACAACAGCATTTATGTTAAAATTAACTGTCTATAATTATTGGAGGGACGCAAATAATTACCAACAAGAGAAAAACACACCTGTTTTATAAGATAATTCACTTTTCCGTGCAGTTTTCAGCTATAGTGACCAGATTTATTGTGAAAACATAGCTTAATTCTACTTTTACAAATTATTTAAAAAGAAAATAAATTTTTTTGAAAAATATCAAAAGTTTCAGACTATGCAGCTTTAAGTGCAGGACAACAGACAAATTACTCACAGCTAAGTCAGTGTAGACATGATCACCAAGATATAATACTTTTGAACCATACCAGCCTGTCATCTGGCGAAAATTAGAGTAATTACCCTGAAAATAGATTAATAGAAGAATGAATCACAAGTATTTCCTCAAAGAATTGAATTTATACGCATTTGATCACATCATGAGATGTAATATATGTCAGTTTCAAGACAAAAACTTAAATTTTCTTTTTATTTTCTTTTTCTTTTAAAAACGAAAGAATTATTTGTACTATTGATATCAAACATGACATCCAATAAAGGCCAGATTTTTATTATTAGTTGATTTACAAGCCCTCCCACTGTAAATTTCTGGAGAGTAGAGAAAAAATAAAATTTGATTTCTAAAATTATTTTTTATTCTATCCACCGACTCTAAATATTATTTGTTTTGTTGAAAAAAAAAAAGTAATTTTGGAGGTTCTCTGTGTATTTTTGAGAATGACACTGTTGAAAGTGATTGTCCTGTCCAGATTTTTAGAAAAATGATGAAATATTTAATGATTTAATACAGACTGTTGGTTTACCTTACTAGTTTTACTGTATTTTTCTGGTGATATTAAAAAAAAATGAAAAAAAGGCTCTGAAAAAAAAACCCGACCCTAAATCTGAAAAAAAATTCGCAGAAATCAACTAATAAAAAAATTCTTGCCTTACTGATTGTCTGTCTTCCAACAAGAGCAGGATGAACTGGAGATTTGTGAAATTACAGTAAAACTTGTGTAAAACGGCCACTCTCAAAAAGACCAAAAATTGTTTTTCGAGACCAATTATCGCTTAATGCAGGTCTAAAGTATTGCAGAATGCTCCAAGGTGAGCATTCTGCAATACTTTTGACCTTTATTAAGCTACCATTTGTCATAAAGATCTTTGTTTTGTCTATTTTTGACTGACCGTTTTATACAGGTTTTACTGTAAAACTTTTACCCATTTCAGATATACACTGATTTCAATGTAAAGTATGAAGTAAATAGAGGATCTTACACAAGTGTTCATGTTTTATTGAATTCATTAAACGAGTTGAGGAAAAGCGATAAAATGAGAAGCTTGCACAGCATTTTATCACTTTTTCACAACAAGTTTAATAAATTCAATAATACAAGAGCATGATTGCTAGATTCTGTTTATCATATGGCCTAAAACTACTTTGAAATCATGCTTTTTTTTTTGCATGAAAACACTAAGATTTTGCCATATATATATATGTGACGTTATTAAAGCCATCAATACATAACGTTACCAAAATCTGTAAACCACTAGTGGTTTATGGATTTTAATGCATGGCGTTATTTCACTCCCAGACGTCACATCATATGATAAAAGTGATTTATTATAAATACAATGTACCTGTAACCTTTTAACCCCTTACAAGAGTTGACTGTTTTAACCCTTGGTATACTTAAGAAATGAATTTGATTTTTGGAATGTTCATGGAATCATGAATACTTCGGGTCTCTTGCAAAGTAAGTGAAGCCGAAGGGCTTCATGTTAACTTTGCAAGAGACCCGAAGTATTCATGATTCCATGAACATTCCAGAAAATGAATTTATTACTTATATTTACATTTCATTATAAATAACTAATAAATTAGAAATTATTTATAATTTAGGAGACAAAACTATTCTGTATTTAATATTTAATCATATTAACGCTTTTGTTGGAGTGTAAAACAGAAAAGCGGAACAGCCAGTGTGAACACAGACAGCCAATGGAGCAAACAAAAAGCTTGTTTCGCACTTGCGACTCAGGTGTGGCTCGCTTTCAATCACAACACCAGCCTAACATCTGACGAATGAATTTGATGTTTGAAGTGAATTGCAAGGGCAAATGAGCTTGGCCGCTGTCAATCAAGTTTGTGTAATTCATGAGGCTATGAACGAAGATTCATTAAAGGACTGCTTCTAAAATGTAAATATAGACTAATGAACTCTTCCAAGATATAACAAACCAATAATGGCCCATACATAAAGGGGACACAGGTTAGATTTTCCAAATTAAGATGCAGGCCCCCAGATAAGAGTGTGAAACCAAAAATTATTTTTCTTATTTCTCAACTAAAGCATATGTTGTGGGTACTAAAAAGAACCGTCTCAATGAGACTGTTCTTTTGAGCACCCAAAACACATGTTTAAACTAATGGATAAAAAATAATTGCAATTTTACGCTAAATTTTGTTGCTTAACTGGCTCTATGAAGATGTACTTCAATCCAAGAAGATTACGTTTAATGAGGCTATTACTCAGGTTAAAGATCAATATTTAACATTTAGGGGTACATCTATTCTGAAAAATTCAGGTCCAAAATTTAGGGGCCATGGAACATGTGTAAATAGGCCCCTGCTAGTGTTTTTCCTTTAAGAATTGTAATTAAAATTAATACCTATACAAGAACCATAATATTTCGTAATAGATGACCTAAGTAAACCCCCGTCCATGCTAATTCCTGACATATCCTCATTCCTGTTTTGAAGACTGAAAAGATTCAGCTTTGCTGGCTTCTCTGATGCCAGATGATCAGGACACATACTGTTTTGCACTCGGCTCATAAATGCATTCCCATAACTGGTATCTTGCAAATTAACTAGATAAATTTGGGGAGGAGCGTAGTACAATAAAAGGGAGCGCAGTGGCTCAGTGGTAGAGTGCTTGACTCGAGAGAGAGGGGCTCCGGGTTGGAGCCTCACCTGCGTCACTGCGTTGTGTCCTTGAGCAAGACACATTAATCCTAGCTTAGTACTGGTTCAATCCAGGAAGATCCGTCCCTCCATTACTGAAAGATTGCTGATAGGTCGTAAAGAATCAAAATCAAAAGTAGTACATTTAAGATACCCAACTTGATAAGGATTAATTTAAGGCTATGAATATTTAGTTACCTGAAGATAGACTTTACCCTTGACTAGATTTCTGACACGTTCCCAAGACTCTTCATGACTTCTTGGGTCATATATTCTGAATGGCCTGTAATGAAAGATAAATACAGTAAAACCTGTCTTAAGCGGGCACTCAAAAAGAAGACCAAAAATTGGTTTTCATGACCGATTATCGCTTAATGCAGGTCAAAAGTATTGCATTGTGAGGTTTTAGTATTCTGATGGATTTTCCTATTCAGATAAAAACAATAAGGATGGGATTGTTCATTATATGCTTAAAATGGGTCACAATTAGCAATTTCCAAATAATTATGTACTGCAGTGTCTAAGATTGCATTTTTCATAGCAAACAGTGCAGGCCCGAATGAAATGCCACATCTTGTGGCAATTCATCTCGAGCTTCACTGTTTGCCAAAGTATCCCTTTAGGGGTCTCCAATATACAAAGGGTTAAGAACAAATGGGCCAGAACATGAAATTTGGGTAATTATCTCTTATACCCAAACATATCCAGCATGGCTAAAGGTCTAAATTTTGATCCGACCTTTCAACAACATCCATTCTTTAGTATGAAAGCAGCAAATGACCTGGTGTAGAGTGTGTGCATATGTGCAGACTCTACAAAGCTTTCATTTATAGACAATAAGATAGGTATCAAAATCTTACATGCTGGCCTATATCACTCTTGCTCAGAATAGCGTGTACAGTAAATATACTCAGTGTCAATGAAAAGTTACCAAAAGATCCCATACACTTAACATATAACAATATTTAGTTCATTTTGAGCAAAGAATTGCCGATACTTCAGCACTCAGTTATAAGGCATAGAATCCCATGCATCACCACTATGGAAAACGGTAACCATCACAACCAAATGCATTATACCCATTCCTTGACGGACCCAAGTAGTTTCCATTGCATGGTATAGGTAAATGCAAAGTTTTGGTGCTACCTTAAGGTTTGATCCTCATTTTTTGTGTTAAATGGGATAATTGAAACTATTTTGGAGGCATTTTTAATGAAAACATCTAGGGCATGTACTGGCATGTTGTCTTCTGAAAATATGTATTTCAATTCTGAAAAACTGCGAAAAACATAAAAAACATGTGCTCCTGGGGATCATAGTTCTAGGGTTCATGGAACTGTTTTATCTCTCCAAACCAGTATGTTGTTGACCAGAAACCCGACTGTAAAAGTATTATATATATTTTCCAAAATATGGAAATTTAGATACTGGTAGCTTTTCCCTGACGCTCAGTATATGTTATTTGGGAGATAGTCAATTTATGAACATTTCATACAAATATGGGGAACTGTCTTGCTTTCAAGATAAAGCTTAAATATTTTTGGGAAACAATAAATTGTATTTTTAAAACATTGTGCCCCAACAATATTGCTAGTCCATTAAAAGGGTACTCTTTCTGAAACAAGGACCGTAACTCTTGTAATATTTTTGGAAATTTCTACACAAGTAATCTGGCAATCCAGCTGAATCCACTCATCATTCTTATCAGATTATCAAGTTTCTTTCAAAAATCACAAAATTTCATGTTGAGCACCAAGTGAGCTAAAAAATCAAAATATCACACACAGACACATGCAGTGGACAGACTTAGAGACAACAGGGCCTTTTCCAGCTACTTTGGGAAAAGAACCCTGGCTTGAATTGGGAAAAATATGTGGCATTTTGGTTATTTTGGGAATTTTTTAGAAGTGTAAACTGTTAAACAGTAAAAAAAAAAATCACTTATATGCATGATTTTATTCATGTGTATATGAAGAGTTGTATCATGAATGTATCATATCTTATTACTCTAACAAATGTCCTGTTGTCAATTTTTTTTACATACTTCATAAGTTTCAATTTCAATAGCATCATCATCTGAACTTGAATCATTACTAACTGTTGCTGATTTAGATGGTGGTTCTACACAGGCGGTTCTACATAATCACTTCATACATCGGCAATAGTCTCAGATGACGTAGTGTTACTAGACTTGACATGAGGAGGGTAAGATTTTTTTGAGCTTCAGATTGGGAATTTTTTTTTGGAAATTGGGAAAAAGGAGCATATTTTGGATTGGGAATGGGAGGATATTTTGGATTGGGAATGGGGCCTTTTAAGGGCCCCTTGTGATAGAGAGAAAAGGCCCTGGACAATGTGAAAGTATACCCGACTTCAAACAAAGTTTGCTAGGGGTATAATAACAACAGAATCTAAGATGAAGATCTGGCCACTAAAATAATTTTTACCCCCAAGTGGCTATGGTTCTCTTTATCAAGAAAGTTTAATTAAAATGACAAATTACCTGGTAGCTTCGTTGAAGAATTTTGGTTTCCGAGCACGAACTACAATTACTTCAAAGAGATCTAACCAGTCATTTCCCACCATATACTTCATACCAGCATCTCTGGAAAAGATACACTGTTCAGACAACTCTAGCAAACTCAAGTAGCCTGTTAACCAGAGTTCTGATATCAACAGAGTTGAGTGGCCTATTAACCTTTTGTATACAAATGAACTCTGATCTGTTTTGTTACAATCAGAAGCCAGCTGATCAGGATCCACATTGGTTTCAAAACAAGTTTAACAATTACGCCCAAGTCAACATTTTTCAGTCATTTCAGGACGGTCTTTCTGGGTTGAACCAGTGCTAAGCAGAGGATATAGGGTCTTGCTCAAGGACACAACGCAGTGCCTACGGTGAGGCTCAAGCTTTGGATAATCTTTGAAAGTATGAAGTATGAGCACCATTTGATAAGCTCAAAGTAAGTGACATGTTAACCCATTTAAGCCTAAGGGACTTCCCTACCCTTATCAGTAGGACAAGCCCATTTCCAATTTTAGGGGTGTTGGGTGGTATTTTTCTTTTTTTCCAAAATTTTAATAGAACATTCTGTAAACAGTGAAAATCCTGATCAGACACACCTGGGTCTGTACTGTTTGCCTGGTATGTCCTCTAAAAAGGATGCTAGGCTTATATTGGTAAATGTGTGTTAAATTTTCGTTTCTTTGGTTTGTGGTTTTACATCCCAGTCAACAGCTATGGTCATGTCAAGACGCTCAGTTAAACTAACCACACTTTTTCCTGGGCAAGCTTGACTAAGCAGTTAACCAGTACTTTGTGCACATACTTTTGCTTGTAACTGACACCAACTCTTCTTGAATCAGCGTAAGGAGGAGAATGACCGTAAAAAATATTTCATAGTCAATCTCCATTGAAATATGGAACAGGACATGATTAAATCCACGACCCCTGGATCTGCAATCAGACCCACTACTGATTGCGCCTCAGGGCCCTGTGGTTGGGCCTCAACGCGAGAAAACCTGTCTTCGGGGGTTTGGGAATAACAAGGCGCAGACCAGCCTGCGCATCCGCGCAGACTGACCAGCACCTTTGTTATTCGCTTGTCGAAAAGTATCATATCTAGACTTGCTACGAGCAAAATTTCAATTTTCTAGCTAGTCTCTGTAGCTGAGGAGACTGGCTTGAAACTTGCTTTGGCGGAAACCCCGAAGACACGTTTTCTCGCAAAGAGGCCGGGTTAATGTGTGTGTTTTTTATGTTGAATACAGTAATAAGATATACTTACATGAAAGGAAATCCACTGTTTGAGATGAGAAATAACTTCTTTCCTGCTGCCACCAATCTCTGGAGTAATTCATTTGTTTCAGATTCTTTCTCTAAATAAAGTCCTGTAACAAAAATGTTTACAAAACAGTAAATCAACATTATAGATATTTCCACTAATAATCGCACAATGTGCATAAAGCCCTCCTAAAACAGTTTATTGTTTACTAATATCCGACCGACTCACTCGAAATGCTTTGGCTGTTTCAGAGAAATCATTTGTTTTTATTCAAATTTTAGACATGTTTTCTTTATATTTGATGTGTTTTTAACACATGGGTGACAGCAAACAAATTGTTTTAATTTAAGGATGGCCTAACAATTTTTATAAAAATTCAGAAGCCCAGTTAACCCATATCAGTCTAGCATCCTTTTTGTGGGACATAGGAAAACCGAGACGCCACAGAATGCAGCATCTGATCAGGATCTCCACTGTTTGCTTAAAGAATGATCTACTAAAATTAAAATAAAAATGTAAAATACCACCCAACAACCCTGAAAATGGAAATAAACTGGTTCATTTGACAACACTTTTACAGTGGGAAATTCCATTCGGCTTAAATGGGTTAATGAGTGTATTTGGGTAATTAAAATCATCCAAAAAGCAATTTGAATTAAAAGTGTGTGTACTGTAACACAAATCTTGATGATCGATATTCATTAACTGCGTACCATAATTTACCTTATTTTCTTTCCTTGTGGGTAATTATACACATTCATCCATATTGATTTCCTCTGAAGCACTCTCACAATTTAATTATCTTTAAATTATTTTCATTGTCAGCAGGGGGGCAAAAATATTTCAATATTGCACTTGTCCTGCAGGACGAGTGACTTACAATTTTCATTTGTCCTGCAAATAAATGCACTTGTCCTTTAAAAGCATATGCAATAAAGAACACAAAGGAGTAATATGTAAATTAAATATGAATTCCTCGAGTAATTCTTTGGGATAAATTACTCGTCCTTTCTAGATTTCACTTGTAATAATGAGCGAACGAGTGGAATTTTTGTCCCCTGATCAGTTCTCCTTCACCATCATTAAAAGAATGCCCCGATCAAATATTTTTTACAATAGTGGAATGAGGAGCAAAGTCGTAGAGCTTTAGACTTGGCATTGAAGTTAATTACTGGAGGCACTGTGTTTTGTCTTTGAGCAAGACACTAATATCCTCTGCTTTGTACTGGTTCAACCCATGAAAACAGAAAATGTCTCAAAATAACTGAAAAATTGCTTACTGGGATGTTATGCATCAACACAATACAATAGTGGAATGACAATCCTTTTTTAAAATGGCAATTGGGAAAACACATTTTGTACATTGTAAGAGTCAATACGTTAAAATTAGAAACACCCTTTTCTGGAGGTTCGACTCATTTTATCAATGTTTCACTTCAATACAAAAAGGTTTAACCCTTGTAAACTAGTGTCAGTGACTCATAAATGCGTACTTTGACAAATAGTGAAGACCCAGATGTGGGTCCTTACTGTATGCTAGGACAAAAGCGAACTTCAGAGGAAGAAATACAATCACAGGTTTAGATAAACTAAAATTGTAAATATTTTCTTACCCATCAATTTTAACATATGTTTTGGGTGCTCAAAAGAACAGTCTCATTGAGACGGTTCTTTTGAGTACCCACAACATATGTTTTGGTTGTGATATAAGAAAATTAAATTTTCATTACGCACTCTTAATTGAAGTCCTGACAATTTAATTTGGATATTATACCTATGACCTCTTGATATAATATCCATTTTATTATATAAATCATATGCCTTTTTGAACTGTCTGTTTTCTGGCAATCTGATACAGAAAGCAGATCAACAAACTGAGGTTTTCTGCTTCCATATCACTATCCTTTAAAAAAAAGTCTAACACGGTTACCTGTTGAGCAGTGACGTTACGTAAAGTAAATTTCAAGCATGGAACCAGAGATGGATAACATAATCACGTAACGTCAAGAAACGAAACAAAGGCAACCATGCCCGCAATTTTTCTGGATTAAAGACCAAAAATATTTATAAAATCAGAATCATGTCAGAAAAAAGGTATATAATAAACATATTATTATAAATGTAACTGGATCTGGCGTACAGTATCATGTCTCGTGGATTAGCCCATATAATCGGATCACCCTCGTCTTTTCGTGTGATCCTATGATATGAGCTAATCCACTAGATGTGATACAGTACGCCAGATCAAATTACTATTATAACAATATGTATGAACCATCCCAAAATAATTGTATCAAACCACAAGGAAGAATCCATTTAGTGCACAAAAACAGAGAAGCTCATTTACCAAGATTTGCAATTATTTTCTCATGTATCTGGCCACTAGTATGGACCCCTTGTACAGCATTCTGAAAAAAAGATTTAAAAATTATCTCAATGCTAAGTTTGTACTAAATACTCAGACATCAGGCCAAATAAAGTGTGTTTCGGGTAACGGGTATGAAAATTTAGGTAGGTATGGCACACATATTTTTCTTTAATTATTCTTTTTCTGGAAAAAAAAGTATATTTTTTGCATTTTGAAAGGCAAAATGCCTTTCAAAATGCATAAAATCATATTTTTTCCAGAAAGCCTGAAAAAAAATTCTAGGCTTCACAAATAAATTCCGGTTACCCTAAACAAAGGTATTTTTTATTTTGGCCTTCGCAAAGGGGAAAGGGGAAACTTGCACATAACCCAATACTGGTGTCCTTTTAAGAGATATTTTCACTATTTATAAAGATGTCAAAATACTCAAAACTTTATCCCTAAGGCCTAAATGAAATATATGTGTGGTTCCGGTTGCCGACCGTGCCTATTTAAAAACCTGCGACCCTAAACATTAAAATGGTGTTTCTGTAAAAAAAAAAAAAAAAAAAAAATCGAAAAAAAGACCGTTTTCCGTCGCTGGTGCTGCCATGTGCTGTGTTCAATCTATATGCCAATAGGGCCCATATAATCTATAAAAGGGTTCATTCAGAAAAAGAAGGCGCCCTCATATAAACAGGTGATAAAACAGTCAAAATTTACATGTTTTTTCCCCGACTTTATCGGAACTCCATTGGTCACGAAAACTAATGACATTTGTAACTGGCCTTTAAAACACCAACAAAGATCGAACTAATGTGAAATATAGTCACTTTTGGATATATACCAAGCTCCTTTATCTAGTTTTACCGATAAAAACACGAATGTAAATTGTTAATATACGGAAAATAGATTGCAAAAAAGCCGAAAATCGTTACATATTTTCGTACCGCGTTAGATTCGTACCACGCGATTTCGGCCCCAGTATCTATCTTTCTTCTTTACTGGCATCGATCAATGATGGTAATTACGCCCAGGAGTGCTAATTTTGAAACTTGGTAAATAAACAACGAACTTTGACTGTGTTTGGAAGAAATGAGAGAGCCTTCAACTCATCTGTTGTCTGTGTAGTGACTGCATTGGAGAAATAATATTTCAAAGTGGGAATAGTAAGGGGGAAAAACTTATTCTTCAGGACTTTCCTATATTTCTTGGGGCGTATTTCTAGTATCCAATGTGATAACCTGGTAACTTTTGAACTGTGGGCAGGTTCAAGTACTTGTCTTTATATTTTCAATAGACACAGCACCACAATGAAACCTATTGAAGAGAAGGAAAGAAGACCAATCCCTACACTACAGACCTCAAATGATGGCCACTCAAACTCATTGAGCATTTCGCTAAACACTACTTGCATTTCGCCTGCTGCAGGTCCAACGGGCAGCTGTCCTCAGAACGTTCTCAATTCAATCTAGTTTTAGAGTGAGGGTTTCAAATCAGTGCTGCATACTCAAGATTATAAGACGAACCAAAATTAAACAAATGCAGAATCCAGGACAAAATCCATCCTTGTGGCTTCAGCTGCTATACATCCCAAGGTTTTGGTTCTGTTGTTGTTGATTCATTGTTTATCATTGCTCCCGATGTTTGTGGGTTTTTTTGTGTTTGGTCCTTGCTTATGTAATGCAGTACTTAATGTCCTTTCTAGTTTTTCACTGAGGAAGAGAGCGGTGGTTACTTTACTTTAATTGTGTTCTTATTGTCTTGTAGCGGTACATGAAAGTATGTTATGTGTCTTTCCTCAAAGTGCTGTGGGTTGGTCTATGGTCTGTGATTGTGGCATTTCCTCAGTTTCCTGGTCTAATTCTCACTTGCTTTTTCGTGTTGTCAGTGATGTTATACCAAGGTATTTTATTGACTGAACATTTTCAAAGGTTGGGTTGTGTAATGAATAATAAAAATGAAATTGGTTGTGATGCTTATGCCGTCAAGTCACTCTCATAGAGTGACATATGGCTTCATTAAATTTCAAATGCCAATCAGCTTCCCACTGTCCTGAGCCTGGAAGGTCTTCTTGCAGGGTAAGACAGTCATGAAGTGAATATACAGGACCCAGTTATCTGCGAACAGAAGATCGGTAGACATCAAACTTGTGACAATTGCCTTTCAAATGGGCCAATCGCGTGTTCTAGATTGAAAATAGTGAGTATGAACAGAAAATACCACAATCACAAACTGCAAACAAACCCATGGCACTGTGAGGAAGAGTCACAAAACAATCATGAGACACTGGGAAGACAAACAAAGCAAAGGAAATCAGCTCTGAACACTGCATCATGTGATGAGAAACACAGCACTACTGCATATAGAGGCATCATCATGTTTCATAATATAAAAAAAGTCAATTTAGTATATTCATATTAAATCCTGGTAGACATACGTACAAGGCATTTTTTTCTTTTTCTAAGGTGGACTCAAATGACTGGTTTCAGAAATGCACAGTTAAACAAGCAAAACAAGAATTTCTGACATTAAAATATTAATTGATCTATAATATATCAAAATATGTTTATTGACTCCCTTGTACTACATGTATATTCTGTATTATATTTTAGGCCGTCATGCGCTTTTAATGTTATGTCTTAATTTAATGTTAGGGCCTACCTACCTACCCTAATTTCTTTTGGCAACCAACAGGAACCACACATATATTTCATTTAGGCCTAAGTAAGGTAATTTAACTACTTTTAGCTTTGTTTTTGGTTAGCGCCAGAATCTTTTTATTAGTTGATTTACGGGAAGATTACTTTCAGATTTAGGGTCGGGGGTGGGGGGGGGGGGGATAAAAAAAAGCTCTGAATATGACTAGTTGACTGGTCATTTTCAGAGCTTTTTTATTTAAATATCTCCAGAAACAAAACAGTAAAGCTAGTATGGTAAACCAACAGTCTGTATTAAATCTTTAAATATTTCATTATTTTCCTAAAAATTTGGACAGGACAATCACTTTCAACAGAGTCAATCTCAAAAATACACAGACAGAACCTCAAAAATACTTTATTTATTTTTCAATGAAACAAATGATATTTAGAGTCAGCGGATAAAATATAAAAATATTTTTTACTTTTTTTTTCTACTTTTCTTAAAATTACAGTGAGAGGGTTTGTAAATCAACTACTAAAAAAAATCTGGCCTTACTATTAGTATTGCAGGGAATTGCCATAAGGTACTTGTCCATAGAAAGTATTACTTGTCCCATATTAAAGAACTGATTTTTAGGGCACACAGACCTGAGTAAGGGGACAAAAATTCCACTCGTCCACTCGTAATTACGAGTGAAATCTAGAAAGGACGATTAATTCTCCCCACAGCTCTCGTCCTGTAGGAAGAGTGCTTTGGGATGAATTACTTGAGGAAGTCATATTACATATTACTCCCTTATGTTCTTTAGTGCATCTTCTTTTAAAGAATGGTGAATGTGTTTGCAGGACAAGTGAGAATTGTACGTCACTCCTCCTGCAGGACAAGTGCAATATTGAAATATTTTTGTCTCCTGTGAGTGAAGCCCTCACTGTGCTTAAACAATATATATGTATTTATACAGCCTTTACCATCTTTAGGATGAAATATCTTGTAATGTGCAAGGTCTACACTGATGTTGGTGGTATAAAATAGTTATACCATGTTTGTCCATCTGTACCTAAGGTAATCCACTCGCTAAAGCTTGTAGATTCTCTCTACGTACAGGAGGACAACCCATGGTATATCTATTACATTAACTCCTTTAAAAACAATATGAAACCAGACATAACTATTAAAAACAAGTGTAGATCCAGATCAGCTGGCTCCTGAAGAAGCCAGCTGATCAGAATCCACACTGTTTTCTACACAACATGCAAGTTGATAATAATTACCAAATATGAAATACAGAATTGTAAATTTATTTTAACTTGTCCCAGGACAAGTAAATAGAAATTTGTATCTTGTCCTGAATGAAATGGGACCAGGTTGGACGAGTCGTGCATGGCATTACCACACCCGAGCAGTATTGTCATAAGCATGGGTGAAAGTTCAAAATTTCCAAAATTCTGAACTTTTGAAACTCAAATCCTAAACCTTGCAGTATGCCCACTAAATATTCACACGTTTAAATCGCCAATTGTTTTCAGACAGACTGTAAATAAATAAGAAAACCTAATTATAATTCTTCCAATTCAGCATTTTGAGGCTGACTTTCTATGGAAAGTCAGCCTCAAAATCCTGAATTCAAGAATAATCCTGAAAACTTTCATCCATGCATTAGTGATCATATCAATGATATTTAAGTTTTATTTGATTCTTTGTGTCGGATGAAAATGCTCCTTATTTAAGGACTGCAATTCGGATTTTTAGTTTTCAGTGAAAGAGCTTTTCAGAGACATTAAAAAGTTAATGTTTTTTCATCATCCAGTGCAAGCTTAAAATCTGAATTTCAATCCTTATTAATGTATTTACATTTTATATAAAATATCAATCAAATATTTCAAACATCTTACATTTCATACATTTCTTACATAAACCCACTTGTTACCCGTATAAAATGATTTAATATACCTGTTACCCCTAAAATTGGAAATGGACTCTTCCCAGTTTTGTAAGGATGGAAAATTCCATTCAGCATATATGGGGTTTAAATAAAAGCTATCCAGTTATACTCACCCTAATATCATAAAACACATACTCTGGATCATACGGTATGTTGTTACCTATGAAATACTGAAAATAAAACAGACATGATTAGATTTCAAGGGCTGTTACTGAAAAAATGTCAGAGTGGAAAGATGGCATTCTCCCCCTACCCTGCCCTCTCACATCCCCTTATCCCACTTGTTGAATTTAATTACAGAACTACAATATTTTTATTAGAAAGGTATTTGTACATTAAAACCGGCTTCATACTGGCAAGTACCAAAGATCCAGGGGTTGTGAGATTGATCCCAGCCCGGTCCCATACTTTCATGGAGATTGATCGTGAAATATTTCTATGGTCATTCTCCTCCTTCACCTGATTCAATAAGGGTAGTTGTCAGTTACTTGCGTAAGCATGTGCATTATGTACTGGTTAACTGCTTAGTCAAGCTTGCCAGCAAAAAGTGTGGGTAGGTGAGCTATCCGCCTCAACATGACCATAGCTATTGATTAGGATGTAAAACCATAAACCAAAAGTACCAATTAATTGCCACTTCCCCCCCCCCAATACTTCTTGGAGCTAAAACAGGAGTGTGCATATCTAAATTTTAAAGGAAAGGACAATGATCAAGGGAGAAGGTTCAAAATATCGCAAATCCTGAACTTTCAAAATTCCAATCTTAAAACTTGCAGTATGCCCACTAAATATTCACAATTTCAAGTTTAAATGGTCAGTAGTCCTTAGACAGACTGACGATAAATCAGAGAAGCTATTATGATCTCCCTAATTCAGCATTTTGAGGCTGACTTTCTGTGGAAAGTCAGCCTCAAAATCCTGAATTCAGAATATCCTGAAAACTTTCACCCATGCATGATTCACACTGTTTCCAACCAACAGAGGGAGTTCACAATAATCATTCAAGTCAGGAGACTTGATTGCTTGGTTTTGTTTGTTTGTTTGTTTTGTTTTGTTTTCTATCCCAAGTCAACAGCCATGGTCATGGCCGAACGGTCAGTTCACCAAACCACACTTTTTCCAAGGCAAGCTTGAAAAAGCAGTTAACCAGTACTTTGTGTACATACTTTCGCTTGTAACTGACAACAGCCCTCCTTGAATGATTCAGCAGAAGAGAGGAGAATGACCGCAGAAATTATTTCATGATCAATCTCTACGAAAGTATGGGACTGGGCCGGGATCAAATTCAAGACCCCTGGACCTGCAGTCAGACTTGCATCTGTTGCCAGAGACATTACCGACTGTGCTACGCAGCCCAGTATTTTAGATTGCTTGAAATTCTAATTGTAGCATATTAATTCATTCAGCATACTTGTCATGAATGACCCAGGACCAGGTATGAGACTTCCGGTTTGGTTTTTCCACATCCCTTGGTAACTGTGTACATGGGTGAAAGTTCAAAATTTCCAAAATCCTGAACTTTTGAAACTCCAATCTTAAAAACTTGCCGTAAGCCCGCTAAATATTCACAAATTCAAGTTTAAATGATCAGTTGTCTTTAGAAAGATGTATATGAACAGGAAAACCTATCATAATCTCTCTAATTCAGCATATGAGGCTGACTTTCTATGTAAAGTCAGCCTCAAAATCCTGAATTCAGGATTAATCCTGAAAACTTTCACCCATGCATGTATATGCTAACTAGTAAATATATGGGGCTTGACACGAGAAAACCTGTCTTCGGTGTTTGCGAACAACAAAGAAGCAGACCAGCCTTCGTATCCGTGCAGTCGTTATTCACTTATTGGAAAGTATCATATGTAAACTTACTATAAGGGAATTTTTAATTTTCTAGCTAGCCTCAGTAGCTGATGAGACTGGTTTGAGTCTCGCTTTGTCGAAAACCCATGAGACATATTTTGTAACATCGCCATCCATATACTGTTTGTTATAAACTGTGGTTTGTATAATTTATTTTTAAAGTAACAACATCTCAAGAACAGATGCCTTAATCCCCATGTAAAGTTGAAGAAATTTTGTCAATATTCACACTTACATCTGTAACATTAGTTATCAGGTTCATCTCAGGTGGTGCAAACATGTCCACAAGCTGAAACATTGGGCCCTGAAAGAATAAATAATAAGGCCTAAATTCAAGTTTTATTTTGTTTCCCCTTACCCAACCGACCTTGAAAATAGGCCCTACTCAAAAATATCATTTCAATTTTCAGTCAAGAATATATTTTTTTTAAATTTCATTGCAACCTGTGAGAACAGTGGTATCTTAGCAAATTGTTCGTGTATTTAATTTTATTGCCATAGATAGTAGGACTATAAAGTAAAACCTGCCTAAAACGGCCACTCAAAGATATACGCAAAGGTCGTTAAGACAAATTAATGGGCCCTAAATGCAGGTCGAAAGTATTGCAGAATGCTCCCTGGGAGCATTCTGCAATACTTTTGACCTGCATTATGCAATGTCTTTTTTGAGTGGCATCTTAAGACAGGTTTTACTGTATACAATTAAGTTTAATGGGTATCCAATTGGAGATTTTTAGTTAAAAAATAAGTTTCTGACTGACCGACCCATACCTGTAAAACAGGGTCGGGTAAGGGGAAACAATAATATTTTTAGGGTTGGCCTAATATGTCCAGTTAGGAATGATCATTTCCAAAATGCAAAGAGGATAATAATATGTCCAGTTAGGAATGATCATTTCCAAAATGTTAAGAGGTTTAGAATGCCACATTCAATAGCCTGGTTTCTATAACTTCTGCAAAGTTGTATAAAAAATTCTGAATTAACTAGATGGATTTTTCAGAAAAAAACATATGTCGCTTCACCCACTTCATAGAGTTAAATGATTCTCCTGACCTTGAAAATTAGTTCAAGGTTACTGGTAAAAAATCTTATTTAATAGAGTTATATGAGCCTGGTGAACTTGAAAATTAGGCCAAGATCATAAAAACTAGGGCTGGCTAATCGAAGCCACAATGCTAATCGATAATCGGTCCTTGCATTTCGATATATAACCGATTAGTAATCGCTCAAACTTGACAGAGGGTCTCGAAACGTTTCATGGTCAATGACATTGATTTCCCCAGCATTTTGCAAAACAACACTAAGTAGCACGTGTTATAGATTCAAAAGATAATAGGTTTTAAATAAAAAGTGGCACCTTTGCTTGAAACAAGTCGTCATCCACTCTGTTGGAAGAAAATTGACTTTCTAATTGGCAAAGTCGTAATTGAACTCGCAGTCTGCCATTAATTGTTGTTTATTTCGGCACGTTGCGTGACGTCATACAAAAGGTAGTCAAGTATGCATGACACGAACACCTTTGTGTAAAATAAGACCCGCTGGAAACGTCGGTAAAATTGAAAGCTTCTAAACTCTAATCTAACCGCAGAGAAAAACAACTTTCATGCTAGATTATTCATCTGATGAATAATCGTGATTTTGTACTACTTTATTTAAAACAGAGGCGCGTAGGTATAACTTTTTCTAACGATCAGTCGTTGAGTTAGCCTGCAGAGTACAAAGTTTTACTACTTCGTTACAGCAATTTATACGCATCTACTGTTTAAGACAATGCACTTCAGGCACTTCCGGTTTAAAACAAAAAATAAAAGGAGGCAATTACGCTTGGAATTTAATTGAATAAATAGACAGAACATCCATTAAAAGTAACCGATTTTTTTAATTTTCATATAATCGATAATCGTTTATCTTTTGTATATCGACCGATTAACCAATATTTGGATTAATCGTGCCAGCCCTAATAAAAACCTAATTATTTCTTATTAAAGATCTTCCCAGTTATCGATCAGTGCCAGTTTGGTCTAAATCAGGCCATTTGTTCAGATAATAGAATGCAGACAAGGCTTTTTCATTGAGTAATATGAACCTGGTAACCTTGACCTTCATTCCTTAAGGTCCTCCCAAATAATGTATCTGTGCCAGTTTGGTGTAAATCTGGCCAATGGTTCAGAAGATAGAGTGCAGACGAGGCTTTTTCAGAGTTGTAAGACTCTGCTGAGCTGGAAAATTAGATCAAGGTCACCAAATCTAATCATTTCTTAGATTCTTCTCCTAATGATGTATTTGTGCCAGTCTGGTCAAAATGCTAGCGGGCCAATAATGGCCCCCTCTTTTAGTGGTACTTAGATCCTCACTCCCCATTATCAACTAAAAAAACGTTTTCAAAGTTGAGTTGGAACCCCTCTGACAAAACTTTCTGGATCTGCGCAGGAGTTGACAGGTCCTACATATATTATTTTATTGGTCCAGATGACAAAAATTCAACTCGTCCGCTCATAATTATGGGTGAAATCTAGAAAGGAAGAGTAGTTCTTCCCAAAGCACTAGTCCAACAGGAATTACTGGAGGGTGAGGGTGAACAATCTAAGGGTAAAACTAGCATTTTCTGAGTTTTGACTGTGAAATCTTGTTGTCAGTATATAAATGGAACACAATTATGAAACTGACAGGGTAAATATCATTTTAACAGTGATATAAGGAACATTATAAGTCATATTACATATTACTCCCTTATGTTCTTTCTTACATACACTTTTAAAGGACAAGTGCATGTGTTTGCAGGACGAGTGAAAATTATCACTCCTCCTGCAGGACAGGTGCAATACTGAAATATTTTGTCCCCTTTGGTCCAAAATTAACTTTATCAAAAGGAAACTGCAAAACATTTAAATTTGTTTGCATTTAAATTTGTTTGCGACAAATTTTGGAGTTTCTTTTGGGTGGACATAGGACTTTTGGTGGATTTATATTTTTTGCAGAGTTTTGATTTTCGAAAAATAAAATATCTTTGTATTCTGATGTAGCCTTGGAGTTGTATGCATGTGAGTTCTAAAAAGTGATTTGCAATTCATGCCCAGAGATTTTCAGCCTTTTTCCTCATTGTTTAGAGGTTCATCTGGAATAAAAATTTGCCAGTTTGATATATTTTCTTGTGCTCTTCAATGTAATTGGTGATCCTTAATAATATAGGTCTAGATTTATTAAGCAAAATGTTTGTGCGTAAAATTGTAAATATTTTCTTACCAATCAGTTTTAACATATGTTTTGAGACGGTTCTTTTGAGTACCCACAACATTTGTTTTGGTTGAGAAATATTATAAGAAAATAATGTTTTGGTACGCACTCTTAACTAAAGGCCTATCTAAAAATTAATGTTGCATTTTCTTTTTCCTTTCAAATATATAAGAACTTACAGTTCCATAGAATGTATTCATGTCTGCTAGAGGGACATGTGTACCATCATATAAAGCTATTACAAGTGTTTTATAGAATAAGAACTTACAGTCCCATAGAATGTATTCATGTCTGCCAGAGGGACATGTGTACCATCATATAAAGCTATTACTTCAGCATCATCTAGCTGTGTGGTCCCTCTGCAAAAGAAAACAAAATGCCTTTCATTATTGACTAAGTCAATAAATAATCTTAACATGTTAAAAGCAAGCCTAGTATAATGAATCACAACCATTTTGTTCAGTTTTCAGTAATAAAATGGTATTAAATATTTAAACAATTTTCAAAAATTTCTACCACTAGTTGCATACGAAAAAGGACAAACAGCCCACAAAAGTTGGTACTTATTGCATACACACGCTGATAAGGCTCAGACATGCCTGTACAAATGAGCAGTGTGACCAGAGCCTTCTCTGCTTGCTGACACAAAAAGAGAGATAGATGATGGCTCAGGCCAAAACTTAGATATCTAGCTCAGCTAGATAGATGCACATGCATGTTCAGAGATTTTTGTTTGTGTTGTCAGGGGCCGAAATTCTTTTTTCCCAATTCTGGAAGAAAAAATCCCAATCTTCAAAAAAGAATTTTTTTTTTTTGAAGATTGGGAAATTAAATCAGTCAACACACAATACTCAGTGATTTAATTGGGATTTTGGGAGCTACCTTTTCCTTCACCTTTGGAAAAATATATCATAAACATTGGGATTTTTTTTTCAAAATAAGTACTTAAATACATGAAATTGGGAAAATAAAGTCCATTTCAGGATCGGGAATAACTCCAATATAAGGCGTTAAAAATGGCCAAATAAAATCACTGATACTTTCCCCAATCTGAAAGGCCCTAGGACGCCTTCCCAAAATTGCAAAAGAAAATTCCCTGATGTTTAAAAAATGACTTTACTCCATAGGAATGTACTTTTTTTTTTTTTTTTTTAAAAATGTTTGTTTAATGTTGTGGGTTTTCAAAAGGACCGTCTCCACAAAGGTTTAAACTGGGTTATAAGAAAATATACACAATTTTATGCAAAAAAGTTTTGTTTATAAATCTGCAGGGGTGTGTAAATAGCAAAAGTTTATACATGCCAAGGGACAAGTAAATTGCCATGAAGTACTTGTCCATCATAGAAAGTTTTACATGTCTGGGCCACCAGGCCGCGTAGCGCAGTTGGTAACATGTCTGGCTACAGATGCGTGTCTGACTGCAGATCTAGGGGTCGCGAGTTCGATCCCGGCCCGGTCCCATACCTTCGTGGAGATTGATCATGAAATAATTTCTACAGTCATTCTCCTCCCTTCCGCTGATTCATTCAAGAAGGGTTGTTGTCATTTACAAGCGAAAGTATGAGCACAAATTACTGGTTAACCGCTTGCTCAAGCCTGCCCAGGAAAAAGTGTGGTTAAGTGAACTGACCGTCCCGCAATGACCATAGCTGTTGACATGGGACGTAAAGCAACAAAAACAAACAAACAAACATGTCTGGGCCACTGGCCCAATCCCATGTATTAAAGAACAGATAATGCACAAAGATCTGGGCAAACTCCTTACTGTGCTTAAACAATATACAAGTATAAACTCCTATAACAACAGTTTGAAACCAGACATAAACTATCAAAAATGGTGTAGATCCAGATCAGGATCTACACTGTTTTCTACACAACATGTGAGTTCATAATAATTAACAAATACATGTATGAAATACAGAATTATTGTTAACTTATTTTAACTTGTCAAGTAAATAGATATTTCTAACTTGTTCTGAATGAAATGGGACCAGGTCGAACATAGTATTATCCAGTGATTTTATTAGGGATATTAGGAAGCTACCTTTTCCTTCACATTTGGGGACATATTTTATTAAAATTGGGAAAATAAGTGCTAAAATACCTGAAATTGGGAAAATAAAGGCCATGTTTGGATTGGGAACGACTCCCATATAAGGCTGTAAAAATGGCCCAATAAAATCACTGTAATATCATATGATCATGATGTCACATCTGGGAGTGAAATAACGCCATGCAATAAAATTGATAAACCACTATTGGTTTACAGATGGTTTACAGATTTCGGTAACTTTATGAAATGACGTCCATTACAACTTTGCACACATAATGACGACATCTTTTTTTTACGCCAGAAATGAGATTTCAAAGTAATTATAAGGTCATGCATTCCAGTTCTTTTAGACTGCATCAAATTTTCACAAGTTTGATGGTCCGAATGTTGTTTTTTTTTCCCCCTGGACCCGACTTCAGAAAGGTTAGGAAAATCCCCATCATGTACTGGCTGATAATAACATTGAAAAAATATTTCTTACCTGTAAACAGTACCTAACTGGATATTATGAAAGGAGTCAATCTTCATCAGAAGTCCCTGAAATTAAAGGATACAGCCTACAATAAGATGGTTGAAACTAATTATAATTTAGCAGTTGGACATAGCTAAAAGTATACCACAGGTGGTAAACATAGGAACTATCACAAAATTGTGTAATCCTAACTTCGTTCCCACACAACATCCAGGACCTATGGGGGTAGTGCCAACATCATATATAAGATAAAGAAATTTTGGTGCCATATCAATTCTTTATTTTACCATTGTAATTATGGAGAAATTGGGCAATGTGGTTCCCTATAAATATGTCTTAGTTTCCTCTATAGCCCCAATTGTTTTATAAAGTCATTTGTTTTCTTCAAATCTTTCTACCCGCACTGCACATTGGACCATTTTTTTTTCAAAAGACTGTGTCTGTTTGAAGAGAAAATGTATAAAAAGCCCTCACTGAATGTTCTGAAAAAAATCAACCGTTAACTCATAAAAGAGTCAGGCCCCATTTTGAGATGTGGTAGTTTCCAGATCACTGAGGTAGTTCCAATGAGTGAGCAGTAGTTCAGGAAGTTTTGTTTTCATTATCAGCTAAAGTCTATTATATTTACCTTTCTAATATCATAATGAAGTCCTCTTATCGCAAATTCAGGATTGAAGTCCATGGCTCCAATCTCTTCAGGGTACTGAAAATGATAAAAGTTACATAGATTGATTCTTCTTAACTGGAAGCATGAGATGTATGTATGTATGAGGTAAATTTTGACTATATGTACATGTAGGTCAAGAATGAAGATAAATAATTTTAATTTTTTAAGGGTAAAATTGCAAATAAATGTAATTCTTTTTAAGTAGATCCACAACACATATTTTGTTAATCAATTTTTAATTACACACTCTTATCTACAGGACTGTTAGAGGCTGGGTTTTCTCCCCATATTTTAGGCCTTACCAAGTATACATGTACAGGCCCCCAAATAAGAAATAAAAGTGCGTAATTGAAAATAATTTTTCTGAGTTCTCAACCAAAACACATGTTGTGGGTACTCAAAAGAACCGTCTCAATGAGACGGATCTTTTGAGCACCCAAAACACATTCTTAAATTGATGGGTAAGAAAATAATTACAATTTTACGCTCATAAATTTTGCTTAACTGGGCCCATGCATGTACCATGTGTAACCAGAGAATCTCTTCCAATATCATATCTAGCACATGACAAAGATCTCGTCTGCAGGTACTGTAGTTAGTGTGAAGTCGTAATCAAACCCCATACACCTTTTTGTCTTCAATGCAAATTGTAAAATTGTGAAAATTTTCTTATCCATTAGGCCTAAATCAAAATTTTATTCGTTTCCCTTACCTGACCGACCCTGAAAAAAGGCCCTACTCGAAAAAAATAAATTTTTAAACATAAAATTGTGATCCTGTCAAGTGGCCTGTCAGTGGCATTTAGGCTTTGTTTTGTTCTTACCTTATACTTTGTAACGAGAGCATCTCGGCCAAGATCATAGAGCACATGGTGAAGATCTTGCCTGTAGGTAGCTAGTGTGTAGTCATAATCAAACCCATACACCTCTATGCCTTCTAGGCAAATCTCATTATTGGCATAAACTGAATTCAAGTTCACATTAGGTCTTTGTATTAATGGCAGCTCTGAAAATGATTAAATGAGGCAAATTAAAATCAATATCAGAAAAATAATTTAATTTATATATTTGCTATTTCTAACTGTTTCTTGAGATGATGAGGGTTTCCGTAACACCAAAACTCCCTCTCAAAATATTTTTTCTTCCTCAAGCAGATCTTAATGAGCTTATTATAATAACGTATAGTACAGTCAACTGGGATTGGGCTTTTGATTTTCAGTGATTGGCAGGAGCCTAGTGATCACCTGCCGGGAAAGCCAGAAAGGGATGACCTCTTAGCTCTCTTTTGTGTAATATTTTCTTGTGTTTACCGGGTCAGGTGTGGTGCTTGATTGTATCGATTCCTGATCTTTGCCTTCTTTACTATTGGGTAGTAGGTACTGTATCTTCTGTATTTTGTGTAGTCTTTGCATTTGCCGTTTGGTCTTGCTTACTAATGTGCATTTCTTTGTTCCACCATGAGATGACCCAGTTTCCACTTCAAGACCATGTTTCTTTATACTTACAGAGAGAAACACTATCTTTACATATATATATTTTTTTTTTGTTTATTGCATTTTGTGGTTTGTTGATATGCCAATGGTGCTGTCAACTTATTAATAAATTGAGATTTGGGACTCAAATGCCTTGCAGCCAGTGTCTTGGGAGTTGATTTATTCACCAGCGCTTCAGCTAGGGCTGGCTAATCAAAGCCACAATGCTAATCGATAATCGGTCCTTGCATTTCGATATATAACCGATTAGTAATCGCTCAAACTTGACAGAGGGTCTCGGAACGTTTTGACAACTCTTGCATGGTCAATGACATTGATTTCCCTATCATTTCGCAAAACAACACTAAGTAGCACCTGTTATATATTCAAAAGATAATAGGTTTTAAATAAAAAGTGGCACCTTTGCTCAAAACAAGTCGTCATCCACTCTGTTGGAAGAAAATTGACTTGCTAATTGGCAAAGTCGGTAATTGAACTCGCAGTCCACCATTGTTGTTGTTGTTGTCATAAATTCTCCAGGTATTGGGACACCTCGAATCGAGTGGAACAAAGTTAAAAGTTAGAACTAAAGTGTTAATGTAAAACTAAACATTGTACAATATACAGCCACCAAGCTCACAGCACCCGTACTGTACATTGTTGTTGTTAATTTCACGCTGTGTGACGTCATACAAAAGAAAGTCAAGTATGCATGACACGAACACCTTTGTGTAAAATAAGACCCGCTGTAAACGTCGGTAAAATTTAAAGCTTCTAAACTCCAATTTAACCACAGAGAAAAACAACTTTCATGCTAGATTATTCATCTGATGAATTTTCGTGATTTTGTACTACTTTATTTAAAAGAGAGGAGCGAAGGTATAACTTTTTCTAACAATCAGTTGTTGGGTTAGCCTGCAGAGTACAACGTTTTACTACTTCGTTACAGCAATTTATACGCATCTACTGTTTACGACAATGTACGTCAGGGCACTTCTGGTTTAAAGGGAACATATTAAAGTTCCAAATTCCATAAAATATGGAAGAAAATGTTACTAAGAGCAAAACATATACATATTTTGTGGTAAAAAATAAGAACTACTTCGTTAATTAGACTGTTGATTAATTAGTGCAGATAATTTATTATCCTGCTTATCTCCCTTGATTTCTGTATCGGCGAGTCACTTCCCTTGGACTTGTGACGTCATAAGAGCAGTTCGTCCGATGACAGTGTATCGACTCTGTATTGTCGCAGTGAATAATGCAGTGCGGTTGTCGAGCTTGATAGCGATTTAAATGATGTTTCAGGGTAGACATTGACGAGACTGGACCAATGCACACTAATCAATATTCTATCTAGTTCCTCATCATGCATTTCAAAAGTTGAAGACCCGTTGAAAACATAGTGTCGGCTCACATCGGCAGTGGGCCTATCCTCGGACCCATACTGGGTCCGAAGCCTATCCTAGTGCCTAATAAAATTGTAGCCTATGTCTTTGTTAATCAAATCCCAATTATTTGTCGACATGACAAAATGCTCAAGCTTTTCAAAAACAAAAACGTGTGCCGTTGTCATATCACACCGGGCATACGACAATAGCGAAAGCATTGGTTAAAACTTGTTTTTGATCAGCGACAGCGTTTTTGATTTTCAAACGATGATCGATCGCAAAAATGTATTTTTGCTATCGAAAACGATATTTTGGACTGTCGGAATGCACTTTTGCGGTTTTAAGAATTTAAAATCAGGATTGCCGGGCCTACCCGTTGAGTCTGTACGAGCCTACTGACTTGAACACCGAATAGTTTTTTGTTTGGCATGAAATTTTTTTTTTTTTTCTTTTTTTTTCTTTTTTTTTTAATTACTTGCGAATTGGGATCATTTTACGCATTTCTTGAGACACGACGCTTGCTAGGAGCACATTTACAAATTAAAGACAGCATATTCAATTTTCATTCTTGAAACCGAGGGATCAGACGAGCTTGCGCACATGCAGTCTCGAAAGAGCCTCCAAAAACTTTACTAGACATAAAGTAGAGACCCAGACAGCATCCAATATCGGGCCACTATCGTATCAATTTTATATGTTTACCGGGAAACGTAAATGACGGCCCACTAGATCATGCGCGGATACAGAAAATTTTGTCAGAGGGGGTCCTACTTTGACGTGTTTTTCTTTGTGTTTTCTTTTAGTTGGATCCAAAAAGCACTATAAGCGGGCCATCATCGGCCCGCCAGCCAAATGCCATTATAATAAATGCTCTCTGGATCCGCACATGGTAGAAGGCTGCGCAACCATGTATAAAGGAGTCCTTTACGAATTGGCCTAAATATCAAAATATAGATGATGCGCATGTTGATCCGAGGATTATACATTAAGATTGACAAGCCATTGCTTTTTTTTATTCAGTCTTCTGCACCTGACCTGGGAAATGTAAAATGCATGTCATATAAGGAAGGGTAGGTAGTTTGCGAAAGCAAGGGGGCAGTATTTGGCAAAATTTAGTCGCTCTGCTAGGCTCTAGCCCCACTTAAGATGGCTTCGCATGTATGTAGTAATAATATCTTAAACTACGCAGTAAACGGTGCAAAATTTTACGAGCCAGCTTAAAACCCTCTCTCTCTCTCTCTCTTGCCGTGTTTAACATTCACCTAGTCGAGATAGCCTACATCATGCATGAATGTTTTAATGTTCGGTAATCTCCTTGAAGACTGAGCAAGCTAAGAGCCCTATTTACAGACTGATATAAATTCCCACTGGAGTTTGTTAGGCGCAGTAATTTAGTGGTATCTAGAGTGCTTGGCTCAAGATCGAAGGGCTACGGGCTCGAGCCTCACCGGCGACACTGCGTTGTGCCCTTGAGAAAGACACATTAATCCCTGCTAAGTAATGTTTCAACCCAGGAAGACCAACCTGACATGACTTAAAGAATGTTGATTGCAACGAATCAATTCAAAATAGAATCTAAACAAAATTCGTTTAACACATAAGATGCACAGACTGAAATGATATTTATAACTCATTTCAATGCCAATTTTAATTTGTGAATTGACGATAACTCGATGTTCAGGTTTACAAATCGTTTCACGACTGATTCGTGCGCATAAACATGTATTCGTTTGAATTGTCTCGGAGATGGGCCGGCTAAAATAATTTATCGCAGGGCATTCAATTCACTAAAACACAAAATATCTATCCACCATTTCATTGAGAGCGGATCCACTGATCTGATTGCGTATTGCAGTGATATTTGCAACACATAAACCCTCCTCAATCCGAGAATATCAAAAAAAATATCGGAATCCAACGCGATTCTATTATCGTAGTCCTTCATAAACTGCCTCTGTGACGTCATCAGGACACTCCGATAGCAAAGGGAAGTAACTAATTCAAGGGAAGTAAGCGAGTCGATATTTTATCGACAAAGCGCAAATGCTGAAAGAAAATGATGGTTATACCTATTTTATCACTGAACATTGTGAAAAATGAACTGGGTTCTTAATAAATACATTCAATCCTACATATAAAAGGTATTTGCAATAAAAATTGAAAAACCTTAATATGTCCCCTTTACACAGAAAATAAAAGGAGGCAATTATGCTTGGATTTTAATTGAATAAAAGGACAGAACATCCATTAAAAGTAACTGATTTTTGAATTTTCATATTGATAATCGTTTTTCTTTTGTATATCGACCGATTAACCGATATTTCGATTAATCGTGCTAGCCCTAGCGTCAGCGCTAGTGATATATGTTAGTAAACTTCCATTGGGCGTGTATTCGATTCGGGCCTGTTCCATTAGCAAGTTGCGGAAATGGATCAAGTGTTAACTCCCCAACAGCAGTGTATTTTACAGTTCTTTCTCAGACTCCCCGTCGACCAAGTTTCTTCCAAAATTCCATCATTGCGTGAGCGATGTTGATATACTTTTGATACTGCATAGCTTCTAAAAGCGAAAAGGCCTATTAGAGACCTTACCACTGAGCGAGAATCCCGATCAAACATGAGCCCTTCGGATATTCTAGACTAAATGTGACATAATATCTAGATGTAGATGGGTCAGTTTCAATATGCCCCCTAGGCATTTTGTGCATTGACTTCGATTTAGGAATACGGTTGAATGACCTAATACATACTGCTGGGGAGGGGGTTAACTCTACAATTATTCAATTGTGTTCATGAGCAGAGTCTTACTGGAATATGCATACAGTACAGGCATCGCAATGTTACTATCAAACGTGTTCTGTCGCGATGCGACGCGTAGCGCGAAAAAGATTAACCCCCACGCCAATCCCGCGCTAAACCCTCGCAATTCCCGCGCTAAACCCTCGCTATTCCCGCGCTGAAATCTCGCTCATGTCCGCGCCCGCGTCGCGACGTGCAGATACGACGTGGCCTCCCTCAGTCATTGATCGCGGTCACGCACGATTACCTGTGTGTAGAAATAAATCACTGTTCAGTCAGAATGATGAGTGTACATGCGCTATTAAAAAAAATATTGTCAGGCTTGTTAAAACAGCATTTGAAGATTATTAAGTATTCTTCTTACCATGAAATAAATCCATTGTTGATCCACAATTATCTTATTTGTTATTAACACCTCTGACATCAACATTTCTCACCAATCTGTAGTCCAAGCGTAATTATCATTAAATAGTCGTTCACACTTTCATGTGTCTTGATTTTTTCAGCACATTCAATTAATTTTTTCTAAAGAATAACATCAACATGCATAAATTTTCAATGTGTTCTGAAATAAATGCTAAAGACCTGATGACCATATGATGAAGGTTCAGCTCTCGTGTACATTGTGTACGTGTCAAAATGCACATGTTATCAAAAACAAAACTGGGCTGTGACGGTGAAATAGTGAACAACAATTACAAATAATCTTACCATGACATGACTTACAAATGAATCAACAATTATTTTTTTCCCAAAATTTTATTTTTCCAGTCCAAATAATCACGCTAGATTTCGCATTTGATGATAACATATTTCTACTTTTTTTCAAATGAAATATATTCTGCGAAATCATGTTGCAAGTTCTCATTAGAATCACCTTGGTAAGATGATTCTAATGGGTACACACAACGTGTTATGAAATTACGCTTACCATAATTACAGTGTAGCCCTATTTGACTGACCAACAAAAGCACATATCATGTATACATTGTCTACGTGACAAAATGCACAAGTTTATCAAAACAAAATATGTCATTGTATCTCGCCAAGGTCTGCACTGACGCTATTATCGACAAATTTTGACAAAACGTCTATCCATGAAAAATAATGAAACATCACGTTTTCAGTTATTTTGTTGTTACAATGAAAACGAACGTTGTCTTTAGTAAGTTTGTTGGTAGATTTTTAATGGTCTGTAACAGTCCATTCTGGTTTTCTGCTGTGCTTTGGTAAAGAAACGTACGATTACCTTATTTACCTTCACATGTACATATTACGCAGCATACATTTACGTTGTGTTTTTACTACATGTATAAAAAGATTTGGCGGTTCGCGCTTATTACCCTCCCAAAATAAGAACTCACTTTCGCTCGCTCAACACCTGCGAGAATGCGCAGTCCCTTCGCAGGCTGCATGCTGACTTCGACTTCTAGTTAAAGAGAAAGTCAGATATTACAGTCAGCCAAAATTGAAACAGCGAGACATCTCGTATGATCAGATTATAAGACTATATGCTTTGTTAAGAAGAGGAAAGCTTTAGCTTTGAACCCATAAAAAATTGATGGATTGGCTCAAAACATTGTGTCCGAGATCCAGTTTGCAGCCTCTGTTTCCACTAAATATTTGAAGCGCAAAATTTACTCAGTAATTAAGTCAAGACTTAAAAACTTCACAAACCCATTTTAGCTCAGCTGAGAGCGCCTTTTTATCGCATGCTGATTAATTTTTCAAAATTAACTTTTTCGAAAAATTCTATAAGGTTTAACATCAGAGTGTCAAACAGTTTGGGTACAGCTCAGGCCCGACCTTTTGTCCGGCCTGGTCTGGTTCCAATCTGATTGCAAAAGTTATCAATAGACGACACTAGTAGACAAATCCGGGTTTTACTGCACAGGCATTTGCGCAATCTCGCAAGAGCCTTTTCTACTTGCATGCTTAGACTGACCGCGTTCGCTGTTGTTTTTAATATTGCATATGCCAGCAACCATGCTCCCTGGCGTAATGCTCAAGCAAGAGCGAGGCCAGTACAAAAAATAGAACCAAAGCTGAACAAGCAGTCTCGCAAGAGCCCTATTAAAAGCCCCTTGCAACTCACATTCATTCCGTACACGTAGACACGCAATCGACGTTGGCTTTTATTGCATATGCGAGCAACAAAAGCTCAGACGACTCTGCGCATTTGCGCAAATGCGCAGTCTCGCCAGGGCCTTTGCAATTCGCATTCAAAACATAAGTACATTTAGAAGACGTTGACGCGCAACCAACGTTGGTCTTTATTGCATGTGCGAGCAACAAAAACTCAAACGAGTCTGCGGTCTCGCTACATTCTAAACATTTAGAAGACCCAGACACAAAGTCGACGTCGTTTTTTTCTGCAAAAGCTCAGACGTCTGCGGATTTGCGCAGGCTGGACAGAGAGCCATATAGCTACTCAGTACATTTAATAGACTTAGACACGCAATTGACGTTGGTCTTTATTGCATATGCGAGCAGCGGCAGCGCAGACGAGTGTGTGCATATGTGCAGTCTAGCCCGGGCCTTTTCTACTTGTGTATGAAATAAAAGTACATTTAGGAAGGCATGAAGACCAGAGACCAAACATGTATTCAAAATATGGGGCTCGACGCGAGAAAACCTGGTTTTGTTGCATGCGAACAACAAAGGCGCAGACCAGCCTGCGCATCTGATCAGCGTCATTGATATTCACTCTCTGGAAATTATAATAGCTTAATACACCTGCTACATTGAAACTTTCAAGATACTAGCCAGTCACTGTACAAAATATGATAAAAAAATATTTTGATGATAATGCCCAAACCACATGCACATCTTCAGAGCATGAACAAAAACATCTGCAAAGTCCCGAAAGATCGGAATCGAATTGTAGGTGTTGCGCTCACAAAGTAACTTCTCATTGTATCTAGTGACGAAGTTCACAAGTTGAAAAAAGTGAAAAATAATGTCCAAACCCCATGCTCATCTTTAGACCATGAACAAAACACCTACAAAATTTCAAAACGATCGAACTAAACCTGTGAGGAGTTGCGCTCACAAAATACCTCCCTCATTGCGTCTACGAACAGATGGACGAACTCACTTTAATAGTCTCCTTCGACATAAAAACAATTGAAGAAATCTCCTTACCGTGAAATTATTTACTAATTATTCCACTTTAAAATATCCATGATTAGTTACATGTCTCATTAGACAAATTGACACCTGATGCAAGCTAAATGCACTCATTAACTCTTCACATGCCAGTGATGCCAGCTGATAACCTTATAGATTGTAGCAAACCCACTGAATCCAGATCAGGCCTGTCGGGAGTTCCTTAAGTAAATTTACAAAGATTCGACAGGCCACAAAAAAAAACGTGCAAAATTATCCTAGCTAGCAATAGGTACATGTAGCAGCACATGTGACGTTATTTAAACCATAATTTTCCTTTTCTTACATACCTACACTAGTTTGAGAACTCGTTAGAATGGCACATCCAATGCGATTCTAGTAACGAATACCACCAACATGCGTGGATCCAGAGGGGGGGGGGGGGCAGGGGATCCGGACCCCCCTGGAAAATTACAAAAATATAGGGTTCCTTAGCAATACTGGCCCGGATCCCCTTAAAATCACAAAGCTACAAAACCAGCATTCAATGTTGGGCCATCAACGGCCCGCTAGCGAAACGCCATTTAAATGGCGTTTCACTGGCGGGCCTTTAATGGCCCGCAAATAATGGTATTTGAATCCTTCCTCCCCTCAAACTAAAAAAAAAACAAACAAGAAAACAAATAAAAATCGTTGTCAAAGTTGGACCCCCTCTGGATCCGCGCATGACCAACATGCATTCAGAAAAAAAACACTGGAGATCCACTGACATGTGATGTACCTCTCAGTTGACATCTGCACGTGAAAACGGAAAGCTGCCAAATTTCGAGCTTCGACACGAACGAATGTTTTGAGTGTGATTCCAGTTCAAACATGTGTTTTGGGTGCTCAAAAGAACCGTCTCATCGGAACGGCGAGACGGTTCTTTTGAGTACCCAAGACAAATGTTTGTTAAGAAACCAAGTTATATGTCAATTACGCATTCTCATTATCTGGAGGTCTGATAATTTACAATGGAGATATTGCAATGGAGACAGCAGCGAACCGTTTGTCGTTGTACTTCGAAGCTCATTGTTTAAAATTCTGAAATATTTTTAGGCAATTCGTAGACGTGCTATGTTGTCGTTTGGTGTACTGGTCGAAGACTTGCTCGGGAAATTTATGTATATTTCGCAGTTCCGACGTTATGCGCAGCTATCTAGTGGGACTAGAGACATTTTGTTATTACCTCCCCTTCACACACGTCAACCTCAATGAGACGACGTACATCGAATATTTTAAACACCCTGTTTCAAGGTCAAAATAGAGCAGAAGTTTATTTCAGTTTGTGCACTTGCGCTGTCTGATGTGAACCCCCGTTTGTAGATGTGCCGCAAAGACGAATACTTATTGTTTAAAAGTCGTGTAACGACGTCAAATCATTCTAATTTTGTTTTCCGTAAGACTTTAACTGAAAAAAATGCCTCTTAAAATGTAATCTGCTTCAGTCGTCTGCTGCATATGTTGACTAATGTAGGCCTAAGTATAGAGACAAACAGTGTGGACCCGATAGGCATAACAAGTGACATCTCCAAACACGTTGGACCCATATTCGGCCCGACGAAAAGTCGGGCATTAGGCCGACGAAAAGTCGGGCCCGATCTGGATCCAAGCTGTTTGTAACTTTTATGGAATTCCTAAAATCAGCAGACGACACTGTCCGTTATTCAATCACTGTATTTTGTCACGTATGTCATTTTATACACAAGGGCGATTTCGGCTTTGAAGTTTGAAGCCTTTGAAGTTTGAAGCCGACAAAGAATATTTCAACTTTTGACATCTAAGGTCATGCCAAACTTATTTCTGCATGTTGTGGGCACTCATAAGTAAAGCCTCTCCAAGGCGATTCTATCGAGCATACTCAACAAGAGGAACTCGGAGGCTCATCGGATAGGCGGCAATCTAAAACGTTAATACGATCCACGAACGTAGATAAAATCGTTAGCAACAGAGAGTTAGATTGCAATTTGTCGCTAGAATGGCGACAAATGGCAATCGAAAACACTGTTTCTAACGATTTTTGATAGGTGCTCATGCGCGAAGTCAGAGGGGGTCCAACTTTGACAACTATTTTTTTAGTTGATGAGGGGAGAAGAGACAATAAGCGGGCCACCATCGGGCCGATGTAGAACCAACATTGAATGCTGGCTTCGTACATTTGTAGCTTTTTGATTTTTCAGGGATCCGGACCAGTATTGCTTTGAAACCCTATCAAGGGGGGAGGGGCGGGGTCCAGACCCCATGTCGTCCCTCGATCTGTATCCGCCTATGGCGTTGGTCAATTGTTAAGAGCGTTTTCGATTGCCGCCTATCCGGTGTTGGAGGGTACACACAATTTGGTCGTTGTATATGATCGTCAAATTGGAAAATTAGTGAAAACGTTAGTGAATCGAAATTACGGATTTAATTAGTAATTAAAAAAAAGCATTTCCAGGTAAGACACCAACATCTATCACATTAGGCAACGAAATGACGTACAACCGTTGATCCTGGAATTATCGTCGGGGTGGGGGGGGGGGGGGTCAAGGTCAAACTGACGAATAGGTTCTGACATTTTTATATGTATTTTAGTCCAACTCATAGTTTTCAGATGGGTTCAAATGGTGTACTACAAGAGAACTACTGTTTCTAAGGTTACAGGGGGCGGGGTCCAATATTTTCCAGGAGATGTCCAATTCTACTAGGAGGAGGGGGGCAATAGCTAATTCCAACGGAAATCTATAGGACTCGTGATTTTCCAGTGTGGTCTGGACCCCCCCCCCCCCCCCCCCATCACGGATCCGCGCAAAACCCTCTCCCCACGTCGGACAACGCATAATATAACACAATTGCAACAGATAAGGCTCAGATGAGCTGCGCACTCGCGCAATTGTACGGATATAGAATTTTGGCGGATATAAAAATTTTGGCGCACAACTCCAAAAAGGGGGATGTTTTGAAAATGTTAAGATTCCGCTAGTCACTGTAGCTGAACTGACTCGTTTTGTGAACTTCGAAGATAAGTTTTCTCACGTTTTTTGTTTCTAGTCCAAAGCATGTATTTTGGGTACTCAAAAGAACCGTCTCGATGAGAGCGTTCTTTTGAGCGCCCAAAACACATGAACTAATGGATGCTGTATAAGGTAAGATACTCCAATTTTTAGGGTTCGCATTCATTTTTTTTTTATCTTCGGACATATCTAGCGAATTCGGCCTTTCAATGAAACGAAGATATGAACGATAATAACTGAATTTATAAGTCTCACTATAAGAATGCATATATAATAACAATCTATGAATTAAAAAACAGCTTTTAATGATTTTAAAGAAGAGTTTGTTAACAGAATTAGAGAAAAATAAAAAAAGAAAATAAAGATTCTCAGAAAGGCAATAATTTTTGGGGGATAGGGTCTGTTATGGGTGGGTAGGTAGGAGCACGTCAAACCAACATTTTATTTAAGGTCGGCCTATTTAGATTGCTCCAGCGCTCGCTTCGCACAATCAATAAAAACACCATTGTCTACTAAATGTTCTGACGAGACTGCGCATTCGTTGCTCGCACATACAATAAACACACCGTCCACCTTCTTATAGTTATGTTTTGAATGTGAGGAGCTAAGGTCTAACGAGACTGCGCATTTGCACAGACTCGCCTGAGCTTTTGTTGCTCGCACATGCAATTAGAAAATCACTTACGATTGCATGTCATGTACTTATGTTTCATGCTGAGTAGCACAGGCTAGGCGAGGCATATGCACTCGATCAGTTCGCCTTATTTTTTATTGACGTACGTATTTTAAAACGTATCAAATAGAACTATGGCCCGGCTTGACAGGGAAGTTGTGGTTCTTGATCACCTAGATAATCGATAAGTCAATTGTCCCCCTTACACCGCGGCGACTATATCGCGAAATCGATTGTATCTGAGTCCAGGTATCCATGATATTAGTCTGGCATTGAGTGTATAGTATTTGCTGTATAGTTTTGTGTGCTGACGAAAGAGGTCTAAGAGGGTACCCAATTTCATTTATGTTACATAAATAGTTTAAATTGGAGTATGCATGCTCAACTAATTGAAATCAAGAAAAATATTTTTCACCTCCAAATGTAAAACATGTTTGTCTACTATTCGTGTGTTCTGAATTGAGTACATGAGCACTGAATTTACTGGATAAGCAGGATAATAAATTATCATTAACAATTAATCAACGGTCTAATTAACGATGATATTCTTATTTTTTACCACAAAAATTATATGTTTTGCTCTTAGTAACATTTCCTTCCATATTTTATTGGATTTGGAACTTTAATATGTCCCCTTTAATGTTCAGAAAACATAATATGGGCCTCGATGTGAGAAAACTGTCTTGCGGGGTTTTGCAAACAACAAATTCGCAGACCAGCCTGCGCATCCGCAGTGATTTAGAAATAACACAGCTTCACCAAACAAGGCCGTCGGCGGCGGTATGGTCAAATGTGCTTACTTGGTCTGGTCTGGTCATTTTTTCAGTTTCTTCTAGACTTTTTAATGCGGTGTTTTTTTTCATGTTTACCCGTATCAGTATTGTAGATGCGCAGCTTGATTTGGGTCTTCTCTCGGCATAGGTCTTGATAAGAGAAAATCCAGCATAATATTGTTCCAACATTTTAGCGTTTGCTTAGAGCGCTCAAAAGAACCGTCTCATTGAGACCATTCTTTGAGTACACGTACCCACAGTATTTTCATGTTCAGGTTGAAAAACTGAGAGTGGGTAAGCGGATAATTACATGTACTCAGGCTTAATTTATCAAAAATAATCAGTAAACGAATTATCAGAAATGTGGTGAGCTCGATCCTTATCTGGATCATGTTTACCCGTATCAGTATTGTAGATGCGCAGCTTGATTTGGGTCTTCTCTCGGCATAGGTCTTGATAAGAGAAAATCCAGCATAATATTGTTCCAACATTTTAGCGTTTGCTTAGAGCGCTCAAAAGAACCGTCTCATTGAGACCATTCTTTGAGTACACGTACCCACAGTATTTTCATGTTCAGGTTGAAAAACTGAGAGTGGGTAAGCGGATAATTACATGTACTCAGGCTTAATTTATCAAAAATAATCAGTAAACGAATTATCAGAAATGTGGTGAGCTCGATCCTTATCTGGATCCACACTGTACACTTTTTTCGAAAATAAAATCAGCCGACATCTGTAAAGACTCGGACTGGGTCCGAGGTAAAGAACATTGAGTTTGACAAAAAGGGTCTGATCAGCGTCTTCGCTTCAAGTTAAAAAACATAATAAAGGATTATAACGCAGTCAAAATAAATGAGAACAGTCGCTTTAGGCCAAATCCTTATCAACTATTTTCACACTTTTAACGCAGATGAGCGAACTCCCACTGTGTTCCCGCTGCGTCAATAAGATGACCATCATAAAACGACTGCATGATTTTATGTTTCAGCTCTCCAACAGCGAACATTAATGGAACAGGCCAGTCTGTGCATATATTACATGCTCATCGCAGTTTACTGTGTTCACTGCTCAGATGCTACTGTTAAGCAAGAATTCTTGGAACAACATATGCGCATAGTAAATCATCAGCGCAGTCTGATCAGTCCCATTGCTGTTTACGGTTGAAATTATAAATTGTTTTTGGTCAGGTCTGGTTCTTACTGGTGCCGATCAGCTCGGTGTGAAGAGATTTGTTTAAATCTGTGTATTTTGGGAATTTTTAACTGAGAGATATGGAACGCAAACAGCAATGGATCAGGCCTGACCGCGCTGTGCCATCTCACCCGAACCTTTGCTGTTCGTTCAAGTTTAACCTTCTCCGGAAAAATTAAATGGCATCACTTAAAACTTAAGTATTAGTTTACAATTTATTTAAATGTTCAATTCTTACAAAAATACAGGCACGGAGAGACATCTTGTTATAAAGTATCTGGATCTACACTGTTGATTTTGCTTCATTTTAGTTCTCTTCGTCATAATATATGCATGTCTTTTACTGTAATTGCAAAGCCTAAACATTAGTAGAATTCAAACGACACCATTTGCGCAGTCTGAGCATCTACCCATGAAGTGACAGTTTTGGTAGTATGACCGAAAAAGGTTGTTATACTGAACAGTAAAGACCCTGACGAGACGCCGCATGATTTGGTAGTATGACCGAAAAAGGTTGTTATACTGAACAGTAAAGACCCTGACGAGACGCCGCATGACAAAACTAGTAAGAAGGGTGTACAGAACACGAACACTGTGATCAGCCTGGGTATCTGATACACACCATTTTATTTATGAATAAGTTTTTAGTAGAATGCCAAGGAATCCACACAGGACACTTTATGCAGAGTCGTTTATTCGGTAAAAACCGTAAAATCAGTATTTTATGACCGAGATAAGACCTTAGCCCGAGGGATTATCTGACACCTAGGATTATCGCATATCCCGTTATGAACGTCTCAAAATCGTTTCTCACCACAGGCACACCGAATAGGTGGCAATCGAAAACGCTCTTAACAATCGAAAGACGCGGATCAAAAACTGATAGAAAAAGAGTTTTAAATTGCCATTTGTCACCATTCGGGCCACGATTAGCAATCGAAAACTCTGGTTCTAAATATTTTGATCTTCGTTCGCCGATTATATAAGTGTATTCGATTGCCGCCTATCCGGTGTGAGAATGAAGTACGAATATACTGCCAGATGAAAGTCTTCGAATAAATTTAGGCATTAATAATAATAATAATAATAATAATAATAATAATAATAATAATAATAATAATAAAATAAGTATTATTATTATAAAAATAATAATTGTTATATTTAAAATAAACAATAAATTGAAGCAACTTGTAATAAAATGATTTTTATTTCGGTGTGATAAGTTATGGTAATGTGACTTTCTAACAATTTCCTTTAAGATTTTTTTTCAGTATCTTGTCTCCCATTCAGCTAAGTTTTCCCCTTAACTTTCTATTTAAAAATGATGTTAGGTTTCTCGACATTATCCGCATATTGAATAGTGCGGAAGCATAATAGACACAAACTATGAGAACTTAGTCATTTTCTCCGCCCTTTCAAGAAGGCGCTTAAACTCAATTTTCAACCTAAAAATGACAGAACTAAAATTTATTTTATTTCTGTGAAACTTATATGGTTGATATCGTTGGGTGATCGAGATACCATTTATAACTTATAAAACATCGAGAAAATATCAGAACATGATTATTTTGGGGTCATAAAAGGCTCACGAAGGGAATTTGCAGTCAGTTTACATAGAAATGAATGGGATTTTACCAGTCAAAAAGATGAACAATTTGACAAAACTAAATATTAAGTTATTTCGTATTTGTTTATATCATTATAAAGATAAAACATTAAATTTTCTTTTGATAACTTATAAAATAATGGCAGCTTAATAATAAGTTAGTTATTAATAATTAATTTAAAGGGTTGCATACTTTTCTGTGTAATTCATGCCACAGTTTTCAACAGGTAAGTTGCGGGAGTGGTCAATATTCAAGGGAGATAATCGGGGAGATAAAACCGATAACAGCTAATATTGTCCCATATGACCCAATTATGTAATCACCAGCATGCGCAGATTCAGAGTGGGGGATATCCGGACCCCTTGAAAAATCACAAAATATAGGGTTTCTATCAGCAATACTGGATCCCCAGAAACATCACAAATTTACCAAGTCAGCATTCGATGATGGCCCGCTTCAATGGTCAATGGCGTAGCCAGAACGCTGAAAAAGTTACCATGGCACGTCAAATGGCGACTACTGTAACAAGCAATGATTCTCTACAATTAAAGAGCAGTTCCTTGGGTATGGAAAATCATTTTTACCACATTAGGTGAACTCCCTTGAGTGTTAATATTTTTTATTACGCACGTGCGTTGATTGTGTAATGAGTGCTACGCCAATGATGGTATTTAGATCCTCTCCTGTCATCAACTAAAAAACGTTGTCAGACTTGCAAAACTTTCTGAATTCGCGAATGACCAGTGCGCTATGTGCGCTTCGTCACGTAGACAATCATATTTTATACACGCTGGCGCAGCAGCACATTTGCAAAAGAGCCCATTATTTGTGAGCTCGTGTCTACAAGGGGTTCACTGGGGGAGGGGGGGGGGGGCTATCAGATGGTATGAAAAAAATACAAATTATACGTTAGAAGATTAATTTTAAGTGATTAGGCTTTTATAAATGGACTATTAGTTAATTGCTTGAAGGTAAGATAAATACTTTTATTTACATCCACGCAGTCTGAGCGCAATTGTTTACGATTTAAGTGAAAGGGTCATATCTAGACTTGCAATGGGCGAGCATAAGTAACTCAGCAGGCTGGTTTTATCATAACCGTTTTTTTTTTAAATTTGATATTTCTTGTGAAGTTTAATCAATTCAACACCAATTTCTTTGTAATCCATTCTTCATTTAGTACCTAAAGCGATTCAATCGAAAAACATAAAAAGATATTAAGGGGAAAGTTAAGGAGAAGAATGCAACTAAAACAACCAAATACATCCAGTGCAATTTTATTTCGTTGCTCGTTTTTTTGTACACACGGTTAATGTACATGTACGTACACACTTCAAAGTAGCTCATCAGTGAGGCGTGAACTTTTAACCTTTTCCGCGACAGAGCCATTCAGATAAACTTGCCCTGCGTCGCGACACACGCTATCTCGCGACGCGTCGCGGGTGCTACCCCACGACGTGCCCGCGCTGATCACTCGACGAGTCCGCGCTATCCCCTCGCTAAACCCGCGACAAAATGTCACGTGACCATCGCGATTTCATCGCGAATCAACTCGCTAGGTCGCATTTGATAGTAACATTGCGATACCTGTACTGTATTTCCTGTATTTTATTTGCTTCCAATGGATCACCTATGTACAAATCGTTAACTATAGTGGAGTAAGCTAATTTCGCCAATAAAGTAATTTCGCCAATTGAACATTACTACCGTTTTTTCACTTGTTTGACATCACAGGCTCATTCTGAAAGGGGATTTCCAAGGGCAAAAGAAAAGCTGTCTGTTAAGTTGTTTTAGCAGTAAGAAAATGCATATCTGAGTGGTAAAATAATGGTCACATATCTGCATCAATGTTTTCCCGCCATTTTCACTAATTCTTTTTAACCCCAATCTTTAAATTATGATCCTGTTATGTTTTATTCATTGAATACATCCCTTCCTTCATCTTCATTTGCGTTGACACCCTCACGATGGAGGTAAGAAAACTCAGTGATGTATTGGGGTCCCAAGTGGGGAAAATCATTGATTTTATCATAAGGGGGTTCTTATTAATGTTAAGACTCAGAAACAATGGTATGGCTAATAAGCAGCTGTACGGACCATGTATCTAAAAATGATTTTTTGTTAAATTATATCAATCTTTCTTGATTTGATTCTTTACGTCCACTCAACAATCTTTCAGTTATGCGGGACGGGTCTTCCTGGGTTGAACCAGTACTAAGCTAGGATAAATGTGTCTTGCTCAAGGACTACAACACAGTGACGCCGGTGAGGCTCGAACCCGCGGCCCTTCGGTCTCGAGTCAAGCACTCTACCACTGAGCCACTGCGCTCCCGTATCAATCTTTCGCCTGCAATGGCTTGATGTATCCCTTAAGAACATAAAAGAAAGTTTTTATGTCTACTTTTTCATTTACTGTCTGTGTGGTAGCACCCCAATGAACCTAGGGGTTCAAATCAATCTGAAATTGGATTGAATATAGAAAAAAAACATGACTGACATATTTTTGATTACAATTAATTAATTGATAGAATATTGACAATAATTTATATTCATTGAATGAAAAAAATGGCATAGCTCCAGATAAGGCTGCGTATTGCGTATTTACGCAATTTCGTGACCTGAAAACGCAATTAAATTAATTTCTGTGCGTACAAAAACGCAATAAAAATCCTTGATACTCAATTCCGTACTTTTTCGTAGCGTATGACGCTATTGTATTCTGTTTGCGATTGTCGTTTTTCGCATCACAAACCGTTGTTGGGTACAAATTTATACACGGCGCCGCGCTGAATCTAGTTTATTAAGTTGTTAACCAGTCCAGGAACATTCTTATCGCTGTTTAGCTATACCCAATATTTACACCATTACGACATTCGTCTCGCTTTACAATAACAATGGCGTAATATAACGTGGACGAAAAATCCCCAGAGCAATTGAATATCATATCGTAACTAACTCTAATACCGCGTTGGTGGTTCGAAGAATCAAAGATGACTTGATAGATACGTTGGATTTTCAAAGTAAGTTGGAAATAGCGATCTCAGATATACTAATATTGCCAGTGTGCTTTCCGAAAGTGAAACCGAAAGTAAACAAAAAATCAGGAGAAACAAGGTCCGGTTTCATTGCTTATTTGCTTTCTGATGGATACCCAATACAAAAACTTTAAATACCCAATTTAAAATTTGAAATACCCAATAAAGTCAAAAAGAGGTGGGTAAATACCCAATTGCCTCCAATCCTTATCTGGAGCTATGAAATGGTTTATCTCATAACATCTATTGATTTTTTGTCTATCCAATCCTTTATGAGGCCTCTTTTTTAAGGTCAGCAAGAGTTGTCGAAATTAGATTACTATTTTCAAAATGGCGGAAAAACGGGTGCACAAACAAATCAAGTTTTTTGCAAATTAAATAACATATTTTGATGGTCTAAGATATCACACATTATTATAAAAGGTTGAAATTATATGATAAAATCTTTTTCTGGTCAGGTTGTATTTTGTTTTGTTATCCTCAGAGCCATATCTGCTTACGTTGGCGAAAACTGATTATTCCAGTATAAAACAAAAAAAAGTACTCAAGAGCTTGAAGCCCATGAAACACTGAAAAGAGTGGCTTTAGCAAATGCAATAATAAAACACTATAAAAGTTCTTCTTTAATAACTGTTAAACGCCATGCGATGGTTCTAAGCTTTTTTAAAAGCTAACCTTGTGAAACTTTATGATCGTTGCTGGGCTCAAAAGGTAGGGTACAGATAAACGTAATCGATCCCACTCATATGAGTATTGCATGCCAAATGATAGAGTGGACCAATCTGTAGGCAAATAATAAGGTTGGACGAGTTGTTGGCTTGTTGCATAATCAATGCAAAATAAGTGGGTGGGGTAGACTTAATTTCGTTTTTACGGCTTTCAAACCTTGAACGTGCTTCTTCCTTTCGTCGTAAATATGGCGCCAATAAGAAACCGTATTTTTCTTTATACTTGAGAAGAACCTGGCTTTCAAGCAATTTGAACAAACTGTAAAATTAAGAAGCAAAAATTCACTGCAGACGACGCGAAGCATTTTTCATTTTGAGATTTGTGATTTAGCTCCCCTGTTCATAAACTAGCCGCATGACTTCCGTGTGAGCATATGAAGTCGTGCGTACACTCAGTACTCTCAGTGCAGGCCCCAGACATGTAATTGTTTTTCCATAGACCTCCATTATAGCTGTTAAGTAAGCTTTGGTCATCACAACCCTTCAAGCATAATGACGCTGCCCCAAAATTACAGATTGGACCTAGTTCAATCGATAAACAAAATATGAGATACCATGATAACCACCATGTTTTACCAACTTTTGGCCCTTGAAGGTGGGCACCCTACATGAGAGGAACATTTCATTGACAAAAATACCAAAATGCAAGGCCCCTATTTCTAAGCCACACCAGTAAACTTAATCAACAAAAACAGTGATATGCTGTTTCAAAAAGTGCAGCAAATATATACCCGTCTATGAATACGTTCCTGTAATTTTATTATTGACCAATCAAGAAACACTTTTCAACATGAATATTGTGCTAAGCTTCCACCCACCTTTTGAGTCAATCAGTGCACTTTTTACAATTACAGGTCTGTGACCTGCACTCAAACCTTAAATGATGTCATCCTGACAAACTATAGCCGTATGTGTTTAAAAGTATAAACTTCTGTACTGGAATTAGTGATTGTCACAATTTTATTTCTACGTTTACAAACTCAAATATTGCCAAGGATGAAATGTCCATATTTAGATACAGAGTTTTAGAAATTTCAATCATGAGCTTTTTCTTGCAGATATACAGGGCATTGATTTCTCTTCTGTTCAGAATTCTGTTGGGTGAAGATGCTGCCTATGAGATGTTGTAATCTCTAATATCACAGGTAATAATTAGGCATGCCCCAATAAAACAGGCATAATAGAGATACAAGATACAAGAAATTTTATTTAAAGTCGGTTTCCATAAACAAATAGCATTAGCTACAAGAGCTATTTTCCAACAAAAGAGCTATTTTCCGACAAGGAAACTCCAGTGTATGAATAGTTTTCTTAAATAAGATTTTTTCAGAGATTATGAAAATAACAGAAATGCCAAAACATGGGAGAAGTATAGGAAACAGAGAAATTATGTCAATAAACTAAAGAAAAAAATCAGTTAATACTTATTGTCAAGAAAGATGTATTGGTGGTGCTAAAACTGTTTTTTTGCTAAAACTGTTTTTTTTTTTTGTTTTTTTTGGAAAACCATAAAACCATATTTGTCTAAGAAAAAGTATAGCTCAGATTCCAAAATTATTTTGTCTGAAAATAGTAATTTAGTTACTGACCAGAAGGAAGTAAGTGAGATTTTTAATGAATTTATCATAAATGTTGTAGATGAGATAGGTAAGGCGGTCTCTTTTGACAGTAAAACTCACCCGAGTATTTGTAAAACTAAGGAATATTCAAGAGATATATATTTTTTTCTCAGTTTTTTCATGTGTAAATGAAGACAAAAAGCTCAAACTAATTAACAAAATGCAGATAAAGAAGGCTACCGTGGTGGATGAGTTGTCATGCAATATAATTAAACTGGGTAAACCTGTTCTGAGTGTTCTCCAGTCCCTTTTGACGGGCTTGATAAATATGTTTACAGACATCACCATTTCCTGACTCTCTGAAACGTGTACAAGTGACCCTCTCCATAAAAAGAATGACCCAATGAGTAAATCAAATTTTAGACCTGTCAGCATACTCACCTCAATATCCTAAGTATTAGAAAAAGTTATTTCAGAACAATTGAGCCAGTATTTTGAAGACATACTTGACAAGTATTTAAGCACTTTCAGGAAGGGTCTTGGCTGACTACTTTGTTAAGACTGCTTGAGGGCTGGAAACAGGCTTTAGATAAAATGAATATGTAGCTGCTGTGTTAATGGCATTTGACTGCTTGCCTCATGATATTATCTGCATATTGTCTGAGTACTGAGTCTGTAAAACTTTTAAAAAGTTACTTAACTGACAGAAAACAGCGAGTCAAATTGAGTGGCATTGTCAGTTCATGGTCTGTGATAAAAATGATGTCCCACATGGTTCCATATTAGGCCCACTTTTGTTCAATACTTTTATAAATGATACATTTTACTTTTTAAAACACGGAACCTTGTACAAGTATGCAGATGATAAAACAGTGTATTTCAGCACACCTGATTTCGATGAATTTATACATGTGCTTCAATCTGAAAGCCAAATTTTATTAGACTGGTTTAAAGATAACTGTACGCAGGCAATCCCTGATATATTTCAGGCCATTAAGGTGGGGAAGAGGAATTTTGGGATAAAAAATTGGCTTTAAAAGTCACTAATGCTAAAATTAAATATGAAAAAGTGGTGCAACTAATAGGGGTGGATATAAATTATCAACTAAACTTTGATCAGCATATCAGTACTTTATGCAGAAAGGCAGGTTCGCAGTTAAATGTCCTGAAGAGGCTCAGTCCGTTTGTTCTAAGCTAACAATCGACTCACTATATTTTATACTTTTAATCTATCTAATTTCAATTATTGTTCAATAGCTTGGCATTTTTGCAATGAAAATAACTCAAGGAAACTCGAAAGACTCAATCAGCGGAACAGTATTGTGTCCTTGAGCTAGACACATTAATCCATGCGAAGGCTTAGTACTGGTTCAACCCAGGAAGACCCGTCTCTACATAACTGCAAGATTGTTGATGGGACGTAAAGAATCAAATCAAATAAACAAACAAAATCAACCAAGGAAGAACCATCCCGACAAAACTGAAAAGAATTGTTGACTGGGACGTCAAAGGAAAACGCAGATCAAGAAGTAAATGAGCCAAGATCTGACAAAAGGGACCTTCTGACAATAAAAGTCAAAAGTGAGATATCTACAGAGAAAGAAAGACCTAGCAGTTGTGAACAATTACAGAAAATTTGAAGAAATTATCTTTACAAATGACAAAGATGTGAGCGTTTAAACTCGTATATATGAAGCGTTTTAAACATGACGTCACTTAACGTTGTAAATGACGTTCTGACATCAACGCCGTTGTGTAAACATATGACGCTAATACAAAGACGCTAGGAGCAATATTTCAAAAATGCTTCATATTTCTGTAAATATGATGTGTATGCAATTGCATAGACTGCACAAATAACCCACATACGCACATTCCGTGTTTACAAAAGCATTTGAAATCAGGTATCCTGTTTTCAATGAAGTGTGTAGTCAATATGCACAGCTGTTGCCATGGCAACATACATTATTCTTATCACTTAATTTTATCAGAACTGTTTGCGCCTTTGATTGTATTACATGTTAGAAGCAATTTGAGTCTATTGTAAGAACATGCAAAATTTTGAAAATTTAGACGTTTTTGAAATTTTGATTTCACAAAAACTGCTAAAATGCCCGAAGGACCCTTTTCTCAGATCGGCGCTCAAATGTATCTGAAAAAATAGGCATTTCCATGCAAACAATTTTAGTGCAAACTTGGTCAAAATCAGTCGAAAAATTAGAATGTTATTAATAAATGAAGTTTTCATAACAGCTTGTCATAGCCGCCATTTTGAATATATAATTAGATGCTAATGAGATGCACGAAAAGTTATTAAGATACATACAAATTTTATTCTAGCATATAATCACACAATTTCTTGTATAAACGACCCTTTAATGTTATATAAGACATATACATATAAACAGAGTGAAAATAATTATTTTTCGAATCTTATTGTTTTTATTTTTGCATATATAATTAGGAGGTTATGACATCATAATCTCATATATATGGCGACATCCATTTAAGAAATAATAGCAACTTCAAATGCATAAAACGCCTTTATTTCTTAATAGATTTTGATAAAATTTGCAGCAAACTGATTTGATAGACAAATCCTTTCTTTTAAAGCACAATTATTATTTGGTGAGCGTTTCCCTTTAAGAATCAAATCAAACACACAAAACCAACTGCGCAACAATCTTTATTTAAAATGTTTCACAGCGCAATATACACTTATTTATGTAAATATAGAGGCAAACAGAATGGACCCAGGTCAAATTGCTCCTACAGGAGCAGTCTGATCTGGGTGTACATGGTTTGACCAAAAAAACTTCAAACCATTTCAGTAGATGACAAAGCAGACAAATACTGTTATGATTGTCGCTTTAGGGGTTATAGAAAATAATATTTACCTTCCAGCCCAGCTCCTTCTTTAGGTAGGACGCTTCCTGAATATTTTTCAGTCTTGTTTGCTGCTTTATCAAAAAAAAAAAACACTATACATAATGTATTTCTGTATCTAAGACGCTGATCTGGGTATGCAAGGAATAAACACCCCCTTTACACGATTATTGAAACAATCAAGACAAAAAGTGTCAAAAATAGAGGTGCTATTTGCATGGAACTGACTGTTGATATAACTACTCAGTTATTTCGGGAACAGTGAATACTGTTATGCTCTACAGGAAGATTAGAAGTCTAACAAACATTAATTTTGAATTTAACGGTAATACAAAGAAATTATCTTAGTTGAATCTGCAGAGAGTCGTGTTTTTGACAAAAACAGTTGCATTTTCATATTAATCAGACTTTCTATATGCTGTCCCAAAACAAATTAATCTGTCTTTCTTCTGTTAAGGCACCATTGCAAGAATCGTATTGAAACGGTCTAATGAAATACCTTAATCGGGTGTGGTTTTGCTGGACCACGTTTCATTTAATACATGAGTGTAGTTTCAACATGTACTATATTGTTTGGGCACCATGACAAACAGTCGTAATGAAACTGCCCAATGTAATACACTGTTAACTGGGTGTGACGTTGGTGATCATAGCAACTCCGCGTGTAAAATAGTTATGCTCTTCACTGCGTCCAGCTTTTGCATAAAATCAGCTTTTGTTACATAAATTAACGGAAACTGCTTTATTTTGAAGAAGTTTAGAACTTTTGTCCCATTTATAGGAACATGTGATTTTGGCTCGGATTTTGGCTTTGTCAATTGAGTCGGACGCGCATGGGCATCGAGATGACAACGTTATCGGCTGCACATGTTATTTGTCGTTAAATTACAGGTATACGTGCTGAGGTGGTCATTTCGGCCATTTCGTTTCTTGAAAGCTTATACTTGTTCGTATTACAGGTAAAACATAATATTGGAAATCCCGCACCAGCTGAGTTATTGGAGAATCCTAGATTAATTCCACTACAGTTTATTTTTAGATCCTTTGGAAAATGCGCAGTATACTTGCTTTGAAAAACAAGTCCCTCCCCGCACAAGACACAGTATTAACGCTGTTGCCATGCGAATTTACCTTAAATTCTATCCACGTGACATGATTTTCCCATCCATACTTACATTATAAAACATTTTGGTCACTGTAAAGGCGGCAACTTTAATATTCATATCTGGGCGTGTTTCAGCTATTTCATCTGCTAATGAAGGGAAGTCAGGTTTTATTCATAATTTGGTTAAAGAAATAATAAGTTGCTTGAGCGCGCAAAAGTGTGAGTATTTCATGAAAATCATGACCGTATATACTCTGAACTCACATTAATTTACCCTTAAAGCGCATATCACAAAAAGTCGTATGGCTTTGTCGTCTGTTGAAATATTTTAAACCCTCTTTAACAAACAGTGGAGATCCAGGAGCAGTCTGATCTGAACTCACATTAGTTTACCCTTAAAGCGCATATCACAAAAAGTCGTATGGCTTTGTCGTCTGTTGAAATATTTTAAACCCTCTTTAACAAACAGTGGAGATCCAGGAGCAGTCTGATCTGATCCTCACTGTGTGCCTTTATACTTATGTTAAACAATAAACAGTCAATTTCCGAAATGTAGTTATTTTGCTGGCGTTTTAAAGGTGAAATCAGTACTGTCTTTGCTAAGGTGTTATCGTGTAACCCGATACAGTTCTTTCGAATAAAATCACTCCTCGTTTTCAGCTTTTAGCTGTGGCAAAAGTAGACCAGTCCTAGTTAAACATTCACGAGGTGCCGCCTTTACAGTACCCCAAAAGTCATATAACACCTTCTTATTCTACCCATCATTGAAGTGACGCTTAAGGCTAGACTGGCTCCAGTCCTTAAAACATTTTTTATCAATGTGTCATATCAAATACTTGTAGCTAGTCTTACTCTGATGACTTTGTTTTAAGACTATCTGAGGTTAACCATATGTCCAATTAAGAATATTTTTAAATACTCACAACCTACGTCACAGGAAATGACTTCTGGGGGACAATTTTTCATAACAATTACTGAACACAGTAAAGGATTGGTGCGATTGGTTAGCATTTGTCCGTTTGGTCTTTTTCTATGATTTAAGTCGTTTTCCTACCAAAGAAACCAATGTTTCAGGGCAAGATTTACTTTAAATACCATATACCTGTAGTTAGTATTACTCTGATGGCTCTGTTTTAAGACAGAGCCATCAGAGTAAGACTAGCTACAAGTATATGATATGACACATTGTTGAAAAATTGTTTCAAGGACTGGGGCCAGTCTAGCTTAAGGCTACCAAGATTGTTTAATCAACATATGCAATGCGCTTCTGAGCTCAGCATATAGAAGCACTTCTGTGACTTTATTTATGATACTATATAAAAATACGGAAATTGAATGGTATGCACGATAAAAAAGAATCTACTATTCGTATGGGCGGATGTAGACTGGCTCCAGTCCTTAAAACAATTTTCACCAATGTGCCATATCATGTACATGTAGCTAGTCTTGCTCTGATGGCTCTGTTTTGATGGCTCTGTTTTAAAACAGAGCCATCAGAGTAAACTAGCTACAAGTTTCCTGCGGCGTAGGCTGGTATGGGTGATATACCTTGGTGAGAACTGTATATATGGCTCTCAGCTATCGGAAGGGAAATAAGCTTTTCATTGGTATTTTTGCAAATACATGTATGCACAATATTAATGTTGTTTAACATCAACCAACGCGACTGCAAAAAGCAAAGTTTGTACGCGTATCTTTTATACTGTAAGCTAACTACATGTTTGATGTTTGCATTAGTTGTTTTCTATATTTTATTGAGATGTATACCTGTGATTTCCAAACAAATCTAAAAATAAATACTTGTCATTGGTTTTCCAAATGGGTTTTTTTCTACAGTGATCAATAAATAGCGGTGGTTTGCAATTTCGCTTTATCATATTTATTGAGGAAAGCATAATATTTGTTTGCTCATAAGATAAGACAAACTTTATTGTGGTAAACGTCGTAATCGCATTTTAATTTGTAAGTAGACGTCAACACAAAATATATCATGTCGAGATTAGCAGCAGCATTGTCAACATTTTGTAGCTGTAACAAAGCGGGGTCTATTCCTCAATTCACCAAACATCTTAGTCAGTTCCCCAACGACTACGTAGCGTTGATATGGCGCGCGAGAGCCCATGGTATTGTTGGAAATAAAGCTGAGTGTAAGATGGACTTACTCCATGCCATCAGTGTTAGTTCCGGGGCACAAAAGCAAGTGGCGCAAGCGGAGTTGGAATATACAAATGGGAATATGGAAAATTACGTGTCGTTGCTCCAAACTACAATACGAGATTATCCCAACTATGCTCCAGCCTGGAGCAATTTAGGGTCCTTCTGTGAAAATTGCAACCAGCACAAAGAAGCGCTGACCTGTCTAACGAAAGCTGTAGAAGTGGCAAAAGCAAACAACGAGACTGCAAGTCCGTGGTTCTGCTGGGATAACCATGCGATTGCCGAAATTTATCTTCGACAAGTCGGTGATATTGACAGAGCTGAAGAATACTATCGAGCTGCTTTGGGGTCATGTGAAACGTTGACTGTGGCTCACATGGGACTGTGTCAAGTACACTTGGCAAGAGACAAGATTGCGCATGCGAGGCGACGTTTCGAAAAAGCAAAACAACTGAATCCCAAACTCATACATTGGTCAAACTTTGAAGCTTTCAGAACAGAAGTAGAAGCTGCTAAAGGCAGACCAACGGCACAATCGCAAGTGGACTCTGTAACTGAGAGTGTTGCGAATCTTAGCATGGGAAAAAGGTCACAAGAGTCTACAAAATACGGTCAAGGGCGCAGCCAAACTGCTTCCGCTAGTGGCGGGAAAAGAAGGGGAGGTAACAACGGAGGCGGAAACGGAAGTGGTAGCGGAAGTGACGACGATGACAGCGGACCAGGTAAGCCCTCTCTCTCTCTCTCTGTCTCTCCCTCCCTCTCTGTCTCTCTCTCTCTCTCTCTCTCTCTCTCTCAACCATTGTCATGCTGAATATATATTCAGTTCTACACTCCTCCCCAATAGTATCATGTCTGTTGGATTATCTCATATATATGTATTTTTAGGGGTCATAGGCCGAAATATCTATAAAATTATGCATTTCTGTCCCCGAAGATTGACAGTCGAGATGAAATGCCACATGATGCTGTGCTACCAGCACACAGAATGAAAAGGGCTATACAGCATTTCAGCTGTGGGCGTGAATTTTCAATCAGAGCGGAGTGGATCCTGATCAGATGGTTTTTGATCTCTATCTACAGTGTTTTCAATAAAGGAAAAACTCGGACTCAGCAGGACAAGAGTTTAACCAACAAGAATGCATACCCCCCCCCCCCCCCCCCCCCAAAAAAAAAAAAAAATAAAAATAATAATAATAATAATAATTTTCTTATTTCTCAACCAAAACATATGCTAAGGGTACTCATAAGAAACGTCTCAATGAAACGGTTCTTTGAGCACCCAAAACATATGTTAAAACTGATAGGTAAGAAAATATTAACAATTTTACGCTAAAAACCCCTTTTATATTTTGTTGCATAGTACGAGGGTCATTTGGAAAGTTCTTAGCATGGCATCATAACTCCACAATGCGTTGATAAAATGCTATCAAATAATATATTTTTGGAAACTAGAATTCAACGGCTACTTGATGGTTTATTTTTTGTCGAAAAAGGACTTGGCTTGCCCGTGCAGCGCATGCTCAAAATGAGTAGGGGTTTGTATACTGGCGGAAATTTTAAGCAAAATACTTGGAAAAAAAACGAAGGAAAATTGGGGACCTTATTTGCGATCATGGTTTGACAAATTAACGATTTGGTGCCAAATTATTTTTCGTTAAAATATATTATGCGATCACTGCTTGCACCACTACCACCTTTACATTCAGAAAATGTTGACTAATAGGGAAATGGTAAACTTTCAAAAATGGGACTTTTTTTTCGAATTTTCTTTTTACTTTTACTATAAATTGTGTCACTACAGAAGCATGAAAAATGCCTAATGAGTATATGTTTTGCTTTATTTGTAGCGAACAATGAATAAACACCATTTCGTCGCGCAAAAAGTGTGGATTGTTTACTTCTGTATTCTGTATTCAAAAAAGTTATTCCTAATAACACTACCCCTACTTTTCAAGAAGTGGGTGGTGTAACTTAACCCCTCACATTTTGTCGATGTCATAAGAGCTCCTCATGGTATTGTGTTAATCAACACAAAATTAATTGATTTCTACTCTCAAGGTGTTTTTACTTTTTTGTTTGCCACGATTTTCAATTGAAATGAACCAGAACATCAACTTATAGCTAAACTTACTCTGCCCCATGGAACGATTATGCGAGTTATCTTCCCTTTGTTCTAGTTTACAAAATTTATTTTGGTTTTAATATAAAGAGCATAAAGTGTGCTTGATAAATATACCAAACGCACAGCATTTTTAAACTACTGTCGGTTATATATTTTCAAAATATGTGCATTTTGACATGCGATTTTTAGTCGAAAAATTTAGCACACTGCTTTGCTTTCTAGGTGGTTTAGGTATTGCTGCTCCGGTATTTAGTTATAAGAAACATCCAACTCGGTCATCAATTGTATAATAACTGTACCAGGTTGTGGCCTACCAATTGGTACAAAATTATCTAATTTCATGAACTATTGTAAATGTTCTGCACACTTTTCAAAAGGTAAAATGTTATCTTTTCAACTGAAAGTTTTGCGTTTTCCAGTATACAAACAGTACATGTATTCACAATAATATTTTTCGTGTCTGCATTATGATATCCTCATGAAATTTGTGCCATAACATAGAAAAAAGATAGCTCTTTAAAATGATACCAAACATGATAGGGTTTGTAAATTCGTCACTGAGATAAAAGACCGTGCTAAGAACTTTCCAAATGCCCCTCGTATACATAGAGGATATTCAAATACTAGTAAATGATAGAGATCTGTAAGGTTGGCACATATTCATGCACACTTAAAGTTTTATAACCTAAGACTGGATTTCAGAAAAAAACTTGGTGATTCGTAAATTCCGCATTTAACCCTTGCCATGCACGATATTTTTACATGCTACACTCCTCCCCAATTTTTATCTTTTAACTTTCAACATTCCAGTTCAAAGCATGTATTATCAAGCAGAATAGGAAACAGTGAAGCCAGCTGATCTGGATCTTAAGTGTTTAGAAAAAGAAAATAAATCCGGGTTCAGCCCCAGGCATCTACTGTTTACCCCCAAAAGAATATCAGGAATACCAAGCACCCCAAAAAATATTTGATTTTTTTGCAACCCCCAAAATATCCCGTTTCTGTATATTTCCCTTAAGAAAAGACCCTAAAATACATAGAAATAACCCCTAAAACTAGTCCAATTTTGGGATGGCCCCGAAAAAATATCCACAAAATTTTCATACCCAATAAAATATTCATTTTTCTGAAAGCCCCCCCAAAATTTGAACTTTAAAATTTTGAACCCCCCAAAAATGACCTGAGCCTACGTATGTATGAAAATATCAGAGTACCCCCCTGGGGGTTCTGCAGGACAAGGGTTGATTAAAAAGATTAATTTGGAATACATTCATGTAATGCAAAGAGGGTAGTACACTGTAGCATTGTTTGAAGTACATGTTTAGCAGACCTAGCGATTTTGTATTATTACAGATGCTGATCCTTGGCAATGGCTGAAGAAAGAGTCTCCGTGGGTTACCAAGGTTGGTTCCAGGCAGTATGCACAGTCGAAGGACGGCAAGTACTGGTACTCTAAAGACACGGCTCGGCACGGCATGGACCGACAGGGTACAGGTGCAGGTGGTGCGTATCTGAAACGCTACGTGGACCGAGGACGTACAATAGAGTTTGATTGCTCAGTTGACAGAAACCTGAGAAAAATAGAGGGCAAGCATGAATCACGCCAAGGGACCAGCATAAAGAAAACTGACATGGACACTATCAGAAGAAAATGAACATAAGAAAAATAGTTCTCCTGTAGTTGTAATAAATGTGGGTTTAGAATGAAACATTGTATTGTCTAGTTTCATTAACATGGTTCACAAAAGGTTGTGCGTAAAATTATGACTATCTTCTAATGTATTAATTTAAATGTATGCTAGCCAAAAGTTCTGCATTTTATTAATTTTCTTCAAAACGTTAAATATAATGACTACTCTTTTGGCATCTCGAAATAGCCAGACGTACCATTTACCCTAGACAGTAAAGCTATTGACAAAATGTTCGATGTCAATTTGAAAAGCGGTACCCCCATTTTCAAAATTCACATTTTGGCACAATTTGTGAGTCATGACGTTTTGAAATTACTCCCTTTCACACATAAAACGTTATCATTGCAAAAGCCAAACTCATATTGAACATTAAAGTACTGAAATGAACACTCCATCTGCACGAGACCAAAGTGTCAATAATTACCCCACCATCCAATGCAAAATCTTGTGAAATTTGAAATTGAGAGTACGTGTATTCAGCAAAGCCTCCAGTATACAATTTAATAAATTTTGCTTAGCCGTTTTCTGGTACCGTTTACTGATATGCTGGCCTATTGGGGGAATGCAAATGAAATTGATATAGTGCTTATATCTTTTCAGAAATCGGTAAAAAACACAAGTGACCAGTTAGAACCTTTCATTAGTATATATGTCATGTGAGGCTTGTATAGGGGGGTACCAAATATCCACATCCCTTGAAGTAAACAGGGAAGCATCCCTTATAAATTGGCAAATATCCCTCAAATTAATTTTCCTAAATATTCAATATCCCTGAAAGTAACTAAAATATTGAACACGGTATCCCATATCCCTGGAAGTAAAATGTATAGTATCCTATATCCCTTGAAGTAAAATGGCAAATATCCTGTATCCCTAAAACCCCTTTACAAGCCTCATATGTATTTTCAACTATACTTGTTATTATACGCGGATGATCAAATCATACTTGCAGCGTTTAAACGTCACCTAATTATACACGATTGAGCTAGCTCATGAGACTGTTTATTGCATATGACGACCAGCAAAGGCTCGGATGAGCAGGTGCAGTTGCTCAGTCGCACCAAAACTTTAACTGTTTCAACATACAAAGCATGGGGAATTTTTAAGGCATATGCCAAATAGGTTGGCCACACTAGACATGAGCGGATCCAGAACATTCCATCAGGGGGGCTCCCTTTTTCTAGTTATCAACGTATTTCCCAGAGGGCCATACTGACCTCCCTCAAGAAGCAATTGGACCCAAGGGGTCCAACTGCTTCTCGAGGGAGTCAGTACCAGTATTTCTTAGGAAACATATACTATATCCACTTGGGATTTTCAAGGAGGTCTGGCTACCTGCCCCCACCCTCCTCTGGATCCGCCTATGCTAGATAACTGCTCGTGCATGTTAAAATGTCTGTATATACTTGCGATATTAACCAACATCTCATGAGCTGTCTCATTTACATGCCAATGTTAGTTTAAACAATATTTTATTGAAATATTCTACATTCATACAATATGTACATTGTCAATGGTTACATGATCCGACAGTAAGCTATAAGCTTATATGAAAGCCATTTCCAAATGCCAATGTTGGTACGTTGAGTCATCGTACTGTTGGTTTCATGTATCCATGTCGTTTGGTTGAATATTTTCATTTGGCATGATGCTGTTATTTAACATGTCCTTTTGTTAAAAGCACTTATCATGCTGTCGTGTTAACATGCTACTTTGTTATCTTCATTGTAATGTTGTCCTTTTAATGTTGCATCTTTTGGCTTCCAGGCGGCAAGCCTATATATATATATATATATATATATATATATATATATATATATATATATATATATATATATATATATATATATATATATATATATATATATATATATATATATATTCCATTTGGTGGTTTCATTGGTGTTTTGATATCACTTCTTGATATGTCAGTATGGGCGTTTGCGCATTTGTGATAAGTATAAAAGTCTCATTGATTCTTGTTTTTAAGAGGGTTGGTTGCTTTGCTTTGTTTGTCTTCCTGGTGTCTCCTGATTGTTGTGTGGCTCTTCCTCATGATACCACAGGTTTGTCTTCAGTTTGTGCTTGTGGTATTTTCTGATCATTCTCACTTACTATTTTTGAAAGCTCGTTGGAGGTTGTATTACTCTCTCTGGACGATTCTTTATACTTTTTCGTGTTTTCTGGTTCTGGTGGTTCAGATAGCTCATATAAGTTGATATTAGAAGATCAGAAGAAATTTGTCAAAAAAGTAAGTGAGTATGATCAGAAAATACCACAATAAAAACTCGCAAACAACCCCATGGCACCGCTCAACCATCACGAGACACCAGGAAGCCAAATTAAGCAAAGCAACATCAAGATGATTGCAATACTAGAATGGACATAAAGTAACGTACAACAAAACATAGAACAATTACCTACTCCCACAATGGTAGTAACAATTAACAAGAAGTCAACAACAACAGAACCACCGCCTTAGAACGGACGGCAGCCTAAGCCACCGGGGGGGGGGGGGGGGGTGGACTTAAATGCGTTTAACTGGTACCTAATCTTCGCCCTAGATTCTGCTCTTGTTGAAGTACTACAAGAAATGTTCAGCTCCCATGGAAGACTTCTTACTAATGCAATGTTTCATGATGGAGAAACACTCTTATCAAATTAACACACCATGATGAAACAAAGAAAAGGGCTCATGACTCAGAGATAGTCAGAGCTAAAGAAAACCTCAAGTTGAGCCACGGTGGGTCCAGCTACAGATAAGCATCAGGCACCAACCCATCAATTAAATCTTTACGTCAGAGCCGTCATAGAGTCTGAGGCCTGACCCACCGTCGTGCAATTTAAGTGGAAACCATTCTTATAAGCCGTGATTGGGTTGAAAACCAGGCATGCAGGCTGTCGCATCAACTCCGGTTTCAAATTTAACACTGTGTCACTGGAGACAATTTCTTCACTTAGAGAGTTCCACCATCTGATACATCTCATATAGGATGAATTTAATATTAGAGTCTTTTTGGATGACTGTTTCTGTATTTTGAAAAAGTGGCCTCCTGTACAATTATCGTTAAATTCAAAGAACTTTTCTGGTTTTATATCTTCATAACCATGAACCATCTTTTATAACTGTATCGAGTCATAGCTTTTTCTTCTATAAAGTAGGGTTGGACGTTTAAGGCTTTCTACCCTTTCACTATATGTAAGTCCTCTTAATTCCGGTAGTATTCTTGTTGCAGGTCTCTGGATATTTCAAGTAACTTTTGTTTGTTTGTTTTGTTGCTTTACGTCCCAAGTCAACAGCTATGGTCATGGCGGGACGGTCAGTTCACCTAACCACACTTTTTCCTGGACAGGCCTGAACAAGCGGTTAACCAGTAATTCGTGCACATACTTTCGCTTGTAACTGACAACAACCCTTCTTGAATGAATCAGCGGAAGGGAGGAGAATGACCGTAGAAATCATTTCATGACCAATCTCCACGAAAGTATGGGACCCGGCCAGGATCAAACTCGCGACCCCTGGATCTGCAGTCAGACACGCATCTGTAGCCAGACACGTTACCGACTGCGCTACGCGGCCCGACATTTCAAGTAACTGATGATTCTTTTTAGTTGATGGATAATAAACACTTCCCCCATAGTCTAGGATGGACCTAATTAAACTTTTGTATAAAAATAAGAAGGATTCCTTGTCTAGTGCTTAAATAGTTCTTTTGATTAATCCAAACAATTTATTGAATCTGTTCACCAGGTAACATATGCTGGACCATTAATTATTTATCTTTCTTTAGCTATGGTGTAGTCGTACTGTCCTGCCAGCCAAGACTGACAGTGACTTCATGTTGTGTTTTACAAAGTTATCAGGGGCTTAGAATCGATAGATCACTTGTGTATTAATCCTGTCCGCAGGATAGTATTAATACACAAGTGATCTATCGATTCGCATTAGCTCAAGTGGAGTGTACAAGTTTATGTTTTAGTTCACAAATGGTAACAAAACACTACGTCAATGTCACTCGTGGCTGGCTGGACAGTAGCTGGTGACCGATTGTTGCTTGTGCTTGTTGTTATAAACTGCAAACGATAGACTTCCCTTGCTTTGCCAGATGTATGTGCTATAAAAATCTGGCATCGAGGTTATAAAACGTGAGTTCATTCTCAGACTCAAAATAAAGCATAATGATTGGCTGCTTGCGGACACGTGTCCGCAATCAGCCAATCATTGCGCTTTATTTTGAGTCTGAGAATGAACTCATGTTTTATAACCTCGAGGCCAGATCTAAGATATAGGGACTGTTGCCTGAACTTTGAGCAGAATGTGAGCTTGTGATTTTAATGGAGTTTCAGTCTGCTGATATGATTTTGCTGCTTCAGCACCGTATGTTCTACATACAGCAAAACCTCAAAAATGCTTCAGCACCATATGTTCTACATACAGCAAAACCTCGAAAATGCTTCAGCACCATATGTTCTACATACAGCAAAACCTCGAAAATGCTTCAGCACCATATGTTCTACATACAGTAAAACCTCGAAAATGCTTCAGCACCATATGTTCTACATACAGTAAAACCTCGAAAATTTGAACTCTGATTGTTCGAAAAAATCGCTAATTTGAATATAGGGATCAAACAAGTTTTTCTATGCATTAACATCTGCTGGACCCCCGAGTGAGGTGTTGAAACCCGAGCCTGAAAGGCGAGGGTTTTTAATGACCCCAGAGGGGTCTAGCAGATGTTAGTGCATCAGAAAACCATGTTTGATCGTTATTTTTGCATAGTCGTTTTGTCACTTGAAAGCTTTGGAAAACGCTTTTGTTACATGTATTACTATAACGGCGCGCAAAAGCATGTAGGTTTTGAAAACGCCTGTTCCAGAGCAAAGACATAATCTGATTTTGGGGTCTACTTACTTTATGATTACCTCCCTATAATTCGAACTACTGTTAATTCAAAATAAAACATCCATTCCTTAAATCTTTGAATTAACGAGATTCTACTGTACATTTATGTGTATATATTTGTATATAAATTTATATTTATCCATGTACACATATGTTCATTCGCATTGATTTTCATTTCTTTTGAATATAAGAAAGATGTTTTCTTCAGTTTATGTTGTATTCTCGTAGACAGGTGTAAGGCTGTTTATTCATGTATGTTCCTTAAAATAGATTTTTCATTTGTTTTGAATTTAAGATAGATGTTTGCTTCCCGTTGTGTTGTATTCTCATAGACAGGTGTAAGGTCTTGAATAAACATTTTACTCGCATTCTTCATACTTCATGTGAGCTTTTGCTTAGCCTATAAACTAAGAACTACATGAGAGGTGGGCGCTTAATAGAGAATACTAGGTGAGTGTCTTTTGATATCAAGCTTACCAGGCAAGGCTTTGAGAAAGCTTGTTTACATCACGAGACTTGCCAAGCGATTCAACATGGGTTCTCAAAGCCGAAGCTGGTACACTTGAAATCAAAAGACGCAAACCTGGTATTCTATTTATCAGTTTACCCATTGTTTCTCTCTTTAAACTAGTGATTAAGACGCAATTTTCGATTTTTGTTTTGATTCAGCGTCATTAACGACGTCATTCAAAAAGTGCAACGTCATCATGACCTGATAAAGGCACATGCCTTGAGATAGACAACGTTTATCAGGCAACTTACAACAATGCAGTTAATATGAGAGGTAACTGATAAAGATCTCGTCACACCATTGGCAGTACGCTTTTCCAGTGCCCTGTGCCTAAACACTATACCCAAAAGAAGCCTTCCACAATTCATTTTCAGAGAGGATACAGGGTTCGACTAAACAGCTACATAGAAATACCCCACCCACAATTGCAGCGCCACATTAATTAGTACTTTTCAAATGCCCCTCTGTGACTTTGAAAGAAAACAGAAAACGGCAGGGAAATGATATTTAATTTAATTCTTTATTCATTTTACAAGGATTCCAAACAGCCCAGGGGCTACTAGTTAGTCTCCTTTAATATATATTGAGCAAATATATCAATAAATGAAAATAACACAATAAGGTCTTTAATATACAACACATTAATATATCACATAATGTAGCTGAAACTTGAAAAAACGTCTGGTTAATAAGGTAAGTTATAGTTTACTTCGCCCCTTCTTGTGCTTCACAACCAAGCAGATGCACAGAAACTTAAATTTTTGGCCAAATTAATCACATATTTTGTCAATATTTGTAATATCTATTAAGCAAATCATTAAGTAAATCTGTCAAGTGGTCAATGCGACAATTTCCAAAAAGGAGGAGAAAATTATAAGCGGGTCATAGATCATATATTACAATTATAAAGAAATTAATTGGTTCACTCGTTGCGCTCGTTCCAACTTAATTCCTGTTTAATTGTAATATATGATCTATAACCTATGCTTATCAAAATTCTGATGATGATTGTATTCTCGTCCATTTGACCAAATATTCGTAAAATTTGCTCTTAGAAGCGCACATTGGGTAATGACTTAACACTACATGTATATAGAGGATCTTATATAGAGACTACTAGGTGAGTGTCTTTTGATATCAAGTTTACCAGGCAAGGCTTTGAGAACGCATGTTGACATCGCGAGGCTTGCCGAGCGATTCAAAATGCGTTCTCAAAGCCGAGCCTGGTAAACTTGATATCAAAAGACGCGAACCTGGTATTCTATTTATCAGGTTACCCATTGTTGAACATTCTTCAAACTAGCGATTATGACGTAATTTTTGATTTTTGTGTTGATTCAGTGTCATTAGCGACGTCATTCAAAAAGTGCAACGTCATCATGACCTGATAAAGGTAACATGCCGTGAGATAGGAAACGCTTATTAGGTTATGTTGAAACAATTCAGTTATATTAAGGGTGACTGATAAATTAGTGCTTATGTTTTATTGAATTTGACAAACGAGTTGGGGAAAAGAGATAAAATGCGAGGCTTGCCAAGCATTTTATTGCTTTTTTGCAACGAGTTGGATAAATTCAATACATGTAATAGAAGAGCTCAAATGTTAGATTCTATTTATCATATAACATTAAAGTTATTTTGAAATCATATTCTGGGCGTGAAAACGTTAGGGATTTGCTATATGCGTGACGTTAATATCGTCATCTGTAAACCACTATAGGGACCAAACATGTTTTTCTATGCATTAACATCTGCTGGACCCCGCGGATGGTGTTGAAACCCGAGCCTGAAAGGCGTGTGTTTAACGACAAGCGGGGTCTAGCAGATGTTAGCGTATCAGAAAACCATGCTTGATCGTTATAATTGCATTAAAGTCATTTTGTCACTTGAAAACTTTGCAAAAACGCTTCAAAAATTTCATTTTTGTATTACCATAATGGCGCGCAAAACATGAAGGATTCGTAGGTTTTCAAAAAGCAAAGACTTACGTCATCCTTACGTCACTAAATTACGCTCATTTCTATGCACGTTACTGTTGATGGCGTCAATTTTTGTGAAGGCCTAGAATGCGTATATGTGAAGTACGAAAGCCGTGCATCAACTGCACGTGAATTGCCTGATAAATATATGGGTTTTGCCGGTCAAAACATGGCTGTTAATAGCGTGCGACACGGCTTTTTATGCAATAAATTATGTTAAATGATAACACGTTATTTATTTTTTGTTTTGAGTGAAAACGCTCATTTTAGCGAATATAGCCCACATAAGCCCCCCCCCCCCCCCTCCACACACACAATATAACCTACGTTGAAGAAATCACCAAGCCGTTTATAAGAATGAGGCCCCCAGGGGGGTCTGTGCTCCCTTGATCCCTGAAAATAATGCATTGATCTCCCCGTCTCCCTGCAAATAATGTCCTCGTCTCCCTAAAAGTATTTGCCTTCGCTCCCCAAATCACTAAAAATAGTTCAGCTTCTCCCCAAATCCCCAAAAATATAAGCCAATTCTCTCCAAAATGTATTTATCTTTCCGTAGAATTAAAATCACATACTTAAAAACTATGAAGATATATAAGAGCGCATGACATAATGATCGCTTGATATTTTGTCTTATACATGTAAAGACAGGTCTTTGCCATGGAATACATGCCATATAAAAGCCATGGAATGCATGACGTATAATAAATTTCAATGAAATGCGTTATATATGGCTCAAAGTATGATGCCATCTTTAAAATGTTGTTGCTGTACCTGGTAGAGTAAGCTTGGAGGTTTTGAGAAATACCATTCGGTTTTCTTTTTAGGAACAGGGGCTGATTTTTACCAACAGCTTAAACTAGATTTTTCTAGACACTTTAGTAAAAGCATTCAACTATAAAAAGTATTTTCTTCAATTGCTTATTAGCGCCTACACGCTTGTTAAACTTCAGTTAAATCAAGTAATTATATATCTAATAAGCATTCTTCAAAATTTACTTTAAAAGGGATAATTACCTAAAAAGATAAAAACATAGCAGGTGTGTAGGTGGCCCTGTAACATTGTGTAGCCCTACTGTTGCTAGGGGGGTCAGGGGGCATGCTCCCCCGGATTTTTTTTGACAAAAATGGTGTGATCTGGTGCAATCTGAGGCGTCCCAAAGTCTGTTATTACCAACCTAAAAAACAACAATTTTAAGGGAAAACATCAACAGGAAAACTTAATTGCGATATTTCTCTCTCAGATCAATCTTTGATGAGCATGTTAGTATGAAAATAAATACATTTAGAATTGACAAGGGGGGTCTGGGTGGCTAGCCCCCCAGAAGCAGAAGAAATTTTTAAAAAATCAAACAAAATGGAGGCTTATCCTTATTTTTTTTTGCTTTCTGGCAAGGCTCCCTAGATCCCCTAAAATATTTACCGGTGCTCCCCAGCTCCCTGAAAATAAATAGCCATTCTCCTCAGATCCCCAATATCCCTGGGAGCCCCAAGAATTCAAACATTAAATTGCAAACAAACAATTAATTAAAAATCTAAAAAATACATTTAAAAGTATATATAGAAAATCATAAAAATTATATAAGAAGCAACCGTAAGTAAAATGTGATAAAATATGCTAAAGACCCGTCTAAAATGCAACAGACGACAAATTTAAGAAAAATAGATACATAAAACTTGAAACGTCTGCCAGCAGACGATTCACATGATTTTTGTTTTTTTAGATTTTGATTCTTTACGTCCCATCAACAATCTTTCAGTTATGTAGGGACGGGTCTTCCTGGGTTGAACCTGTGCTACGCTAGGATTAATGTGTCTTGCTCAAGGACACAACGCAGTGACGCCGGTGAGGCTCGAGCCCGGGGCCCCTCGGTCTCGAGTCAAGCACTCTACCAATGAGCCACTGTAAGTAAGTAAGTAAAGACTTTATTTTAAGAGGGACACATCATTTAGCAAATACATACGAGCACAATGTAACAGCTAATCTTCCATGAGGCCCTCTATAATGGTATATACAATTTACATATTTACATAAAATATACATGTTTTATACAAAAAGTACATAGATTACAAGTATCAATTATCACAAGTTATTACAAAATATATAAGAAAACAGTTTGAGTACCACTATATTATGATCCTAAGGTTTCATACCAGGAAGTTTGCAAATGAGCAAAACAGTGTGGACACAGTCTGGTTGCTACATATGGGCATACTGATCAGATCCACACTATTTGTCTACTGGTCTGCATCTTTGAATTCATAAGATTTATAGTGTCCGTAAATTACAGAATTTTGGTATGTAAATCTTAGGATCTGTAATATGTACATACCAATTATACATTGGTAAAAGTTCATAATTTCCCAATCCTGAACTCTAAAAATTCTAATCTTAAAACTGAATTGCAGAATGCTCCCAAAATAATCACAATTTCAAGTCTAAATTGTTTTAGATAAGCTGAAAATAAATCAGAGAAACTATCATAATCAACTGAATTCAGTATCTTGAGGCTAACTTTCCACTGGTAGTCTGCCTCAAAATCCTGAATTCAGGAATAGCCCTGAAAACTTTAACCTATGATAATATTCACCCAAAAATGCATTTCTTTCTATGAGATCATTTGTGTCTTGTCAAACAGTGCAGACCCTGATGAGATGCCATATTATGCTGCATTTCATCTGGGACCTCACTGCATGCCAAAGTAAGCATTTAGAGTCATCAGTATACAAAGGGCTCAAATACAAGCAAAACTACATGTATTATAGATTAAAGTGTTAGTTGTTACTGTTCAAAATCCACTTAATACATCTGCTGTGGAAAGTGTCGGGAGTCTCTGCATTTTTTACATGTGCTGGCAGACCATTCCACAACAGACATCCAGAGTACCTTAAACTGTTTTTGAAATATTCTGTCCTAGGCTTAGGTGGCACAAAACAGCCAGCAGTAGATGATCTAAGACTTACATTTGCATCTAAAACATTGTTCCGTAGAGTAAAATGCTCAGAAATATATTGTGGGGTCAAATTGTTGTAAACCTTAAACATAAATTTTGCTTTTCTGAGATAGAACCGATCATAAACAGACATTATCTTCAAAGTTTTCATGGCCTCGTTAACGTCATCCACATTATAATCAAGAATTACCCTGCATGCTCGTTTTTGTAGTCTTAATATCTTGAGTTTATTGGTCTCGGATGAGCTTCCCCAAATAATGTTACAAAAGTCTATATGCGGCTGGATGTAGGATTTGTAAAATTGGACTCGGTGAGTTTGGTTCAGGAATTTTTTTATTTTAGACAGGAGCCAAATACTTGATGCAATTTTCCTTGTAAGGCGTTTAATATGTTCAGACCATGTCAAGTTATTATCAACATATACACCTAAAATCTTTTCATTTTTTATCAAAGTTAGGGGTTCATTATTGAAATTTAGATCAAGGTTATCATTAAGTAGCCTTTGTCTTTTCTGATTTGTTGTAACAAGCATAACCTTAGTTTTAGCTGAGTTAAGGATCATTCCATTGTTTTGACACCAGATGTGTAAGTTATTGATAGCGGTTTGAAGATTACTTTCAATCTGTCCCACTGAATCTTGAATATCATACAAAGTTGTGTCATCCGCATAGAGATCAGTTGACACGTTGTCTGTGTATAATGGTAGATCATTAATAAATAGTAAAAATAACAGTGGCCCTAATATAGAACCTTGTGGCACGCCATATGAAATTTGCTTAAAATCAGACTTAGTGTTATTTACTGACACTTGTTGTTTTCTATTTGTAAGATAGGTATTGAACCACATTAAAGCTTCATCCTTTATGCCATAAATATCAAGTTTATTAAGGAGAATTTTGTGATCTACAAGATCAAAAGCTTTCTTAAAATCCACTAACACAACACCAATAATTTTACCTTTGTCCATAGCATTCAACCAGGAATCAATCATATTAATAAGAGCGGTTTCACATGAGTGCTGTGTTCGAAACCCTGACTGTGTTTTATGTAGGAGACTAAATTCTTGAAGATATTCAGAGAGGCTGTCATGAACATGTTTTTCTAGTACTTTTGACAAGATGGGTAAAATTGATATAGGCCGATAGTTATTCACATCATCATGGGGACCACTTTTGTGAAGTGGAGTAACCTTTGCTTCTTTCCACTTGGTTGGAAAAATAGAGTTGCTGATACTGTGGTTGCAGATAAAAGTTACTTCCAAAGATTCACATGAAACAACAAACCCCAGGCTGCTGTGAAAATGGAGATATATTGTCGTCTACTATCGTAGTGATTGTCCATTATGGATTCAAGAATATTTAAATCTATAGATCTACAGTAAAACCTCGAAAATTCGAACTTCGATCTTTCGAAATATTCTCACTAAATAATGGCTCCCATCGTATGTTCAGTACATCATGTCCTATAACCTATCCTCTTTTATCTTGTAATAGTTACCTCCCTTCTTATAGATATGCATGGTTTACAAAACAAGTGTTTGTCGACTGAGAGCCAGGCTATATTTTATGTATACCTCCCTATAACTCGAACTACTGAAATTCGAAACAAATCGCTCGTTTCCTCTTAATTCCATATCATCTACTACATTTTCATGATTGCTGCAAACGTGATTAGCAGACAAGCACACTGTAGCTCATGGGTCGCTTGTATTACATAATAATGGGCCTCGTCGCGACAAAACCTGTCTTCGGGGTTTCCGTCAAAGCGTGACTCAAACCATTCTCCTCAGCTTCAGAGACTAGCTAGAATATTGAAAAGATTATACTTTTCAGTAAGCGAATAACAAAGGCACTGATCAGTCTGCGCCCATGCGCAGTCTGGTCTGTGTCTTTGTTGTTCGCAAACCCCCAAAGACCCGTTTGTCGCGACGAGGCCCAATTATTATGTAATACGGTGGCTTTAACCTTCTTCATAAAATGCTTCTAGTCGCATTGAACTAATTGTTCATATCAAAGTTATATGAGCTATATTTCTTATCCCTGATTTGAGCTGTAGTCAATCGGTTGTACCCCAATACATCATACACAGCAGCGCATTCAGTATCGACAATGTCTATTACACGTTTACTTAATAACCGCCTCCAGTCAAAACTTGTATCAGTCGATTTTCGCGAACGTGGCTTTCCTTCAAAATTAACAAACTTATGTAAATCTTCCGCTGCTTTAATACTATGATTAGAGACAAAGTCTTCGTACCTTATAAGTCTAACTCTGGTTGGAAACTCTTTTATAAGCTGCACTCCCGCCTTGTAATCATTAAGCATTTTGTTGCACAATGACCGAGCGTTTTCTGTAACTTTTTCGTGGCTTCCATTCACCACTTTAAGTGGATACCACCCGGTTTTTATAAGTCTTGAACAAATGATAGATCTTGGGTCCCTGAAAAGCTGAACCACTTTGAGGGAAGGGTCGGTGATCAGAAGAGGCTTAGTGGTATCAAGGCTGAGGCGTAGTACTTTAGTCACGCGGATCTTGCTTTTCGTACAAGGCTTCACCAATTCTGGCATACAAGCTGGTTTTCCTTTTTTCTTTTTACAATTTTTGAAAGCATTCCAAAGGCTACCTGCAGATATAATTATGAAGAACCAATTACTGTAAATTCGAAAATTTTCGCGAGAGTTTTATATTCGCGAAACTTCGCACATGCAAAGTTTCGTGAATAAAAAACCCTCGCGAAATGGCGAAATCATTCTGTCGTTTGCTGATATAGGTAAATAAATGTCTATACGAGAACATCGCAAATATGTCTTTCAACAATAAAATTCTCGTACATGTAACCCCTTGAAGTTTGGAAACACCTAAATGGGTACTTCGGCAAACAGTGAAAACCCTGATTAACCCATAATGCGGCATTTCATCAGGGTTTGCACTGCTTACTAAGGCAAAATCAGTCTTCAGAGAAAGAAAAAAGGTTTTTTTTAGGAAACCCTCAATAAATACAATGGACCATCCCGCCTTAACAGTATCCAACTTAGTGGGAATTTCCATTTGTACACAAATGGTTAAACTTGGGTCAGCTCAAGAGGAAATAACCCCCAGGGGGGGGGGGGTCCTCTGGTATTTTCATACATATGTAGGCTTGGGCTATATGATCGGTACTCGAAACTATTCCTAAATGCTTACATAAATCGCCATGCACATACTAAATATTTAAAAATGATCTAATTCTATAGTCCCTTTGGCATATGGCATGCTTTTCTATATAGTATTAACACCAATATCTACCACTTCCGGTCTATGAAGTACCGGCAATGCGCGTAAATGCCACCAAATCGACGTATACATTACCAGTGTGTTATTGGTAGAAGTTCATATGCCTTGTGTTTCCCTGTGATGAATTTGCAAATAAAATTACACTAAACTGTGATTTTAAAATTAATGATTATTATTCTGGCCGTAACGCGAGGAAACCTGTCTTTGGTGTTTCCGACAAAGTAAGATTCAAACCAGTCTCCTCAGCTACAGAGACTATATAGCTAGAAAATTGAAATTTCGCGTGAAGAAAGCTTAGATATAATACTTTCCAAAACGCGAATAACAAAGGCGCTGATCAGGCTGCGCAGATGCGCAGGCTGGTCTGTGCCTTTGTTGTTCGCAAACCACCAAAGACAGGTTTTCTCGCGACGAGGCCCAATTTTAATGCATACACAATAGTATTACCTAAAATGATACAAAATGGTGACAACTCTACTTAGCACATCTAGATTCTAACATTTAAGCTACATCTTACCAATTTCACACTTTATATATAACATTATAAAGAAAGTAAATCCATACAGAAGATAAACCTTGTGACAAGTCAATTCATACAGGAGAAGAACCTTAAATCTATGATTTCATAATTGTAAAAGCCTCATATAAAAGACAACCCCAGTTCACAGGTTACCCCTTGTCAAACCTAAAATTAACAATTTTGTTCACAGAAGCTCTTGGCTACAAAGTTATTGCCAATTCAATGCGTAAATCATCATCTCTGTTCGTTCTGTTCTGTAAAACTGTCTCTGATTTTCATTAAAGAGCAACAATTATAATTTAGCTGGCAGATTATTGTAGACATACAACTGCATTTCTGAACCTCATTTGTTCATGTAGAATACTTTTCTGTGATACCACTGACCAGACTCTGTTACACTTTATCCTGAACAGGGCACCAAAAGTGGTTACTCTATTGAATTTTGATTTTTTTTGTGTAAATTTTTGAACTTTTTTTTAAAAAAAATATTCATTATATTTAATCAATATTTATTCTGTATCTCAAAACTTGTTTTTAATAAATGACGTTATCAAAGTACCAGACGCGACGTCAAAATGAAATAAGAATAAGTAAAGGTGAAAAGAAAACCAACCTGAGAGACTGTCAATTATATGATTGATGACGTCACTTGTGTTGTCATTGAAATTACACTTGTATACGTCACGCAGAAAGCGGTGGCTGGTCTCCAAAGGTGTTTCTGCAGGTACCCTGGAAAAAAACTCACATGGTACGAGTACTAATATAGGAACATAATGTATAACTAACCAAATATAGTTACGTGATTAAGACCATTATGCTTAATTGTGATGATGATGATGATGATGATGATGATGATGATGATGATGATGATGATGATGAGTTAAGGTTTAAAGACGCATCATCCCTTAAGGGTCATTAGCGTCAACCATTACGCTTGAACTTTAAGCCACGTTTACACTATAAAGCCGCATATACACTTTACCGAATTGACTCAGTGTTTGCTAAGCGTTTGGAGATATTTTGACATTTGTTTATGTAGAATTTAAGATAAGACGGCTTAAGGTCGATTTAATTCGTTGAAGAACGTTGACATACGTTGTTGTTCTTTTGTTTTCGGCGTATGCCAATGAACTGCCCATACACAGAGGATTCCTTCAATGAACGCAGTTCGAATGGTTACTTTTCTAACGTAGTGTTTCTGGTAATGCACACCGCAACAGTATGTTAACGTTTAATTACTGAACATAATTCGAACGGTTCGTTACCTCAACGGTAGTATTCGTCCAAACAAATTGTGGCCTTGTGTACGCATCAAGAAGTCCAAGGCACCATCCCTGGAGCTGTTGGACTGAAAATAAACTAAATAAAAGAGTACAGGTACTAGCATGTAATGTTTTGCAATTGTGTCATAAAATCATGAATTAACAATAGATTACATCTTGGACAGATATGCGCAGTAATTAGTGCCTTGGACATGTACTGAATTTGGGTTGCCGTTGTTTGTTTCCTTTAGTAGATCACATGTCTACTTATGTATAATGTTCTTTGATTGATGGCAATATGCTCCTTAAAAAAGCAGTTGGGAATAAAAAAAAAAGATTTCTTGTTGGTAATGAAAATGATTTCTTCTTTATATAACGGCTCACCACTTGACTAGTTCGGATACGCGCACTATTTGCAGAGCGCATGAAGTAAATACGCACAACACGTTAAGCATTCCTTGAGAGATCGTTGAAATTCGTTTCCAATTCGCTGTTGGTTAGTTTATCGTTGCTCGTACGTTATGAGCTCTTTCTAGGTTTGTTTCAAATTTGCTTTCAGTTCGTTATGTCAAACCTCCATGTATGATCACATCTGTCGAATTTTCAGGGTATGTGTGCACTTCGTTGAGGGAACGTCATCTGAATTCCTTATAGTATAAACACAGTGTTTTTTTTTTATGTTAACCCTTAATGCGCCAATCGCAACAAAAGTCGTCTGCTTTTCCCATCTACCTAAATGTTTAAGAAGCCTCTATAGCAAACAGTGTGGACCCAGATCAGACTGCTCCTATAGGAGCAGTCTGTTCTGGGTCCACGCTGTTTGCTTCTATACTTAATTCATCAGTAAAATTGGGTAATTATTTGCAGCAGACGACTTCAGCAGACGACATTTTCAGATACATTTTTTTTTCTTGGCGCTTTAAGGTTTAAAATATTTTGCAGGTTTGAAAGACCATACCCAGACGCCTGTGGAACAGCAACGTACGTGAATGTTCTTCAACGAACTAAAAACGACCCTTTCCAACGTACCAGTATGTGTCAACGAATGTCATAATATCTCTGAATGCTTAGCTAAAGCTGAGCCAATAACGCCGCTTTGGGTAAAATCTTTCCATGCTTGAAGCGACTTTCTCATCTACTGAGAACCTTGCAAACCTTTTGGACCCAGATCAGGACATCAAATAATTTGGATCTAGATCAGGATCGACAATCTGTCGATCCTGATCAAGAACCAAATCGATTATCTCAAAAACTAGACATCACACGCCTACCAAACGATCGAATGCTCAACATCTGGTTGAATGTTAAAAACAATTGAACAAGGAAGAGAATAAAAATCGAGGAATGTCGTGCAACAGCCAATGCATTCCTTCGTTTGTGGTACAAATTTGAGGCCAGAAAGTTCTCTCGCTTTGTCAGATTTACTTTTCCCGTAAAATAGGTGTACCCGAATTCGACAGTAACGTGTTTATCGCGCGAAAAGTAAATATAACCTAATGAGAATACTTTCTGAGCATGCGCGCAAAGCACCGAAGACAGGGTTTCTCGCGTCGGGGCCCAAATTATACAAAATCTACACTCTTATGATAGCCGGTGTTTAGGCCAGAATTCTTTGCATTAGTTGATTAATGGAAAAACTCAGGTTAATGGTCAGGGAGGACGAAGAAAAGACCAGTTGATGAGTGTCATTTTCAAAGCTTTTGTGTGTGTATGTGTTTTTTTATGTTTTGTTTTTGATATCTCCAGAACAAACAGTAAAACTAGTAAGGTAAACCAACAGTATGTATTAAATTTTTAAATATTTCATCATTTTCTTAAAACTCTGGATAGGACAATAACGTTAACAGTGCCACTCTCAAAATTACACAGAACCTCAAAGATATGTTATTATTTTCAATGAAACAAATACTATTTGAAGTCGGTGGATAAATTAAAAAAAAATAGAATTTTTTCTATTTTCAGGAAAATTTAAGTAGGAGGGTTTGTAAATCAACTAATAAGAAAACCTGAGGCGAGTTCAATTATGTGAGCGTTCCCGGGCGCTCGTTGTTCTGGTACATATCTTTATTCGTAATGTGTAAAGCTTGGCACCAGTACAACGAGCGCCCGAGAGCACTCGCATCGTTGAACTCGCCTCCGGTCTTATGTGTGGCGCGCTGCTAAGTATATTTGGCGGGAGAAGGTATCTGATTACATTTCAGCAGCAATATCTGCCTGGTTGAATAAATGAAATATGTTCTTAAAAGGGTATCCTTTGGAAGCAAAGACTGCACCAAAGAACTGAAACCAGAGTGTGATTATTTCCTGGGCCAGGCTAGCTAGTTTCTGCCATTTAGGGATCATCAGTGACCCTCTAATAGTTTCAAAGTTACACAATGAAACCCATGATCCAAAAGAACGAGAAAATAAAATCCAAACTATAATGAAGGGCAGGGAGACGTTCTGCCGCCGCCACACAGTCCCAGTCACCAGCTGTAGTGAAGTCAAATATGTTCTTAAAAGGGTATCCTTTAGAAGCAAAGACTGCACCAAAGAACTGAAACCAGAGTGTGCATATTTCCTGGGCCAGACTAGCTAATCAGATTTGTAAATTAAGTAAAAAAAAAGAGTCAAATCTGATATTAAACGGCTACATTTCACCAATATTCGTTCAAGCTCAATATACTGACACTTTTATAATATTTAGTTCAGTTTATATTTATATATCCTTTCCACTTCCATAGTGTATTTATGTTGAATTGAAGACAAACACTTTTCGAATGGCCCTCGCTATAATGTGTAGGCCTACACAAGATTTCGAAATTTATCACATATATGCGCAAATGCCTCAAATAAAACGCCAATGCTGGCGTAATCAAGGGAGCCAGAGTTCTAAATTTTGGTCTGAATATTATTTTCACACATACTTTGTGTTTGTGTGCTGCGAAAAATCTGGCTGTAAGAAACACACCCACACGCACGCACGCATAAGCACACTTACGTTATGTAACTCTTGATTCTTGTCAAATCCACTGCGGATGTGTTTGATTTCCTGAAACAAACCACAGTAAAACTTTGTAAAAAGGCGGGGAAAATGGCAGTTTTATAGTATCGCTTACTGCAGGTCAGAAGTGTTGCAGAATGCTCCATGGGGGCATTCTGCAATACTTTCGACCTTCATTAAGCTACCATCTGTCATTCAGATCTTTATTTTGTCTATTTTGAGTGGCCGTTTCACACAGGTTTTACATACCAACATTGAGGCAATGTTATACATAATTTTATTGGAGAAAATTTGTAATTTTTACCGGTATATTCACAACTTCTAATTAATGAATTTATTGGCTATTCTGTGTAATCGATTTACCAAGGTTGTACAACTAAAAGGATCCGTTTTTCCAGAATTATTTTAGCCCATTTGTACACTCTTAAAATTTTACACTCTAAAAATAAGTATTACTTAACACAGGATTTGGTGGCAGCTGGAATGTCCCTGATTTTGGTGTTACCTTTCAACTGCTAAAAACAATATTCTATTCGATTGTTTTAATCCGGAGAATAGCTACAACAATAATAGGTCACCAGACTAAGAGAAAATGTTGGCCACAAGTTATTTTCGTAGGAGAGTAAGTGTGAATATACACCAAAAGAGGTAACTTTTGGTTGTAACTTACACTTATATTACAGTTTGTTATATGACTGGAGAGAATCCTGTCTCCTGATTGGCTGAATTTGTCATCATAAATCTCTATGTCTACCTGAAACCCGGCCTGACCGGGCCTACAAGTTAATATTGCATGAAAACCAGCTCAAACTAGTTTCCAGAAGTTAAGATTTTTGACACTTCTGCAATATTACCATCTAGAGAGCTAAAATATCATGATGAGTATGAAACTAGCATGGGCTGCATGAAATTGACATTATTTGCTGTTTCACCTCCCAACAGGTAAATAAAAGACTTTCATGAATTTTAAAGAGACTGAGTCTGCAACTATGAACATTTTATTATTTTCGTTTTAAATCATTTGTAAAAGTAGAATTAAGTTATGTTTTCACAATAAATCTGTTTACTTTAGCTGAAAACTGCACGGAAACTAAATTATCTTATAAAAACAGGTGTGTTTTTCTCTTTTGGGTAATTATTTGCGTCCCTCCAATACTTATAGACAGTTAATTTTAATATAAATGCTGTTGTTTTGATACTGATAATTTGTTAAGATTTACGAAATTGGTAAAATGTTTACCTGAATGTTAGTTTTTTAACTGTGTTCTTGAAAAATAGAAACATTAGTTCTAAAATTAAAAAATCAAAAGTTACAGACTATGCAGCTTTAACAACAATTTTGTTTTGTTTTGGTTGTTCATTTTTCTTTGTTTGAATAAACAAAATGTAAAAAAAAATGATTTAATTTCACATTACTAATTCAAAGAATTTATATGTATTTAAAATTACAAAATTCATTGCTAAACTATTTTAATAACAGTTGCTAAAACTTGTGAGAAAGTCCTTAGGTTGAACATGGCTTCAGCAACAAAAGTGAAAGTAGAATATTTGCAATCTTTGTGGAAAAGTCATATAACAAAACAGTTATTGGCTCAAAAGTGATATTCACCTCGGCCTAGCGGCCTCGATGAATTATCACTTTTTCGGGTAGAAAAATCCTTATGTCTACCTCATTGAAGTTAATAATTGTATAATAGTGCATGTATTATACACGTATTAATAGACTTTTCGCTTACTGTAAAGGCGGTAACTTTAATATTCTTATCTGGGCGTTGTTAGTTCATCTGTTAACAAGAGAAATCAGGTTCTATTTATAATTTGGTGAATAATTAGTAAGTTGCTTGGGTCGCGCAAACGTGCGTGCATTTCATGAAAATCCTAACCGTATACACACTGAACTCACATTTATTAACTCTTAAAGCGCATAATCCCAAAATGTATGTTTTTGACGTCCACTAAAATATGCGAAGCCTCAAAGACAAACAGTGCGGACCCAGATCAGACTGCTCCTGTAGGAGCAGTCTGATCTGGGTCCACAATGTTTGTCTCTATGCTTATGTTAAATAGACATTTTCAGTTGCAGTTATTTTTCTGGCGTTTAAGGACTAAATAATGTGTTTTGCGTCTATACTGAGATTATTGCACAAGATGATACAATTACTTTTGAATAAAACCACGCCTCATTTTCATCTTTTACCTATGCCTAAGGTTGACCAGTCCTAATTACGCATTCATGAGGCGCCGCCTTTACAGTAATCGAAAAGTCAAAGAATACCTGCATATTGGAGTCAAAACTTTACATTCTTCGCCGTCAGAATTGAAATATCCCCATGGTGTTATTTCCCACAGTGGTTCATAGACGAAGAACGTGGATGGCTGTCCTGTTAGGAAACTCGTGGCAAATGTTGAGCCACTGCGCATGTATGCATTTACCAATATATGGATGCCTTTGTGGGGAGCGGAAGTGGTAGGTTTGATAACTGAAAATACAATGAAATATTAACCCTATTTCGCCACTATTTTTGCCATGAAAATATCGTCTGCTTTTACGTCTATTGCTCTTCAGACTAGATTTTATCATGGAAGCAAACAATATAAACCCTGATCAGACTGCTCCCTTGGGATTTGGGTCCATATTGTTTGCAGTATTGGCTACCTAATAGTATAAGCGGACGACAGGAGCAGACGACAAAATTCGTGATTCGCGGGAAAATGGTTAATTTGAATTTCAAGATATACAGCTAGTATAAATACACCAAGAAATATCTTTAAAAAAGATATACGACGAAGTGACAGAAGGCATATCTGATATGAGTAACGTGAGAATGTTTAATGAAGAAATTGAAAAGAAAAAATGGAGGATATTTATACTTTGTTATGTATTCGCTCAGCTGAGCTCAGTAAAGTGTTTGGCTTAAGGAACCTATGCTATTCCAAAATATCTGTAGTGATGCTTCCTGGGTACAGGATTTCTAGAATCTCGTGAAAACTCGAGTCAGAGCAAAAAAATATGCCCTGCATCCAAATGCTGCGTATTTAAATAGCTAGTGTCATACATGCCTGGTGCAAAAATACTAAAACAGTGGTAGAATTTAGTTGACGATAACCTACCGACATATTAGTTTAGTTGACCGATATTAGTTTAGTTGACCGTAACCTACAAATATGGGCAATTCTGCCCTACGGAAGAGCTTTCGTGCCATATAATATTTTTTAAACCATCGACGCAGATATTTCTTAACATTTCTCGCGTTTTAACTAACGGCATCGTGAAAATCATATTTAAAACTAATGAAAAAATGCAAAAAACAAAAACCATAACTAGTACTAAATCTCTGTGATAGATGAATAACCATTTCATGGCATGTACTTTCTTCCAGACAGAGATTAAGTCAGCTTTTCAACAACAATGAAATTATAAGACTTCTCTAATAAAGTGTAAATTTTTTAAGAAATGAATAATGTTAACTATGAACTAAATGCATGGCGTTCATTGCTAATATGACTTTTTGGGTATGTAAAGGCGGCACCTCATGAATGCGTAACTAGGACGGGTCAACCTTAGACATAGGTAAAAGCTGAAAATGAGGCGTGGTTTTATTCAAAAGCAACTGTATCATCTTGCGCCATTACCTCAGTACAGACGCAAACCCCATTATTTAGTCCTTGAAATGCCATCTGAACATGTCTATTTAACACAAGCATAGAGGCAAACATTGTGGAACCAGATCGGACTGTTCCTACAGGAGCACTCTGATCTTGGTCCACACTGTTTGTCTATGTGGCTTCAAATATTTTAGTGGACGACAAAAACTTACATTGTGTGATTATGCACTTTAAGGGTTAATAAATGTGAGGTCAGTGTGTATACGGTTAGGATTTTCACGAAAAGCACGCACGTTTGCGCGAATTATAAATATAAACTAATTCCCCTCTTTAGCAGATGAAATAGCCGAACCACGCCCAGATATGAACATTAAAGTTGCCGCCTTTACAGCAAGCGAAAAGTCTATTAATACCGATGACTAAGTATGCTTCATGATTGCCACTTAGGCGTAATGTTGATGTTTTTTCAAAGATTGTATCTCTTTCATTGACATTCTCAGAAATGATCATTATGGTGTTATTTAAACGTCCTACAATCATTTTCCAAACTCCTCGGACAATTCCATAAGTTCAATTTTGCCGTTAGATGAATTTTTCAAAGAAGGAACTAATTAAAAGACGACATTTTAAACGACAATGTTTGATATACTAAACACGGAAGCACTGTCAATATCAGGTTATGTTGCATATTTGCAGCGGAAGTGGAAGCCCACACCCTTGAGTAGTATAGTTTCCTGGCCAGCTTCCTCGATTGCCCGGCGCTCGGCTCTCAATAGCATAACAAAGTCATGTCTCCACTATATTTTGTCTAACTTGACAGGTATCCGTTAATTCAATCATTTTGTCGCCAAGAACCCATAAAATTGAATAGGTAGTATTAGGTCACCACAGACCTGTCAAGTTTTATGGAGAGATGTAGTTGTATGCTGATGAGGGTCAAGCACCAAGCAATGATGGAAGCTGACCAGTAAACTATACTGGTATGTGCTTCTACCCCAACCGCTACAATACTGACGGACTTTAAATATGCAACACTAATTTATCTTTATATCTTCCTAAAGACATTTGAATGTAAACTTCCTTTGCTTTGATGATGTCATCATGAATTGGTTTCATCCGTAAACTCTTAAGTTTTAATTGTACAACTAAACCTAATGACTTTACTGCTTTGTATAAATTTAGGTCGATGAAACATTTCTAAAGTAGAGGAGATTTTAAGCCATCGAATGAAGGGGTACAAACAAATAAACATCAAATAAGCAAATGGCAAGTATCGCCGAGTGATGACAAATGGTGATCCCGAGGGACGGATTATTTATCCAAACCTCACACGACTTATGGATTATTTTTCTTGCTCACCATTAAATACCATATTTTCGTGTTAAAAAAAGGCTCCCATAATTTCCTGAATACGCTGGGATGTGACATGATATGATGACGTCTGTGTAAGATAACATGGGTAAAATAAATAAAATCCATCATTAGTGTTAAGAGGGGACAGGAATATCCCAACCGCAGAGCCTACCATTTCAGTGGGAAACGAGGCTTGTGGAGATTCCCACTGAATGGTGGATCCAAGGGTTGGGATTTCTTGTAAACACTTAACAACAATGATAGATTATCTTTCTTATATACCAATTTCACTTTTGGTGATGTTTTGTATAATATTTGTTGATGCTGTCACTGAGTGGCAGGCGCTACTATAAAAAGGTCAAATGTTTGTTGGCCAAATATGACAGCTTGAAATAGCGATGAAAAAGCACTTTACACAATGAACAAATGATCATTTAGTCAAAATAGATTTATCAACAACAGTAAGTAAATTTGCTGAGGAAAATGACTTTCTTTTTACACATTGACAAGACTCCCGTTGTTTCGTTGTCTCTGGACACAACCGCTTGCCCAGCAAATCAAAATATACCAATCACAATGCATACAACATGTTCAAAGCATTTGAATAAATGTTGAAGTAAAATTGCTCAGTTAATACCATGTGTAGGGCTACTGTAATCGTTAAAATGTCAATACTAAAACTTCCACGATCAACAATTCAACTTTTGTTTTCTGTAAGAATACAGTCATGCACCTAGAATATTGTGTGTAGCTTATTTTGCCTTAGCAACCCACCTGGCCTCGAGGTTATAAAGCTTGAGTTCATTCTCAGACTCAAAATAAAGCGCAATGATTGGCTGATTGCGGACACGTGTCCGCAAGCAGCCAATCATTGCACTTTATTTTGAGTCTGAGATTGTACTCCAGTTTTATAACCTTGAGGCCTGGTGTAGCTTATCTCATATTAGCAATGCTTATCTCAGATAAGTAGCGATTTTGGATAAAGTTTGCGGACATCGATTCAACATATGACCACAATATCTAATATGCAGTGGTATGTGAGAAAAGATGTTCTATCCCAGGATAAAAGATCAGATATCCTTATCCGGTGGGCAAGAAATGGCGTTACAGAATTTAATAAGGCGAAAGTGGTGTGGAAAGTCCTTACTGTGCTCTGTGGTTTTACTAGCAGACTTCGGTATGACATAGAGTTGTTCTTTCATACTTGGTGTCTTTATATCAGTCTCCCTCACTCTGAAGCTAAACAGACCTAAAACGAAACAGGAAATCATTTATTGTAGTCAACAAATTTATGTGGTGTCATTTTTCTAAATTATCAACAAATTTGTTCATGGAATTTCAATGTAAAGATATAATAACACATTTCATTGTCGTTTATTTGAAATACACACTAGCTAGTTTACATCTCATGACATATATACAACGTCATACGTGCTGTCAATTATGTTTTTCAAATGTATTATCAAAAAAGGAAATATAACTATTTGTCATGAATACAACATGCATTCCTTCTCATGAAGTGACAGCTGTCTATCTCATGAAAAATAATTTTCACTTCACTTAATGGAATAAATGATATATTCAAGGGTTTATATTCTTCCCAAAAATTATGATATCCCTTATTTATCACATGTCATTATCCAGTGAAAAAATAAAGACGTCAATTTTATTCTTATTACACAATGTTTTAAGTTGCAAAACGACATGGTTCAAAATATGACAACACATATAGTAAGGTTATACTACACTATTATACAAATACCCATGTATAAAAATTTAGATGTTCAGCTGAAATCTAGTATAAGATATTATATTGGTTTCTATGGACAAAGGTACCTTTACCACACTAGACCAACATTTGATATCAAGATGAGACAAAACAAATGCAGTTCTGTGTATAGAAATAAAGGAGGATATGAGAATATAAGACTGCATCAAGACTGTGAGGGTGGGATATAAAATCTGTCCAAAGGATCAACGATTGGCATCACGAGGCTTGCTAAGTGATGACAAATGGTGATCGCGAAGGACGGATTTTTCTATCCTATCCTAACGTGAATAATGCATTCTTTTTCTTGCTCACCACTTAGAACCTCATTTTATATTGGAAAAACGTGAAAAAGTCTTCCAGAAAATCCTGAATTCGCTGAGATGCGATATGTTGACGTCATTTTAACATTGCAATGACGCCATGGATCGACGTGCGGCCGATGTGCAGCTGTCCGTTTTTATCTTTCCCATGGGCTGGTATGGGCATGCGAGATAGAATTGAGAAAGAATTATCTCACATGGGTAAAAACAATTGAAATCCCAAACTGGTGTGCGAGAAAAAGTAAAGCATTCTGATTATATATGTATGTTAATGTATATTTTATATCAAGCAAGAACAAAATAAAGCTTAAGGCTGTTATACGTGTGAAGTCACCCTTTAAACGTGCATAAATAGGTATCCAGTGGGGGCAGACGGCAAGGTTATATAATACCTATATCATCATCCATCTACTGCTAGCCTTTGTGTGTGCGCAGTAAATGAAACTGATGGATGTATATGTTCGTCTGAGCCTTCCCTATATTTGACTATACGATGTTAAAAACTTCCATTAAAGTCAGAACTAAACCTCCCAGCCTGGAAAAAATAGTCCCAAATCTGACTGCTCATATACTAGAAGAGTGGTCTGATATGGGACATTTGTTTGGTTTCTTAAGCACATTATCTTTTATGCTACCTCGGACGGGCTAGTCCAAATCCAGACCGCCAGCGAAGCGACTGTAATTGGAAAGTTTTACTTTATTTCTCAACCGAAACATATGCTGTGGGTACTCATAAGAACCGTCTCATTGAGACGGTTCTTTTGAGCACCGAAAACATATGTTTACACAGATGGGAAAGAAAATAATAGAAAATTTACCATCAATTGTTTTGCTTAACTGGCCCTATGAAATCAATAATTAAGAGATTCCATTTTAGAGATACATACTCTGAAGAGTTTAGGAGGGATACGATAGGTACTTACCCAAAGTCATTGTTAAGTAGATAAAACTAGTAGAAGCTAGAATTGTAATGAGAATTCCCCTTTTTTTCTTGGGCAGTATACACGTAGTCCATCCTTTCGTCATATCTTCCGTCATATGGGTGCTGTATCAGATGCGCAAGGGAAGGCATACAATTCGTCGAATTTTCCTCATAGGGCACTGTTGATTTCTAGATATAAAAAATAAGCATACCTCCCTAACTCGAACTCTAATAGTTCAAATACCTGCCTAAATCGAACTACATCTGAAACACATTTTTGCCAGCACATAGATTTTTGGTACTTATTGCATTTCCACAAAATCTCTCAAAATTGTATCAAGCAGGGCCATATGTCCTAAGTTTTGTCTGAGACTTCATCTACATCCATACTTTGTATATGCATATCCGATAGTGCTTGATGCTTAAACTCTGGTATGAGTATTCATTCTATTTATACATTCAATTTTTCGAGTAGCGAAGGCTCAGGTGAGACTGAGCATATGCATATTCGCAGTCTTGCGCAGACTCACCCGAACCTTCATTGTTCGACAATGCTTAAGAACCAAAATTGCATGTACTTTCTTAAAATCGTATTATAGACCAGTCGAGAGTTGCTTAACGCGAGCGCTTTAATGTAGCGCAACGTAGCGCTTTCCTAACTCTATGCAACGATTATGCCTCAAAAAGCGGCTTTTTGTAACAATTCGTTACGTATCCGATAACATTCTTATTCAAGATATGCATACACATAAACCGCTTCGTAGCGCTCTGCTTATGCAACGGTTCGTTTCACATATCGCTTTCCGCGAGACTGCTCAAGAATAGTTTTGTAGCGGTACGAAGCGCTATATTGTAACATACCGTTGCATAGCAGAGTGCCACAAAGCGCTACAAAACGCTCGCGTTAAGCAACGCACCCCAGGTTTCTGAATTTTTCTTCTGTATTTCTTATCAAACTGTGGTATGGATACTCGAAAGAACCACCCCAATGAGACGGTTCTTATTAACAAGGATCGACTGTACAATTCATATATTGAACAAAAAAAGAAAGTTTACAGTTTTCTGATCATAAATTCTGGACCGTGCGTTTATTTGCATTTATATGGTTTGGGAGACATCCGTTTGCAAAATGCAACATCAATTAATACCGCCTTTTAACCCTTGCTAGAGTCATCGCATTACGGCTTTTTCAAGCAAAGCCAGTATAATGTTAGCTCTGCGCATGCACAGAAGTATTTGTTTTTCATGATAAACTTTGATGGTTAGATATCAAGAAAATTAATATAAATAGTAAGTGAGTATGACCAGGAAATACCACAATCACAAACTGCAGACAAGCCCGTCGCATCGAGATGATTGCAAAACTAGAATGGACACAAAGTAACGCACAACAAGGCATAGAACAATTCTAGAATCCCACAATGGGAGTAACAACCAACAACGAATCAACAACAACAGAACCACCGCCTTAGAACGGACAGCAGCCAATGTCACTGGGGGTGGGGGCTTAAATGCATTTACTGGTACCAAATTCTTGCCCTAGATGCTGCTGTTGTTGAGCACAAAAAATGTTAAGCTCGCGTGGAGGATTCCTAACTATTGCAATGTATCATCATAGAGAAACAATATAATCAAAACGCACTATGGCGAAACAGAGAAAATGGCTTGGTAATTCATGCATATCCAGGTTCAAAATTCGAATTTGAAATTGATCTTGTAGCCAATTATCTCCATTCTGATTAAAAGTATAGACGTCGCGTCAGATGTTGGTGTTAATTTGTGTAACGTCAAAAGTTGTTTAAACACGAACGTCAAACAATGAGATTTTCACAGATAAGAGAGGCGATCTTCCTTGCATTAATATTTCTAAGCACACATGCCCAGTTGTAAAATGATCAGATGAAAAATTTGTTTTGGTTTATATATATTTAAGTTTTTTAAGAATTAATTAATACATGTTCCCGAGTAGAATACGAAAAGTAGGGTATACCCAGGTAAGCACAATTATTTTCAGTAGTAAATGCGATTGGTCGGTCGGTGCTTATTAACTACATAAATCTATTCTCGTTGCAGTAGACTTCAATGGACAGACGGACGGACAGACAGGGTGATTATAGGTCTTAAGGATATCTTCGCTACACACACCTTTGCATGTTTTATATTGAAATTAACCAATACATAAGCGTTTGGTACTTATCGCATTGTCCGGCAACTAGGACTCGCGACTCGGGAAAGTCTGTGTAATGGTACAGGCTCGTCAGAGTAAAGTATGAATGTAGATGATAAATAGCTGTAGAATTGAGACCTCTATCACCGCTTAATACATGTATGTCAGCATTCACATTTCACGAGGCTTCTGCGTATATGCGATAATGACCAAAATATCGCCAAGAGTTAGTGTTGGCCCAAACAAACATGTAGACACAAATAAATGAAAACAACAAAGAAATTTAATTCATTTGAGATTCGAGCACGTCACGTTTGAGTTTCAGACACATCCTTTTTACGTATGGCTTCCAATGACTATTACTAATGCCTAGCAATATGATGTACAGTCTCGGGACATGTAGTTGTTTGCCACTTTGCGACGTCGCCGCTTGAAACAAGACCTTTCTAGAATTTTGTAAAAAATACCATGACAAACTTAATGGGTTAAATTTTATAAAACTTACAGGGATGAAGAGCAAATCGAAAGCAGCAATATACAATAAATGATTAAAATAATTACACTTTTGGTTCTCAAGTCTAACTCATTTAAAAGTGAATGTAAATTTTAAAACATCACTATTCCCGTAGACGCTAACGTTAACGTCACCGAAAACTGCCATTTTAATTTGTGTTTGCGTTTAAATTACTACCACACGAAAACAACAGAAACCGAGAAGCTACAATAAAAGTGTTTATTGCGTAAATCAATTTGCTTTCATTTGGTACTTTTTTCAGAATTGAAGCTTCTATAGTTTTTGGACAATATTTTTTTGCAAAACATCTGGAAAAAACATCGATTTAAAGCGGCAACGTCACTGGGTGGAGAGTGGGTATGTCCTGTGGCTGTATATATACACAGGAGCATGAAGTTTGGTCCTTACATTACATGTATATGCCTCATAACCAAAAGCTTAAATGTCATCAATACGTAATGACATTATGAGCTTTCGGTTTGGGGGCTATAGGAGTGAATAAAGATCAAATTTCAAGCTCCTGTGATATATTTCCTGAATATTCCTGAAAACAGGGGTAAAGGTCACTGAATATTCAGATTTCTCGAATTAAATCTGGCCAGTGACCTATTTTATATTACTTTATAGAGGACAGTGTCCTACAAGACTATGCTAATGCATCAGTATATAAGTATATAAGTTTTAAGAAAATGCGCGATTAAGTTTTTGTCATTTACGCATATTATAACGCTAAAATGTTAACGTTTTTACGACGCGATTAGCAAAGTAAAAAAACGGCGTCTGTGACATTTTTGCTAGACAGAGCATTTTAGCGATATTTTATTCAATATTTAACAATTTCTCTTAATTTTAAAACAGCATAAAATATACGAAAAACGCATTTACATATCTTATTTAGAGAGCAATAATTTTGAAAAAACATCTTTTTATTTAGTATTGAATTAATGTCTCATATTTCTGAAGACGCCATTTGCGTGAGTGTGACATTTTTGCTAGACATAGCAAAATAACAAATTTTTGCTCTTAATATGAAAAAAATCAAGAATAAATCCAAATTTTAATTCTATTTTGAAAACGCATTTTTGTGATATACTTCGAATTTCAAAAACACGAGGCACTAAAAAGTAATACATCCACATAAATACACAGGCCCCATGTTTTCAACGTTTTCTTTAAAGCTCTACACCTTCCGTTTCTTTGCTTGGTTGGCTATTTCTGGTTAGTTTGCCGATTAACGCCAATTTCGCGCATGTCGTCGTGAGGATAAGCACAAAAAGTAGCTATGCGGGGAAAATTACAAGATTTCATGCATTATTAGTTATAACTTTTTGATTTAGAAACACTCCGTCAAACGATTTCTGTTACATCTCTACATGCAAAAAATCGGCAATTTATACGGAACATGATAGCGATAACTTTTTCTTTGTATCTTAAGTTGTCTTTCGTTTTTCATCAATGTAAAATATAATTAATAACCTTTTCTTTGATGTCTAGTTTGTAAAAATGTATAACGGAATAAGTGAAATAGAGAACTTTCAATAGAGAGGACCCCTACGTTTTTAAAATTAACACCAACATCTGACGCGACGTCATAGTGAATTTCAATGCATCATAATTGAGCCGTGACATGAGATTTCCAACAATGTAGTATATACGACCAGCAAAGCCTCAGACCAGCCTGCGCATACGCGCAGTCTGGTCAGAGTCTTTGCTTGTCGCTTGAATATTCTATGAGAGTTAAGCTACTGACTGAACACCATTTAAGGTGTCTAAGCCTAAAAGGAGGCTGCACAGGCTCGTCTGAGTCTACATTTGTCAAAATGCCACACTGTTGGAAATCACATGTCGCAGTTCAATTATCTTCTTCACTCATGCATGAAATGTTGCCGTTTCTGTAACACTGTGTGGATTGTCCCTACACTCTGTTGATGGGGTGGCAGTATCTTGAAGATACTCTGTTTTCTACCCTTCTTACTGAAATGAGTTTCAAATGCCATTCCGACTTTAAACCGAATTCCCGTGAGTATTGGCACTGGAAAGCACATTTCCTACAACTTGAATTCGCACATTAAAAGTTTAGTCTGGTGGTCCAATCTCATTTTTTCAGACATGGGAGGCCGGCTTGTTAATGGATGCAGACAATGTTATTCTGCTTGTCCAATGTCTGAGTAACAGAGCTAGGCCTGTCTGCAAATTCGCCATTGATTATTTAGGTCAAGACAGAGGTTAAAGGTCATGGAGTGCAATATGTGCTTAATTTGTTATTTTTCATGCGATAATTGTTTTTAACCTTAAAAAGACCAGGCATGTGCTAGTTTAAATGTGAATCTCAACTTATGCTTGGCCTGTCTGCGGATTGGCAACTGGTTATTTAGGTAAGGACGGAGGTCAAAGGTCATGGAGTGCAAAAAATGCTTAATTTCTTAAATTTTAAACAATAATTGATTTCAAGCTTAGTTCAGATTAGGTACATGATCATTTTAATGTGTATCTGTACTAATAAGATTATAAAAATAATGTGCTTCCTTTAAGCACCAAAATTAATGAAAATGAGAATCAAAGTACTGAAAGTATTGAAGCATTCTTGATAAAGGCCGAAAAGAGCATCACTTTCTCCATGTAATGGACCTAAAGTAATTTTCGATTTGAAATGTATGTTTTTTCCCAGCCAGTAGCTTTGATATCATGGTTCTTTTCATGTCTTTAGAATGTTGACCAAATATCTTTTGCAAAGTTTGAGACTGATGTAATTTTAATAAACTGCAATTGTCAATTGATATATTTATGTTCAAAGTACACCACTTATAAACTTAAGCATCACTGCTTTCAATTTATTCCACTGCACATACAACCCTTTGAAATATGAACCATTGCCTGACAAAATCAGCCTTGACATTCACCCAGTCTAACCAGAATCTTAACTGAAAGCACGATGAAAGCTTAGAAGGCTTTCACTAAGTGCACATAGAGGATGTTTATTAGACTAAGCAGATTCCCAAACTGATCTGAGTTTTCACTGAGTGCAAAGCATATCTCATTATATTAATCAAACAGAAGCCACATATGTAAACAGTCCCTTTAATATTATTTCACTGTTCATTATATGTTTGAGCACACACTGTCCACACAAGAACATGCAGGTGTACAGGTCATTATCTCGATTGAACATCGCTAAGTACATCCACAGGCCTGTAGGAATGGATCAAACAGAGTCTTTAATTGTCGACTATCTTCATCTCTCTGCCACCCACTCTGAATAGGTTAATTGAGCTACTGTCTTGAAATTAAAGAAGACAATTATCAGACTGTAGCCTCGTAATGGACTCTATGAATATGTTGAACCATTTTCTGGCTCTAAGATCCCTTGACGAACAGTTGAGCGTGCAAATTATTTATGAATATGATATCAGAGCTCTCTGAGACAAATGCTCAGCACCTAATAAAGTTTCTTCTGCTAGAATGCTAGCACCTCAATTCTTGAGGAGTTCTGGATAAATCTCAATCACCTTTCATAATTTCTGTTTATGTTATGATCTGAAATGACTGCCAGTGTCATGCTAGCATTATACTTCAATATATATTCTCGCAGTGTATTCAAATTAAATATTTGATTTACTTTAATGAACTTGACAGACTTGAGGTTGGCGCTGTGAAACTACTTTAAGCTTTCAAGTAAGATGGGGTTTTTTACTGACCGTTCTAAGGCGGTACTTCTTTTCTGGATCATTTTTGTTATTTGTGTTTCGTGTTTGTCATTTTTTCTTGTCTGTTCGTTGTAGCCTTGTGGTTACCTGCTGGGAAAGGGCTGATCTCCTGGCTCTCTTGTGTATGATGTTTCATTGTGATTTTGTTACTTTTCCATGTGGTGTCCTGGGTCAGGTGTGGTGATTGATTGTATCAATTGCTGATCTTTGCCTTCTTTCTTACTTTTGTAACTACTTGTTTGCAGGACATGCCTTAGCACGATTCTCTTAAAAAGGATGTTAATAGTGCCGGTCCCAATAGCCTAGTGGTTAAGCCATCCACTTCAGGAGCAGAAGGTTGAAGGTTCAAATCCCAGTGTCTGCTGCAGTGGGGTTTATTCTGATATGGCGGGTTGGTGAGCTGCCAGCTAGTTAAACGAATGGTTACCAATTCCTAGCCTGTCTGGTGCCTGGCACAAGGATGGACTTTGGGAAGTAAATGTGACAAGTTGAAGTGTCTCATAAGCCAGAAATGGCTGACCATTTCAATATGAGTGACACTAAAATAAACAATCACTTTACTTTAGTGCACGCACATCTGTGTTCTTGCAACAGATGCAAAACCGTTCATTCCCTACATCTGATGTGGCTTTTGCATGCTATTTAACCCTTGTGCTGGCTTCTTTATGATCTGGCATATCAGAGTGAAAATTGGGCCTCATTCCTGATGCAACTTTTGTCCGTTCTGTATTTCTACATCCATCCCAGAAGTGAGTATGACCACTACCATACACTGCCAACCAACCAACACAATCATGAGAAGAGACACAGGCCTCTAACAGCCACATAACAGGAAGAAGACAATTAACCTTTTGCAACCAACTCTTTCATCTTTAACAGAGATACGATTGCAAAACTAATGAGTATGTACTGCATAATAAAACAAGGGCCAAACACAAATCCCTACGAACAATGGGAGCAACAATAAAGAATGGACAGCAGCCAAAGCCACAAGGTTGCTTAAAGACCTTCTATTTGCACCAAATAGTTGGCATGGATTCAGCTGTTGTTACAACACGAAACTTGTTTAGCTCACTATGAGGATCATTTGTGCTTTTGTGTCTTGTGTTTCTCATGCTTTCACGTCTGTTCATTGCTGCCTTGTGGTCACCTGCTAGGTAAGGGCTGACCTCTTGACTCTTGTTGGTGATGTTTATTGTAGTTTTGTTACTTTCCCATGTGGTATCCTTGGTCAGGTGTGATACTTGATTGTATCATTTTTTCTTTGCCGTCTTTTATACTTTCTAACTTATGCACTACATCACCACAAAAAACGAACCAATTTATTCAAATTAACATGCTACAACAAAACAAAGAAAAGGACTCATGACTCACAGTCAGTCAGAGTTAAGAAAATCTGAAGTTGAGCCACTGTGGACCATTTGTTCATTAGATAAGAAAGTGTCAAGATTTGCCTTATTGTATGAAATTCTCCCAAGTTTTCAGAAAAGGGCATCTCTGTTTTTGATCAGATGATGTATTGATCTCAGGCTTCCAGATCTCCATTAGTTGTACCTTTCATGGAATTGTTCTGGTATGTATGAAAGCAAATATCTTTTTTTATTCAATATTTCTACTGGTAGCTTCAGTGAAAGTAAGTAAGAGTGCATAGATCAGGAATCGATACAATCAAGTACCACACCAGAACGAGGATACCAATGGGAAAGTGACAAACTTACAATGGGACACTACAAACTAGAGCCAAGATGCCAGCCCTTTCCCAGTAGATGACCACAAGGAACAAATAAACAGATGTGCACAAAGGCATAACAAACACAAGACAGAAAAACATAAATGATCCACAAAAGAAGTACCGCCTTGGAACGGTCACTGGAGGGCTTAAACCGGTTTCTTGGCGCCAACCTCACGCTTAATTCAGATGTGGATCAAGACATATAGATATTTGGTTTGCATGAAATAGCCCTAACTTATCAATGCATCATCTCCTAGAACATTTAAATCAAGATATAGCAAGGAGATAAAGCAAAGATAAGGACTCAGTAGTAAGTAAAACTGAATACCGAAGCAAAAGAATTCCAACAGGTAAACCCCGATGGGCAAGACAAAAAGCCAAAGCATCAGACCCCTACCATCTCATCAATAGATAAGTCTTTAAGTCGGAACAGTCAAAGAGTTTGAAGTCCGACCAACCAGCAAAATCGCCAAAAGTGTTTGCTTTGGTCTTTCTACAAACTGTGTGTATCAGTGATTGACCTTCAATTTTTGTTATTATGAGGTACCCCCAGCTTCCAAAATAGCAGCCAGCTTTGATTAACAGTTACAGGGAAGGAGTTTTCCACCAGCTTCAGCAATAAACAGAGGGGTATTTGAAAATTAATGACATGTATTCTTCTTTGAGCTTTTATCACGACGAGCTTCCTTGCTGACTAAACGTCTTTCAAAAAGTTCATGGCTAGTCTTTATTCTCTGATGTTTGCGAAGTCACTTCGTTAGTTCGTATATTGAAGAGTGAATATGAGATCCATTCTGTTTGATAGAATCATGAAACCTTTCTAGATTCTGCATCAGTCTGTTCTTTCAAAATTATTTATTTGTTCACTTCCCCACACAAGAGACATGAGTTATACTGCCTGATATTTCATCAGTAGCAACAACACCAAGCTTAGACAGATTTATCAAGTCTGGAAGAACCTTTTTGACGCATTAACATGATGGGGCAGTTCCATAATATTCTTAAAGTCATGTTCGTCACCATTTAGGCATGCAGGGTTTGACTCTTATGCTTCCCATATAGTGTACTCCCTATTAGGATGTCAAACGGTTTATAAGTGCTTACTATGTTGTTGGCAATACATCATCTATCACGAGTAATGCCATCCTTTGTAATTGGTTTGAGCCACCAACAGTTTTACATATCTTTTTGCTATCCTCAAGTGTTTGGTCTGTTGACAACTTATTAAAATTATGCTTACATATTTTACGTAACTGTTGTCTGTCATGAATTGTTCATGTACACCAAATGGCTTGTTTTGTTGTAACATTTCAAATGTATAACTAACACCTGTAAAACGATACAATACTTTGTACAGGCATAACCAACATATTCACCCTACATCCACTAATATGCATTTACATTTTCAGAAACTCTGACTATATCTCCGATTAAAGTCCTTAAAATCTAAACTAAATTGGTCTTTAATAACAAAAAATGCCTGTAAATATAGTAATATAATGAATCCATACACTTTAGGATACGTCTACAACGCAAAAATTTAAACATCTATCAATCGCTAACATTTTAGTACTTTTAGTGCTTTAATTTTAGCTGAAAACCCAGAAATTCATCTCCTTTTTTCTGGTAAACATTAAAAACAGCCTTAAACCATCTTCTTAACATGTTTTAAGTCAAGTATCAACTGAAAAAATGAACCCCAAAGCAGTTATTTACATTGATATGACGCTTCAAATACAAAAATGCACTTGGTGACCTTTGACCTCTGCAATTTGCATAAAGGCCATTTTCTGGAGTGCAGACAGGGCAGGTATTGTTCAGCATAGGTTACTTAACAGTTTCTAGCATATAACTTTGCATTAACATTACGGCCTCCCAAAAGTGATTTCTAGCTGTTTCCTGGAAAATAACTACCAGTCTAGTTGTTGGTGTATGGGAGATTTTATAAAACTGCCGTTTCAGAGCCTGAATGAACAAATGACATGTGCTTTCACATATTGACAGAAGAACATCAAGTGCCCCCTTAAATTTCTGCATTTTATTTTTTTTTTCAAATCAGTATGAGAAAAACTTAGTAGCTATTTCCCCCCCAAAAATGCTTCAAATGTGTCCTTGGGCTAAGGCCATGCCAAATATGTTTTAGATTCTCATCCACACGCGCCCCTATGAAATATAAGCAAATAAAAAAAGATGGGGTGGAAGGTAATCACACAAATTTTAGACTCACCTTGTCCAGAACCCAGCTGTATTACAGATCATTTTTTGCCCTCTAGTATAAGAGCTTGGAACATTTTATCCCTTGAAGTAAAACAATCAAATTCCATTCAAAGCTTTAAATATTAACTAAACAAATATTTAAAAAAGCCCCCTAGATTTTATTACATTGGCAACCAAATATCTCAGATACAACGTACCCGACTAAGAACCGATTGCAGCTCTCTCAATCATCATCTTTTTTCGAAAACTTTTGTTGATAGTCCTGTCCTCACTGTGCCTGTGGTGCAGCTGAAACTACAAAACACTACTTTTTGAATGCCAAGGGTATAACAAAATCAGAGCAATAACGCTGAATGAACTGGCAAAGCTACTATATACCAGATTTAAATACTGTGCTATTTTGGTGTACCTGCATCTGACTTTCATAATAACTATAGAATTATTATTACAGTGCAAAAATACATATTAGATAGTTATCGGTCTGAGAGTTGGGGATAGACTCTCTCTCTCTCTCTCTCTCTCTCTCTCTCTCTCTCTCTCTCTCTCCATGTATTAAAATTAGATAGCATTTAGAGTAGAAAGGTTATTTGGTTTGAATAAAACTACTCATATTATTTTTTTCACCGAATATTACTCCAGACTGTGCACCATTTTCTTCAAAGGGAAACAGATTCGTATAAGTCGTTCGACTTTTTTTCTGAATCCCATCACAATTATATTGTAAAATGTATATTTATATATTACTAAGTAAATGGAAATATTAATACATATGTTTAAGCTAACGTAGATTAATCAGTATCCGATGCCAGAAGGAATGTATGGGAAACAAGTTGGTCATTTCCTACAGAATGATGCATAATTGGATCAAATATGCCGCGTTGTTCAAGAATTATGAGCATTTTCACTTACTAAAGATGGTTGAATTTCTCTAAATAAACCTGTTTTTTGAATTGCAAGCATGGACACTGATAAAGTTCATCAAAGCTACGGGAAATATGTACATTCCAAATAATGCTAATCTGTATAGACCAGAAAACGTTTTGCAAGCCAGTATAGACAATGTTAATACATATAAGTATGCATTTGATCAAAATATACCATGCGGTTCAAGAGTTATGAGCATTTTCACTAATATACCTCGACCTGCCGAAATGATGCTCGACGAAGCCTCGTCTTCGTTTTGCATACCAGTGGCTGGACAGTGTTAAAATAAATATGTATGCAAAATTTGCTCCAAACATGCCGTGTCGTTCAAGAATTATGAGCATTTTCACTAACCGACCTCGACGGGCCTGACTGATGCTCAGCAAAGACTCGTCCATCAAAAAATGCTAGTTGTTAGACAATGTTGACATGCATACGTATGCAAAATGTGATAAAAATATACCATGTGGTTCAAGAGTTATGAGCATTTTCACTAACTGCTAACGGACGAGCGGACGCAGTGATTATAGTGCACACCCGCTGGTCGTGCAGTGTTGGTTAAGGAGCATATAGATTGCTGTACACTTTCAAGTAAGGTCCAATACCACACTGGTAAATGTACACGTCGATTTGCTGGTATTTACGCGTATTGCCGGTACTTCATAGACCGGAAGTGGTCGATATTGGTGTTAATACTATATAGAAAAACATGCCATATGCCTAAAGGACTATAGACTTCAATCATTTTAAGTATTCAGTATGTGCATGGCGATTTATCATCCAGATCGGTACTCGAATCTATTCCTAAATGCTTACATAAATCGCCATGTGCATGCCGATTACTTAATAATGATCTAATTCTATAGTCCTTTAGGCATATGGCATGTTTTTCTATATAGTATTAACACCAATATCTACCACTTCCGGTCTATGAAGTACCGTCAATACGCGTAACTACCAGCAAATCGACGTATACATTTACCAGTGTGAATACCTGCAATCGAGAATGTTTAGCATCATTAATGGGCCGCGACGCGAGAAACCCTGTCTTCTGGGTTTCCGATCAGGTTATACAAAAACCAGCCTGCTCAGCTACAGAGACTTGCTAGACCCTTGAAATTTTGCTTGTACGTAAGAATAGATATGGCGAATAACAAAGGCGTCGATCAAATCTTTTTTTTTCTTGGGCCATAGCTTGCAGTCGATAACAGGTGTAGTTCAGATTCACACTAAGTCTTGTGATCTGTGTCCATCTGGCAAATATTTAAGGGCAATTTCGTGTAATTCCCATGCGCACCATTCCTGCGTCGTGAAACAGGAAAAGTTGTCTGGGTCCTGTCTTTCCGACCATTTACGAATTCGGATCAATACAGTTTTCAGATGATGGATTTTTTCACAATTTCTGGCCAAATTTTGACAAGAAAGTAGTTATAATGAGTCCGAAATATCTTTTGACGCTTCACCCGAACTGATGTCTCAGAACTAAATACAGATAAATAGAACAGGCGACATCAACAATGTACAAAATTTCGAAGTTTTTTTTACCCTGTATTGCCGATACTCGGATTGTCTGTCCGAGTTATTTTGAGCCGCGCACGACTTCAAATCGTGGCCTAGTGGTTAGCATGTCAGACTTTGGAATCAGAGGACCAGGGTCGATTCCCAGGTGGGCACTTATTACAATGTTTTTCTTCTTTTTTAACGTTTAAATGCAACATTACTTCACACAAGTTATATGGAATTATATAAATGGCCAAAAATACACCCCTTAACGGTTTATATTGAATTTTCCTCGAAATGTGTGTGGGTGGGGTTAAATTTGGCTCTCTTGAAAGATGAATATTTCAGTGACCCCCGTTTTTCTTTTTTTTCTAAAATGTAAAATGATAGTGTACAGAATAAAAAACAAAACAAAAAAAATTCAATGTCAGATCTTTTTAATATATAATTTACACCAAAAATTGAAATCCTTTTTTGGGTGAATTACCAAAAAAGAGCATGCAGTATCTTGACACGACTTGGGAAATCAAATAATTTTTCACATTTTCAAGAAAGTTTGAGGCAATGATTAAAATCAAAATAAAGAAGCTGGATGACGATTACAACTATTTCAGCTTAATATTAAGGACTTGGGTTATTTTCAGAAAATTGGTCAAATGCTGGAAACTTCCATGTGAAATTATGAAAAATTGAGCATAATGATATATCCTTAAGTTTTTATTTCATAAATTGACAGTCCATGCATACAACAAACTGTATGCAAAGTTTGAAAAGATATCAATGTGGGAAGTATTAAGCAGCAAATGTCCTTTAAATGCTCGCCAAAATTGTATTGTGTTTCTATATTAGTTCTGGGTACATAAGATAAGTATACTGTAGATTCGGAAATTTTCGCGTGTTTTTTTTCGCGAAACTTCGCATGTGCGAAGTTTTGTGAAAATAAAATCCTCGCGAAATCATTCTGTCGTTTACTGATATAGGTAAATCATGCCATAGTCGCGATTTTTTACGTCGCAAATATGTCTTTTAACGCTATTCGCGAAAATTCACTCCTGCCACACGACGCGGGAAGGTAAAACACTCCTGTCCCACCAACGTATATATAGAGGATCTTACATGAGTGTTCATGTTTTATTGAATTTATTAAACGAGTTGGGGAAAAGAGATAAAATGCGAGGCTTGCCGAGCATTTTATCTCTTTTTCGCAACGAGTTTAATAAATTCAATAATACAAGAGCACGAATGTTAGATTCTATTTATCATATGACAAATACTTTGAAAACTCATTTCTGGCGTAAAAACGTTATAATTTTGTCATTATGTGCGCAACGTTGTTATGGACGCCATAACGTTTCCCGTAAATCGATAAACCACTAGTGGTTTACAGATTTTATTGCATGGCGTTATTTCACTCCCAGACGCGACGTCATGTGATAAAAGCCTACAGAATAAACGTCAATGAAGGCTCGAGAAGTTGAAATGCTCCTGCCACATGGCGCCGGAAGTCGAAAATGAGTGACGAGGAAAAGGTATGTGTACTGTCGTGCCAACCGAGAGTGAAAGTGACATCATGTTTTGTTTACAATTTTAAGTAAAAATTTTTCTTGTACACTCCATTTGACCTAACACGAATCGATAGATCACTTGTGTATTAATCCTATCCTGCGGATAGGATTAATACATAAGTGATCTATCGATTATAAGCCCCTGATAACTTTGTAAACAAAACATGACGTCACTGTCACACTTGGCTGGCAGGACAGTACATTTCTTATTGTTTACTGCATGTATGTTTCGTTGTATATTGTGGCACAAGACTATTTTCGACATCATTCAACATGAACGTCAAACCAGGGATCTCTATACCTTGGATCGTCATTTGATTTGTTTGTCTGTCGTGCCAACACATTTCAACATTCCTTATTGTGAATAAAAACTTAAAACATACAAATTATTTTATGAAATACACCGGGCCATAAGGGGCCATAAGGGGACTTTGGGGCAAGTTGATCCGCCCCATATTCAATACTAAGTGGCTGGGGGAACATATACATGAAGAAATAGAAAAAAAGTTATCTCCCTTCCATAGCAATACTCCTTTAACCCCTTACCTCATAATATCACATTCCCCGCATCTGAAGCAGACGCCTTTTGAAAACATTGTAGCAAAAGAAGCCATTTGCTACAATGTTTTCTACTCTGTTAGAGAGAAGTAAGCCAATTGTTTCTAAAATAATTTGATCGTTTGTATATTTGCTTAAATTTGGAAGGTAAAGTCCAAAATATGCTTGTGGGGTTAAGGGGAAAGGGCATTTTTTTTTATCCTGGTTACCCAATTCAAGGGTTAAGTCAATCCTAGAACTACGGTTATCATGGCATATCGAGAGATGTCTGTGTAATTAGATTAAGTATGTCTTAGGTGTTATTGTTCTAAAATTTCCTTTATTATATAATTAAAGCGGGAATGAACGCATAATAAATCTGCACAAAGGAAAGACGCACACACAATGTGGAGGTTATTAGTTTAAACTTGTATAACAACATGTGTACATATAATGCAATAAGTTCACATACAGATCATTTCGAAATACAAAAAAGGGATTCAGAAGAAAGTCTATTGACTTTTGTAAATCTGTTTCCCAGCTATTCAATATTAGAAATACAATAATCGTATGACTTGACATTAGTATGTATAAACAATACAGCAAAAACTCGATAATTCGAATTGGAATTAACCAGGTTTAGATGTATATATTATAATGTCAAAACTGCTGTTTAATACAAAGTATGAATTTTGACTTTTGAAAGGGAGAATGAATATTTTACAAATTACAGTTATCCTTGTTGTCTCTACGGGGTTTGGAGATGATAAATTCTTGGGAGGGTGGGGGGGGGGGGGGTAATGGTCGTTGCCTCTATGTACCCAGCTAGCAGAATAGTCATCAAACCAATCAGTTGTGAACATACAAGTATTTTGGTGGATAATATGCTATTGTTAGAACGTTGAGATATGATTTCTGCAAATGTAGTGTGATATTAGAGCATCGCTATGTGTATAGAAAACATATTTTAAATAGTACTATTATAACAAACATTAAGGTATGTTCCATACAAATGCAATGCGTTATTGAAGCATTAATGTGTATATTCAAAACGCTTTGACTTAATGATAAATTCTTGTACTGCTTTAAATATCTGCTTATATTGAACAAAAGTTAGTGTTATATCACCACAGAGTAGAACGTTAAGATTAGGTTGACAGATATCTGACACTGAGTTTAATAGATCTCGTCTAAGGTCTGTATACTGATGACATACAAATAAGAAATGATGGGTATCTTCTACATCACCACAAGTACAATAGGGATTATCAACTATATTTTTTGAATGCAGGTGTTGACGAAGAGGACTGCATGCAGTTCTTAGTCTAGCATGATAAATTTACCAAGTCTTTTACCTGTGTTATAGTATCGGGGTGGTGTGATCAAGTTGGATTTCAGACTGCTAAGGCTTGGAGAATTCCGAGCTGGCTCTGGAAGTTCATTCCAATCACGGACAGCAGAAGGCAAGAAAGATGTATAGTAAAGACGAGAATTCGAATGTAATGTTTGTAGATCTGAAGAGTTACGTAGAGGGTATTGTGACGCACTACCAACAGTAGCAGGCACAAGAGAAACAAGATAATCAGGGCAAAGTCCGTTTTTCATTTTATAAAACATGGTTAGCTTATGGTTTTTCCTTCTTGATCCCAGTGTTTCCCAACCTGTTTCTGTGTGGAGAGAGTCAATGGAGGCTAACTTAGTTGCACCAGTAACTATTCTAGCAGCAAACGAGGGGGTTATTACAAACAATGAAATCTATAGATATGCATAAAATCACGAAAATATATATATAGTTTTAACATGACAAGGTCATAAAAGTTGAATATGTACATTATATTATTCCTTTGTGCAGATTTTTCATGTATTCATTCAAAAAAACAGTACAGCAGATTTAAAGCAAAATTTGACACATTCCTGTTAGGACTGTTAGAACCACGACTTAGAAAATATTATAGATGAACATGTCATATAAAAGCTCTTACACGCATATCTTGAAATTGTTGTGCACGCCCAAAGTTTAAGTATCTGCTTCAACTGTTTGTCAGTCTGTTCGTCAGTCTGAGCAAACCTTTGGGGTTTATAAGCTAACTAACACTTCATGTATGCAATATAGACCATTAGACTTCGTTCCATAAACGATTATTCGCGCACAATGAAACAATAGTTAGCCAAAGAAAAAAACAATAGAAATAGCTCATAAACCTGGTTGATCCGAAATGGGATTTCCCCTAATGCGCTTTATTATCTTAACTTACGAAAAGACAACCAAACAACTTCAATAATTTCAAAATTGCATTTATGAAAATTGGTAGGAGCTCTTGGACAGTCGACTGATGTACGCTGTAACACTGAAAGTCCAAAATACAAACTTTACTATACATCTTTGCTTCTAGGTACTAGCCAGCTAATATATACAGTCAGACATATTTTAAGCATCACCGGAACATTATTTCAGAGACGTTTTTCACGTACAAATTTCTTCAGAAGAACAGCCAGTTTGTAATATTTTGTAACCCTTGTCTTCCTTTGGTCTGTTGAACATATCAGAATGCAATTTGGTCATTCTGCTGAATTTCTACGGTGTCCTGTATACACCAACCCCTATTTTAGGGGTGTACCCTAAAAAGTGTCACAGCTTAACCCAAAGTGCTTACTTTGAATTCAAATAAACGCAGAAATTATTAAGACTTATTTTTTCAAACTAGTGCCAAACTGATTTTGTCGAACTCAAGGTTTCATGTCAGTTATGGGGGATCATAGAGATAGCTAATCGCGTGCTTATAATAACTATATAATATGCCATTCTTTACACATCCATAACTTTTTTATTCTTTTAGAGATATGAATCTGAAATTTTCAGACAGAACTTGTCTTTGATATTGTAACAATATGACACTAACACTTTACATGTCTAAGCGTTTTGAAAATACCATAATAGGCTAGAGAATAGGGACTTTTTAGGGGTATGTGTGCATTTACCATGCCTGGTTGTTTATCTTTGTGATAATCGAATCGAAATTTGCTGTAAATTGTCACCACTTTATCTATTTTCATAAATAAACCAAGAAAATATTCATGACTGGAAAGCTTCCTTCGTTTTCTAGGAAAATATTTAGGCGATGCTTAACTAATGTCTCACTGTATAGTATGTAACAAAAATTATAGTAGCGTTCATATTATTTCGAGCCAGACCAAAGCTGAATGCCTTCAATCAGCAAATCTCACATGCATTCACTGCTAGCGCCACCTGGCGCTCATTTCGATTACTCTGGAGAAATTAATTTTCTTCGAATTCATAAACTCAAACAAAGAAAATTACATTTTCACAATACTGCTTAGAATGCCTATATTCAAGAGCATTCAGAAACATCAGGCCAGATTTTTTTTTATTAGTTGATTTACGAACCCTCCTACTGTAATTTTCCGGAAAGTAGAAAAAAAAAAAATTCTAAAATTTTTTTTTTATTTTATCCGCCGACTCTAAATATTAATTGTTTGGTTGAAAAAAAAATATTTTTTGAGGTTCTGTCTGAGTAATTTTGAGAGTGACACTGTTAAAAGTGATTGTCCTGTCCAGGTTTTAAGGAAAATGATGAAATATTTAAAGATTACCTCACTAGTTTTACTGTTTTCTGGAGATATTAAAGAAAAAGAAAAAGCTCTGAAAAAAAAAAGTTCTGAAAATTACCAGTCAACTGGTCATTTTCAGAGCTTTTTTATTTATTTTTTTCGTCCCCTCGACCCTAGATCTGAAAAAAATTCCCGTAAATCAACTAATAAAAAAATCTGGCCTTAGATTTGTGACACATGATTCACACCGTGAGGTCCAAAGGGCACATTGTGACAGGTTGAACTTTTGTGATAAAAGTAAGAAAGAGGGCAAAGATCAGGAATCGATACAATCAAGCACCACATCTGACCCAGGATACCAATGGGAAAATGACAACGTCACAAGAAGACATCACAAACGAGAGCCAAGAGGTCAGCCCTTTCCCAGCAGGTGACCACATGGCATCAACATACAGACGTGCGCGAAAGCATAACAAAACAAGACAGAAATAACAAAAATGATCCACAAAAGAAGCACCTCCTTGGAACGGTCAGTGAAAATGTTTTACTGGAGGGCTTAAAACGGTTTAACGGTGCACCAACCTCACCCTTAGTTCATATGTGTACCAAGGCACATATATGTTTGGTTTACATGAAAGACCCCTAACTTATCAAAGCATCATCTCCTAGAACATATAAATCAAGATATAAAAAGGAGATAAAGCAAAGGTAAGTACTCAACAGTAAATAAAACTGAATACCAGAGCAAAAGAAAACCAACAGGTAAGCAGCGGTGGGCCTGACAACAGCCAAAGCCTTTTTCATCGTCCATGTGTGTGTGCGACAGTCTGCCAACCATCTCCTCATAAACTGCTTGACTGAATTCAACCAAACTTCACATTGTTGATCCTTGGCCCCTTTTCAGTTTTATAATTAATGATGGAAATTCATTTAGAACTGTGGTTACCATAGCAACTACATGTAATATCACTGTTTATTGGATTAAAAAAAAGATCGCTTGAAACTGCTTGATAGATTTCAAACAAACATTAGAGAAATGATTCTTTGGTGGTCACCTTTCATTTTTATACAATGATGGGACCATGTTTTGGGTCGTCTGTACGCAACTTGAACTTTAAGAGTGGATGGATTTGTCGTGATTTTAATTTATTGAACATTTTTATTGATAGGCTTAAATACTTTGGGTAAGGTTGATTTTTTACGGGAGAGGATAAAAAAATTATAGGTCGGTTGCTTCCACAACAAACATGTTTTAAAGGATGGCCTGGAATTCCACGAAGAACTCTGGTTGCTGATATGAATTTTTAAACATTAAAACTCTGCCATATACTGAAACTACAATGCAGTTTTGACATTTGGTATTTGCCATGCTCTTGTGGACATGTACAAAATGTGTTCAAAATATGAGTCCTGCCATCCACGGTGAGCGATTTAAGGAACTTAATCGTCCTCTTGTTCTCTTGACTGTTATATATGATTCCTTTTTCGCAATATCAAGTAATCAATAGTCAGAAACCAATTATAAGTAATAAATAATGACTATTAAGTTATAATTAATAAGCTACAAATAAAAAGTAACCAATTATAAGTTATAAGTAGAAAGTTGCAAATAATAATTAAGTAATTAATAATAAGTAATAAATAATGGCTATTAAGTTATAAGTATTAAGTTATAAGTAATAAGTTACAAATAACAAGTAACCAATTAAAGGTAATAAAAAAACCAGGGGTCGCAGGTTCGATTCCCGGCTTCTCCCAGTCTGTCGGATGAGACTTTAAGCCGTTGCCCCGTCTTCTGAGGAACAACTGCCGGTTGAGCCTTCGGGTGTTCCTGGACATAGAACCACAAAAAGCATAAACCCACCCGGCCAGTACTGGTACAGCCAAGGAACACGGCCACAAACAATAATAAAAGGTAATAAATAATGACTATTAAGTTATAAGTAATAAGTTACAAATAATAAGTAATGAATAATAAGTATTAAATAATGGCTACTAAGTTATAATTTTAAGTTATAAGTAATAAATATCAAATTATAATCGAATGAGTGTTTTAAACTTTGTTCTTTGGGTCAAAACGGACCCCAAAAGTAAGTAAGTGTAACCAGGAAATGCCACAATCATATACTTCAGACCAACCCATGACATCGCGAGGAAGGGTCAAAGAACGATAACAGCGACACGACATTCAGAACACACCAAAAGTAAAGCAACCAGCTCTTTCAGATGATTGCACAGCTACTGTCGGGCCAGCCAAGAGTGACAGTGACGTCATGTTTTGTTTACATAGTTATCAGGGACTTATAATCGATAGATCACTTGTGTTTTAATCCTATCCGCAGGATAGGATTAATACTCAAGAGATATACCGATTCGCGTTAGCTCAAGTGAAATGTACATGTAGGTGTTTCTTAGCAATTGTAAACAAAGTATCGCGTCACTGTCACTTTTCGTTGGCACGACAGTAGAATGGACACAATGTACTGTAAAACAAAACTCCAAAAACAATGGGAGCAACAATAAACGATGAACACTGGGCATGATTTGATTTTTTTCAATTCTTGGATGGAAATACAGGTTACAGATCTTGCTTAGCAAAGACTCTACAGTAAAACCTGTCTTAAGCGGCCACTCAAAAGGAAGACCAAAATTGTTTTGTAAGTCCAATTATCGTTTAATGCAGGTCAAAAAGATTGCAGAATGCTCCAATTCTTTCGACCTTCATTAGGCTACCCTTTGTCAGTAAGATATTTGTTTTGTCTATTTTAAAGTGGCGGCTTAAGACAGATTTCACTGTATTCCGATAGGCGCAATGCCCAGGCTGACCTCTATTTTCGTTGGGCACACACGTGGTTTTGCATACACTTAATTCAAATGAAAATACTTACAGATTATGAAGATGAAACTAATTGTCCGAAAAAAACACACAAAAGGCTTGAAAAAAAACTTTAAGAGTAGGGAGATGCGCTTATCATTGTCCAGCCAAAAGATAAATCGAAAACTAAAAATAAAACATACATGTGCATGTTTATGGAGATTTATCGTCAGAAAAATAAACAAAGAACTTACCACTTTTATTGTAATCAAAATCAAATTGCCTTAAAAGTTAATAGACTTTCTTCTGAATACCTTTTTTGTGTTTGAAATGATTTGTATGTGAACTTATTGTATTATATTACACATGTTGTAATGTAATAAAGAATATCTATCTATCTGTTTAAAAATAATACCTAACTGTTTTTCTAATCCCAGTCTTTATTTAGGCAACAAAACCCTATGGCAATACAGATGAGCTAGCGGCAAGAATTCTTATGTTTCATAAATATTGAGCCAGACCACTTCAAAAAAATAAATTCATGTTTGCTCTATTGTCAATTAATTTTGGAAGAATTTCGGATAAGGTTAGTCTGGTACCGTGCCTCACCGACTCTGTCTTTGCGCTGGGTACCAGACTACGGATAAGGGTCTGTTTGTGACGACCCTTTTCGACAGATACGTCACGCATGATCTGAATCCAAACTGTTTGGCACCCTGATGGTACTCTTGAAATATTTTTTAAGAGAAAATCATTTGTCAGGCCCCGAGGTTATAAAACTTTTTTTCATACTTAACTCAGCTGGGCACGAAATTTATCATGCTCATAAATGTTAAAATGCCAAAAATTGTTGGCATTTTAATATTTATTAGCATGATAAATACAACATTTGAGAGACCTAAAGCAAGAAACTTCTTTATTTGTCGGTATTTTGGTGTTTATGAGCAGTTGAAATTTCGTGCTCAGTTGAATTGAGCATGAAAAAAAGTTTTATGACCTCGGGACCAGGAGACGAAACTAACCCAGCTTGCAAAGACCACACAATATGGGAACGAACTTTGCATAAACATTAGCTGGCCGTCTCATTAACTATATGCATGAATGACGTTGCTTAAGACCTGCTTAAAGTCACACCGGATAGGAGGCAATCGAAAACGTTAATTCTATCGACGAAAGTAGATAAAAATAGTTAGAAACAGAATTTTCGATTGCCATTTGTCGTCAGTCGGGCGACAAATGGCATTCGAAAACACTGTTTCTAGCGATTTTGATCTGTGTTCGTCGATTGTATAGAGCGTTTTCGATTGCCGCCTATCCGGTGCGAAAGTAATCAGCACATTATTAGCTAGAAAAGAGTTATATTTGACTACAAGTGTCGTGTGCTGATAACCTTTGCAAACAGTTTGGACCCAGATTAGGCCCGATAAATTGCAGGGCCTGATCTGGATCCAAACAGCTTTACACTTTGATGGTATTCCTGAAAGAATTTTTTTGAAAAAGTTGATTTTGAAAAGAAAAAAATCAGCAGACGACACACTTTGCAAAATTACCCAGTGGACGAAGACTATACCAGCATATGCCTGTGTCTAAAATTCACTGGAAACGGTCTATCATGGCATGCGCGGATCCAGAAAGTTTTGCCAGAGGGAGTTCAACACTGACCGAGAGGGTCCAATTACCACCATGAGCGGACTATCATCCACCCGCCAGCGAAATGCCATTTAAATGGCGTTTCGCTGGCGTGCCGATGATGGCCATACATGGAATGCTGGCTTGGCAGCTTTGTAATCCGGACCAGTATTGCTAAGGAACCCTATAATTTTGTGATTTTTCAAGGGGGGCCGGACTCGATGCCCCCCCCCCCCCCTCTGGATCTGCGCATGTATGGCGTTTTTGGACAAGGATGTGCGGTTCCCAGGCTTTACAAATCAGTTTTTGTATTCATCAGCGATTGGGCCTTTTCATCTGACTCACCCCGATTCTAATTAGTGTAAGGTTTTTCTTTTTTAAACATCAATATTTGTTCAGTTTCACTTTCCCCACTTTAAATGATTTGCTTATTTCTAACATTACATATTGGCAATAAGTACTTATCAAATAATTGGATTTCTGGTATGCAAATACAATGAACACGACCTCTCTTTGTAAAATTAAACTGCGTTGGCGAAGGCCTGTGTTGGTTAACTGTTCATTCGGTGTCTTAATCGTTTACTATTATTAAGATGCGAAATATCTTAAACCATGAATTTTGATACCAGTTTCATCTAAATCGGTTGAAAAACGCGAAAGTTATGGGTGTTTGAATATTAGCAAATGGACTGTAATGGAAGCGTCAATATTGTAGGCTTAGTGACGTCACACAGCCGAATTAAATATGCGTAATCAAAATAAAAGACAAACCATTGGATTATTTGCATTAATATTTAATAAAACTGTTTCATTATGTATAAAGCTGCATATCTACTGAAACACAGATGATGTGATAGTATTGATAACTAGAAGATAAGCAGTTGAAAAATTCTGAAAACTAATTAAATATTCAAAATGGCAGCTAAATGTTGATCATATTGAATTATTTAAATGCCCATAACTTCCTCAGTTTTCAACCGATTTTGATGATACTTGTATCAAAATTCATAGTTCATAGAGTTCTTTCTGATACAACTTACTTATCTTAGTGTTGCTGTCCCCTTTGATATTAAGCGATCTATGAACATTTCAAAACGATAGGCGATGTTTTGGTCTGAAATATACTTTATATGATCCTTTAGGATTTAAAATTGCTTAATGGATTTAAAGTGTATGTTTACGATTTTTAACATTTTACTAAAATAAAAAAAAATCATTATGTACTGATTTAATTTTCACAGATTATTTATTCATCTGCTAAATAATTAGAGTAGTATTTATTTGGGTTTATCTAACATCTGGAAGAAGCCATCGTACAGCTATTGGCATTAAACAGATACACATTAACCTGAGTTTACCTCTATATGTAGGCCAGCTAAATGGTTCAAGCAGCACCTTTCAGATGGTTCCATATATTTCTTCATTTCAATATTGGATAATGGATATTCCATTTTAATTACAATTGACAGCCAGATCAATGCAAATTAGAATGTTACGACTATCAAAAGATAAGTTTTTTTGTTTTTAAATATGTTTTATTTGATTTTATTCTGTTTTCTGTACCCAAAATGAAGAAATTGTTACAAAATATGTCGTCTGCTATAGTAATAATTAGTGTTTTAAGGATTAAATTTTAGAAATGATTATCAAATATCGGCCAGGTATCAAAAATACTCATCAATGCACACACTGCTAATAATATTACTCTGAAAATTGTTATTTTGCCATTATAAAGGGTTTTGAATTCTGCTTGGTAGTGTGTAAGCAGGTAGTGGTGCTTCCAGTCTTCTTGCGTAGAGCTCATTGACCTGAAAATGGCCAGACCACATGACCAAGCAAAAGTATTTAATTACAGACTAATTGAAAAGCATTGATAAACATTTAATGAGGGATTATTCTTGCCATATTAATTTCATTCATTTTGCACGACGAACAACTTTTTCATCACAGCGCACTTTGCCGCCATGTTGTTGTTGTCACATATAATCTGCCCGTCTCGGCACACCTCCACTTGGAGTAGTTTTCAAGTATAAATGAGCCAGTGCATGTGATTTCCAACAATGTAGTATGTGCTACCAGCAAAGCCTCAGATCAGCCTGCGCATACGCGCAGTCTGATCAGAGCCTTTGCTAGTGGCTTGAGTATTCTATGAATGTTTAGCTACTGACTGAACACCATTTGGAGTTTCTAAGCTCAAAAGGAGGCTGTAGAGGCTCGTCCGAGTCTACACATGTCAAAATGCCACATTTTTGAAAATCTCATGCACTGGCTCATTAATGGTTTACACTTCCACCACTCTATTTACAACTTATGACTGTCTCTATTTACAGGTTAATACTGTTATACCAAATCGCTTTTGTGTAGGACGGATTGCCTCGTGATAACTCTTTAACGTTTCCTTTTCGAAGAAAAGTAAGGGGACATACATTGTAGTATTCGGCATTCCGTCCTTCCTTCCGTCCTTCCGCCACCTCACGAAGAAGATATATTGTGTATGGAACTCCTCCTTTAGTTTTTCTCCAATTGCTTTGAAACTTTACAGGTGTTTAGATCAAGGTCTGAAGATGCGCATATAGTTTGGACATAATCCTCAGATTATTTTTGTCACCCTTTTTTACAAAATGAACTTAGTCATTTTTTGCGGCCAAAATGAATAAATACTAGGCATCTTGTGTATGCATCTCCTCCTACAGTTTTACTCCAATTGCTTTGAAACTTTACAGGTGTTTAGATCAAGGTCTGAAGATGCGCATATAGTTTGGACATAATCCTCAAATTTATTTTTGTCACCCTTTTTTACAAAATGAACTTAGTCATTTTTTGCGGCCAAAATGAATAAATACTAGGCATCTTGTGTATGCATCTCCTCCTACAGTTTTACTCCAATTGCTTTGAAACTTTACAGGTGTTTAGGGCATGGTCTGAAAATGTGCATATTGTTTGGACATAATCCTCTGATTATTTTTGTCAATTTTTTCACAAAATGAACTTAGTCATTTTTGAGGCAAAAACGAATAGAGACTAGGCATCTTGTGTATGCATCTCCTCCTACAGTTTTACCCCAACTGCTTTGAAACTTTACAGGTGTTTAGGAAATGGTCTGAAAATGTGCATATTGTTAATCCTCTGATTATTTTTGTCAATTTTTTCACAAATTGAACTTAGTCATTTTTGAGGCAAAAATGAATAGAGGCTAGGTATCTTGTGTATGCATCTCCTCCTACAGTTTCATTGTGGTTGCTTTGAAACTTGAGAGGTGTTTGTATCATGGTCTGACGATGTGCATTTTGTTTGGATATACAACCACGCAACTAGCAATTTAGCAATATACAATGTACTCCCATGAAACATCTCAAGATAAGCTGTCAGAAGCATAAAATAGTCTTTCATTGTAATCCACGTGCATGACAAACTACCTGAAAAGTTGTTCATTTCTACATGCTCATTTCTTTGAATTAATGAAAGTGGCTGAGAATTTGTTTTAGAAAAGCTTATGGTGAAAAACTCATTTATTTAAAAGACGTATGTTGTAAGGTACACATTAGAATTGCCTCATAGAGGCAATTCCAATGTGTACCTCCAACATATGTTACTGAAAATAAGGAAAACAACTATTTGGAAATTTACATTTTCCAAGTATCATGTCCCTTGTCTATACCTCTTTTAAACATCCCAAACTCACAGGTATCATACCGTTTTCTGACTGCGGAGAATTTGCGGCTAGTCTTGTCTCGGGGGTCGTTTCTTTTATGGTGGAGGGGAGGGTTGGTTCCGTAAAAGGGTAAAAAAAATATATTTTAATTATCTATATCCAACTCAAATCTATTGTATTAACACAACCAAACACTCGTTCATGTGCCTAGAATATCGCAAACCTTGCAAACTCTACTGTTGGACCACAAATTATGGTTTAAAACGGTGGAAATTATTTTGAAAGGCAAAAATTGCTTTCAGTCGATCGAACTGAGAAAATCCTAAAATAATATTTCATTTAACATTGATATCTTAAAAGCCAGGTTATCGATAGCAATTTTGCAAAACATAATATAGTAATTGCTCTTAGCATTTACTAGATAATGTCATATAAACATGGTGCCTATGCTCAAAAATGTTGATCTTATCCGCGGACGTTGGTGTACCTGTCCGCGGGGCACACCAAGATTTTGCTAGTCTAACCGAGGTGATTACTTACGGAAAATGCTAATACTGAAACGCGGATGATACGGTGTTGAACCCCCAGGGGGTGTGGGGGGGGGTACTCTAACTTTTTCCGCATACGTAGGCTCGGACCCAGAATCTACTGTTCACCCAAAAAAATTATCAAGAATTTCAAGCACCCCAAAAAAATATCCCAATTCTGTACCTTGGCCTTAAAAAAAGACCCTAAATTGCATAGAAATGGCCCTCAAACTAGCCCAATTTTGTAATGACCCCAAAAATATCCTACCCCCAAAAAATAATCATTTTTCTGAAAACCCAAAACAATATTGAAATTCAGAATTTTGAACCCCCAAAAATAGTCCGAGCCTACGTATGTGTGAAAATATCCCTAGTACTGTCCTCGAAGTTGTAATAGATAAATTGCTGAAAATTCAATAATCAGAAATAACATCATTGGCGTAGCTACCATTACGCAGTTACGCACGTGCGTAATAGAAATAGTAACATTCAAGGGAGGTCACCTAATGTGGTAATAGTGATTTTTCACACTTTAAGGAACTGCTCATAAAAGAAAGAATTTGCTCCCTCTGGGAGCGAATTCTTTCCTTTAAGAGAAGTTCCCATTTTGGAAAGGGACACAATTGATTCTTTTATTTAATCAAGCAAACCTCAGTCTAAATTCACCAAATATACTCGCATTTGATGTGCGTAACTTTTCCAGCGTTCTGGCTATGCTATTGAACATGTTTTATTTAAAATAAGTATGCAATGATATACTGAAAAGCGTAAGTCCATATAGGTATCATATGTTTGCTGAATTTAGACTGAAACTTACTTGAATTAAATAAAAGAATCAAATCAAAATAAAATATTTTGTCAGTATCTCGATCTTTCCCCTAAATGTTTGAAAATATGGCCAAACAATATATTTGTGCTTGTTGTTGCTCCATGTTGGAGAAGAAAGTCAAACTTTTAGGTTCGCAACACTATAATTTGAGTCCTATGATCAATTTAATACAAATGGAGTTCCCTTCATGCTTCCCTTATGTTAGTCTTAATATTGTTTTGAACATAAACAGGACTTCAGTTAAGATTGTGTAACAGTAACATAACTTTCTTATTTTTCAACCAAAGCATATGTTGTGGGTACTCAAAAGAACCTTCGCGATGACACGGTTCTTTTCAGCTAACATGAGAAGAGAGGACGTACTGGAGATCTAACGACAACGAATGCTACTGTTTCAGAGGAACGTCAAGTAACAAAATACCATTCTCGTTTCCCTGACTCTGCACTGATTGAGGCAAAGAAAGGCTATCCAGCAGGGTGAAATTTTTCAAGCCACTAGCATAGGCTCTGATCAGACTGCGCATATGCGCAGGCTGATCTGTGGCTTTGCTGGTCGCGCATACTACATTAAAATAATCAAAACATAATTCACGCAATAACTTCTGTTATTATAGTAAATGTAAATAGAATAGAATCGGGATAAGCTCCTGTTAAAAAGACTTTTAAAACATGATAATAAACTAGAATAATAAAATAAATGTGATCCGACTTATTATTGGACTGCTTTCCCTCACGAAAGATAGAGGACCTACCAACAGTTTTCTTTAATCTTTTTCCTGTTTTGATCTACTCCCGGATGAGTCGTCAAACAATACATTAGATCTACTGCGGTTGTGTTTCTTTGCAATAAGCAATATTGTGATCAAGAATAAAGTAATTGCAGCCTTCTGATTTTATTTAAACTGAATCGGAAATTAAATATTGATGAGGCTCTCCCAGTTGTTTTGGGGACAGGGAAAATGGCATCTATTTCACATGAACGGGGAAAGTAAGACCAACTTTTGATGGAAACAGAAGAACAAAGATAATAATGGGGAACAAGGAACATAAGATAACGAATTTTCGATGGGGGGTAGGGGAACACGCCCCTTTATTTCGGGGAACATGGGTACATTTACCCCCCACCACTTTGAGAGGGTCTCGTGAATGTATCGTCTGCCAAACACATCAAAGCATAACGAATATAGTATTGAGGCCCAAGGGGGTCTATGATCCCTTGATCCCCAAAAATAACGCATTGATCTCCCAAAATTCCTCATCTCCCTGAAAGTATTTTTCCTTTGCTCCCCAGATCCTTAAAACTAATTCAGCTTCTCCCCAAATCCCCAAAAATATAAGCCAATTCTACCTAAAATGCATTTTTCTTTCCATAGTATTAAATTCACATGCCTAAACAGTGAAGCCAAACACGAGCGGATGACTAAATATTCAATTAATATATTTACGCATATACATGTAAAGATAAGGCTTAGCCAAAGAATACAAATATTACAGGATATGTAATTAGTTTAATAAAATAAACACTTGTGCTAGGGGGTTCCGGGGACATGATCCCCCGGGAAAAATGATAAAATGGTGCGATCTGGTGCATTCTGAGTGTTCTAAAGTATGTTATTATCAACCTAAAAATCAACAAGTTTTAGGATAATAAATCAACAACACCCCAAATTTGTGCCATATTTTCCCCCAAGATTAATCCAGATGCGCACGTTAGAACAAAAATGAATACAATCACATATATTATAAGGGGGGGGGGTCTGGGGGCAATAGCCCCAGAAAGCCAAAGAAATGTAACAAATTGATGCTTTTCCTTTCCATGTAATGATGTGGATTCAGATTCGTGCTAGGGGGGTCCGGGGGTAACTCCCCGATTTTTTTTATTAAAATGGTGCAAGCCGGCGCAATATGAGTGTTCTAAAATACATTATTATCAACCTAAAAATTAACAATTGTAAGGATAATAAATCGGCAATAGTAAAAATTATTCGCCATACCTTTCACCAATACCAAGGCAGAGTAGCATGCTAGAGCTCGAAAGTAAATACATTTAGAATTTCCAAGGGGGGAGGGGGGTATGGATGCTTCCCCTCAGAAGCCGAAGAATTAAAGAAAATCAAATGAAATGAAGGCTTTTCCTTTAAGGTAAGAGTTCATAAATTTATTTTTTACTTTTTTGCAGGGCTCCCAAAATCCCCAAAACTATAAGTTTGCACCTCAAATCCCTGAAATAATTACCAGTGCAGCCCAGCTCCCTGAAAATATACAGCCCTTCTCCCCAGCTCCCCAAACCCCTGGGGCCCTAGTACTTATTTCAAGATAAAGGCGCGCAGCAAGGCAGAAACAAGGATGCATGAGCTTCAACATCACATGGGCCTCGGTGCGAGAAATCTCAAAGAACAATAAAGGCACTGGTCTTTGTTATTCGCAATCATTGCTGAAAAATAAAGTAACAAGGTCAACTATCTTAATTCTTCGTTTTTTTGGTAATTTCAACATGATAAAATCCTCTGACTACGCCCCTGATTTTGTTTGATTTGATTCTTAACCTCCCAGTCAATAATTTTTCAGATATATCGGGACAGGTCTTCCTGGGTTGAACCAGTACTAAAACAAGGATAATTCATTTGTGTCTTGCTCAAGGACACAACACAGTGCGACGCCCCTGACATATAAATGTTGTCTGCAACTGATTTTTTTCTCCGAGATGTCCTCGTTCGTCTACTGAGAACAACATTATTAGGCAAGCCCCTAATACAATGGGAGCAACAATAAAAAATGGACGGACGCCAAAAGATTCGCCGCCATAGGACATCTGCGAATCCAGAAGCCCTCCCCCCCCCCCCCCCCCCCCCCCCCCGAAATATCACAAAAATGTAGGGTTTCTCAGCAATTCTGGTCCTAATCCCCTGAAAAATCACAGTTATCATCCTAGCATTCAGTGATGGGCCAGCAGCATCGGCTCGCCAGCGAAACGCCATTTGACGCCATTCAAATGGCGTTTCGCTGGCGGACCGACGATGGTCCGCTTATAGTAGTATCTGGATCCAACCTCTCGTCATCATTCAAAAACAAGCAAAGGAAAAAAAAACCCGTTATAGTTGGACCCCATCTGACAAAAACTGTCTGCATCCGCACATGTAGGACGGACAGTAGCCTATTCCTCTGTTGTCTATAATGAATATAACTTGCAACAAATATGTCCCCAAAATTCTGTTGTTGTTATCAATAACTTACCCCGAAGAACAAGACACGCAGCTCAGGAAGGGGGGGGGGGGGGGGTACTCTAATATTTTCATACACACGTAGGCTAAGACCGTTTTTAGGGGTTCAAAAATTCAATTTCAGTATGTTTTGGTGTTTTCAGAGAAATGAATATTTTTGGGGTATGAAGATTTTGTGGATATTTTGGGGGTTTATAACATAATTGGACATAAAGGTCATTTCTATGCATTTTAGGGTCTTTTCATTCGGTCAAGGTACATAATGGGGGATATTTTGGGGGTTGCTAAAATTTCAAATATTTTTTGGGGTACTTGAAATTCTTGATATTTTTGGAGTGAACCGCAGATGCTGGGATTGACCATACGTATGAAGAAAAAATGAGAGTTACCCCCACCCCAGCCCTGGGTCATGCAACCACTTTTAAATAACAAGTATACGCTTTCACAAAGTAGCTCAGTCTACCCGGTTGGTCGGGCTGGCTGGCTGACTGAGAAGCAAGCAGACATACAGCTATATTTTGGTGCATACTTCTCTAAAAACAATCATAAATAAGTAGGTTCGGTCCACTTTTGGAGGTTCAAAATTTTGAATTTCATTTTTTTTTCTTTTTTTTTTTTGGGGGGGGGGGAGGGTCAGAAAAATAGATAATATGGTTTTTGGTATGATGATATTATGAAGAGGTTTTATTACTATTTGGGGAGTCATTTCTATACGTTTAAGGGTTTTTCTTAAGGTCAAGGTACGGTTTTGGAAAATTTTGGGGTTGCTAAATTTCAAATATTTTTGGGTATGCCTGATATTCCTTATATTTTTGGGTGAAAAGAGTAGATGCTGGGTACAAGCCTACGTACTTAGAAAAAATGAAAGTATCCCCAATGGGGTCAGGCACTCTTACCACCTGAGCTACTAGATAATCTAGCAAAACTGGCCTACGAAACAAGTAAAAAGAGCAATGAACCGGTACAGTGAGACAGACGGTCATAGGCAAGTGGACAGACAAGTATGCAGGCAGGCAAACGGCTAGATTATGCTGCTCACAGCCTTCAGAGCATTGGACTGGCGCTCCAACCACTTGAGCCACTAGACACATTTAAGCTGGTTTAACGAGCATACAAGTAAAAGAACCAATGCATACAGACGGGCGGACTGATTAACGGGCAGACAAACAAACAGCTAGATTTTGCTGCTCTTAACCTTTGGCACTTTGGTCAGGCGATCTTACTACCGTAAATACTAGAATGTTTAGCTAAATGAGCATTCAGAGAAATAAAAAGAGCGAAACCAAATTGTTTCATTCTGATTTAACCGTAATTGGTCCAGTGGTTTCAGCACACCACCTACCTGTCTTTTGTCATAGATGATTCTGATAGTTTTTTAGCTTTAGGATTTCCGCGGAAAAGAAAGCATATTGCAGAACCCCGCGGCCATGAACAACGCCGACAATGGTCACATCCGCGGTAAGATTAGGAGCATGCTCTCACCCCGTGGTTCAGATTCGCATCAAACTCGCAATAGAATCAGTATCGGCTGTCCCTGCTTGTAGAAACCAACAGTCTATCAAAATGTAAGTGCCTTTGAGCCCATAATTGGTTCTTGCCGCTTTAATTAATGTGTGAAAAAACGGTTCTAAAAAGCCCTACCCCGCGGCCAGATAACAAAGCCCCGCAGACGCTATAGCATTTTTTCAAGCACCTCCGCGGTTAAGACTTGCAACCGTTGAAGGGGTAGGGGCAGAAATCCCGTTCTCATAAACAATTGACGCTTATTTAAGCCGAATCATTAACATACAGGTAAAAACTAGTTAACGTCGTTTCACCCAAAACGCAAAAAATATAGAAACCATTTCTGTAAAAAGGTGAAATTGTCAATCAATCCCAAAGTATCCCGATTTCAAGGACTCGTTCATGATGCATTTGCATTTTACTCGCATATTTTAAGTACTGTAATGCCTTAGCCATGATGTGTTGTTAGGGTGACTATTCAAGAAAACATGTATGCCTTTAATCGACTCTGACAAGTGTTCGTGTATAAGTTTTTACTATTTCAAATGAGAGCCCCTACCTTCAATTTCAGTATAATTATTCACCGCGAAAAGACTAGTCGAAAAATATCCGCGTCCAAGAATTCGGTATGATACCTGTGAAACTGCCAATCAGTATTAAAATTCCTGTCAATCTACTGCAAATTGTTTATATTTGCATGGCAGCTATATATCCAAATTCGAGTTCATAAACTACCTCTTTGCCAACCTGCTAGTTGCGTGGTTGTAATTCTCAGATTATTTTTGTCACTTTTTTCACAAATAAACTTAGCATGGTCTTTAATCTCAATAACGAATCATGTTTAGTATCATTTTAAACCCTTAAAGCGCCAAGAAAAAATGCATCTGAAGATTTCGTCTGCTGAAGTCGTCTGCTGCAAATAATTGCCTAACATTACTTACGAATTAAATATAGAAGAAAACAGCGTGGACCCAGAACAGACTGTTCCTATAGGAGCAGTCTGTTCTGGGTCCACACTGTTTGCCATAGATGCTTCTTAAACATTTAAGCAGACGAGAAAAGCAGACGACTTTTGTTGTGACTGGCGCATTAAGGGTTAAACCGCTATCTCTCCTCTATGTTATGACTTAAATTTCATGAAGATGCTATAATGCAGACACGAAAAATAGTATTGTGAATACTTCACGGGTGGTAAACCTAGGAACTACCACGAAATTGTGTTAACGTAATTTTGTTCCCAAGCCACATCCGGGACACGTCGTGGTAGTTTCCAGGTTTACCACCCGTGAATAAATAGAGTCTGGCTTATGTCTTTTAAAGAAAGGTTTTTTTTTCTTTTTTTTAGACGGAGGATTGCGCATATTCAGCACAGTGATTGCGCATGTTGTTTAGATAATATTAAGGTTTCAGATCACAAATATGACTTGGCGTCAAAGGTCACAGTCAAATGTCACGAGATGACACTTTCCTTTCTTCGTACGTTGAATTATGTTTTTCACATTGATTTTCAGGGATAACTTTTTTTTTATTATAAATTGTATCAAAATGTGTTCGCGATGCAAGTTGTATAGGAGATTTAGTGCCAACTTTACCAAACGGTTCCAGCATCCAAGACATTGCAGTCAACGCAAGTGCACTTCAGACAAGATTTTTATCATGGGAGCAAATAATATGAACCCTGACTGGGAGTAGTCTGATCTCGGTCCATATTAATTGCAATATAGGTTAGCTAAGAAAATGGGTTGACTGGTGCCAATCATTGTATCCACAACCATGTCTCAAATTGTAATGCGCACGCAACAGAAGGTCTTTTTTGCGATATAAGATAATTATGAATTTTAATTTATTTTGTGTACTTATGTTGATAACTGCGCAGGTGCATTCCGAATAGATCCTGTTTCATGTTCATTACAATTGGAGACAATGGTTGGCACCAGTCTGCCTATTTTCTTAGCTAACCTATATTGAAAAAAAACAATATGGACCGAGATCAGACTACTCCCAGTCAGTGTTCATATTATTTGCTCCCATGAAAAAATCTAGTATGAAGTACAGTAGACGATATTTGCATGACAAAATATTGGTGGAACAAGGGTTGATTAATATCTATAGCAAAGTGGGGTTAGTGTGTTTGTTTGTAATGACGCTTTACGCCCCAGTCAATAATGTTTTCGTCATGTCGCGATAATTTCCTGTTTTGTAGGTTGAACCAGTACTTAAAGGGGACAGCAGCCCTAATAATAAGTATTTTTTATCAGAAAGAGCTCTATGAACCATGAATTTTGATACAAATATCATCAAAATCGGTTGAAAAATTGGGAAGTTATGGGTTCTTAAAGAATTCAATACGGCCAACATTTAGTCGCCATTTTGAATATTTAATCACTTTCCAGAATTTTTTCAACTGCTTAATTTTTAGTTATCAATACTATCACAGCATCTGTGTTTCAGCAGATATGCAGCCTTACACATAAGGAAAATGTTTTATTAAAGATAATTGCAAGTATTCCATTGGTTTGTCTTTTACTTTGATTACGCATAGTTAATTAGGCTGTGTGACGTCACTAGGCCTTCAATATGGCCGCTTCCATTACAGTCCATTTGCAAATATTCAAACGCCCACAACTTCTACGTTTTTCAACTGATTTAGATGAAACTGGTATCAAAATTCATGGTTTATTAAGATATTTTATATAAACAAAGAAATCATCAGGGTTGCCGTCCCTTCATTTCTTAGTGTATTATCAACTTACTGAGAAAGATATAGAGCTGGTCGCTTTACTCAGTGGCGTAGCTCCCATTACGCAGTTACGCACGTGCATAATCAAAAAAATAGTAACATTTAAGGGAGGCCACCTAATGTGCTAAAAGTGATTTTCCATACAATAAGGAACTGCTATTAAAGGAAAGAATTCGCTCCCGCTGGAAAGGGACGCAATTGAAGAGAATCACTGTTTGAGCCAGTAGTCCCCCTTTGATATGCTAAGTTTTTCGGCGTTCGGGCTACGCTATTGTTACTTTTTTTCTGTGTTGCTGTCTGTGTTCTGTTTCTCTTCCTGACGGTGCCGTAGATAGATCTCTGGTCTGATCGTTGCCTTTCCTATTCTTACTCACTTTGTTTTTGCGGGTTGCACTCCCATTGGTAACTGTGGTGGGGAAACTGAAGATGACCCTTTGTATTCGGGAAACCACTTAACAAGTACTTTTGCAAACAGTCAAGGCCCAGATAAAATGCAGTATACTGCTGCATTACATCAGGGTCTACACTTTGGTAATGTTAAAAAAGATCTTCATGTCTGTAGTGGTAAAAATGATTTTCAGACAAAAGCATACAATATTTTTTGAATATTATAACACGAAACCCCTAGATATGTACAATGAACTATCACAAGTTTATTGCATCAAACCAGAAGGAAGAATACATTAGTATATATATGGTTAAAACAAAAAAAAAACGTGTGGTATCGATGATAGTGGCAAATCCAGCAGTCTTTAATCAAGTGAGTCTGATATTTTCATATATACGTAGGCTAGAGCCATTTTCAGGATTAAAAATTTTGAGTTTCAGCATTTTTGGGAGTTTTCAGAAAAATGAATTGTTTTAGGGTATGATGAAATTGTGGATATTTTTCGCGGTTCATCACAAATCTGGACTGTTTTGGGGGTCATTTCTATACATTTTAGGGCTTTTTCTTATAGTCAAGGTACAGTATTGGAATGGTTTTGAGGGGTTGGTAACTTTCAGATATTTTTGGGTATGCCTGATATTCCTGGCAGACTAGTAGCTAGACACTGGGTGGCAAACAGTAAGGTTTGTCCTGAATCCCTCCAGTGTCGGCGCTGATGTTGTCCCAGATGGTAGCAGGTTCCAGTCCCTGATTATTCTTGGGAAGGATTTATTGTAGGTCTAACTTCCAATTGTTGTTTGGTAGAAGCGATGTTCTCCTCTTGTTCGTCTGTCACTCCGTTGTACGTAGCTGACTGCAATCCGTGCTGGATCCTATACAACAAAGTGAGTCGGTCGTTTCTTCTTCGAAACTCAAGGCTTTCCCACTGGAGTTTGTTGACCATGCTGGACGCACCCCAGTGTTTTGGTTGAGTAGTCGTTAAGAACGTAACGTGCTGCTCGGCGTTGAACTTGTTCAAGGGTGTTGGTGTTTTTCTGAAGGTAGGGGTCCCAAACCGTAATAGTGTATTCAAGGGTTGGGCGACTCATGGTGGTGTAAATGGCTGTTTTCACTTGAATAGTGCAATCCGTGTAGGAAGCCGAGTGTTCTATTCCCTTTTCCAGTAACATTCTCTGTGTGTCTTGTCCAGGTCAAGTTGTTGGAGATAGTGACGCCAAGACACTTGCTTGCTCTCTTCAACAGTCTGTAGTGTCTGTCCATGTAGAGTGTATGGAGAGTCGATTATGTGTTTGCGTTTGGATGGCAGTATATGGATAACACTACACTTGGAGGCATTAAGGTCCATTTGCCACATCTTCTCCCATTTTTCTAATGCTGTGAGGTCTTGCTGCAATAAGTCACTATCATGTTGGTAAGTAATAGGTCTGAAGAGAAGTGTGTCATCAGTAAATATCCGAGAGTTCGAGCTTTTTGGTGACTTCTGCTAGGTTAATATATGCAAGGAATGATCTGCGGACCATACCCTGTGAGTACTCCTGGCAGGACCTCTGCACTTGTTGAGTGGCAATTTTCAAGGATTACTTGCTGTTTCCGGTTTACAAGGAATGAGCTGATTCATGTATTGGTGTTTCCTCTTACGCCGTAAAACTCGAGATTATGGAGTAACTTTGTTGAACTCTTTTGCGAAATCAAGTAGGATGATGTCAACCTGTCTTCCTTTTGAAAGGATCTTGGCAACATCCTAGATGGTTACTATCAGCTGCGTTTCACGTGAGCAATTTTTTCCGAAAGCCGTGATGATTGTCACATAGTATATTGTGTTGGTCAAAATGGCTCATAATACTGCTGTGTATGACATGTTCAAGGACATTACATGTGATTGATTTCAGGGATACTGGTCGATTATTTCCCGGTTAATGATTATCTCCCTTCTTATATATGGGAACAATCCATGCGTTCCTCCATTCTTCTGGAACATATCCTGCATCTAACGACCGCTGGAAGATTAAAGTCAATATAGGTGCCAGTTCTTGTGCGGCTTCTTTGAGTATGGTAATTTCAACTTTCATTTGCTGAGAAACCTCTAATCCAGCAAAACCACAGGTCCTGTGGCTTTGCTGGACCATTGCAGGTGACTGTGATGTTGATCATAGATGAATGGGGACTTGGACCTTTGTCAGGTATGTTGGAAGTATCTTCTCTGGTGCAAACAGATTAGAATTGATCAGTTGTGGATTTCCACTCTGCTGGTTTTGTCACTATTCGGGTAGCCATTCTAGTTCTAAGGCATAGCCACTCCAGATGCTTCCTACTCTTGAAGAATGACCAAAAATAGTAAGTGAGTATGATCAGGAAATACCACAATCACAAACTGCAGACAACCCCGTGGCACCGCGAGGAAGAGCCGCTCAACCATCACGAGACACCAGGAAGACAAATTAAGCAAAGCAATCAGCACTCTTTTCCCCATCAAGATGATTGCAATACTAGAATGGACATAAAGTAACGTACAACAAAACATAGAACAATCACAGACTCCGACAATGGGAGTAACAATAAACAAAAAGCCAACAACAACAGAGCCACCGCCTTAGAACGGACAGCAGCCTAAGCCACTGGGGGGCTTAAATGCATTTTACTGGTACCAAATCTTCGCCCTAGATTCTGCTGTTGTTGAAGTACAAGAAATGTTCAGCTCGCATGGAGGCCATCTAACTAATGCAATGTATCATCATGGAAAACATTCTAATCAAATTAACACTCCATGATGAAACAAAGAAAGGGCTCATGACTCACATGTAGTCAGAGCTAAAGAAAACCTCAAGTTGAGCCACGGTGGGTCCAGCTACAGATAAGCATCAGGCACCAACCCACCGATTAAAGCTTTACGTCAGAGCCGTCATAGAGTCTGAGGCCTGACCCACCGTCGTGCAATTAAAGAGGAAACCATAGCTATAAACCGTGATTGGGTTTAAAACTAGGCATGCAGACTGTCGCATGATATCCAAATTATATCCAACCCTAATATAACGTTTTACTATCTTTTTGAATTGATCACTAAAATTAGGTTTTCCAACAATTCGTTTGAATTTATAGACAAAATCACCATAAAATATAGGTTCTGATATGCCTTGTTGCAGAAGAGTTTTTAACCCAATGTTGTATTTAACAATTAACTCTGAGTGTCTGTAGTAGAATTTAGAAAATGCTTTGCGCATTTTATGATATCTATAACCTTGTTTTAATAATTTAGCAGTTAAAAATAAGTTTCTGTTGTTGAAGTCATCAACATTAGAGCACACTCTAGCAAAACGAATAAGCTGAGAAATATATACACCATAGGAAGGAGAGCGAGGAACATCTCCATCAAGAAATGGGAAATTTACTATTTCAAAATTAAAATCAGCCCGTTTATCATAAATTTTAGAAGAAACTATGCCATTTGTTATTGACAAGTTCAAGTCCAAAAACGGAGCTTCAGTATCAGAAGAATTCGCCTTATTTAACTGAAGTTCAGTGGGATATATCTGACCTACCATTTGTTCAAAATAAGGATTATCAATATTAAGTAAGTCATCTAAATATCTGGAGGTAGAGTTAAAAGCTTCAATAATATCAGCTTGATCATTGTCTGACAGAGACAACATAAAGTTTTCTCCCATAACAAAACAAAAACAAATCTGAAACAAGAGGAGCACAATTAGTACCCATTGGAATACCGACAATTTGTCTATATAGTTTTGAGCCAAATCTTATAAATATATTGTCCAAAAGATAATGGAGCGCAACACACATTTTCTGACATGACCACAATTTATATCGTTTAGGTTGTTCAGAAGTAAAAAAAGGCATTTTTATCATTACAAGCCAAATAAAGTGAGCCCTCTCTGTTAAAACTTCTTGGGATTTCCTTGAAGTTGTTGATTGCATCATGCATATATATTCTTTGTTGGACCTTCTTATACTGAATAGAACCTCCTGTTGTAGTCGGCGGTACCTGTCTCTATCCTGCTTCTTGGCTGTCTTTCTTGCCTTCCTGTGGGCTCTCTGTTTTATTCTGATGGTTTTCTGGATTTCCTGTTCATCCATGGGTGAGTATATCTGGCCATAGTCGTCATCTTTGTTGGAACTCTTCTCTCCATTGTGTCATGGATGGTGGCGGTAAAGCTGTTCCACATAGAGTCAATATCGTGGAATACAGACTTCTTGGAGGTGTCACCAAAAATAGTAAGTGAGTATGATCAGGAAATACCACAATCATAAACTGCAGACAAATCAGTGGCGTCGTGAAGAAGAGCCACACAACAACCACGAGACACCAGGAAGACAAACAAAGCAAAGCGACCAGCTCTCTCTTCCCCATCGAAATGATTGCAAAACTAGAAGGGACACAAAGTAACGCACAACAAAAATATAGAACATTTACATGATCCCACAATGGGAGTAACAATCAACAACTAATCAACAACAACAGAACCACCGCCTTAGAACGGACAGCAGCCAAAGCCACTTAAACGCATTTATCTGGTACCAAGTTTTCGCCCTAGATTCTGCTGTTATTGAAGAACAAAATTGTTAAGCTCGCATGGGGGATTACTAACTATTGCAATGTATCATCATAGAGCAACAATATAATCAAATTAACGCGCTATGCTGAAACAGAGAAAAGGGCTCACAACTCACAGATAGTCAGAGCTAAAGAAAACCTTGAGTTGAGCCACGGTGGCCCCAGCTACAGCTAAGCATCAGGCACCAACCCACCGATTAAAGCTTTACATCAGAGCCGTCATTGAGTCTGAGGCCTGACCCACCGTCGTGCAATTAAAGAGGAAACCATAGCTATAAACCGTGATTGGGTTTACAACCAGACATGATATCGAAGTTATATCCAACTTTTTTATTACGTTTAATAATCTTTTTGAATTGATCACTAAAATTAGGGTTTTCAACAATTATTTTGAATTTATAAACTAAATCACAATAAAATATAGGTTCTGATATGCCCTGCCACAGAAGATTTTTTAAACCAATATTGTAATCAACAATTAACTCTGAGTGTCTGTAGTAGAATTTAGAAAATGCTTTTCGAGTATTATGATATCTATAACCTTGTTTTAATAACTTAGCAGTCAAAAATGGATGTTTGTCGGGCCAACAGGGGTTTACCTGTTGGATTTCTTTTACTCCGGTATTCAGTTTTATTTACTGTTGAGTCCTTATCTTTGCTTTATCTCCTTTTTATATCTTGATTTATATGTTCTAGGAGATAATGCATTGATAAGTTAGGGGTCTTTCATGTAAACCAAATATCTATGTGTTTTGATCCACATCTGAATTAAGGGTCAGGTTGGGGCCGTGAAACCGGTTTAAGCCCTCAAGTAAAATATTTTACTGACCGTTTCAAGGTGGTACTTCTTTTGTGGAGCTTTTATGTTTTCTCTGTCTGTGTTTGTTATGTCTTTGTCTTTGTGCGCGCCTGTTTATTTGTGCCTTGTGGTCACCTGCTGGGAAAGGGCTGACCTTTTGGCTCTCGTTTGTGGTGTCTAACTGTAAGTTTGTCACTTTCCCAATGGTATCCTGAGTCAGGTGCGGTACTTGATTGTATCGATTCCTGATCTTTGCACCCTTACTATTCTGTTGTTGAAGTCTTCAATATTAGAACACTCTAGCAAAACGAATAAGTTGCGAAATATATACCACATAGGAAGGGGAGTGAGGAACATCTCCATCAAGAAATGGAAAATTTACTACTTCAAAATATTAAAATCATCGCGTTTATCATAAATCTTAGATGGAATTATGTTATTCGTTATGGACAAGTCCAAATCCACAAACGGGGCTTCTGTATCAGAAAAAATCGCTTTATTTAACTGAAGTTTGGTGGGATATGTGTGACCTACCATTTGTTCACAATAAGGATTATCAATATTAAAGTAAGTCATCTAAATAGCTGGAGGTGGAGTTAAAAGCTTTAACATTATCAGTTTGGTTATTGTCTGACAGAGACAACATGAAGTCTCTCTCTTACAAAACAAAAACAAATCTGCAACAAGAAGAGCACAATTAGTACCCATTGGAATACCTACAATTTGTCTATATAATTTCGAGCCAAATATCATATATTGTCCAAAAGATAATGGAGAGCATCACACATTTTCTAGCATGACCACAGCTTATATGGAGACTTAGTTGGAAATGTCTTGCTTTATACCACTGATATCTGCACTTTTCCAGAGATAAATCTGTCTTCGCTCTGGTTTTGGTCTATGTGCTTCAAATTAAGTATCATAGAGAACAATACCGTGGTCGCTACGTGTTACCAATTGATGGGATCTCTGCTTATAGCTAGATGCCTCCACCAACTGTAGATATAGTTTTAACTTGTGAGGATTTTTATGCTATCTGTGGAGAGCGATTATCTCATCTCCCCTCACAGGACAAAGGACGTGTAACGGTTTGGCCGTTTTTTGGCCCGAGATGGATTTGACTGAAATTTCAATAAAAAGTAGTTTGATCTTTGCCCTTTTACATGAATATGTTTTTAATTTAACGACGGCATTTACAGCCACGTGAATTAAAGTTTCTCACTAATGTGGATAGTTTAAAAGATGCAAAAAGGAAACTGACCTCAAACATGATACCAAACATGCGTGAGTTTATAATCGTCATGTCTATGTTGTGATTTGACTCAGCACTACCATAATTAATTAAAACTATATTTAAACTTGGTTAAAAACGTTGTTTTAGATGGGGGGGGGGGGGGTTTCAGGTGCAATATATATCGAGTATTTAAGGCTATTAGTGTTTTATCGTTTTTTCCAGTTATCTTCACCGCACAAAAAAACTTATTACGATTTATTCCTATAATTAGTAGGACAGGCACACCAGCGTGCATATGCTAAATGCGACATTACATGCGAAAACTTTATTTGCTGGATTAGTATGAAGAACAACATGGCTGACCATGAATACCAACGGTTGCATGGCTGCCGAAATGATAATGAAAGCGTTGAAACTATTAATGTTCAAATTCAAATTATTAAATAGATACAATAGATTAATGTGAGTGTTGCATATCTGTCTGTTCATCTGTTTGTCCGTCTGTATGTCACACCTTTGTGTCTGTGACGTATCTCCCAAATGTTTGGTTCGATTAAAAGATTAATTCACGTAAAATGTGCACCTATGTAGAAGAACATGCAGAATAAATGTTTCAGTCGCCCCACTTTAAGATCATGGCCATTGCAGACAGTCATATGTTACATGTACAAAATGTCTATCTGATCCATATTATACAAAGGTTTTGGCTCAGACATCCAATAGTCGTGATAGCTATGTGGTCTATATCACCTACCTATTATGAGACAACTGTGGTGTCTGAGTTGTGACTAAAAGGTCGCAATTTACAATTCCGAAGAAAAAAATGAGCGTGGATCTGACAAAAGGGTCTTTCGGGCATTTTAACTGTTTTTGTGTATTCAAAATTTCAAAAACGTCTAAATTTTCAATATTTTGCATGTTCTTACAATAGAATCAAATTGCTTCTAACATGTAATGCAATCAAAGGCGCAAACAGTTTTGATGAAATTACGTGATACGTATAATGTATGTTGCCATGGCAACAGCTGTGCATATAGACTACACACTTCCATTATAACAGGGTACCTCATTTCAAATGCTTTTGTAAACACGGGATGTGGGCTATTTGTGTAGTCTATGCAATTGCATACACATCAAATTAACAGAAACATATATTATGTTTTGTGTCATTGCGCAAGACACTTCATCGTTATTGCTTAGTACATGTTCAACCAAAGAAAACGTCATGGCTGACTTATTGTTGACTGCGACATAGAGCAATGACGTAGGGCATTAAACACGTAGCCATGTTTGAAGCAATTGTGACAGAAATATCTGTTTCAAGGGTGACAACTTCAGTCAAAGCAGGGATTTCAGAACCGTTTGAACAGCCCACATTTTGTTTTGATAAAGGTTAATGAACATCTAAAATCGAGTATTTTGTTCATTTAACATTTAATGTATTTGCGATTACTGGTGCTAGTGATTATTTACCGTCTGCAGATAAGTGGTTGCTAGATATATACTATATTTTGTTTGCAAACACTTCATGTGAGCGATATGTATTGTGAAAACAAATAGTTTAGCACAGATATTGTGAACACAAATTTTGCATTAAATGCATGTGACCTTTGCATTCAGGCAATTAAAAATTGTGTTGTAAACGCGTTTTTGTATAAATAACATTGAATTGAAACGAAAGAACAAATACATTGATTTACCTGACGATGATATCTGGATCACCTATATATATGTTATATATGTACATGAGAAGTTACTAGCTTCAAAAATATAGCTAGGTGTTAACTTTGAGCGTAAGTTACAATATAAGTTGATCGTTTGCATTTGTAGACATTACATCAGCTCCTTTTTGTTCAAATAATCTCAGCTATTACTGGAAAACTGACACAGTTTTTTTCAAAATCGTGGAATACTAAATGATTCCCATATCTGTGCGGATACGTAGCTTTTTGTCTATGCTCCAACGTATTAACGGTTAGTTGGATTGTATCTAAACTTGCACAGATACTAATCTGGGACAGTAAAAACAAGTTGTTAGATTTTGGTAAAATTGACCTAATTTTCAAGGTCACCAGGGTTAAATATGACTGTGAAAAAAGGCTTGTCTGTACTCTATCCTCTTAACCAATAGCCAGAGTTTGACCAAACTGACACATACACAACATTGAGAAGACCTAAATGAATGACTTTGATTCGGTAGCATTGACCTTTATTCCCAGATCACCAGGGTCACATAACTCCATTAAAGGTGTATGTGTGGGGGCAACTCCACCTAATGTTATATACTTTTCATTACTAACTCCCCTAGTTTGGCAATATATTAGACAGTGTCTACCCTGTAATACAAAAATATCAATCATTGATTTAATTATCCCTCACGCTTTAAAGAACAATACTATAATGTTACATACATTTTGACAAAGTTATATCAAAGCAATGAGCCATTCCAAAACAAAAGTGGCGGTAAATGTCTTCATAAAACAGAACGTACGAGAGGACTGTTTCCAGAAATCAGTGTATCGGTTAAAAAGTGCGGATCTCCTTTCACTCACTCTCTCTCTCTCAGCCATTCTTTGTCTGTCTGTCTCTCTCTCTGTCTCTCTCTGTCTGTCTGTCTCTCTCTCACTCTAAGACTCTCATATGACTCCCATTTACTGAGATATTGTTGTATTTGCCTTTCAAACTCAACGTATCCAAAGACTGTTTGTAAAAAATAAGCATTGATTTCACTGCTTGTGATAAAATAAAAATATTGATATGAGTTAGATTAGATAGTATTTATATTGTATTCAATTTTCGAACTGGCATCTTAAGTCTTTCCAGTGATTTTCAGTACTCTCAGTGCTTTGATAAGCACAAATGGAATGGTATTCTAGGACAAAAATTGCAGAAAAGGTCTTTTACGGCATTTCCTGCATGTGGAACCGACTGACAGTTACCATTTTACTGTATATTCAAAAATAGATGAGAATCATTGCAAACAAACACGGGCTATTTTACCTTGATTTTGGGCGTGCAGGTAGTCTTAGTTTACAGTTATATTGAGGCCACAGACCTGTAATCGTAGAAAGGGCAGTGATTGGCTCAAAAGGTGGGTGGCACAATATTTTTAAGTTGTAAGGTGTTTCATGATTGGTCAATAATAAACTGGGAAATATATTGTATTTATTAGACGGGTATATCTTTGCTGTACTTTTTGAAACAACATCTCATTGCTTTTGTTGATTAAGTTCAGTGGTGTGGCTTAGAAAAAGGACCTTGCATTCTGGTATTTTTTCAGTAGAATTTTCCTCTCATGTAGGGTGCCCATCTTCAGAGGCCAAAAAGAGGTAAAACATGGTGGTCACCGGGGTATCTCATTCTTGTTTATCGATTGAACTAGGTCCAATCTGTAACTCTATGGCAGCCTCATATTGATTGAAGAGTTGTGAGAACCACAGCCTACTTAAAAGCTATAATGGAGGTATATGGAAAAACAATTACAGGTCTGGGCCCTTGAACCTACCGCAGATTACTGCATATGCGCGTGGCAGTGAATAGTCATGCTTTACCTGTTCATAAAAAATAGAATCACCTCGTTACTATGCATCTTTGAAACTACAGTATGGTGTAAAATTATCAGCCCAATAATGTGAGAAATTGTTTAATCTGGTTTCGCGTGCAGACATGTATGTATTTGAGCCACGAAGTACACGAGGGTGTTTGGTTTTACCATAGTATCGTTGATAGGGCATGCGTTTAAACCTAAAATTTACCATAAAAATACGTTTTAATGAAGAATGTGAATTGTGTACATTAAACAAGAGATTCCAGGGTATCATTTGGTAATATTTTATGGGGATTTCTTTACAATCGATTTTTACTGTAAACGTGGGCCATTTGTAATACAAAACCGTTACACGTCCTTTAACATTCCTGCATGGAAATCTTTCCTGAAGACAAGAAACAGAAGAGGGTATCCTGTAATTGTAAAAGGGGCACTGATTGGCCCAAAAGATGGATGGAAGCTCAGCACAGTATTTAAGTTGTAATGTGTTTCGTGATTGGTCAATAGTTAAATTGTGGGAAATAAATCATATTTATAAGAAGGGTATAGGCTACATATCTTTGCTGCACTTTTTGAAACAACATCTCTCTGCTTTTGCTGATTTACTGGTGTGGATAAGAAAAGGACCTCGCATTCTGGTATTTTTTCAATGGAATTTCCTCTCATATAGGGTGCCCACCTTCAGGGGCCAAAACGCTGGTCACTGGGGTATCTCATTCAAGATTGTTTATTGATTGAACTAGGTCCAATCTGTAATTCTATGACAGCCTCATTGTGATTTAAAACTTGTGAGGACCACATCCTAGATAAATGCTATAATGAAGGTCTATGGAAAACAATTACAGGTCTGGCCCAGAACAGGTCACTGACCTGTATTTGTAAAAAAAAAAAGCAGTGATTGGCTCAAAAGGTGTGTGGGGGGGGGGGGCAATATTTAAGATGTAATGTGTTTCGTGATTGGTCAATAATAAAATTACGGGAAATATTTTGTATTTATTAGACGGGTATATCCATACCTTGAAACAACATCTCATTGCTTTTGTTGATTAAGTTTACTGTATGGTGCCCTCCTTCAGGGGCTAATAAAAGCACCGCAAGCACTGCGTAATACCCCGCCACTGCTGGGGGCACCAAAAGTTATTTTGTGAGATATATAATGCCTAAATAGCAACAGAACTGAGATAGACAGTGATATGACGTCCTTAGTCACAATATGTAACCTTTGATGGTCAACATATCTGTGAAGTTTCATTCAGATACTCCATATAGTAAATGAACTACAGGTCAAAAACCATTTTTCAGATCAATCAAGGGCGGATAACTCATGAACTGGAAAGGTAAGGGTGACGGTCCTTACTAAAAATATGTAACCTTTGATGTTCAACATATCTGTGAAGTTTCATTCAGATATTCTATATAGTAAATGAACTACAGGTCAAAAACCATTTTTCAGATCAATCAAGGGTAGATAACTCATGAACTGGAAAGGTAAGAGTGAAGATCCTTAGTCACAATATGTAACCTTTGATGATCAACATATCTGTGAAGTTTCATTCAGATATTCCATATAGTAAATGAACTACAGGTCAAAAACCATTTTTCAGATCAATCAAGGGCAGATAACTCATGAACTGGAAAGGTAAGAGTGATGGTTCTTTGTCACAGTATGTAACCTTTGATGTGAAACATATCTGTAAAGTTTCATTTAAATATTCCACATAGTAAAGGAACTACGGGTAAAAAACATTTTTTAATTCAATCAAGGGCGGATAACTCACAAACGGGAAAGGTAAGAGTGACGGTTCTTAGTCACAATATGTTACCTTTGATGTGAAACATATCTGTGAAGTTATATTCAGATATTCCACATAGTAAAGGAACAATAGGTCAAAAACCTTTTTTCAGACCTATCAAGGGCGGATAACTCACAAACTGGGAAGGTCAGAGTGACGGTCCTTAGTCAGAATATGTAACCTTTGATGTGCAACATATCTGTGAAGTTTCATTCAGATATCATGAATAGTAAAGGAATAACAGACCAGAAACCATTTTTCCAATACGAAAAAGGGCAGTAATCCGTTAAAAATGGACGGATTTTGCCCATTAACAATCCCATACCACTCATCGCCGATAACAATATGTATGCAAAATTTGAAAAAATTCCGTGAATAAATACTCAAGTTATCGATCGGAAATGATGCGGACGGACTGAGGGACGGACAGACACCAAAGGGTATAACATAATACCTCGCCACACTTTAGTGGCGGGGTATAAAAAGTGGTAAAACATGATGGACACCAGGGTATATCACTCTTGTTTATTGATTGAACTAGGTCCAATCTGTAATTCTATATGGCAGCCTCATTGTGATTGAAGAGTTATGAGGACCACAACAACATGTATACGTAAAAGCTATAATGGGGGGGGGGGGGGGGGGGGGGTCTATGGAAAACCATTTACAAGTCTGGGCCCAGAACAGATATCGTTACACGGGTATCATGTCAATAGTCTGGCGGTGCTACCTTATGAACTTGACACTTGATTCATCCGTTACTTCAAACCGAAAGTGTAAGAAATTACTTTACTTTACTTTAGGCTAATGGGGGAGTATATTAGCTGTGTTAGGCAATGACACTTGTGTCCCATGTCTTCTTGAATTGTGATTGTCCAGTCGATACTTAAATGAGTTGACTGTCTTTGCAGAATTGTTGTTGTTGTTGATTCAAGTAGACAATTCTACACTGCCAAGGAACACTGTGTGCTGTATTGTATCTAGATTTTAAAATCTTCTGCTTTCTCAATGTGCGTTCACTTTGTAAAAGACCCTCGAGCAAGTTATATAAATTTTGAAATATTTTAAATAATCTTGCGAATCTCGCTGTCCTTGTAATGAAGCTAGCCAGAGCATAGTTGCAGAACTGCGACTTTAGATTTTTTTTTCCATCTGGCTGAATCTTAAGTCGCAGTGTTTTTGTGCTCTATCTTGACCAGTGATGGAGTCCCCTTTTGTTTTGGGAAAAACTTGTTTCCTTGACAATCCAACCATTTAGACTTCTTCATGTGTTTTACATACACAACCAAAGTCATAAAAATGTTACCATTGACTTCGTTATTATGACACGATCAATGCAATCTGTAATATCACAGTGGCGGATTTAGGGGGGGTGCTTTGGGTGCTTCAGCACTAGGGCTGCTGCGAGTATCCGAGTACTCGGATACTCGTGGATCTGAATATAAAATCGAGTATGAATATTCGTCACTGCCGAAATCGTTGGATCGCCATCTTTTTTTTTTTTTTTTTTTTTTTACCCTTTTTTAACTGAAACAAGAAGTTTTCACAAAATGGTCCATTGAAATTTTTCACTATGACTGCCATTCTAATTGATAATATCTCTTATTCAAATACCTTTGTATCTTGCAGGTTTATCGGTAATTAAAATCCTCAAAGTATTCCAAAATCCGCTGATAAAATATATTCCAATCTATTTTATTTAAACACAATTCATCGGGGCACCTTCATCGGTACATAATAAACAGAGCCGAAAATATCATCAAATGTCAATTATCAAATAAATTTCAAAGGGTTATTTTTTTTTCTTTGAAGTTTACTTCTTGCCGACAAGATGACAGCTGATTTGGCCTACGTGACCCAGGTCATGTTGTCCATGTGTGAACTTCAGGACAAAGGAAAAGGGCCTTATACTGAAATCAGCACACTTCTGTCTGAATATCTGGTTATCCAAGTTCAGGAAAATATAAAATCAAATTTACAAATTGTGTTGCATGCCTTGACAGTCGTGAGTGGAAATGTAGTCTTATCTTCGTTGATAACTAACTGTATACATGTGGTACTTCTGGTTTAACAGAAAGGGCTGATTTACTAAGTAAATAGACCCAACAATAGATGTTTCATAACAGGATTCTTACTGTTTTTATCAACTGGTGACTCGCAGTTCGATCTGTGAATCGTCACTCATGAATCATGGATCAGATCGGATCGCCACTTACCTAACGATCCACAGCCCTATTCAGCACCCCCAGCTGAGTCCATGGTAAAAATATCTTAACCTACCCTTTTTCTTCTCAATGTACAGTAGGTACCTTTTTGCGTGTTCTGTAAGCCCGGTTTTAAAGTCAGCACCCAAGAGATTTAAACGGCTGTTAATTGTCACACCTAATCATAAAATTGAGTTTCAAATCAGCTGACCGACTGCGTAACCAGGCAACCTGAGTTACCTCTAAATTTGGATAGCCTTATCTTCAAGTCAGTGCGGAAAAGAGAATTTCTAAATAGTGACCTATTCTAAACAACTGATACATTTTGTATAAATTGGAAAACAAGTCTTGATAACTGGCGAAATGCTTTCCTTAAATTATGGGTTCATTATTGAAAACAATATTCCTGCAAACTGCTGAAAGGCCGGTTACTGGGCGGTTGGTTATGTATGTGGAGTTTGACAATTTTTATGTGTAATGTATATTTTCATGCGTCATGGCCACTGACACGACACGCGCGACCTGATAGAATACCCGTGGTCTCTTTTAGAATTGTCGGTCTCTTTGATCATGAATCACCACTGGTTGTAACACCACTGATGACATAAGCAAACAGTCTGGACTCAGATCAGGTCCAAAATTTTGATAAGGTTTCGAACTACTTGAAATTATGACGTATACATGAGCTCGGACCCAGTCCGAGACATGAAAGAAGTTAATATAAAAGTCTGCAGATAATATGATCAGTTAGCATGCAGAGTTGATACACAAGCATGTTGACATAAATACATGGGTTGCAACCAGGGAAGGTACAATCCAGTTTGCTCAGCTACAGAGACTAGCTGTGGTATAGTTACAATTTCAACAGAAACATACACTTGTTTTGACATCATCTCAGTATGATCTGTGCCTTTTTTGTTCACTAGCAGCAAAATCAAATTTTCTCGCAGCTTTCTCTCATATTTGTGATTTTTTAAAGGATTTAGTTTTAAAATCTGATGATAAAAATAGCGTTTTCCCCAACCGCATTTTGCCGCAGACATTTGCCTTGCTGCTCTTTCCAATACCTGTTACGCAGCAGTCTTGCTGGGGTATTCATGATGCACTAACATACTAACAGATGCGTGTTCTGGTTTGGGTCATCCAAGCGAAAGCCTTCGCTGGGCAACATTGCATGGGATTAGAAGTTTTAAAAATTGACCTAGCACACGAGATTTTGATACTTATCCTATCCAGCTATGCAAGTCTGTGCATATCGTGTGTGCGTGTCACTGCAGCAAAATCAGGTTTCCTTGTCACAATCTCCCATAAACTGAGCTTTTCAAAGCGGATATAGTTTTAAAATCGGAGGGTATAATTAGTCATAAGCATGTTTTGACGCCTTTTCTCCAACAACAATTTTTTTTTTAAAGATCGCCGTACACATTTGCCGTGGTGCTCTTTCCATGACCTGTTCGCAGTCTTGCTTGAGTCTTCATTTTTTGCTGACAAACACGGATGCGCACTCTGGTTCAGGTCATCATAGTTTCAGCCTTCTGTGGGCAACATTGGGTGCGATAAAACGCTTCAAAAACGAACTAGCACATAAGATTTTGACACGATCGTATCAGCGATGCCAGTCTTGCATTTGTGCGTGCGTGTGTATTTCAACTCTGTGGGATGTTGGTCTGACTAGCGATCAGGCTGTCACGAGTTAGGTCTTCCAGTCCAGCACCATTCTAATTTATTGAAAGAAGGACAGTTGTCAGTCATTGGCCAACCCCCACTCCAGGCCCTTTTGTATCTATTAGATGGGAGCAGTTAGGAATTATTCACTGCCTTCCCCTCTAATCAACTTGGAAATAATCTAAATGCGGACCCAGTTGAGTAGCAGTATTGTTAGCTCACATGACCACGAACACTCATGTGAGGTTTTATTGTACAAATGGTCCAACGTTCGTCATGGCATCTTCCTATCACGTTTTTAAAGAAGTATATCAGCGGACTAATTTTAGTCAAATTACATATAAAGCATCATCAGGTATGGACAGAGAAAGGTTGCATGTGGTTTTTGGGCTGACTGGCATATGCATAGACTTATAATGGCAAAAACATAAAAAAAAACTGAAACGGTGAGACCCACAGCTTATAGATGTATGTCTTGTGGTCACCTACATAAACCCTGCCACCCATGCTCCTGCTGTCTATACTAGCCATGGAGTCATTAGCTAAAACATCTTCCCTAAAACCATGAGGCCCACAGCTTGTTGTCCCATATATTCTGCCAGCCATGCATCTTGGGTCAAAAATTACCAAATACAGACGATCATTAGGCTTTAATAGCATCCATATGATTATCATATTATGATAATGGGGAAAACTTTTTTTAAAAAAAATCTTCTGTCCACAGCTTTTAATATGTAGCAAAGTTTAGTGTTAAGTGTTTTCGATACGTTAACCCAACCACGCACCTGTGGTTCAAATTGATAACGCGGGGGATATATGCTTTTTTTTTAAAAAAAATATCTCTGAAACCAGAAAGCCAAATGCTCAAGGGAGTGGTATATAGGCTAATAGAGCATCTTGCTTCTATGGGACACAGTTCTATATGGAAACTGATTTGCGCTATTTGTGTCTGTAATATATTTGACTGTCCGTGTCCATCTATCAAGCACCCCCAGCATAAGTGGTCCTGGATCCGCCACTGTATCATGTTCTTGTTGTTGTTATTCGGCCCATCGCAGCCATTTTGCATGCTTTTCACGGGCTAGGGGTGATGACGTTTGTGCGATAAAATTCGGATGTTGAATTGATAAATATTATAATAAAGCCCGGTACTGGTTATACTCCCCATGACTAGGTAAGGTATGTCAGCGCTTTTTCAAAAAATCAGTACATTATTATAATAAGATTAACAGTGGATTTTGGACTTTATAAGAAACAAGTAGGTGTTTGAATTTTGAAAATCAGGGCAAAATTGTTAAAGCTATTGATTCTGTTAACTTACTCAATGTTGGTACGCTCGCAGCAGTCACGTTTCTGTATTATTGTGCATTGTAGCGCCCCCTATTTTCTATTAAATTATAACGAGTAATGACCTATTTCAGAAAATGAAAGTCAATTTCCAAGAATGGTTTGATTTCAATTTAGTATAGCATGCCAAAGAAAATGAGATACTCACTTGACAGAAATCCTTAACAATCACATACCCCACCCGTATAAATCTAATGTTCGGAAAGGTAGCTTTGTCATGTCCCAAAATGTCATAATCAGACCGAAAATGGACTTTTCCAACAAGGCGGACAATTGTTATTCTGATCGTGTGCTCATGTGACAAGTTTCCCGCCAAAAGTAGCAAGCTAACGCAAGAGTATATTGACATCTGAACCGAGAGAGGGTCAGCTTGTTTAGAACAAGAAGTGATGGATTGGAAAGATTTGAATCAAATTACTTTTGCACAGTGATCAGTAAGATATAAGTGAAAGAAAATATTTTTTATTTCATGGCTAACCTTGCTGCACGCTGAATAGCTTTACTATCACACGCTTATGTTCAAATAGGCTATCAGTCAATACCCACAGTTGGTACCCATCCTTTTTAAGGCGCCACGTGAATCTTGTATAGAGACATTGGGTGTTTTGACCTTCTTTTTGAACATGTGCGCAATGGTTTATGATAAGAATTGTATAATGATGTCATTGTTTGAATATGCAAAACCATTTGGATTTTTTCTATGTATTTTCTGTTAGCGGAAGTGGGGGAGTTCCTTATCTGAAAATAGTCAATTTTCGATCCAGTGACATCCGTCGGAATACAGAACCAGGGTGAAAAATTTGCATACTAGGTTGAAGATTGACCTTTATTCGTTGACATTCATCAAGATATTAAAAGAAAACCTATTACAAATGGTGAGAGAGGTCACCATAAAAATCAACCTGTATGCACAAAAAAGGATCCCATCCATTGCCATTAAGAACTCCTCGGACACAGTTTGTACATGTCCAACTGGGTAGTTCTCGATGGCAACAAATTGGTAAAAGGCGGCCCCAGTTAGATCGGTAATTGGTCATCTTTTTTTGGTCGGGTCTGAAAGCCCCTGCTGAGACGAGCTGCCGACTCACATAGCTTATTTTTCAATATCATCATCTGTGGAGATTTTTCAAAAATAAATAATATCTGAAATCATTACATAGACTAAAAGCAATAAGTGGAACATTAATAATAATAGTTAACAGATATAAATTTGGATTTAATTGCCATTTCATTAAAGTTTATCAAAATGTCTATAAATAGACCCGGATGTGGCCTTTAGGAAAATGACGATTTTCGTGAAATTAACGCATTTTTAAGTAAGATTCCTTTAAACGTTTTCTTCATTTATCTTTTATTTTCAGAATGTTTGCCAAACTCGCTTGTAGACCTCTCAAATTTCTAATAAAAATCAACCGAAACTTTGATTCACTCGGCTGTGGCTTCCAGACCCCCTGCGAGCAATTAAATCAAAATTATTGTTATTTACTATTATTATTATTGTTCCACTTATCGATTTTAGTCTATGTAATGATATTAAATAAAAATTATTTATGAAAAATCTTCACCGAGGATGAATTTGAAAAAATAAAAAAGTAGGTCGGCACTCGGCAGCTCGGCTTGGCAGGGGCTTTCAGACCCGACCTCTTTTTTTGCAAATATCTACATGTAACAAATGTATGGTGAGATGGTATTGGATTCTTTTAATCTCAACAGACCAGGTATGATAATTTTTAGGCCAATTATGATAATAAGGAAGATAAAAGAAAACATTATATAAGTCTGATTTTGGTATTTAATGTTGTTAAAACATCTGTGTATTCAGAAAATGGAAAGTAAACGGGTCATTGTCGGTACATTAAATACCAAAACAAATTCGTGCGTGACTTTAGTACCCACAGAAAAAGCATGCTCTTCAGCTCAGAAGACAAAAATGACGCCATGTTTTGAAAACAAATAGTGTAAACATTCTGTGTGGACAGGAGTATTTTATCTTTTTAGAACTAATCAGGTATGCATCAGTGGCAAACTAAATAGCAAAATATAGATAAACCTATAAACATACAAAATGGAGTAGTGTTAGAGGAAGACACTGTTTGGAAATGTGTTTTCAACTTGGTTTACATCCACGATAACAGTAAGGGAAAAGATAGAGGCTTAAAAAATCAGGGCTATATGATAACATAAAATAAAAATCCATCATATCGCCCTGAATTCAGTGCTAGCCAGAGCACTCCTTAACTCAAGGTTTGCTGCCCTAGTTGCTTCTTCAGAATTTCCGGTCATAAGTTTTATGTTTATGTCTGGTATATGCTGCAAGCCATATGCAGCTAGTATTCTCTCTACATCTTTCTCCAGCACCTTTCTGTCTTCTTCATAAATCTTGCAGTCATATAGGTAATGACTAATTGACTCTTTCACTTTACATGTATCACATAGTTCAGATTTTGTATTATCTATTTTTGCTATCATGTAGTTAAGATTAGTATGTCCTGTTATCAACTGATTAATTACTCTGGTTATTCTTCTTTCCTCTGATTTGACTATAAAGGCACTACCTGCTTTTGGAATAATTTCTTGAACCTTATCTGTCAATCTGGAGTTGTCCATCAATCTTTGCCATTTGTCCTGAATCGATGATCTCTGGAGTTGTCCATCAATCTTTGCCATTTGTCCTGAATCGATGATCTCATTGTCTGGATTATCTCTTTCTTTTCGGCTACTTCCTCATAGAATTCTTCATTTTTTCCCACCATCTCATTTGCTGTCTCTTTAGCAAGTCTATCAGCTCTTTCATTTCCTTCAAAGTCTTTATGTCCCGGGATCCAGTGAATTTTCAAATTATTGCTGTCATTTTCCAGTTGAGAGGTTAATCTTCTGATATTCAATATTATATCTATCTTGTAATTGGGTATTGAAATTCCAAAAGCTGAAACAATAGCTGACTGGCAATCCACAAATAAATGAATGTCCCTATTTCTGATTTTTACTTCATCACACAAATATTTAAATGCTATTTCAATCCCCACAATTTCCCCTAAGAAGTTATTTCCATTTGAACAAATTCCTTTCTTAATGCCAATTGGATCACTCTTTAGACCATTCATATAAATTACTGCTTCGGCACCAGTGGGGCCTGGATTCCCCAAGTTGGAACCATCTGTGAAGACAGCAACACAATCCTCTTCAACTTCTTCTAACACCTGTTAAAATCACCTCATTACTATGCATCATAAATAACTTCCTTCGGTAAAAAGTTTTAAATTGTCACTAAAGTCTTTAGTAAAGAAGAGATATACTCCCTTCCTAGTTTATTGTGGATCGTATTTTACCGCGGATTATATCGTGAAATACCCTACATTCCCCCGCTCCATATGTCCGCCATGTTTTTGTTGTTGTAGATATAATTTCTCCCAATGTTGGGACACCTCGTCTCCGAGTAGAACAAATTGGGGTTTAAAATGATGCATCCTCCACCACTTTATTAACAGTTTATGAAAAGTCTGTTTACAGTTAAAATGTTTTTAAAAAGTTCGTTAAAACTAATACACGCCACTGAGGTGTAACACTGACTGAAATTCTCTTGCAGAAATTTTTTTATCAACCCTGCCTGGATTTGCCTAGTCCGAGTTTTCTCTGACGTTTTAGTGGCTTTTCTTTATTTTGATATTTGCCACTACCGTCAGAGCAACTTCGCTATCGAAAATCCAGAATTCTCCCAGCCAGTGTTGGCTGGGCACTTTCAATGAAAAATATGGTAATTGAATGAAAGATGGGTTACATAAAAAGTTAAAAAAGGGTCAAGTTATGATTTATCTCTAAAATAAAATGATATTTTCATTTAAATCTTACAAAGATGGAAATTATCCACACCTATTGTAGCCTTCCCTCTGTACACATATAGTTGGTGATTAAGCTATATTCATTACCCATCATTTCCCATTAATCACTTAAAAAGCGAAGGTACTTTTATTTTTCAGTTGTATGTTCATTAGTTTTATCATTTTAAGGCCAGAATTTTTTTATTAGTTGATTTACGAACCCTCCTACTGTAATTTTCCGGAAAGTAGGAAAAAAATAAAATTTAATTCCTAAAGAATATTTTTTATTTTATCTGCCGACTCTAAATATTATTTGTTTGGTTGAAAAAAAAATAATATTTTTTTGAGGTTCTCTCTGTGCATTTTTGAGAATGACACTGTTAAAAGTGATTGTCCTGTCCAGATTTTTAGGAAAATGATGAAATATTTAAAGATTACCTTACTAGTTTTACTGTTTTTCTGGAGATATTAAAGAAAAAAAAGAAAGAAAAAGCTTGAAAAAAAAAGCTCTGAAAATGACCAGTCACTGGTCATTATCAGAGCTTTTTTATTTATTTTTTTTTCGTCCCCCCGACCCTAGGTCTGAAAAAAAATTACCATAAATCAACTAATAAAAAAATCTGGCCTAAGCAGTTATCTAATGAATACATCATTCATCTGTCAATACGTTTGGTAAAAATACCCAATTTTTGATAGATGAAGAAAATTCTGGATTTTCGTAATAGGAGTTACTCTGATGTTAGTGGCAAATATCAAAATATGGAAAAGCCACTTAAACATCAGAGAAGGCTCGGATTAGGATTTGCCATGGAGCTACTTCTTTGACTTAACAGTTCTGCCACGCCGTGGAACCAAAGATAGTCTTTTAAATTGTTCACAATTAAGAGGGAAACACAATCTTCTGGTTTGAAATTCAATGTTTGACAGTTCTTGATTGTGAGTTTTAGTGTTATTTTTAAAGCACTACAGTCTATAATAAGCTCAAGCAGGGTATCAGTATCACTAGCTGGGTTACATAAGCTACTACACGCTTCTAATACAGAGTTCATAATTGGGTTTCTTATCATGTGGAGCTCGGAACATTCTAGCAGGAAATGCTGCATAGTCTCTTCACCCTTTCTACACACAAGGCACATAGAATCCACCATATTTTGATTAAATGCTGCTCTGTTTGTCTGTAGTACATATGTTCCAGTGGCTATCTTGATCTTGGTATGTATTGGATTTATTTCTCTGACATTCTTCGCTGACTTCAGCAGATGATGTACATTACCACAAGAATAGTGCTCCACTACTAGGTATTTCAAACTGGGGTACAGGCTAGCGTGACTCTTGATGATAGCAGTCCAGTGCTCGTTTACATGTTTGTCTACTTTACGCTTCCATGCACACTTTGACCGTGGATCATCTAGCAGTTCAATAGGGTCTGGTAGCCCATATTTGATGTGCAACTTCTTGATGGCTATGAACCAACTGTGGCTATTGAGGCAATTCACTGTCAACTGCCTTGCTGCTAAATGTTGCTTGGTGGAGTTTTCATCCTGTCGACAAACGTTTCCAAAGAGAGCCCTCTTGTGGATTATCCCTTCAAGCTGTATGGTCCCTGTTAGAATATAAACTGCACAGTCTGCCGTTGTGGTTGGGAGGCTAAGAATGTGTTTTAGAAATTTCTTGTTTGTTCATTCCAGCATATCCACTAACCGCTGCTCAGGAAGAATAAGTTCCAGTCCATATAAAAGAGTCGGTAGCACATATACTTGATAAAGTTGAACTGCAGTTTCAGGATCAAGTCCATTATGTCCATGCAGACCTGGGCCCATAAGACTGTACATGGTCTTCCTGGCTTTTTTAATGTTTTCTTCAACCGTTGGCTCATTGGATACTGCTGACCGCTTTATTATCCATATGCGTTGCACCCTGGACAACAGGCATTGGCTCACCATTAATGGTCCAAGTAAAGGTATCTGAATCCATAGTTTTTCTGGTTTTTCCTGGGATTGGCATGACCACACTCTTGATAGGCTGCAGCAAAAATTGCTCCATCCCACCATAGTCTTCTCCCTCGCTGACGAGAACTTGCAACTCCTCCGGCTCATTGCTGGTGATGGTAACGAACAACACACCTCGCCCACAATACCACCAATACAGAGGCTAGTCATCCTATCGAGCAATGGGTTGGAATAAACCTTATACAGGTCCGTACTAAGCACTCCTCCCTGAGGGACTCCCTGGTATATCACAAATGGCTCTGAGGTCCTACCACACCAGCGGACAACAGTCTGAGCTTTCTTGTGTAGACTATGTATGAGATTCCATGTTACTCCCTCAACGCCAATGTGGAATAGTTTTCTCATAAGACTTGAGTGGTTCACGACATCAAATGCAGCCTTTGCATCCAAGAACGCAACAAAACAGTCATTCTTAAGGTCCCGGTTTTCTCTGATGTTTTCCTCGAGAATTAAGGGGCAGTTCATTGGAGATGAATGTTTTGTGAATCCCTGCTGCATACTATTCTGTGTCCTCTCAACATAAGGCTCTATTCTTTTACGCAGTATGCTCTCTAGTAACTTTGACAGGATTTGTAGGATTGTGATACCTCTATAGTTTTTAGAGTCCAGGCTGGAACCTTTCTTTTTGAAAATTGGTGTTAGCAGTCCTAATTTAAGCGATTCTGGTAGGTCTCCGAGACTAATGATACTGTTCATAAGTGACGTAAGGACTGGCATCAGTGCATCAGATGCCACACAAGGTGTTCAGTGGTCATCCCATAGATGTCAGGTGCTTTTCCCTTGTTGAGTGAACCCATAGCCTCGGCTACCTCCGCCTCTGTCACGACATCATACCGGTCACTGTTGGATTGACATATATCAATGATCTCTTATAGTTCTTGCTCAACGAAGTCTCTGTACTTGTTATCGAAGAGGGGATAAGAGGACTCCTTGGCTAACTCACCGAAATGCTTTTTCCAACCTTCCAGTATCTCTTCCTCTGATTTGAATATTGAATCACCAACATGTAACTCGTTAAGATGAACACCAGGCTTACTTCTATGTTTATTAATCAATCTGAAAAATAGGGCTGTATCTTGACCTTTGGCATCGAGAATCTCCTGCTTATCTTGCATGTACTGATGGGCATTCTCCCTCCTACAGATTTGACTAGCAATTTTGTGGTTGCTGTCTTTTGTACTAGAAGCTGGTTACCCTCATCATTTGGTCTGCCGGCTGCTTTCCATTGGTAAAAAGCTGCTTTCTTGCTGGAAATGGCACTACTATTTGAGGTGTCCATGCCTTTAGCTTGGCTTTCCTTGGCCGACGTGGTCTCTTTGGAGCGGACTCTTCTGCACACTCAGCCAACACTTGATTTACTGTTTGAACGGCCTTATCCACATCATACACTGCACTAGCTTCTGTAGATATACACGCCAATAGTTCTTGCACCAAGGCGGCATACAGATCTTTGTTGACTTTCTTCCAGTTCACATGTGCTGCTTTAGGAATGCTCTTGTCTTCTGACCTGGCTACACGCTCACACGAAAACTGTATTGAGAGTTTTATTGGGTAGAGATCTGAGACATTACTACTCACAGCATCCAGCCACTCAATTGCTGTAACTTTTTCTTTCAAGTCATGGTCATACAGGAAATAGTCAATTGTTGAGACTTCCACCCCCTTGGAATTTACAAAAGTAGGTTTGGTTAATTTCATGTGCAATTTGTGCTCACTGATGAACTCCTGTAGATACCGCATTCTTGGGCTAGAAACACTAGAGGTCAAATCCTCGTTCATATCCCCTCCAATTATCACTTTGTGAGTTGGACTGTAACAATGAAGGATGTCCGACAGCTGATCCATAACTCCATGAATTCGGTAGTGTTATCTGTGATCCCCTTGCATGGCATGTATACGGATAGATGTTTGTAAACATGTTTGTTGTTTACTCTGTAATATAACGAAATCTCGAGTGCGTGCGAGAGTGAACGTGGGAATTTTTTAACGGAAGTGTAAACACTGCCTCAAAAACTTTTTAAGAAAGCTGAATGTTGTTAAAACCCAATATTAAAATTATGCTTGGCCTTAATTTTGCGTTTTTGAGCGGGAATAGTGTGACGTCACTCACTAGGCAGAAGAAGTTAAAACCAAAATAGTAGGGCGCAATTTGGTCACACAAGGATACATATTAAAAGACATTAAGCATATACTTAGAAACTGTGGCCTATATCTCAACAATAGTAAAATGTTGCTGCGTCTGCTTATCGACTGTTCTGCTGTTATTGACTCAAAGACTGTCTCAGAAGTTATTTTTCACATAAGACGTCTGTGTTACGCACTGCATATTGAGAGATATAGAAGCCTTTCTGTGGTGCCGGGTAGAAAAAGAAATAGAAAAACTTAACCCTGAAAATCCTGCCCCTGTATAATAGAAGCCGTGGTACACCGTAGCTACTCCAGTGTTTTTAAGACTTTTTAAAGATTGTAAAATAGGGTGGTGGACTAGCATCATTTCAGCTGTAGTTTTTACAAGTGTATATTTATGTGTATATAAAGTGGCAGTTAGAATTATTCTTATCTACTCTACAAGAGGTGTGTCGGATTCGGTGGAAGTTATATACAACAACAACAACAATGCGGACATCAATTTACCATGTTTACAATTAATAGCTTCGATTTCGATAGTAGGATGTTGGTTCTGAGTAAGGATTTATCCGCAGTCGAATGCAAAAATGGTGCATAAATAAGGCAAGCATATTTGATTGTGCATGCTTCATTTGTTGCGGTCGGCCATGGCCGGCCGCTTATATAAACTTCAATCAAAACATACATCAAATTCAGGTTTTGACCAAACCTTTATGCCGTGCTCATGCTATATTTTATTCGCTGCCAAACAACGAGTGGGGTACCAAATATCATGGGTTGACTTACAGCGCGAAGTAAACTGTCCGTGAACTCTATAGGGCTACCTATAGCGTGAGGCAAGCTCGTTTGCGAACTTAATTTTCACAAAGAAAGCGTCAATTTGCCCTGTCGTTTATATAAACGCAATAAGTATTAGCTTTTCAAAAAAGCTGGCGAAAGTGAACGTCCCAAAGTCAAATGTCCTTGATTGGCAAAGAGTGCGAGCGAACTTCACACCAGTAAACATACTTATATGATTGTCATCCACATCTGATCACATAGAATTATTTTGGATTAAGGCACTGACGGTCATGACAAACAGGCTTATGCCCCCAAAGGGAGGTATATAGTAATCAAACTGCCTGTTTAATGTCCTAAGTGTTTGAGTGTTCATATCATATCCGGAGTATATCTCCTATATTATTTTAGGTAGGAATGCCAAAATTTGTGTCTTAATGCATTCAGGGTCATTGAGCGTCACGCACCTTTACCACTGCCATCAGATCTAGAAAAATCATGTCAGTAGCATAAATCCTAGGAATACCAAATTTGGTTTGTGAACACATCTTGGGGGTCACGGATATACCGGAGTCTGTACATATACAGTTAAGCGACCACTGTGACCTTGATTTTCTGGCATTAGTTTTAAGAAAAATGTGCTGTCTAGTGTTGTCAAATGATTTTCCATAAATGTGTCGCATGCTAGATACATTACCATAACATACCATGCATAATCTGGGTGCTTTCTAAAGATCAAGCAACATCCTCGCTTGAAGCATGTGTTAAATGGTAACAAATCACACTTCAGATGTTAATAATCAGAGTTTAGAGTAAATCTACTTGTACAAGCTCTAGAAGTTCAAAATGGAAGCATGCAGTGGGAAAGAATACATACAATGATAGGGCTAAACGACCGCCAGCTTTTTTGAAAAGCTAATACTTGTTTTATAGTTAGAATTACCGATAAAGCTTAGCAGGGCGCAGTTTGGTCACCCGAGGATACATATCTGATGTTTTTTCACACATGGCGCTCCTCCCAATTGTTTACTCTAACTACATTTGATGGAAGCCCCCCTGCTCCTCAAATCCAGGTAAAGGTGACAATATATTGTAAAGTTATTTTCATTTATACATTATGAAGTTTACCATTTTCTATTGCTATTCACTACCCCTCCCCTTATAAAAGCAGCTTGGATATTTTTAAACAAGTGATTCAGTTTGTTTTCCTCAGTTGGAGTTGTCCTCTGTATCTGACAGATGTCACGTATACAAAAAGTCACTTCAGCTTCCTTAGGATCCTGCAAATATTATTGCATGAAAAAACATGTTTGATACACGAGAGACAGAGAAGTTCAAACTTGCTTATTTTCAATTGAGAATTTTAATTTTTCAGTTGTATCTCACAGATATTAAAAAGAAATCAATCAGATACCCTCTACCTATTTGAAGTTAATCATCTAAAATAAAACATTTAAGATTTGAAGTTTACTTCTAACAGAATCTGGCTTTCAAACAATGAACCCCTTTGTAATACTGGAACCCTTGAAAAGGGTATACTTTGGTGAACCTTGAAAACCCATATATATGAAAAGCTGCAAAACATGTCATTTCACAGAGTTCGCACAGGCTTGAAAAGTACTTGAATTTAGAGGGCTTTCTTGAAAAGTCCTTGAAAATTAAGTAGGCTTTGAAAAGTACTGGAAAATCACGCATCGGCCTTGAAAAGTCCTTGAATTCTTTTTTCTGTGGGAATTGACACTGTTGAAAAATATCTAAATCAGAATAAAACTGTTGTGCTCTTATTTGGTGCAGCAAATGCTGCACCAAATAAGGGCACAACAATTTTATACTAGTTTTCTAGTTATCTCAGTCTAGCATTTTTGAAGTAGAATTTTGACACTTAAATTAGGATTTTTCGTAAACTTTTAGTCCTTGAAAACTGTAGGATAACCTTTTGAAGTCCTTGAAAAGTTCTTGAATTTTACTCAACTTTCCTGTATGAACCCTGTTTCATCAGAGCCTGCACTGTTTCATCATTATCATAAACATATTTTTTTATTAACGTGCATTTGCAGGGGCATCATCCACACCAGTGGGCCCCTTTCCAGGTAACTGGCTAGCTGCATGCATTGCAGATCTCACACCTGATCTCCAGGTGCTCCTTTCTTGAGGGTTAACTGTGGAGAGCTCACGGCAGTCTTTCTCTGTCAATTTCTTCCATGTTAGCTTGGGCCTCCCCCCCCCCCCCCCCCTGTTTGCTAAGATAAGATAATGTTCAGCAACTCATGTGAAATGCTGCAATACATACCATTTCATCAGGGCCAGCACTGTTTGCTAAGATAATTACAATGTTCAGCGACCCATATGAAATGCTTCAAAACCAGGGGATTTTCTGCCCATCTCTAGGGATCAAACTTTGGCCCCATTCCCAATCGAAAATAGCCACCTTTTATCCCAATACCAATTTAGTTGCTTATTTATCTTTGTTTGAATAAACAAATTGTAAGAACAGTTTTATGATAACATTTTATATTCCCCATGAAGAGAATTAATATACATTTGAAAATGCAAAATACTATACATTAACCCTTAAAGTGCCAAGAAAAAAATGCATCTGAAAATGTCGTCTTCTGAAGTCGTCTGCTGCAAATAATTGTCTAGCATTACTGACAAATTAAGTATAGAAGCAACCAGCATGGACCCAGACCAAACTGCTCCTAAAGGAGCCGTCTGATCTGGGTCCACACTGTTCGCCATAGAGGCTTCTTAAACATTTCAGCAGAGGAGAAAGCAGACGACTTTTGTTGCGATTGGCACATTAAGGGTTAAAATATTTTAATGACAGTTGCTAAAACTTGTTAGAAAGTCCTTAGATGCCTTAGATTGAAGGTTGAACAGGTCTTTAACAACAAAGTGAAAGTAGCAAATTTTTTCATTTTTAAATGAAGTACAAAAGAGTTATTGACTTCAACAGAAAATTTTACCAAATCTGCTCATCTCAAAATGTTCTGCTTGTTCTAACTAAGAAAACGAGTACCCACACTTCATGTTTCTGACAATAAACAACAGAGTTATTGGAGTTTAAAGTTGCCAAACCATGCCTTTTTTCACCATTGTTGCATAACGTCTCCTTTCATAAACGAACCGTACGCGCATCGTTGCCGCGCATGTCGATAAGCGCCTGTGTGTTTTTAACAGGGAAGCGGGTACCTGGCCATGGTATAGTGCCAGTCTATAGTCAAATTTATTGACCGGTGGAATAGTTCAGTGGCTCATGACATAGCAAAAAATAGACAATTACTCCGTATATAGACGGTTGGGTAATAAAAGCATTTATCTGCCCTTAAAAGTGATATTCACCTCAGCCTAGTGGCCTCAGTGAATTATCACTTTTTCGGGTAGATAAATCCTTATGTCTACCTCATTGAAGTCAATAATTGTATAGTATCACACATGATACACTGATTGTATTATGATGTTGTCATGTTTTATGAATGATATTTCATACTGTTTATTTGCAAATAAGGCCAGAATTTTTTTATTAGTTGATTTACGGGAAAAAATTTTCAGATTTAGGGTCAGGGGGATGAAAAAAAATAAATAAAAAAGCTCTGAAAATGACCAGTTGACTGGTCATTTTCAGAGCTTTTTTTTTTTTTTTTTTCATTTTCAGAGCTTTTTTTTTTTTATTAATATATCCAGAAAAAACAGTAAAACTAGTATGGTAAACCAAAAGTCTGTATTAAATCATTAAATATTTCATCATTTTCCTAAAATTCTGGACAGGACAATCACTTTTAACAGTGTCACTCTCAAAAATACACAGACAGAACCTCAAAAATGTATTTTTTTTTTAAACTAAGCAAATAATATTTAGAGTCGGCAGATAAAATAAAAAAATTTTTTTTTAGAAATTAAATTTTATTTTTTTCCTACTTTCTTGAAAATACAGTAGGAGGGTTCGTAAATCAACTTATAAAAAAATTCTGGCCTAAAGATGACAACATGTGTTTCAGTAAGTGGTATCACTGAGATGACTGCACTTGATATCTAGTCAAGGGCATATTGATATTTCTGTTTAATAGCTAATGTGATAAATAATTATAAAGAAGTATTTTCATTTACAGACGAAAGTAAAAGCAAGAAACCCTTGCGAAAATGAAGTTGGATTTATTGGTACTGTTCTAGAACTTTCTGGAACTCACTTTAATGGTACTTTCTGGGATAACCACTTAATCCCAATAAATCCCAACATTGGGATTATTTGGTATTAAATGGAATGTTAAATGGCATATGGGATTTTATGGTATTTTCTGGTACTGAAAATACCATTTAATCCCAGAAAGTCCCATTTGATCAGGTTCCACTAAATCCTAAATAATCCCAACCTGTTCATTTATTAAAATACCATTTAATCCCAGAAAATCTCAATTCTGTATTGACAAGAGTCCCAAATATTTCCACAAAATCCCAATTCAGCAATTTAGAAGTTCTAAATAGTAACAGATAATCCCATTTCTTTTCTAGCTAATGTATAGTTTTCATGGAAAAGTACCATAAAGTACCAAAAAGTACCAGTACCAAAACCTGAAAGTACCATAAAATACCATATAGTACCATTACCTACTAAAAAGCTGAAAGTAACATAAAATACCAAAAACTGCCAAAATTTGTAAGTACCACAAAATACCAAATAGTACCAATGCCAAAATCTGAAAGTACCACAAAATACCAAATAGTACCAATACCCAAATCTGAAAGTACCATAAAATACCAAATAGTACCGATACTGAAATCTGAAAGTACCATAAAATACCAAAAAGTACCAATACTAAAAATTGAAAGTACCACAAAATACCAAATAGTACCATTGCCAAAATCAGAAAGTACCACAAAATACCAAATAGTACCAATACCCAAATCTGAAAGTACCATAAAATACCAAATAGTTCCGATACTGAAAGTACCATAAAATACCAAAAAGTACCAATACTAAAATCTGAAAGTACCACAAAATACCAAATAGTACCAATGCCAAAATCAGAAAGTACCACAAAATACCAAATAGTACCAATACCCAAATCTGAAAGTACCATAAAATACCAAAAAGTACCAATACTAAAATCTGAAAGTACCACAAAATACCAAATAGTACCAATACTAAAATCAGAAAATACCCAATAGTACCAATACCAAATCTGAAAGTACCACCTATGCTAAAATCTGATAGTACGTAGTACTGATGCTAAAAATTACTTTAATACTACTTAATTGAGTTATTTTGTACTTATATTGGCACCCAGAAGACCTGGCTAGCACCTTCAGTGTGGCCAATTTCTGATCAGGCAGTAATAATTGTTTGATCACAGGTCCATTTATATAGCTTTCCTGTATTAACTCCCTGTGGGTTCACCATATCCAAAATAAAGCGTATTAGGGGATAGCATATTTAGTAAATGGACAGATAAACAGACACTTAACTAGTATAACTTGCAAGGTCAATTGGCTGGAAGAATAAAAAATAAATGTTCTTTAGCACTCCCCACTTTTGAGAAATTCGACCTTTCAACAAATTAGGTTGAATGCAGCCCAGCATGTTTGGATTAGCATAAAAGAAGAATGGGCAGACACTTTTGACCCCATTAAAGGGCGCCTCTGAGTGGGGTACCCAAAAATAACCTCTTATATACACAATTTGTTTAAGTTGCTCACAAATTTGGTTGAGGTCTACCCAGCAATTCAGAAAGCGACAACAAAGTCAGAAAATGCACACTCACTGGGGCCCCTGCAAGGGGGATCCAAAAAACAAAAAACAGTAATGCTCCTGCTCACCCACTTGTGTAAGTAAGTCACCTTACAAATTTGGTTGGATTCAGTATGACTGTTTGCGCAGTCGGTAACGTGTCTGGCAACAGATGTGAGTCTGAATGCAGATCCAGGGGTCGCGAGATTCAATCCCGGCCCGGTACCGTACTTTCCTGGAGATTGATCATGAAATAATTTCTATTGTCATTCTCCTCCCTTCTGCTGAATCATTCAAGAAAGTATGTGCACGAAGTACTGGTTAACTACTTGTTAAAGCTTGCCCAGGAAAAAGTGTGGTTAGGTGAACTGACCGTCCCGCCATGACCATAGCTGTTGACTTGGGACGTAAAGCAACAAAAAAAAAGAAACAAACCGTTTGCAAGGTGGTAGTATTGCAGGCAAATGAGCAGACAGAAGGACATTTTTGACCTACATTCCAGATCATTGGGGTATTGGAATTTTGCTGTTGCATACACCAGTTGCTCAACAAATTTGGTTGGATAATCTGTCCAGTTGTTAGAAGATAGCATTATAAACAAACAAAAACCTGGTATACAGACAAAGGCAATGGCAATATCTCCAACACCTTTTAAAAAGAGAATGGTGATCAAATAAAAATAAGCCCCAATGATCAGCCTGATTATCCTGTAAATTCAGTAATTAACCTATTCACTAATGTATGCTTACAAGTACCAGACTAACTAAGTGTTGTACCGCCACAAATGCTGCTGTAAATAATAATGATAATGGTAAAATTGTATAACCATAATGAACACAATTCAGTAATAAATGTCTTTCATCAGCGCTTAAAGAAAGAAACAACTACAAATGACTTTGTTTCTGAGAAACTAAAATTATATGATGAAAAGTCTCATGCAAGTATAATTTATAAGCATAGAAATATGTTCTATTTACTCACATTGTCTGTTGTAGGATTTAGTTTGTGCAGTTTATGCAGAATATATCCAAAATTAACACAGAATTTATCAAATATTTAGAGCCTTGCAAACCATGAGGTTTATTTGAATCTTTTTCTGGTTTCCTGCTAGATTAAAGAATTTCAGCTTGAGTCATTAAAATGAGAGAACCAGGTTAACACAGTTATATCATATTTCAAGGTCAGACTGAGTTCAGAATATAATGGTTCTATGCAAATCTAGGTTGGGATTATTTGGTATTAAATGGAACCAAGGTATTTACTAGTAGTACCAAAAGATTCCATTTAATCCCAATAATCAGTCATGGAAGAAATTATATGGATGTGTTGAATTGATAAAGTCCCAGAAAATCTTTATAAATCCCATTTAAAGTACCTACTGGGACTTTCTGGGATTAAATGGAATATTTATCCCAGAAAGTAACATAAAATCCCACTTATATTTTAAGCAGAATTATTTGAGACTTTCTGGGATTTTCCAGTTCCAGATAGTGACAGAAAATACCAATTGTTCCAACTTTTGGGATTGAATGGAATTCCATTAAATACCATATAAGAGTCAATGTCAAAATTCGTCAAAATTCTTGTCCGATTCATATCTTATGAAAACTGCTGATGTGATCATGAATTTTTTTTCTTCACACAATACTAATGATCATACTTAATAAGGCTAGCTGATAAAACTGAAAAATATTGGGCTGTAAATATATTTTTTAGTGGATAAATACCCCATTTTTTGGCATTTTTGCCCGTCCAACGGAAAAAATTGAACTTTCGACAAGAATTATTAAAAAAACTGTTATTTTCTCAGGAATTTGAGCTGGCTGTATTGATAAAAGCATTATCAAAGTAAATGTAGGAGGTTTCAATATGTGATTTTTCATTCCATTTTTGGAATTTTTTGCCAAAAAACCTCTGTCCCAAGTGTTTATGTCAAGACCGTAACACTTGATAAATTGCAAAAATAATACTGGATCCCTAATGGTGCTGAATCTGGTTTTCTGTCATTCTAATTTGACACTTTCTGTTTGCTAAGAATACATGTGTTTTGTAAAGCATCTACAGAACTGGCAAAAGAAACTACTGTTTTGGTGCGTGAAATTTTTATAGTATATTTTTTTTGTGTCAAATGACCGTAACACAAAAATGGACAATGGAATTTGATGAAAAATTTCTGGTTTTAATATCTTGACCAAATAAAATTTCTCAACAAAAAATCACTCTTGTTGCGATGTTTTACGGAGTAATCATTATTTTAGGTAAAAAAATATGTAGAATATATCAATACCGTAACAGTCAATACCGTAACGATGAAAATGATACGGTATTGACACATCTTGTTATGGTTTTGACTATTGCTGTCAAAAAAGTACAGTTTTGAATGCAAAGATATTAGTTTTTAGTCAAGTTTATTAAGTGAATTTATGATAAGAATGCTTTATCAAATTAAAACAAGCATAAAACACAAATTGAATGATGAATTTGAGTATAAACAGTTTGTTACGGTATTGACATATTGTTTTGTTTTCAGGCAGGGTTTGTCAATACCGTAACGGTTTTGTCAAACCCGTAACAATATTTTGAAATAAATGCAATCTACCATATATTCCAAAATTCTTTCTGTGCACATGTGTCAAGAGTATTAACATTGCAATCTGGTCAACAGTGCTCTACACCAAATCTTAAACAGAAGAATTATGCTAGCATATATTCTTTAAAGGTCAATACCGTAACATTTTTGTCAAGTACCGTAACAGTGATATTTTTGGGAAAAAAGTATATCAGACAGAAACAACATGTAGATTTTAAGTACCTGATCAATTCCTTTGGTGGATTACAATCATACCAAAGCATTGTAATCTTCTAGAAATGTGGTTTTTGAACAAAATACTGAGAAAATAGTATGCAAAATCACTTAAAAGATAAAAAAAAATGCATTTTACGTTTGCTCATTGTCATAAATAATCATTTTGTTCAAATTTTACTTTTGACACAATTAAACACATGATTTATTGAACTTATCCAACGCAGCAAAATAAATATCCATGACGAGATTTGAAGAAAAAACAGGAATTAAAGTTTGTTACGGTATAGACATTTTATCTGGTCATGTGATCTTTGAAACTTAATTATAAGGATCTGATTGGCTGTTAAGGTTTCTTTTCGCTTTTCATAGTATTTTCAGAAACAGCTAGTTACTTTCATGAAAAAAGAATATCATTTTATTTAATTCGTATTTTTCCTTTTACTTCTTTCAAAATTTGACGAATTTTGACATTGACTCATAAAATGAAGTACCACAAAATCCCAGAAAGTTCTATTCAAGCAGAATTGGAACTGGACTGAGACTTTCTAGAACATTCTAGAACATACCAATTATTTGGGATTATATGGAACAATTTTTCACAAGGGAAGAGGGCAAAGATCAGGAATTGATACAAGTAAGTCTCCAGATCTTTTATCAATATGGGTATTCAGTGATTTTATTTTGCCTATTTTACAGCCGAATACAGGCTGCTTTCCAATCCAAAAAAGGCCTGTATTTTCCCAGAGGATTTTATTGGGATTTGCCAGTTTATTCCCAAATTCAAAAGGCACAGGCTGTATCCCATAAAAGGCAATAAAATCACTGGTATTATGAAAAATTCTTTAATGGCTGGTACATGCACTAATTGTATGTCTTGTGTGATGATGTCTTTGGTTTACATATCTTTTATAGATATTGCATGAGAAAACTAACTAGGCCACTATGATGGGTGATACATGTATTGTTTGTCAAAATTGACCCGAGACATATATGAATATTCAATGACCTTTTACTCAGTCCTCGTGAATCTTCATAAAAAGTGCACTTAAGATTGTTGTACAATTACTAATCTGAGTGAAATTAATCACAATACCCCGATAGCTTAGTGGATAGTCGAGTGTTTTAGCACTCCAAAGATGTGGGTTCGAGTCCAGTAGCATTTAAGATTTTTTTTTCTCATTTTTTTTAGATTTGCTAGATTCTTTGTCTTTATTCTTGGTTTTGTGCACAACTGGATACATTTATTTGAATTTGGCATGCGTTTATGTAACACATACAACACCATGAATAGTTTCAATAAATCTACATCAGTGCCATTGTATTACATGTGATTAACTCTTTGCACACTGAATATTTTTTGAGATTTTTGTTATCATCTGCGCGCAGTAACTTTTAATTATGATTAACTTTTTCAAAAATTCTTACAGGAACACTATCAGAGTGTCAAATGGTCAGTATCCAGATCAGAACCAACGTTCTGTTGGTACTGAACTGGGTCCAAACTATTTGCAAAGGTTATCAGCTGACAAGGAAAGAGTGGGGAACTTAGGGAATAATAAGTACAAAAGCGGCTAAATACAAATGAAAGATGTAAAGCTTATCACAAGATGACGTAAAATATACAAACATTATTAACTTAAAAATGAAAGCAATTTGACAATTATATAAAAAAAAAAGGTTCCTTCCAAGGTTCGATCCAGGTATGCTTGATTTGTAAGTAGTCAACTAACCACTAGGCTATCAGACAATTTGCATTAACAAATTGACATTATGTTCATATTCTCTGTAAAAGCGTGACCTAGGTCGGAGAACTCCACGAAAACGCACAAATATCACGAAGATTTTGGCGAAAATTAATCAGTCTTAGGTCAATTTTGGCAGACTATACCAGGCCCATATCCTTACTGTAAAATATTACCTATTTTTAACAACAAAAACATGCTAATTAAAAGCATAGCAATACTGTTAAATACAGATAAAATATGAATACAGATGTGGAATGGAGATATAATGTAATGTATGGTTTCCACCAGTTTACCAACAAAACATGTATGAAATGCTCAAGATATTGATACAGACAAATGCTGCGACTGCCATAATGATACTGAATTTTAGTACACAGTACCTTTGTTGTTGATCCATTGTTGAAAGTTGGGCCCATTGTTTGTTAGGATTAGTGTTTGGTCTTTGTTTTGTGAGAGAGTACTTTAATAATGTTCTTTTTAGCTTTACAATCATCTCAATGAAGAAGAGAGAGCTACTGTCCTGCCAGCCAAGAGTGACAGTGAGGTCATGTTTTGTTTACAAAGTTATCAGGGACTTATAATTGATAGATCACTTGTGTATTAATCCTATCCACAGGATAGGATTAACACACAAGTGATCTATCGAATCACGTTACCTCAAGCGATCTATCGATTCACGTTACCTCAAGTGATCTATCGATTCACGTTACCTCAAGTGATCTATCAATTCACGTTACCTCAAGTGATGTGATCAATGAGTTAATGTTTTACTTAACAGTTGTAAACAAAACATACGTCACTGTCACTCTTGGTTGGCATGACAGTAGTTGCTTTACTTTAAGTGTCTTCTTGGTGCTGTGTGGCTGTTGTTGTTCCGTCTCTTTCTCACGGTGTCATTGGTGGTCATCATGGCATTTCCTGGTTGTATTCACTTGCTTTATGGACAAATTTAATAGTCTTATTAGAGTCTTCACTGTTTGGTATTTGCATCAATTGAAGAGTACAGCGAGCCCAGGGGGTACTCTGATATTTTCATACATTTATAAGTAGGCTCGGGTCATTTTTTGGGGGTTCAGAATTTTGAATTTCAATATTTTTTTGGATTTAAAGAAAAATAAATATTTTTTGGGGTATGAAGATTTTGTGGGTATTTTTTTGGGTCATCACAAAATTGGACTATACTTAGGGGTCATTTCTATGCATTTAAGGGTCTTTTTTTAAGATCAAGGTACGGAATAGGGGATATTTTTTGGGGTTGCTAAAATTTCAAATATATTTTTATGGTGCTTGAAATTCCTGATATTTTTTTGGGGTGAACGGTAGATGCTGCGCCCGAGCATATGTATGAAGAAAAAATGAGAGTACACCCCCTGGGACAGCCAGTTGGTTTCCAAAGATTAGGTAGCTCGACAGGAACCAAAAAATGATATGATTGACTTTGAAAGCTTAAAGCAGGAAGAAAACCTAAATCACAGACTCTTTTACAATCATGTTACACATATGTGACAGTGTGCTATTTAGTTACAAAATGCTTATAGGTATATTGGTTATTTCCCTTGAAGAAAAAAAGCAAAATTCCAGAGAATTAAGGGACTTCATTATATTTTTCATTTTTTCGTCTTTCATAAAATTTGACTAATTTTGGCTTACTAAAGCAAGATTTTGAAGTTTAGAGAAACAGGATATTCACACACCTGACAGGTGGTCACTAAAAGGTCTTAATCACTAATCAGCTTTCATGTACAAACAGTTTTCTCATTTTGCTTATTTTGCATATAAAACTTTTAATATTTTCACACCTTATCAAGTTGAGAAAACATATTTCAGACCAAAACAGGAAATCACCTTGGGATTAATTTAAGATGCTTTCACAGGTGTTTAATCTTCAACTGGGCAGGCATCTTAAGTAACTCATTTCATCTCATGTTTAAAAGTTTTGGATCATTTTAGATCAACCAATTATAAAAAAGTTAACATATTTTGATTGACAGGTCGGCATGAGTGAGCCTTGCTGGTTTCCATTTTGGTAATTTTCTGGGAGTTCAATTTAGGCAGTCGAAGCGTAAACATCTAATTTTCTAGTGAAATGCTAGTGCACTGGTCAACTTCAGACCTTAAACTTCAGTGCCTAGTTTAAGCTATTTTCGAGTTCAGAAACATAAGACATTATCTTAAGCTATAGAAGAATTTATATAGAACTTAGAACTTTGTATTGTGGAGAACTTATAATAATTATTGTGGAGAACTTGTTATTTGTTATTGGAAGAGCTAGAGAAAATAAGAAACAAAATAAATTAGGAAATAGACATCAACAGACTTGTGTTTCTATGGCCTATGATCAGGCCCGACTTCACACTTGAACCGAAAATCTGTTGATCAGCCTGCTCGCAGTTCAAGGGAAAGTAACTGCGAGCTAGTGGGATCAGTGTGGCCTGCACGAGCTTAATTCCCCATTTTGCACAAAAGCAGGCCGCCCCCACGAACCCCTGGTCACAGATGTGGATGGAGAATTCAACGGGTATCGATATGTTATGAACATTTCACAATTTCAAACATTACCACGCTGAAGAAGATAGTAAATTTGAAGTGACTTTACCATGCTGAAGGAGATAATTTTCAAGTGACATTACTTTACCATGCTGAAAGTGTATACATTTTATTTCAACAAATAGTTCCAGAGTTTTATGTGAATATCATTATTATTCACAAACTGAACATTTGAAGTTATCAGTAATTGCTGCTGAAATCAATGATACATGAACATTTTAAATTTGACGTACTGAAGTGCTTACTGCGATCGGAACATGTTGTTGAGGGACCAATGATGACCACACTGATGAACCCAAGTAGATGTTAGCCAGGACGGACAGGGAATCTAGTGCTATTTGACTGGGCTGATCATCATCAAAAGACTGGTGAGTGAAAAACATGTTCTGCTTTGTTGTTTGTTTATTTGTTAATACTTTAGCAGTTATTTCATAACAATTTGTTATAAAACTCCAGTATTTCAAAATCTAAACTGATTTTCAGCAACATTGCAATTATAACATTCTGTATTGTGCTAAAGGTGCTTATTTCAGCAAATTTTAGCCTGTATGCATGTAGTTAAAGCCCAGATCATTGGTATGATGAGCTCCGTTCTGTTTTAAAATTTAAAGTGAAAGCAAATTTCTGGTCATTCCTTTCTTTATGCTCTATTTTTGTCATAAAAGTCTATAAAAACCTATTTTTGTGTCTATGCAACAAAATCGCAATTTATTTGAATTTTCTTTGTTCATTTTGTGACATTTTGACACTGGACCAATTCTTTTCGAAATTTTGTTAGCTTTCACAAGAAAGTAAACATTTTTCTGAGAGAATAGGGGTTATCCAAGATTTATAGAAATCCAGCAAGCATTGACTTTTCTAAAATACTGAAATTTAGAATTTTTCTAAGAGAATTGGTGTTGTCCCTGATATTTGCAAATTCCCAGTCCCACAAGTATTGACTTTCCAAAAAAAAACATTTGATTTGAGAATATTTTGTTTGCTATACTAAGCTATTCTTGGTGTCTGTTATACAATTCTAATGAGTGCTTACAATGAGACACTTCCAATGAGTTGATGCTATGATACAATTCTAATGAGTTGATTTGTGATACAATTCTAATGAGTTAACTTGTGATAAAATTAAAAAACAATTGTTTTGTGATACGATTCAAAGAACTAGTCACACTCAAATTTCAGGTTTTACAGTTGCATTGTTAAATTTTGGCAGACAAAATTTTCAAATGTAAAAGTAATTGTCCATTTTGAGACAATAAAATAAAGATTTTTGTCTCAATTTTGTCAGTTTATTTTATGCACTGCCACTATTATTTAGAGGTAACTTTTGAGCAGTTATTCTATTTATTTTGCAATTTCAGTGCAGTGTAGACCAGTCTAAATCTGTTGATATTATCAATTTTGTCCTATGTGCACCAGTTGTGAATAAAATTGTGTATATTTTAGCATTAATTTGTGCACATTAACTATATAATTATGGCACCAATCAAGCATCATGCTCCATGGCAATGTTCTCAGAGTACATGTTCCCAGGTACAGCCCAATACATTTAATAAGCCTTCAGTTTCCCTAGTAGCCCCTATAGATAATTATGGTCATGTATTTGTGCAAATAGAACAAAAACAAATTCAGGCACTTTTCGACAGTGGCGCATCCATATCATGTATCAGTCAGCATTTACTACACAAAATTTATAAGAATCCAGAGTTATCAAGCAGTACATATACAGATATTCTTGGTGTTTGTGGTGAAGTTCATCCTGTCCTTGGTACTGTCAATTTGTCCTTTACTATAGATGATTATGCATTTGAACATACTTTTCATGTTTTTTCGAAGTTGCATAAGCCACTTATAATCGGTAGAGACTTTATGAAAAAGGAAAAGATTCAGCTTGATTTTGGTACGGACAGTATTACTGTACAGCAAGACTCTGGACATGTTTTTTCAATAGCCCTTATGCCTGACCGTCCCGCAAAAACTGCCCTAGCTAAGACCTTAGATTCTCTGGTTATTCCGCCTCAGTGTGAATATGTCTTTCCTGTCAAGATTAATAAATTTCAAGATGGTGAAACTGTCATTTGTGAGCCGCCAAAGTACTTAGCCAAAGATGAGGTTGCTGGTGGGAAATGTCTCACCACAATTTCAGGTGGCAAGGGACTTTATCGGCTAATGAACCCTACTCTTCTGCCTGTTTTTATAAAGGCAAACTCGACTGTTGCTGTTGTCACAGAAATAATTAATAAAGACATTCAGCGGGTTACAGATACACACCCACATGAAGACACAGACCAGGCTGACACACAATTTCACACCTCACATGCACACAGCACTAGCAGTACTACAGATCAGTATGACAACATTACACATTTCCCTTTTTCCGGGGTTCACAACATAAATACTGAATTAGATGCAAAGTCATTGTCTGATGAACAATATATAGCTATTGCCAAGGAAATCGGCATAAATCTTGATGAGTCAGATCTGACCGATGAGCAGAAACACAAATTATACATATTTCTTGGTCAGAATCGTAAGGTATTTGCAAAAGACTTTTCTGAATTAGGCAAAACACACATGCATGCACACAGAATAGAAACATTTGACAACAGACCAGTCAGTAAGGCACCATATAGGCAAAGCCCTGAAATGAGGCGCGAGACAGAAAGACAAACAAAACAGATGCTTGAGGACGGAATTATTGAAGAATCCAATTCACCTTGGCACGCCCCAATTTTGTTGGTTCGTAAGAAAAATAATGAGTGGAGGTTCGCTGTAGACTATCGTGGTTTGAATAGCATTACAGAGCCCATGTCATTCCCCCTTCCCCATATTTCGGATGTTTTCGACACCATAGCTGATGCGAAAGCAGAGGTTTTCACAGTCCTTGACCTCAAGTCTGGATTTTGGCAGTTGCCCCTGGACCCCGCCACGGCCCATAAAAGTGCTTTTATTACTCATCAAGGCGTATACCAGTTCACGCGCCTCCCCTTCGGTTTGATGAATGCACCTGTTACGTTCCAGGCCTTGATGACTAAGGTTCTTCGGAACCTGAATTGGAAAATTGCCCTGGTTTATATTGACGATGTTCTTATCTTCAGTAAAAACTTTGACCAGCATCTTGAGCATTTGGAACTTGTTTTTTCGAACCTCAGGGCCGCTAATTTGACTTTACAACCCTCTAAATGTAGATTTGCAGCTGCTGAAATTGAATATCTTGGTTTTCTGATATCTAGGTCAGGAATTCGGACCAATCCATTGAAAACTTCAGCTATTGACACCTTTCCCCAGCCCAAGACCGCTAAAAAGGTTAAATCATTTCTTGGCATGACCTCATATTATCGGAAATTTGTCAAAGATTATGCCCACATAGCTTCACCACTGACAGCCTTGTTAAAGAAAGATGTTAAGTTTAAATGGACACCACAATGTGAAAAAGCATTTCAAACACTTAAGGATGCACTTACTTCAGCACCAATTCTAGCATTTCCACAATTTGACAGACCATTCATACTGGCAACTGACGCATCAGAACATGCTATGGGCTATGTACTCAGCCAATTAGGAGATGACGGAAAGGAGCACCCTATAGCGTATGGAGGCAGAGCCCTTCATAATCATGAACTCAGATGGCATATCACCGACAAGGAGGGTCTTGCGCTTGTAGAGGCCGTAAAACAATACCGGCCCTATTTAGCCAATACCTCCTTTACAGTGTACACAGATAATATTTCTGTGAAGTGGCTTAAGCAAATCAAAAACTGCCAGGGAAGACTTGGGAGATGGGCCCTATCCCTTCAGGGATATAACTTCCAAGTTGTCCACAAATCTGGAACTGCTAACGGCAAAGCTGATGGACTTTCGAGGCGGAAATACCCTGCAAATGAGCCGGAACGCCAACAAAGTCAATGTGACTTTGATGACATAGAGGAGGCAGTTGACAATATCAATTGTGCAAAAGACACAGATGAATTGGCAGCTGTCACCCTCATCTATGCTCATGAGGACAATGCTCACACAGCAGAAGCAATGCCAGCCACACCCAACACTGACCCAGCAACTAGAAAATGGGATAAAGATGCGAACGTTGATGATGACAGACACAAAGGCCTTATTGAACTCCAGCGTAAGTGTCAGTTTTACAAAGACATCATCAAGTACAAGATTAATAATGAATTACCAAAAGACCCAAAGGAGGCAAGGAAAATAGTTGCGGAATCATATCAGTATGAAATAGGACCTCAAGGATTATTGTTTCATTTATATACACCCAGGACCAGAGGAGTCCCAAAAGAAGAGAAAATACTTATACAATTGGCTGTCCCCAAAATTATGAGAGATGAAATTTTAAGATCTTTTCATGACAGTGTAGCAGGTGGTGGACACCAAGGATTTGAGCGGACATACGCAGCTTTAAGGCTCAAGTATTTCTGGCCGACCATGTGGGAGGACACCCGCCGGTATGTTCAGTCTTGTGAGGCTTGTCAGCAATCAAAAAGAGATGTGCATGCCAAGCCCCCACCACTGAACCCTATGCCGGTTGCAGATTTGTTTCAAAGGTGGCATATCGACATTCTTGGAGGACTTCCAACAACTAAAGATAAATACAAGTATGTTCTACTAGTGGTGGATAGCTATTCCAAGTGGTCTGAGGCTTTTCCACTTAGGACCCAAGAAGCAACAGAGGTTGCTGCTGTCCTTTTTAATGAGGTTATTTGTCGCTATGGCGCCCCAAATGTTCTTATTTCTGACAGAGGCAGAAACTTTCTTTCAAACTTGGTAAAGGCCCTTTGTGAATTGTTCCAAATAACTAGGTATTACACCAGTAGTTATAGGCCCTTACTTAACGGCAGCGTGGAGCGTATGAACTCTGTTATCCTTCAGGCCCTTCGGATTTACTGCAAAGGCAAGCAGGATGATTGGGTTGACCTTCTCCCTTCTATCATGATGGCTTATCGCATGACCCCAGCCACTCAGTCGACCCAGTTCTCACCCTTCTTTCTCTGTTTTGGCCGTGAGATGAGGCTCCCGATTGACACCTCTTTAATTCCTAGGGGAACCTTATCTCAAGATTTTCGAACACACCTCTCCAATGTCCTGCAGAATCTTGAAGTCTCGAGAAAGATTGCTACAGAGAACATTCTCAAGGCCCAAGACAAGTACAAGACACAGTATGACAAGAGGACAGACACCCCTTCATTTCAACCAGCAGACAGAGTTTGGCTATTCTGTACTAAAGTCCCCATTGGTAAAGCCCCCAAGTTGCACAGAAAATGGATTGGCCCATACTACATTGCCAACATAGGACCCAACCACACATTCAAATTGCGCCGTTGCAGTGACAACAGGGAAGTGAAGTCGATGATTAACACAACCCGGCTGAAACCCTACTTTGACCCTGAGGACAGACCAACAAACCCACCACCTGAATGGGAAGACTTTGACCAGCCCCTAAACCAGGAAGAATTTCCAGAGGATGACAACACTGACCATACAGATCAGGATCCACAGCCAATGATCCAAAGGACACCAAACCGCCCCTCAAACCAAAAGCAAACAAATCCGCACACTAACAATAATCAACAGCAAAAAGCAAAGAACACAGAAAGAGGAAAAGCCCCAAACGAACATGACAATAGAAACAATGTCCCAAACCAAAGCATTGGAAATCATATCCCAAAACAAACACAACAGCCAAAACAAACACAACAGCCAAAACAAACACAAAAGCCGAAACAAACACAAAAGCCAAAACAACCAAAACAAACACAACAACCCAACAAGCAACCAAAACAAGCACAACAACCCGCTACACAACCAAAACAATCACAACCCACTACACAACCAAAACAAGCACAACAACCAAATAGGCCCAAACTGAAAGATGCAATGCCTCAAAAGCAGGTAAAGCCGGCACAACAAAATCAAAATACACATTTCATTAAACATACACAAGAGCCAAAACCATCCACATCAACTGATACTGAAGATCAAAACATACCAATGTCAGGCAATTCTAAGTTATTTCCAGTTGATGAGATTGATAGGCTTATCTCTTCTAAACGTGGCAATGGAAAGTTATACTATTATGTTAAATGGCAAGACCCCCAAAAGTCTAATACATGGGAATTTGCAGAAACAATACCGTCTGTGTTTATCAGGGAATTTCATGCAAACAGGACCATGTCTGGTAGAAAACGCAAACGAACATTACAAAATCACAAGTTTTTTGATAAGCTCCCCAGTGTTCAAAATGTACAGCCACGTAAAAAGCTAACCCCAGATGTATTAGGTTATCAAGAGACTTTCCATAAAACAGAAATAAAATTATTGATGTTTGATCAAAAACACCAGAAGAGCTATAGCTTACACATTGACAGGCTGATTAGGTCTAAAAGGAAACAGCTCATCATCCCATATCTGGACAAAATGTTTAAGCTTCTCAAAGAGCATGTGCCTGAGAAAGACTGGAATAGTAAACAGGGCATTCTTGATGATGGTGAGACATTTGAGGCTAAAATGGTCCGTGAATCTCATACATGTGATCCGGAAGACCTTGAGAACTCTACATATTTTAAGGTCTTCAAACTTGGTTCCAACAAACCGGTCTGGCTTACCATTCATCAAGTGCCGCCCCTGTGTCTTAGGCACTTCTTGTTCAGATTAAGGGCATATGTGTATATATGATGTTGGATTATCATTTTGAAAACTGGCTATAGCTATAGTTGTTTTCATTAAGAAAAATCCATCGTTATATTTTATATTTTATTTGTTAAAGGGAACACAATAGCATACAGAAGTATTAGTTAATTGGATGTTGCAGGAAATCAGTATTTTAATATTAAGCATAAGTCTTTATATGCATTTGCAGATATAGTTATATTATCAAATACACGGGTAAACAGAATCAAATGGAGTTTGAAATAACTGCTGAAATATAGCAAATATGTACAACACTGTAGAGTGTGGTTTTCACAAACCAGGTGATATCTGTGATATAGTAAACCATAGAATGATTAATTCAGTTACATAAAAATCCACGTGGAATAAGTACTGTGAACATAGAGATAATATAGAGAAATATAGAATATTCGATTCAAATAAAGATGATGATCAGTGGCAGGTGAAGCAGAGTAAACCAATATATATGAAATATTTTAGATACATTATTAAGATCATCTCTAGTATGTTGTGACAAAGTATATGTATTCATAAATACAGAATAAAATAAGTGATTAGTGTGTTGAGCAATAGTATAGTCATTATAAAATCACTATTAGTTTGTTGTGCATATAGATAAGAGTACAAAGTACTTAAGGTCATAATTAGTGTACTGAGCATTAAGAAGCCACAAGAGCTATCATGTTGCAAATAAAATTTATGATCAGTTTAATGTGCAAGAATTTACATACAAAAATCTAAAATCATGTGCTAGGCAAAAGAGCCATGATTAGTGATCAGTGGTTGCCGATTTCAGAGCAACGAAGCAAAATTTATAGCACTTAATCAGAGGTTATAGTACTCAATAAGAAGTTTTATATATTAATCTGATTTAGTAGTCTATAAGTTACATAGTTATATGGATCCATGTTGTATATATGTATATGTGATATAATTAGTCATAAGTTCAGTCATATGTGGTTTTATTAGTCATAAGTTCAGTCATATATGATTTTATTAGTCATAAGTTCAGTCATATGTGATATAATTAATCATCAGTTAGGCATTCGGATTCAAGTGTTTGTATTCAGGTGCCACTGCCTTATTCTGAGATACGTGTATGTACCTCAACTATAGCAGTGCACGCTTACTTGTTTGCTAAATAATGTTACAATATTTATCAAGAAAAACAAAATACAACACTTGCCTTATAATGCAATCAGGCTATTTCATGTATTAGAATTTATAGTAAATTGGTTATGAACATATGGAAAAGGTATAGATAAAAAAAAATTCATTTGCATTAGAATTCAGGTGTTGGCATTAAGTGCCACTGCTACTATTTGAAGAAATTGCTTCAAATACAGCAGTGTCACCTTAACATTGTAGGCTAAATCTTAGTATGGTTTTAATATTATAAAAACAACATCAATAGAACAACACCTGATTCAAATGCAAATTAAGTTGACAAATATACAGGGACTTGTTTTCGTGTGTTAGAATAACCATAGAATCTAGTAGAATTAAAAGCTTTGATAAGTTTAGTTGAATTTACTAGCTATGATAAGTTTAGTTTTAAGTTCATAATGTGGTTGTTTTGACAAATGACTTGTCATCCAGCTTTAGCATGAAATGTTGCTGTATGTCAATTCATATGTACAGGTATATAGATAAAAATATGAAAAAAAAATATGTGTGAAATATGTGTGAATCCAGTGTGAGTGATTGCCGCCAATCTGTGAGTTGAGTGTATGCGGAATATATAAAATTGTGTTTATTATAGTTATGTATTGATGAGATAATTTTGTCAATATTACTCTTCTCATTATAAGATTTCAAGATTGAGGACAATCTTATTTGAAGGAGGGGTAATATGTGACAGTGTGCTATTTAGTTACAAAATGCTTATAGGTATATTGGTTATTTCCCTTGAAGAAAAAAAGCAAAATTCCAGAGAATTAAGGGACTTCATTATATTTTTCATTTTTTCGTCTTTCATAAAATTTGACTAATTTTGGCTTACTAAAGCAAGATTTTGAAGTTTAGAGAAACAGGATATTCACACACCTGACAGGTGGTCACTAAAAGGTCTTAATCACTAATCAGCTTTCATGTACAAACAGTTTTCTCATTTTGCTTATTTTGCATATAAAACTTTTAATATTTTCACACCTTATCAAGTTGAGAAAACATATTTCAGACCAAAACAGGAAATCACCTTGGGATTAATTTAAGATGCTTTCACAGGTGTTTAATCTTCAACTGGGCAGGCATCTTAAGTAACTCATTTCATCTCATGTTTAAAAGTTTTGGATCATTTTAGATCAACCAATTATAAAAAAGTTAACATATTTTGATTGACAGGTCGGCATGAGTGAGCCTTGCTGGTTTCCATTTTGGTAATTTTCTGGGAGTTCAATTTAGGCAGTCGAAGCGTAAACATCTAATTTTCTAGTGAAATGCTAGTGCACTGGTCAACTTCAGACCTTAAACTTCAGTGCCTAGTTTAAGCTATTTTCGAGTTCAGAAACATAAGACATTATCTTAAGCTATAGAAGAATTTATATAGAACTTACAATTTGTATTGTGGAGAATAAGTTAGAACTGTATGATAATTATTGTGGAGAATAACTATATGCTTGTTATCTGTTATTAATTTGGAAAGCTAGAAAAGAAGAAACAAAATAAATTAGGAAATAGACACCAACAGACTTGTGTTTCTATGGCCTATGATCAGGCCCGACTTACAACTTATACCGAGAATCTGTCGATCAGCCTGCTCGCAGTTCAAGGGAAAGTAACTGCGAGCTAGTGGGATCAGTGTGGCCTGCACGAGCTTAATTCCCCATTTTGCACAAAAGCGGGCCGCCCCCACAAACCCCTGGTCACACATAACTATAATGGCCAGAATTTTTTTATTACTTGATTTACAAACCCTCCTACTGTAATTTTCTGGAAAGCAGAAATAAAATAAAAGGGGGTCTTGCATCTGCGCCCACGCATGGATTTTCTTTAAACTTTGCATAATAATGACTCGTTATATACAAACTATGCAAATGTATGTATTGAATTAGATTGTTAAGAATAAGGCTTAGGAAGCAACCCTGACGTACTCCACCTTTAAGGTGGCACCTGTCTCTAAATTTCCATGTCCTAAATCTATAGTTTTGTTTATTTCTATGATTTATCATCCAGATTAGATCCAAAATACCATAGGCATTATATTAATACCAAAAAAACATTTGGATATATTATGACTTACGTTTTCTGAAGAAGTGATTATAAAATTTCAATATTTTTTTCCAAAAATTTACAAAACATTCAACATTAAATTCCAAAGATAGATATGTTCTAGTCTTTGTCAAGATATCATATTATCACAAAAACATGCCATTTTTATCCTACTGATCTGAGCCAAATTTCATGAAAATCCAAAACCGGTAACTTTGTCATTTCCTACCTCTTATGGGTATAGGTCAGCTTTAGCAAAATTAATTATTTAGTTGAAATGAATCAATAACTCGACAGAAGGGGGTTGTTTTTAAATCTACTTCCACTTTTCTTAAAGAAGGACATGTTAAGACAATTTCAAATGATTCAATGGCCAGAAATGCCAAAGGTCATGGCCCCATGTCATGGCACTAAGGTGCCAAGACAATGTGTATCACTTTCTCAAGTCCTGCATGATATTGTTTAAGAAACAAAATATCCTATCAATAAACGTGTGAAAACAAGAAGACCAAATATTTCTATACATCCCAACTGAGCTAGAGTAACCACATTTTGGTGCCGTGACCAGGATTAAGTGTAACAGAGTCATATCAAAGGTATCATAGAACAGTGTTCTACATGAATAAGTGAGGTCCAGAAACGAAACTGTATGCCTGAAATATACATCCAGCCATTGAATAAATGTTGCCATTTGATGGAAATCAGCATCAGTTTTACAAAACAGAATAAACAGAGAAGATTTAAGCATTAATTTAGCAATACCTTTGAAGCCAAGAGTTCTCTGTGACCAAAATGGTTAACTTTAACCAATAGGTTTGACAGGGGCTTATTCTTGTGAACCAGGTTTATTAATGAGGCTTACAATTATAAAACCATCGATATAAGGTTCTTCTCCTGTATGAACTGACTTGTCATAAGGTTTCTCTCCTGTATGAATTAAAATTCTTAATAATGTTACATATTAAGTGTAACATTGGTTAGATGTAGTTTTAACGTTCAAAACTAGATGTGGTAAGTCCAGTGTCACCATATTGTATCGTTTTGAGTAATATTATTGTGTAAGCACTTCATTAAATAAAAATCATGACACTTAATACGAAAGAATATTGTTTTTTGTCTTTTTCCAATCAGTAATAGGGAAAACACTGAACATATCAACTTCTACCAATAAACGTACTAGCATGGTGATTCAAACTAAGCAAGTATTCAAGTATGTTTTACACAGAATCATAATTATTGTATTTTTTACATTTTTATGAATTAGGGCCATGTGCTTACATCAAGTTGAAAAAATATGTTACCGGTCCTTGAATTTCATGAAATTTTGTCTACATATTCTTAACATATATGGAAAGTTTATAAGTTGAAATGGTATCTTGACAAAGACCGCAACGTGTGATAATTTTAATTTCAAATTTGACTGAATACAAAATATACAGTTGAAAATTGGGGTACCATCTCATAAAAATGATTGCCCACCCACTATCCTAATACATACAAAGCCATTTATAGTATCAACGAACTTATTAATGATATAGTTATTTAATAAAGCATTTCTGCGCCCGTTACATGATATGTCAATTACTTTAGAAATGATTATAACTGGATACCCTAAGGTATTGTAGTGATATCATACATGACGTCATAAATTAGCAATGGAATTGCATAAAAACTCAAATGCACCATAAATATAAAAGTCATACCCAGGACAATTAATAAACATAATATTATCAAATTTCAAGCGTGGGCAGACTCCCATGTTAATTTCCCATACCATGAAAGAGCCCCTTTAATTTCTAAAATTATTTTCATACTTTATCCGTGGACTCTAAATATCATTTGTTTCATTGGAAAAAAAAACATTTTTGAGGTTCTTAAGTATCTGTGTATTTTTGAGTGACAATGTTAAAAATGCTTGTCCTGTCCAGATTTTTAGGAAAATGATGAAATATTTAAAGATTTAATACAGACTGTTGGTTTACCTTACTAGTTTTACTGTTTTTTCAGGAGATATTGAAAAAAAAAGCTCTGAAAATGACCAGTCAACTGGTCATTTTCAGAGCTTTTTTAGCTCACCTGAGCCATTGGCTCATGGTGAGCTATTGTGATCATTAGATGTCCATCGTGGGTCGTCCCTCGTCAACAATTGCTTTAAAGGATATCTCCTTCTAAACTACTGGCTGGATTTTGACCAAACTTGGTAGGAATGATCCATTTAATGGCCCTCTTTAAGAATTGTTCAAATGGTGTCGTCCATCGTGGGTCGTCCGTCGTCAACAATTGCTTCAAAGGACATCTCCTAAACTACTGGCTGGATTTTGAGAATGATCCTTTAATATGGCCCTCTTTAAGAATTGGTCAAATGGCATCAGTCCAATGCATATCTAGGTATCACAGACTAAAAATAGATTTTTAAGATGAAAACTTTGAAATCTTCTCTGAAACCACAAGGCATAGAGCTTTGATATATGGTATGTATTTTCACCTATTGGACCTCTACCAAGTTTGTTCAAATTATCCCCCTGGGGCCAAAAATGGCCCCGTCTGTGGGTCACGTTTTACATAGGATTATATAGGGAAAACATGAAAGAATCTTCTTGTCTGAAACCTCAAGGTCTAGAGCCTTTATATTTGGTATGTAGCATCACCTAGTGGACCTCTACCAAGTTTGTTCAAATTATGCCCCTGGGGCCAAAAATGGTCCTGTCCCAGGGCATTCATTCTACGTTAAATTGGCCAATTGTGAAATCAGAAAAGTTGAAAATCGAATACTTTAGATTTGATATATGAACTTTGTATCTGATAGAATAACGTTTTAATATACTGAAACAAACTTCAGTGTACCCAAATAAAGCTTTTTTGAAAGAAAAATATTGACGTAAACAGGTGTGCTACTTACACAATGTAAGATACGTTACAATATATATAAGGATAAAATACTCAATGTAGTTAAATATTAGAGAATGCAAACTATGTGTTTTAAATACCCTTAGGAATAACGTATAGCTATATAATAAGTGTTAAACAATAGTGGTCTTCATCATGTGGTAATGAGCAAGAAGATTCAAGGTCAAATTGAAAGAAATTATTTTTTATTAACATATTTTAATCGATAAAAATCAAATATCCCTTTTAACACATGACATTTTCGTATAATTACTAAATTGCAATGTTATGTGATTATATCATTTTGGTTTCACACACACTATGTATTCTTTATAACCACAATAAGCATTTTGAAACAAAGACTATTTTGTAACGTATCTTACACATATGGAGTCTCATCTGTTTATACAATGTTCATCCACTTTATGACATACCCTGAATCATCCTGTTTGATTAAATTGACTAGTAGTTAGTCTAGTACAATGACTAATGAGACATGTTTATCCTATATATTTTAAAATAATCAATTCAAAACCAGCAGAGCACACAATACAGATAGGGTGCATAATTGCAGAGTGAAAGCGGTATTTATAGAAAATGATGTAAATTATTATCAGTTATGCTTGTGAATCAGAACAAACACAAACTAATTCATAAACAGTTATTAAACTATCCAAATTCAAACAATTAAACCAATCATTCCAACTGTCATTCCTGTCTAGTGTCTACAAAGGGATTGTAACGTAATTTATGCTTTCGGCTCAAATGTCGTATTGGTCATTTCAATATCAGATTTTGATACGCTAAACTGAGGCTAACGCTTTCCAGTTGCAACATGTTTGACAATGCTACACAGAGCTTCACCATGAGTTGCAAATTAAAGACATTATCTAATCAGACGTTGAGTTACATTTGCAATAACATTTGAATAGCCTATTTTACACTCCTTAAAAACTAGTTCATGAAATACAAAGGATTCATATGAAGAATTTATGTTATTTCCATTTCACTGACAAGGAAATATTGTGACAAAAGACAATATCACCTTTAACCAGCCATGACATCTTTTGCAGCAGTATTTTCCTAAGTTGTGACTTCAGATGACAGGAAACACTGATTTCATAATATACGTTACAAAAATATAAGATACGTTATGCAAAATAATCTGAATTCAAAGAGCCCATTATACTATTTCTTGAAATAAAATATTCACATGTGCTGTTAATTCAATTTTATAACAAAACATGACTGATTAATTCTTGCTATCACAAAGTATTTCCTTTTTGTTTTCAATAAGATATGTGACTTTTCATAAAATACGTTATGCTGAAAGGATCTGTTTTAGGCAATGTTTTCTGTTTTCAAATTGACCAAAATGTCATTTGTTTGGCTAATTGGTTTTTAGCATTTCATATTTCAAATAGTTTCAAATGCTTCATATTGTACAATATAATATTTTCAACGATATTGTACCTTTGTTTCTCAAAGATCTGTGATTTTGTAAAATCCAAAAGTTCCAAATTGTCGGCTCGCTTCACAACCTTAAGCTATGAGTAAAAAATAGTGCCCAGTGCTTCCGCTGACAATATAATAACATAGCACATGTGCTTTCAGGGGTACACTTGATTTATAAGCAAAGAGATGCAGCCTTTTAATCAAGCGTCACATATCTTATTTTAACGTATCTTATTCCAATAAAATGTTTAAGTCCATTTTAGCCAGGTTTAGCTAGTATTCCACGAATGCTATATTATTTTCCCTTAAGTAAACATTCGGCAGTATTATGCGGGCAAAGGTTAGGGTAAAGCTTTATAAAAGACTGAAGTGCACTCAAAAAACACTGTAACGTATCTTACCAAATATTTTGGTGTTTTTGTATTCTGGATGAAACCTTTGTTTATATTTTAATTAAGATAGATCACAGTACAGTTTTGTGGTTTAAATCTTTTATACTGATATATTTGCATCTAAAATAATCAGTTGCATACTAAAAATAAACATAATTTGGAAATGCTATGACCCAGAAATAGACTGTAACGTATCTTACTTTAAAAATCGAGACAAGCTATTATTATTTTTCATCAAAATTTCTACTTCTGAAACAGGTAAAGAGTATCGGCAGTCTATTTAATCGTATCTTAGGTTTACACCAAAAAACTTTTTTGGGATAAAATACATGTAAATGGGCCTATAAAATAACTACTTTTGAAGAACGTTAACCAGGGACACGAGAATTAGGTAGATTTAGAAGCATGGTATATTCAAAAATTACATTTTTCCATTCATAATCTAAACTTTTTTATGTAAGAAACCTCAAACAGGTATTAGATGAGTTATACAAAACCCAATGCCCTAACATATCATGCAATAAGAATATTTTATAAGCGTGGGACCGTGTATTTTCATATTTTGTCCATTTAGCGTAGAATGAATGAGGGGTCACATGTTTAACATTGGCTTATATAGGGAAAAACATGAAAAAATCTTCTTGTCTGAAACCATAAGGCCTTAGCCTTGATATTTAGTATGTAGCATCACCTAGTAGGCCTCTACCAAGTATGTTAAAATTATGTCCCTAGGCCAAAAAAGGCCCCACCCTGGGGTCACATGTTTTACATTGGCTTATATAGGGAAAACATGCAAAAATCTTCTTGTCTGAAACCTTATGGACTAGAGCCTTGATATTTGGTATGTGGTATGACATAGTGGACCTCTATCAAGTTTACTCAAATTATCCCCATGGGGCCAAAAATTGCTCTGCCCCTGGAGGTCACATATTTTACATAGGCTTATAGAAAGAAAACATGAAAAAATCTTCTTGCCTGAAACCATAAGGCCTTAAATAGCCTTGATATTTAGTATGTAGCATCACCTAGTAGGCCTCTACCAAGTATGTTAAAATTATGTCCCTAGGCCAAAAAAGGCCCCACCCTGGGGTCACATGTTTTACATTGGCTTATATAGGGAAACATGCAAAAATCTTCTTGTCTGAAACCTTAAGGACTAAAGCCTTGATATTTGGTATGTGGTATGACATAGTGGACCTCTATCAAGTTTACTCAAATTATCCCCATGGGGCCAAAAATTGCTCCGCCCCTGGAGGTCACATAATTTACGTAGGCTAGCTTATATAGAGGAAAAACATGTAAAAATATTCTTGTCTGAAACCATAATGCCTAGAGCCTTGATATTTGGTAGTGGACTTCTACCAAGTTTGTTTAAATTATGCCCCTGGTGCCAAAACTGGCCCTACCCCGTGTGTCATCAGGGACATGGCCAGCTTTCAACAGATACCTATATGTAAGCTTATAAACAAAACTCAGGCTAGCCATTTAGGGCATCTTGGCCCTCTTGTTATTTTTTTTCGTCCTCCTGACTCTAGATCTGAATTTTTTTTTTCCAGTAAATCAAGTAATAAAAAATTCTGGCCTAATCTGTCAGTTTTAAAGTTTGTTTAGGCCAGAATTTTTTTATTAGTTGATTTACGAACCCTCCTACTGTAATTTTGCGCAAAGTAAGAAAAAAATAAAATTTGATTTCTAAAAAATTTTTTATTTTATCCACTGACTCTAAATATTATTTGTTTGGTTGAAAAAAAATAATATTTTTTTGAGGTTCTGTCTGTGCATTTTTGGAATGACACTGTTAAAAGTGATTGTCCTGTCCAGATTTTTAGAAAAACAATGAAATATTTAAAGATTACCTTTTTTTCTGGAGATATTAAAGAAAAAAAAAGGCTCTGAAAAAAAAAAAAAAAAAAAAGCTCTGAAAATGACCAGTCAACTGGTCATTTTCAGAGCTTTTTTATTTATTTTTTTTCGTCCCCCCGACCCTAGGTCTGAAAAAAAAATCCCGTAAATCAACTAATAAAAAAAATCTGGCCTTAAGGTGCTCTAAGAACGGTTTATGAGACACGGTTCTTTTGAGTACACAGGATGATAGATTAGAAAATATGATTATTAAAATTTGCATTCTTATCCAGAGACTGGCTACATTTTTAACCCATAAAGCGCCACCTATATTTTGCAGCAGACAACAATTTTAAATTTTAAATTTTGGCACTTTTTCGCAAAAAAAAAGATGTTGCAAAATTTATTGGATTTGCACTTTATGGGTATGCATATCTGGTTATCTTAGGTCTTTGGATAATTATGATAAGAGTGAAAAATGTAGGTTATCTCCCTTGGACTACAAAGGAAATGATCAAAGTGCGTTTAATTGTTAGTGTGAAAATAACATTGTTGAACGATAGCGAGCGCTTGCTCAATAAAAAATAGGCTGTGCCCTGTTATTTAAGCAATTGAAATGTATCCATTGGTTGGAAAGCAAAGCGAAACACCTTTCTACCTGCAGTTTAAATTGTTTCCTTCCATATATTCACACAAAGAAACAAACAAAATTATTCATTCAAAAAATTGAGTCCTTCACTAAAACCCATTATTAATCCCCCACCACAAAGCGGAAAGGGGTTTATAGGAATGCCCTTCATCTGTCCGTCCGTCGTTTACAAATGACCACTTATGTGGCTAATAACTGGTATTTTTGACACTTTAGTGGCTAAAACCTCTTACGTGTCTTAAAAGTCACATAAGAAGTTGTTTAAAACTACATAAATCAACTATGGGGGGTAACCTCTGTAAGTTTTGAAAGAAAGACACTTAAAATTGGATAATTATTAAATTTCCATCTGTATGAACATCCAACACCGTCCATCTACATAATGTGGCTTGGTAAAATATGTCCATGTACAAGGTGTCTTGTCCATACAATATGTGCCTTGATCTTACATGCCTACTTAAATTCATTGTCAATTGATACTGTCAAAAAGCTATTCTAAGGGGGGTAACCCTGATATAATGAAAATAAAAATCTGTTGCAGTTTGAGCCCCTGGTAGTTAAATTTGTGTTTAGCCACATAAAAATGTAGCCTCATAAAAATTTATCATCCCAAAAATATAGTCACTTAAATCGATCAAATCAACAGAATTTAGTCATTTAAAATTGGAAGACCCATAATGTTTTTAGACACATAGCTCTTAGCCACCGAAATGGTCATTCGGTGGTACGTCCGGTCATTCCGTCCATAACACTTCCATGACTGTTCCATATCTCCTGAACCCTTTGAGGGATTTTCATTTAACTTCACTCAAATGTTTCTCTGAGTGACACGGTGTGCAGAGCACATGACCCAGCTACCTAGACTGAAGGTCAAGGTCACATGTCAAGGTTAAAGGATTTAACCTTGAATTTTGTGTCCTTTCAAATTGCCTGAACCCTTCAGGCAATTTTCATTTAACTTCACACAAATGTTCCAGTCTCAGTGAGATGATGTGCAGAACCTACAGGGACCAAGCTGGCCCAGAATTTTAGGGAGAAGTGACTTTTCCCTGCAGGAAAATTAGGGAGAAGTGACAGTCAGATAGGGAGAAGTTATAGCGCAAAATTACGGCATTTTCTGTCAGTTTAGAAGCAAATTAGCCATTAGACATACTATTGCCATTTAATGGAAGCAGTGGTAGTAGATTGTATGATAATGTCAACACAGCTTGCATTTGTGTGGTGACAGAATGAAAATGAGTCTCCCTAAAAAAAAAAAAAAAAAAAAAAAAAAAAAATTTTTTTTTTTTTTAGGGAGACTCCCACTTCTCCATGGGTCCCATTTAGGGCGAAATTACGGTCCCTAGGGCGACTATTTCGCCCTAGTCGCCCCCCAGCTTGATCCCTGACCTATGACTCAGCTACGCAGTCTCATGATCTCTTTGCATGCTGAGTAATTAAATTTTTCATCTTTGTTGTCGTCTGCTGTCTTTTTTCAAAACTTACTCTTTCAAAAAATTCTTTCAGGAACACTTTAAGAGTGTCAAACAGTTTTGATCAAGGTCAGGACCAGCACTGTCAAAATTTTTCTTTCAAAATATTCTTTCAGAAACTCTATCAGAGTGTCAAACAGTTTGGAACCAGATCAGGACCGACACTCTGTCAAAATTATTTTTTTCAAAATATTCTTTCAGGAACACTATCAGAGTGTCAAACAGTTTTGATCAAGATCAGGACCGACACTCTGTTAAAATTATTTTTTTCAAAATATTCTATCAGAAAAACTATCAGAGAGTCAAACAGTTTGGAACCAGATCGGGACCGACACTCTGTCGAAATTATTTTTTCTTAATATATTCTTTCAGGAACACTATCAGAGAGTCAAACAGTTTGGATCCAGATCAGGACCGACACTTTGTCAAAATTATTTTTTAGCTCACCTGAGCCGAAGGCTCCGAGGTGAGCTATTAGTATACCAGTGACTCCGGCGTCCGTTGTCCGTCCGTCCGTCAACATTCTCAAACATCTTCTCCTCTGAAACCACTGGACCTATTGAACTCAAATTTCATATGGAGACTCCTTAGGATGGGGGAACGAAAGTTTGTTCAAATGTTTCTGGTCACATGACCAAGATGGCCACCATGCCCATATATGGTCAAAACCCTTTAAAAATCTTCTTCTCCAGAACCAGAAGGCCCATGACCTTGGGACATGGTATGTAGCATCGGGGATGTGGGGCCTACCAAGTTTGTTCAAAAAATGATCCTAGGTTGACCTTGACCTACTTAACGTCAAGGTCAAATTTGCTTCCTAACAGATTTAAATGGGATTTTTTTAAAAAAATTGATTTTTTGAATACTGTTAAAGCCAAAGTGATTACTCTTACTTGATATGTTGAAATTAATGAGACAATGGCTATAAATAAGTTTCAAAGGTCAAGGTTGACCTTTGCTCTTTCAACCAAGGTCGCTCATATTTTGGTCCCATCAATATCAGGGTTCCCACGGTCAGGGAAAAGTCAGTGAAAAGTGAAAAAAGTTCAAGGTCAGGGAAAAGTCAGGGAATTTTGATTTGAGTCAGGGAAATTTGAAATTTTGGAAAAAGTCAGGGAAAAGTCAGGGAATTTCATGACAACAACTTGTCATATTTTTGAATGTTAATAATTACTGTTCAAATTAGTAGATCAATGTGTCTTAATTCTAGGGATGTCCAAATTTTTAGACAAAATATGATATAGAACACTCAATCACTGGACTGATATTAGGAATAATGCTTTTTGGAATACGAAAATGTAAAATCGACAAATTTGTATAATGGTAATCTAGGAAAATGTATTCTCATCAGAAAGTGGTAAGCATGACTGATAGGGACTGAAAACTGTATCTGTGGGGAAACAATGTTTCTCATTTTCTGTCCTTCTATTTGTCTGTCTGTGGCATTTTGTTTCTTTAATATCTTTTAGAGCTGATTATAAAATTTTCTTCAAATGTCACAAATGCATTTATATGCTCAAGATACTCGTAATACAACAGTAAAGGGTCTGGCCAAATCATTTTAAGAGCTATTTCTCTTTGTAAATCCTAATAGAATATGCTTATGCAGAGAGACAGTGCTGATCATCTCATTCATACCACAGATTTTGTTATAATCTCAGATACTTTGCTTTCAAAAATAAGTATGTATTGGCAAAATGAATGCCATGTGAAATTATCTTTTAATAAGGGCTATACTGAAGGGGGCTAAGCTTATATTTGTGTGTTGATCATTTTTTTTGATGGAATAATAGATCATAATATGGTACATTTGTCTTTACACTATGGTCACAGTTGCTGAAAAAATATAATTGACAGATTGGTATCTTTGAATACTTGGGAAAGTTTTCCCTGTTTGTTTTAATAAGTGTAATGCTTCTCTTATTACACTGTAAGACATTTTGATACTTACTCTACTCACCCGGCAGTACACACTATTGACACAATTAGCATGAAGAAATTTGGTTGTTGAAAAATCCTTGTCTTTATGAAATGGCAGCGGTTTCCTGCTTGCTTTCTGATGTAAAAGGTTATGTTTGTACTATAATAGTTCATTTATGGATTGAGGCAACTCCTGCCACAGTTTTGATATTGGTCATTACTGTGAGTGAAGACAAATTGAACATTTGCATGATGAAGTTTCTATTATTTGTTACTCTAGGTTGTTTGTTTGTTTCCTCCTGGTGCATGGGATAGGATGCATCATTTGATTTTGGCAATCCCTGAGCCTTCCATATAACTATTTGGGTACAAAATTATATAATTATTGACAAATTGACAGCTTCATTTAGTTGGCCTTTCAAAATATGGGGTTATGCCTCTGGTTACAGGCAAAAATCTGCTACCACACCTTTTGATGGAACACTAAAACTTTGTTTAAGCATGCTTCTAAATGTATGAAGAAGTCTCAGGTGCTAAAATATCAGTTAGTGGTAAATGACAATTTTATAATATATACATGTAGCTAGCCAGTTTTGTTCTGTTTGCTTTTACATTATGGTAACAGAGCATTTTTAATAAGTTATATACTGACGTCAACAAAAAACGCCTCAGTCATTATCACTGATTTCTTAGCGGTGATAAAAGAAAATGAACAGCGACGCACTGCTTCTTTATGTAGAGGTTGGGCGATGTTGGAAAATGACTTTAATTTGATATGCAGGTGACGCGTTATTCCGATGACGTCATACATGCTCAACGTATACATGACGGCATTGTGCATGGATCACTTATGTTTTCAATTTGAATTTGCACCCAGTTTGTGCCATAAATGTTTTGCTAATCAAAGAACAAATTTGGATCATTTTTTCAAACAATTGTGCATGTGAGTAATAACTTTATGAAATTATGACGTCATATTAAAGACAAAATATAAGGTCCGTTTATGAAACTTGCCAACACTCTTGTTTTCCTTTAAGTAATGGATAAAAATGATAAGGAGGTACATTAGGTGGTAATGTACACAGAATATGCCTACACAAAATTACATTATTTAAGATAAGCTATAACGCCCAGTGGCCAGTCGTTGGTCTACATAAACGTCATCCAAAAAGGCCGTCTGGAACACGTGCGAGATTGTGTTTCCTCCGCAATCGTCGCTGGTTAAAGACTAAAGACTTTTGCAAAGGATTCGTAACAATCTTTTCACCCACTTTGCAGAGTCATGACATTTAAGTTTTACTGAAATGCATAGCGAAAAGGTGGGTGGGGTAAGTTATTTCTTTCAGCAGACGCCAACAAACATTGTCTAAACATTATAAACGCATTTTTGGTAAAATAGAGACTGTTTTACAATGGTGAAACACGTTTTTCCTGTCAACGGATTGTGTCTGGAAACAAAGCAAATGTGGCTAAAATCTTGTCGCACGAAATAGTGACCCCTGTCTCAAACCAAGGTCGTTTTCTCAGCCTCAAATATTCTTTCAGCAATTTTGTTTTCATGAGATACGCTTGACTGGTAAGATGTTATAATGCACTAAAATTCATAACTTTAGTCTGATCGGTCTAAGAGATATTCACGTTTATTTTTAGATGATGCGTTTTTTGTTGACGTCAGTATATAATGATCCATCTACATCTCACTACATGTCTTATCTCAGAAGTTAACAATTACAATTCAGATTGCTCTCTGGTAGTAATGCTAGGCATTTTAGCACTGAATGTAAGTCAAAGATCACCAGAGGACAAAAGATCAACTAAAATGTTTTGATGAAAGGATCTTAAATTTTATCACTATACAGGAACATTTGCTTGAAATTGCTGTTTGTTCACTAACCAATCTCATAGATTACCCACAAAACTTGACAAATGCCGATATTTTGGGTCAGGGAAATTTGAATTTGGTCAGTGAAAAGTCAGGGAAAAGTCAGGGAATTTTACTTTCTATAATTTGTGGGAACCCTGAATATATTAAAACATGGTTTTCTCACAAACCATTGGCCCAATTGAGCTCAAATTTCATGTGAAGACTCCTTATTATAAGTCAGTAAAAGATTTTACAAAATATTTTGGTCACATGACAAAGATGGCCGCCATGCCCATATATGGTAAAAACCTTTTAAAAATCTTCTTCTCCAGAACCAGAAGGCCAGTGACCTTGAGACTTGGTATGTAGTATTGGGGATGTGAGGCCTACCAAGCTTGTTCAAATGATGATCCTAGGGTGACCTTGACCTACTTAACCTCAAGGTCAAGTTTGCTTCCTAATGCATTTGAATGGGAATTTTTTTGAAAAGATGATTTTTTGAATACTGTGGAAGCCAAAGTCATTATTCTCACTTGATATGTTCAATCTAGTGTCTATAAATAAGTTTCAAAGGTCAAGGTTGATCTTTGACCTTTCAGCAACGTTCGCTTATATTGGAGTCCCATCAGCATATTAAAACATAGTTTTCTCAGACAATTCTTGGCCAATTGAAACCAAATTTCATATGACAACTCCTTATGATTGGTTAGCCAAAACTTATACAAATTGTTATGGTCACATGACTAACATGGCCACCATGCCCATATATGGTAAAAACTCTTTAAATCTCTTCTTCTCTGGAACCAAAAGGCCATTGGCTTTGGGACTTGGTATGTAGAATTGGGGATTTGGGCCCTACCGGATTAGCACAAATGATGAATCTAGGTTGACCTTGACCTACTTTATGGCAAGGTCAAATTTGATTCCTAATTACATATATATGGAGAAAATCTTAAAATGTTCATTGTCTATAACCGAGCTGAATTCATGATAGTTAAACCTATTGAGACAATGGTTTATTAAGTACCAAATGTCAAGTTGATCTTTGACCTTTTATCCAAGGCCTATCATTTTGACTGCCACATACCTATCTAAAAATCTTTTTCTCAGAAATCACTGGGCTGTTTGATGGATTATTCATTAAATTGATTAGGTCACTTGACCAAAATGTATATGGTAAAAACATAATTTGTTCCATTATAAGCTGTAGTTGACTTTGACCTATTTTAACATTATTAAGGAGATCAGGTGAGCGCCTCAGGACCTTCAGGTCCTCTAGTATGAATGACTGATTTATTTGCTATCAACTTAGCACAGTTTCCATTATTGAATAATGATACTCTATTGGCCTTGACACGAGAAAACCTGTCTTCACCAAGGTGCAGACCAGACTGGGCAGCCTGTGATCAATGGCTTTGGTATTCATTTATTGAAAAGTATCATATCTAGACTTGCTACGAGCGAAATTTCAATTTTCTAGCTAGTCTCTGTAGCTGAGGAGACATGTTTGAGTCTCTCTTTGAATCCCTGAAGACAGGTTTTGTTGTGTCGAGGCCCATATTTGGTCCGACATTTTACTTGGCATGAAAAGTTCCTTACAATAGAAGAAAAAGGGGCTTTATAATGCAATAAGAACAGTTTTATACTAAGTAAGGCCAGATTTTTTTTATTAGTTGATTTACGGGAATTTTTTTCAGATCTAGGGTCGGGGGACGAAAAAAAATAAATAAATAAGCTTTGAAAATGACCAGTTGACTGGTCATTTTCAGAGCTTTTTTTTTTTTTTTTGTCAGAGCTTTTTTTTCTTTTTTTTTTCTTTAATATCTCCAGAAAAAAAGTAAAACTAGTAAAGTAATCTTTAAATATTTCATCATTTTCCAAAAACTCTGGACAGGACAATCACTTTTAACAGTGTCACTCTCAAAAATGCACAGACAGAACCTCAAAAAATATTATTTTTTTCGACCAAACAATTAATATTTAGAGAAGGCGGATAAAATAAAAAAATTTTTTTAGAAATTAAATTTTATTTTTTTCCTACTTTCCCGAAAATTACAGTAGGAGGGTTCGTAAATCAACTAATAAAAAAATTCTGGCCTAATAGTATTGGTCCTTTCAGTTTTAGCTCCTCATCTGATAGAAGATTTGATAACATAACAGAGTTATTTTGAGAAGCTAAACTAAGTTACATTATCAAATCTTCCTTAATTCAGATGATCGATGAGACACTTAACTGATTACTGTTATCAAATCTTCCTTCAGATAAGACACTTTACTGATTTATGTTATTAAATTTTCCTTCAGATGAGACACTTATCTGATTTATGTTATCAAATCTTCCTCCAAATGAGACACTTAACTGATTTTTATTATATACCTATAACTGATACGACTTTAGAACTGTCTGTTTTCTGGCCTTCTGATACGGAAAGCCGGATCAACGAACTGAGGTTTTCTGAATCCATATCACTATCCTTTAAAACGAGGCTAACGTCGGTTACCTACTTTTGCGGCGACGTTACCTGCTTTTGCAGCGACGTTACGTAAAGTCAATTGCAAGCATGGAACCAGAGACGGAAAACATATTGACGTGACATCAAGAAACGTAACTTTATGGCACACGTTCCCGCATTTTTTCGGGATTAAAGACCAAAACAGGTTTTAAAATCAGAAAGAATGTCAGAAAAAGGCATATAATAAACATATTATCATAATAGTAACTTGATCTGGCGTACAGTATCACGTCTCGTGTATGAGGCCATACCATTGGATCACCCTCGACGCTACGCGTCTCCGGTGATCCAATGGTATGACCTCATCCACTCGACGTGATACAGTACGCCAGATCAAGTTACTATTATGATAATGTGTATATGTTATTAAATTTTCCTTCAGATGAGACACTTATCTGATTTATGTTATCAAATCTTCCTTCAGATGAGACACTTAACAGATTGATGTTATCAAATCTTCCTTCAGAGGAGACACTTAACTGATTTATGTTATAAGATCTTCCTCAAGTGGAGACATTTAACTGATTTATGTTAATAAATCTTCCTTCAGGACATTTAACTGATTTATGTTATCAAATCTTCCTTCAGCGGAGACACTAAACTAATTTATGTTATTAAATCTTCATTCAGAGGAGACACTTAGCTGATTTATGTTATTGGATCTTCCTTCAGATGAGAAACTTAACTGATTTATGTTATTAGATAATCCTTTAGAGGAGACACTTAACTAATTTACATTATTAAATCTTCCTTCAGATGAGACTCTTAACTGATTTATGTTATTAGATCTTCCTTCAGAGGAAACTATGTTATCAAATCTTCCTTCAGATGAGACACTTAACTGATTTATGTTATTGGATCTTCCTTCAGAGGAGACACTTAACTGATTTATGTTATCAAATCTTCCTTCAGATGAGACACTTAACTGATTTATGTTATCAAATCTTCCTTCAGATGAGACACTTAACTGATTTATGTTATTAGGATCTTCCTTCAGAGGAGACATTTAAATGATTTATGTTATCAAATCTTCCTTCAGGTGAGACCCTTAACTGATTTATGTTTTTTTATGTTCCTTCAGAGGAGACACTGAACTACTTTATGTTAGATTATGTTTTTTCATAGGAGACACTTAACTGATTTATGTTATTTAACGTCCTTCAGATGAGACACTTAACTGATTTATGTTATTTGATCTTCCTTCAGATGAGACACTTAACTGATTTATGTTATAAGATCTTCCTTCAGAGGAGACACTAAACTGATTTATGTTATTAAATCTTCAACATAAACTGATTTATGTTATTTATGTTCCTTCAGAGGAGACACTTAACTGATTTATGTTATTTAACTTCCTTCAAATGAGACACTTAACTGATTAATGTTATTATATCTTCCTTCAGAGGAGACACTTAACTGATTTATGTTATCAACTCTTCCTTCAGATGAGACACTGAACTGATTTATGTTATTAGATCTTCCTCCAGAGGACACTTAACTGATTTATGTTATCAAATCTTCCTTCAGAGGAGACACTTAACTGATTTATGTTATTTAATCTTCCTTCAGAGGAGACACTTAACTGATTGATGTTATTAAATCTTCAACATAAACTGATTTATGTTATTTTATGTTCCTTCAGATGAGACACATAACTGATTTATGTTATCAAATCTTCCTTCAGATGAGACACTTAACTGATTTATGTATTTAGATCTTCCTTAAGAGGAGACACTTTACTGATTTATGTTATTAGATCTTCCTCAAGTGGTGATACTTAACTGATTTATGTTATTAAATCTTCCTTTAGATGAGACACATAACTGATTTATGTTATCAAATCTTCCTTCAGATGAGACACTTAACTGATTTATGTTATTAGATCTTCCTTAAGAGGAGACTTTTAACTGATTTATGTTATCAAATCTTCCCTCAGATGAGACACTTAACTGATTGATGTTATTAGATCTATCTTCAGAGAAGACATTTAAATGATTTATGATATCAAATTTTCCTTCAGATGAGACACTTAACTGATTTATGTATTTAGATCTTCCTTAAGAGGAGACACTTTACTGATTTATGTTATTAGATCTTCCTCAAGTGGTGATACTTAACTGATTTATGTTATTAAATCTTCCTTTAGATGAGACACATAACTGATTTATGTTATCAAATCTTCCTTCAGATGAGACACTTAACTGATTTATGTTATTAGATCTTCCTTAAGAGGAGACACTTAACTGATTTATGTTATCAAATCTTCCCTCAGATGAGACACTTAACTGATTGATGTTATTAGATCTATCTTCAGAGAAGACATTTAAATGATTTATGATATCAAATTTTCCTTCAGATGAGACACTTAACTGATTTATGTTATTTTATGTTCCTTCAGAGGAGACACTTAACTGATTTATGTTATTTTATGTTCCTCCAGAGGAGACACTTAATTGATTTATGTTATTTAATATGTCAGATGAGACACTCAACTGATTTATGTTATAAGATCTTCCATCAGAGGAGACACTTAACTGATTTATGTTATTAGATCTTCCTTCAGAATCTGATGAGACACTTAACTGAGTTATGTTATCAAATCTTCCTTCAGATGAGACATTTAACTGATTTATGTTATTAAATCTTCCATTAGATGAGACACTTAACTGATTTATGTTATCAAATCTTCCTTCAGATGAGACACTTAACTGATTTATGTTATTAGATCTTCCTTCAGAGGAGTCACTTTACTGATTTATGTTATTAGATCTTCCTTCAATGGAGACACTTAACTGATTTATGTTATTAGATCTTCCTTCAGAGGAGTCACTTAACTGATTTATGTTATCAAATCTTCCTTCAGAGGAGACACTTAACTGAGTTATGTTATCAAATCTTCCTTCAGATGAGACACTTAACTGATTTATGTTATTAGATCTTCCTTCAGAGGAGTCACTTAACTGATTTATGTTATTAATCCTCCTTCAGAGGAGACACTTAACTGAGTTATGTTATCAAATCTTCCTTCAGATGAGACACTTAACTGATTTATGTTATTAGATCTTCCTTCAGAGGAGACACTTAACTGATTTATGTTATTATATCTTCCTCAAGTGGAGACACTTAACTGATTAATGTTATTAAATCTTCCTTTAGATGAGACACACAACTGATTTATGTTATCAACTCTTCCTTCAGATGAGAAACTTAACTGATTTATGTTATTAGATCTTCCTCCAAAGGAGACACTTAACTGATTTATGTTATTAAATCTTCCTTCAGAGGAGACACTTAACTGATTGATGTTATTAAATCTTCAACATAAACTGATTTATGTTATTTTATGTTCCTTCAGAGGAGACACCTAACTGATTTATGTTATTTAACTTCCTTCAGATGAGACACTTAACTGATTTATGTTATTAGATCTTCCTTAAGAGGAGACACTTAACTGATTTATGTTATTAGATCTTCCTCAAGTGGTGATACTTAACTGATTTATGTTATCAAATCTTCCTTCAGAGGAGACACTTAACTGATTTATGATTAAATCTTCCTTCAGAGGAGACACTTAACTGATTGATGTTATTAAATCTTCAACATAAACTTTATGTTCCTTCCGGGGAGACATTTAACTGATTTATGTTATTTAACTTTCTTCAGATGAGACATTTAACTGATTTATGTTATAAGATCTTCCTTAAGAGGAGACACTTAACTGATTTATGTTATTAGATCTTCCTCAAGTGGTGATACTTAACTGATTTATGTTATTAAATCTTCCTTTAGATGAGACACATAACTGATTGATGTTATCAAATCTTCCTTCAGAAGAGACACTTAACTGATTTATGTTATTAGGTCTTCCTTAAGAGGAGACACTTAACTTATTTATGTTATTAGATCTTCCTCAAGTGGTGATACTTAACTGATTTATGTTATTAAATCTTCCTTTAGATGAGACACATAACTGATTTATGTTATTAAATCTTCCTTCAGATGAGACACTTAACTGATTTATGTTATTAGATCTTCCTTAAGAGGAGACACTTAACTGATTTATGTTATCAAATCTTCCCTCAGATGAGACACTTAACTGATTTATGTTATTAAATCTATCTTCAGAGAAGACATTTAAATGATTTATGATATCAAATTTTCCTTCAGACGAGACACTTAACTGATTTATGTTATTTTATGTTCCTTCAGAGGAGACACTTAACTGATTTATGTTATTTTATGTTCCTCCAGAGGAGACACTTAATTGATTTATGTTATTTAACTTCCGTCAGATGAGACACTTAACTGATTTATGTTATAAGATCTTCCATCAGAGGAGACACTTAACTGATTTATGTTATTAGATCTTCCTTCAGAATCTGATGAGACACTTAACTGAGTTATGTTATCAAATCTTCCTTCAGATGAGACATTTAACTGATTTATGTTATTAAATCTTCCATTAGATGAGACACTTAACTGATTTATGTTATTAGATCTTCCTTCAATGGAGACACTTAACTGATTTATGTTATTAGATCTTCCTTCAGAGGAGTCATTTAACTGATTTATGTTATTAATCTTCCTTCAGAGGAGACATTTAACTGATTTATGGTATCAAATCTTCCTTCAGATGAGACACATAACTGATTTATGTTATCAAATCTTCCTTCAGATGAGACGCTTAACTGATTTATTTTATCAAATCTTCCACCAAATGAGATGCTAAACTGAATTATTTTATCAAATCTTCATTCACTCAAGAAGCGTAACTGAGTTTTGTTGTCAAAACCTTCCTTCAGACAAGACATGTTACTAAATTTTCTTTTAGACGAGATGCTTAATTGAGTTATGTTATCAAATCTTCTTCAGATGAGAATCTAAACTGAGTTATGTTATCAAATCTTCTTACAAATAAGATGCTAAACTGAGTTATTTTATCAAATCTTTATTCTTCATTCATTCAAGCTTGAGCCTGAGGGCCTCGACCTCATTTTGGGAGAGAGAAGGCTTCGCTGGTTTGGGCATGTGGAGCGTTTCAGTGGTGCAATCAGAACAGCATGTGATATACAGATTTATCATATAGTTATACTAGTATTGCCCTTGATACTAGACTTTTGGCCCAAGCGTATCGGCCCAGTCAAATAGAGCTGTCCAGCCCTGGGATCCAAAAGTCAAGTAGAGGGCTGATACCAGGGCTGATATTTTTCTGTCCCGCCCTCCCCAGCAGTTGATCTCGCCCTGGAGAAAAAAAAGGAATATCTGCAAAACAATTGTAAAAAATAAAGAAAGTGGACGTATTCTTGCATATTTTTACCTGATTCCAACCAAAATCACACTGAAAACACTGTTAAAACATTGAAATATCCATTTTCTTACACCGACTATCTCCATACAAAATGGCGTCAGCGTCAAACTTTGGAACGCCATAACGTCACAACGTCATAACCGCACGCAACGTTTTCGCGAACAAAAGGATCGACGAAATGCCTTTGAGCCTTTGCACTGATAAAGTCACTTAGTTTAGTGATTATTGTCAAAATAAAGAAATTGATAGATTATTTCATTAGCTCTTTTACATGCATAAGTATATGATAAAGATATTATTACACGTTTTTTTGATCCCAGCCCTGATCTCAGCCCTCGGACCATATCAGCCCTCGCCCTTCGCTGATACGGTCTACTCGGGCTGAGATCAGGGCTGGGATCAAAAAACCCGTGTAATAATCTATATTGGTGGCAGGAGGGGGCAGGGAGGCCCAAGCTAACATGGAAGAAACTGACGGAGAGAGACTGCAGTGAGTGGAAGCTCACGACAGTTGACTCTCAAGAAAGGAGCACCTGGAGATCAGGTGTGAGATCTGCTAGGTGTGCAGCTAGCCATTTGCCTGGAAAGGGGCCCACTGATGTGGATGATGCCCCTGCACCTGCATGTTAATAAAAAATCTGATTATGACTATGATATGAGTCAAGAAGCTAAACTGAGTTTTGTTGCCAAAATCTTCCTTCAGACAAGACATGTTACTAAATCTTTTTTTAGATGAGATGCTAAATTGAGTTGTGTTATCAAATCTTCTTTCAGATGAGAATCTAAACTGAGTTATGTTATTAAATCTTCTTTTAGACTAGAATCTAAATTGAGTTATGTTATCATTAATCTTCTCACAGATGAGAACCTAAACTGAGTTATGTTATCAAATCTAGTTGGAGTTATGTTATCAAATCTTCTTACAGATGATAACCTAAACTGAGTTTATGTGTTGTATGTTATCAAATCTTCTTTAAGATGATAACCTAAACTGAGATATGTTATCAAATCTTATTTAAGATAAGATGCTTAATTTATAATGTTGTCAAATCTTCTTACAGATGAGAAGCTAAACCGAAAAGACCTATAAACAAACTGATCTTATAAATCTGATGGTAGCTTGTACAGTATGGGAATTTTTCACCAGGGTAAGTAAGTAAGTGTTGTTTTAACCCTTAAAGCGCCAAGAAAAAAAAATGCATCTGAAAATGTCATCTGCTGAAGTCTTCTGCTGCAAATAATTGCCTAACATTACTGACGAATTAAGTATAGAAGCAAACAGTGGGACCCAGAGCAGACTGCTCCTATAGGAGCAGTCTGATATGGGTCCCCACTGCTTGCCATAGAGACTTCTTAAACATTTCAGCAGACGAGAAAAGCAGACAACTTTTGTTGCGATTTGCGCTTTAAGGATTAACAATGTAATCATATGGAAAGATGTAAATCCTTTGCCCAAAGACCTTGATATCAGAAAATATTACTTTAAGCATTAATGGATTCTTCCTTCTGGTTTGATACAATAAGCTTGGGGTGGTCCAATGTGATATAGAGGGTCACAGGTTATAGTTCTAAATAAAATTGTATTTCTTTCTCTCTTAAGATCGTTTTTGTCCTTGCAAACAGGTAGACCCTGATCAAATGCCACATTAATTATACGGCGTTTCATCTGGGTCTTGTTGCCAAAATTGCATCTGTATTTAGCATCCCACCAACAGCTAAGGTCATCTGATCCGACAGACTTGAGGGATCGAATCGGCAACCCCAGGATTACAAGGTGAGTGGTTAAACACCACGATACACCACAGCAGCCTCTACTTTAGAAAAGATTGGATAAAAAAAATGGAGAAGAGCATAGAATAAATATATGCTTAATAAAAAAGGAAATGATGCATAAATCTATTACTTTCAAAATTCTATAGACTCTTCTTAAGTTGATCCAGATCAGCAGGTTTCTGATGAGCTTGACTGGTTTTAGGATACACACTGTTTTTCATAGAAGCGATAAAATCTGTACTTCTAATTTACAAAATACATTTATCATATGATGTCGCGTCTGGGAGTGAAATAACACCATGCAATAAAATAGATAAACCACTAGTGGTTTACAGATTTTCAGAAAAAGTTATAATGTCCATAACAACTTTGCATACATAATGATAAAATTATAACGTTTTTACGGCAGAAATGAGATTTCAAAGTTATCTTAATATCATATGATTAATAGAATCTAACATTCGTGCTCTTGTATTATTGAATATATTAAGCTTGTTGCGAAAAAAAGACAAAACGCTCGGCAAGCATCACATTTGATCTCTTTTCCCCAACTCGGCTAATGAATTCAAGTAAGATCCTCTATATCTACAACAAGGGGAGCACTCATGTAAGATCCTCTATATATATTATACTGTGGAAAAAATCAAAATCAACACAGCTGTGTTATATACTGTTTGGATCTTTGCTGTTTGCATAAAGTGGGCCTTCCATGGCCTGGCAGAATTTTGTAAAATGTATATTTGTATATAACTATGTAAATATGAATAAATATGTTTAAACCAATCAATACTATCAGGCTGTGCTGATCTGCAGGCTGGTTCTGGTCTTTGTTATGTGCACTTTTCATTTTTATGGAAATTTACGAGCACCTGGTCTATTATTTACAATGAATTTGCGACAATACTGTACATGTACATTGCTTCCATTTTGTGTGCAATGTGTTCTAAAGGATATATGCACACTGGTAAATGTCGATTTGCTGGTATTTACACGTATTGCCGGTACTTCATAGACCGGAAATGGTAGATATTGGTGTTAGTACTATATAGAAAAACATGCCATATGCCGAAAGGACTATAGCGTCTGCTGCAATCGTGATTGGCGCTTTAAGGGTTAAGTACAAGACCCATTGTCTGCACAGGCGCATTACTCAAAGGATTGACCTGTCTGCTAAGGCACATCAGGGCCGAAAACTAAAAAATTTTTTATTAATTTTTATATTTGTGAATGATACCTACAATACATCTAAATATCGCTCTCCGAACCGCAGAAAGAAGTACCGGAACTTTTGGCCAGTACCGGCTTATATCACTTCACCGGGAGTCCGGGAATTAGGACACCCGGAAATGAGGTTCAATTTACCTTTGCAAAAAAAAAAAGATAAACTGAGGGGAGGTGGTGGGAGTATGATTTAGATGTATCGTAGGTATCATTCACAAATATAAAAATTAATAAAAACTTTTTTTAGATTTGTTTCATTTAACCTACGATACATCTAAATATTGCTGTTTAACGAATTAATGGATGGTGGGCCCAGTAATTAAAACTTACCAAGCCATGGACAAAAGTTCACTTTGCCGTTAAGATATTGACGGCCATTAACACTGGGTCGCCAGCCACACACAGCAATAATAACCCAAATTGGGTATTCAAGAATTTTGACCTTACATCTCCAAATTTTGACTTAATTCAACATCAAAAATCAAACATGTGCACAACACTTTTTACATATGTACAGAAACTGCAAATCTTTACTTATAGAACAGAAGTAACAGGCAAAACAACTGCTTGTGCTGCCACTATAGGGCCAAGACTGGCCAGGCTACTTGCCAGCACTGAGGTTTCTCTCAGATAAAATCTAATAAAAGAATTCTCTGAAGACCCAAACATGGCCTTCACAACATCATCAAGAGGAACTTTATTCGACCAAGCCCAAGATGAGGACAAAGCCCTGACATCATGAGCATTGACTTGAACTTGGTCCAAACTGTCTGTTCCACATGCCAACTTAAGGGTTTGCACAATCCAACGAGAAATCGTGTTGCATGAAATTTCTTTCCCATACGAGTCTGAATGAGAATTAATAATCTTTTACGACCCTTTCTCCTCTCCTCAACTCTCTTCAGATAGATTCTCAACGCTCTTACTGGACAAAGCAAAGGGTTAACATCCTGGCCACAAAGGGATGGCAAAGAAATAGGATCACTCAAAACTGAGGGCAGTTGATTCTTTTGCTAAAAAACCAGGAAATGTCATTAAATTGACTGACTGATCAGTAAAATGCACATCATAACAAGATAAGGCATGAATTTTACTTCTTCTGCGTCCAGAAGCCAGCGCAGTAAGAAACACAGTCTTGTATGTCAATTCTTTGAATCCACATGATTCCAGGGGTTCAAAGGGTGTAGTATTCAAAGCATTGAGAACTACAGCCAAATCCCATTTAGGAAGAATGGGGCTTTACTCTAGGGCGCTCAAGCTCAAAACTCCTTACCACATCAGAAAGAATGGATTGATTGGAGAAATCCACATTTGAAATCTGTTTCTAAGTGGTAGAAATGGCTGAACAATAGCCTTTAACTGTAGCTGGAGAAAAATTCTTATCATGTAATGAAATTAAGATTTCTCAAAAAATGTCCACAGATGGATTGAAGGGATCCACTTCCCGTCCGATGCACCAATCCAACCAAGATTTCCACCTGTAATCATACAAATTGTTGGTGGAAGATCTTTTCGCGGAATAGATTCGTCTGGCAACTGATTCAGAAATGCCTGACGCTTGCATGCGTTGTTGCATAGCAACCAAGCGTGAAGACGAAACACTTGGGGAGTGGGATGCAACATCCTTGATATTAGTTGATACAACAGATCTTCCTTCCATGGAAGGCAGATTGCAGGAGCTACCAGAACAGACAAGAGTAGAGGAAACCATACTTGTCCTTCCCAAAGAGGAGCTACTAGGCATACTAAACATTCCTCTATCTGAATTTTCCTGAGGCATGTCAGAATAAGAGGAAATGGAGGAAACGCATATGCCCACATTCCTACCCAGCTGAGACTCAATGCATCTGTGGCATATGCCTCCGCTCTAGAACAGGAGAAACAAATAGAGAAAGTTTCCTGTTCAGATGTGTGGCAAACAGATCGATGTGTGGACTGCCCCAAATATGAAATATCTGAGACGCCACTCTCTTATTGAGCGACCATTCTTTTTGAACAACTGCCCCTTTTCTCGATAGGCAGTCTGCTAAGGCATTCAGGCGCCCTGGTAGATACCTGGCTTTCTAATGCACCTTGTTCCTTGCACACCACTCTGCAGCTTCCACTGCTAGGTTGCACAAGGTACGGGAATGAGTCCCCCCTGTTTGTTTATGTAGGCTGCCACAGTGGTGTTGTCCGTTGCCAGCAACACTGAATGACCCTTGATATGAACTGCAAAAGCCTGCAGAACTAACAAGACCGCCTTCATTTCTAACACATTGATGTGTTGTTTCTTGTATGTTATGGACCAAAAGCCTGAGGTCATGTGATTGTCCATATGAGCCCCCAGCCCTCCAAGCTCGAATCTGTGAAGAGATGGAGTTGAGGAGAAGGATGATGAAGGAGCGACATGGATGTCAGAAAGTCCAAATCCATCCATGGAGCGACTGCCGAGACAAACCACTGTCCTAGAGGAATATTGGTGTCCCACAAGGCAAGCCTTTGACACCACCTCTCTTTGAGTTCCCACTGAAGAGATTTCTTGAAAGCTCTCCAAAGTGGTAGAAGATTGGCCATTGACTCCATTTGACCTAGAATGGAGTATAATTGACGTACTGAGGCTTGTCTGGCTCCCACTAGCTTGGCTAGAGCCTGTAGAATAGAGGCAATGTTGTCCTGTGAAGGGCGGATAAGAGCTTGAGCCAGCTTGAATCTGGCCCCCAGGAAACAAAAATCCTGGACTGGAACTAGTTCTGACTTCTCTCAATTGGGAATGAAGCCTAGGTCCAGAATAATCTTCAGAAGCCTTCTGCTGTGAAGCCATGACAGGGTTTCTGAGACAGAAGGTTGTAACCAATCGTCCAGGTAAGCGTGAACCCGAATACCTAGGCGCCTCACATGCCTGAGTACTGTTTTTAACATCTGAGTAAACACATACGGACTGACATCTAGGTGAAAAGCTAAGTGGAACTGGTAGACCTTGCCTTTGAAAACAAAGCGAAGATAGTGATGTGGTCGACGGTGAATGCCGATATGAAGATATGCATCTCGGAGATCCAGACTCGTTACCCAATCTCCTTTCTGAAGTGCTAACCTGATTGAATTCAATGTCTCCATTTTGAAATGAGGACAGAGAACAAACTGATTCAGACGAGACAGGTCTATCACTGGTCACCATCCTCCTGTCCTCTTCTGGACTAGAAAAATGCGACTGAAGAAGCCTCTCTTTGGATGCATACTTATTACTTCTTCGATTGCTCTTTTCTGTAGTAGAGACTCCACCTCTCCTTTCAAGATCTCCATCTTGACAGGATCTTTTGGCATGCGAGTGCACCACTTTGTTGGAGAAAGAAGCAGTCTTGGCAGGACACAAAATTGTATGCGATACCCACTTTGGACTACAGAAAGTGTCCAAACATCCAAAGTAATTTTTCCCCAGGCCTTTAGGAAGAAAGAAATTCTTCCTCCTTTTGGCAGGTCTAATCTTGGGACCTGCTTTTGGCCCAATCTGTGCATGCTTAGGCCCTGCAAAACAGCCTGGGAACCGAAGTGGGCACCCCTATGGGGCATTGGCCCTTGGAGCCTTGCCTCTCCTAGGACCCTTATTTTGACCTGGATTTCTCCTAGGAGGCCTCTGAGGAGGATACTGCCTGGGGGAACACTGGAGGTTCTAGTGGCATTAAGACCAACAGTGACATTAAGACCTCCATATGTAGGTTTAGTAGTGGTTTCAGTCACTTTTAAAAGGACTCTTTTTCTTAAAACCTGATGACTGGGGTTTACTAGCACCCACCACTGCCATCTGAAGAGACTTATGAGCGAGTTCCTCCTTGTACTGCTTAACAATTTCTGGAAACTTTTCTCTAAAAATGGTTGAAGATTCAATGGGTTGTACACGCAACGATTGCTTGATATCAGTATCTAAGTCAGTCACGGCTAAACAGGCATCTCTTCGCGCCAAAAGAGGACCAGATGAAAGTCTACACAATATTTCAATTAGATGAGACTGGGAAACAGCTACTGCTTGAAGGTAGCGTGAAACTTCCAGCAAATCATCCTTTGACAAAGCATCCTGTTGCATAGTCTTAAGTGTTCTACAAAGGAATAGCTCTGAGTGAGATGCAACCTGCATTGCTGTTCTGGCCAATTTCCCAGTTCTCTAAAGTTGAAAATTGAACAGACTGAGAAGAAGGAACCGAAGAACCTTGCTTCATCACATCTTTTGATCCCGGATTAACTGACGGAGGGTCAACATTAAATACAGGATTTAAAGACTCATAAGAAGAGGGCTGAAATATCTTTGGTTTAGAATTCAGCGCAATAAAAGAGCCAGATTTGAAACCCTTAGGATAAGAGGAAAGGGGTGCCATTGGAACCTCTTCCTCCCCTCTCAGACGTTTACTCATTCTAGACAGGTAGACAGACACACTGTTCGACTGCGGAAGTGCTCACGATGTCTCTTCATTCTGCTCGGGATCCTTAAAAAATTCCAGAGCAGATGCTCCAACAGTCTTATTTTTGGCTTCTGGAGTAGGACAAATAGCCAACCCAAGCCTGGTGCGAAGCTTAGAGATGGCCTCTTTGTTAGAACTCCTTAGGAGACCCTTCCTCTTTCTCTTCATGTTCCAGGTCTGAGTCCCCTTTTGTCTCGTTTTCCCTAACATGAAGCTGAAGTTGCTCCGAGTCCGACTCACCATCTTGCGACTTGTCGCCAGAGAGCAATCTCCCGGTTCCCACCCCGGTAACTGTGACTTTCCCAGCTGCCGCCTGAGTGGGAGTAGATGAAAATTTGTCAAGTCTATTTGACAATTCTTTCAACATTTGACCCTGTTGTTCAACTAAAATTGTCAAAGTAGAAAACGCAGGGTTGTCTCTTCGCCTAGAAACAGAACGAGACCTATGGAGTCTTTCTCGTCTTAGGCCTCTATTCCTGATTCTAGGTGACCTTGACCTAAGTGACCTTGACCTAGGTGACCTAGACCTAGATGACCTGGACCTAGGTGACCTGGACCTAGGTGATCTGAACCTAGGTGACCTAGACCTAGGATGCCTCAATCTAGGTGACCTTGACCTAAACCTAGATGATCTAGACCTGTGGTACCTAGAATGCCTTGAATAACCAAGCCTAGAACTAGCAGACCTAGACTGATGTCTAGATTTGCGATTCTTTCGCTTGTCATGTCTTGATCTTCCCCTAGAAGACGAAGATCTTTCACCAGAAGACAACGACTTAGACCTATGTCTATGATGTTTACTCCTTTGGTTGCTATCACTAGGTGATCTGTTAGACTATGAATGGCATACTGCCTAGGCACATAGCGAGTGTGCACAGTGACAGTTTCCATTGGAGAAACGGACCCATTACTATAACACAAACCCTCATGAGAAGCTTTTTTCCTGGGAGGATAAGTCAAATGACCTGGAGTGACATTACCACCAGGAGCCTGAAGGACCAAATCGCTATCAAGTTTGCGGTTGTTGTCTTGCTCTACCAACCTTGTGATAGTGTTTGCCGATGCTAGATCACTATCACTAGGCAGGGAAACCTTCAACCCAGGACCTTGTGCAGGAGCCTGGAATGATGTGACAGTTGACAAACTCTTTTCAGGGCATTTTTCAGGAGCCTGGGAAAGAGTGTCTGGACTTCAGAGCAGATCTTGCCTGGGCCACTCTGTGCAAACATTTATCAAATTTCCTCCAAAGATCTTCTGACCAATTTGTGCACACTTCACATGGGGAGTTACGTGAACAAGCATAGCCCCGACAAGACCTACAAACTACATGACTATCCCAGTAAGGCATTATCTTACCGCACTTACCCGTTAACCCAGGGCATCTCTTGTTAGCTGGATTACTTCCTAGTCCAGTCATCCTCGAACATTAAATCCAATATTCTAATCAGGAAAGTCCCACAAAGGCGTCAGTAGACAAATAAGAGTGAAAAGAAAATTTTTCTTTTACCGGAAAAAAGTCACGAAAATATGTTATAATACGTTAAGAAACGTAAGTTAACTTCAACGAAGAAAAAATAGCATAAAAAAATGCAAGAGAAAGAAACAGATATAGAGAATAACTGCGAGCCGGTGAAACCAGTGAGATACCCTACGAAACGGCTACAAAAACTCTGTGAATTTTCTTCTGTCAGAAATCGTGTGTTATGGCTGCCGCAGAAAGGTAAATTGAACCTTGTTTCCGGTTGTCCTAATTCCCGGACTCCCGGTGAAGTGATATAAGCCGGTACTGGCCAAAAGTTCTGGTACTTCTTTCTGTGGTTAGCCGGGTAAATCTCAGAGAACAATATTCAGATGTATCGTAGGTTAAATGAAACAAATATGGGTTTTGTGTTAATATGCGGAATGCATTACTCAAAACACCTATGTTAAAAAGTAACAAGTGACGAATTCCTGTAAATAATCCTTCTGTGGAGACATTTAGTCATCTTTGATAGCTTGAAACCATAACAATGATAGGGATTATGGTATTTAGCCATAGAATCATATTTTATGCACTAAAACATTTTTGAAAACATTCTGCACATGGCCATTTTATAGAAGTGGTTTCAGTGACTGTAATGATGCAGATTGATTACAAGATTGGATCAACCAATGGGGTGAATCACATGACTTTGTGACGCATTTGGTAAACAAGTATGTCACATGTACCCACAATGCTCAAATCAGATAGGTCAGTATTTGAAAGATGCTTCCTGTCGGAGATAATGGTACAAGACTTTTTTCTACCAAAATGGTGGATATCTATTTATGTTTGTTTACAAGATCCCTGCTTCAACATAGTTTGTCACCCTTGCATATTTATTGAAAATTGTAGAACTATCAAAAGGCTGGTACAGTTAAATTTTTGAGTCAGTATAGTTAGGGATATGTTCATTAAGCATAAACTACTTGAAGCTAATATTACCAACTTTTATTATCATTTATATCAATTATTTACTCTATTTAGCAAGTATACCTTATATCGCCAGAATATGAAGTTATATCCCTTATCCTACTGAAGAAATTGTCTTAAATCAAATCTGGGTTTCAGCAAGCTTGGTTGTGTCTGGCCAGGCGGAGGCAAGAAACCTGGGCTTCAACATCATATTTTGCTTCTAGCCCTTGTATCAGTCGCTAGGTCAGATTCTTAATTCGCCTAACGTTCGTTGTAGGCTTCAACATTATAAGAGCCTTGTCTGTGACAATACCTGTCTTCGAAGTTTTCGACAAAACAAGACTCAAACCAGTCTCCTCAGCTACAGAGACAAGCTAGAAAATGGAAATTTCGCTAGTAGCAAGTCTTGATATGATATTTTCCAATAAGCGAAAAGCAAAGGTGCTGATCAGACTATGCAGATGGGCAGGCTGGTCTGTGTCCCAGGGGTCTGTGCCTTTGTTGTTGCAAATCCCCGACAGGTTTTCTCGCCTCGAGGCCTATATAACTTCTGGCTACAGCCCCTGCTCAGAACCCATTTATTGCAATTGATTCACAGGCCACATGGTAAACAGTATGGATCCTGATCAGCTGGCTTCTTCAGAAGCCAGCTGATCTGGATCCAGACTGTTTTCTAAAAGGGCTCAACAGGCCCAGGGCAAGTAATAAGCGGGGCCTGTTAGGGCAGTGGTAAGCAAGTCCCATTTTTGATCTGACAGAATCCGATCAATTTCATTCAGGAGTTCAAATCCCAGTCCATTCTATTATCTTTCTGATGACATCAGTCCCTCAGGGCTTATTACATAAATAACATAATTTTCCATCGTGATTATCGGCAGAAAGAGGGGGAAGGAATAGCTTCTTGTCTGTACTATATCTTCTGAACCAATGAGTGGACTTTGGCAAGTCTTGTTATGCATGTCATCAGAATGTTTTTGCAGCCCCAATCTACCCTCTTATACCCAACCTCACTCTGCCCCTCCCTCACCTGTAAACCAGTGTTATGCATCTTACAAAATGTTCTTTTTATCTCTGTTTATGGAACTCCCCTCTGAGAGCAGATAGAATTACCTGGAAACAAAAGATGATAAGTTACATAAATTTTTAGGTGTCATCTACAACAAAAATTGAATTATTAATGAATAGCTTTATCCAATTTTAAGCTATCTTTTGTTGAGAACAGTTTTAGTTATTTTTGCAGATTCCTTGAAAAGCAAAATACTGAAAAGTTCTCACATATTCTACCTCATTGCATGCTGAATTTTTGTTGAAAGATTTGAAATAGTAGCATTTTCGAATGAAAGGCCGAAATTGACTGCTGATATCTTTAGATATAAAAATCTCGTCCAATATTGTTCTAGCGTATCAGATAGTTAGTCCTATGTTTACAATAGTGTGAAGTTGGCAACTTGTGATACTTTTATCTTCCATATTGGGATTTCTCTTCGAATAAGGCAAGTTGGTTTATATTATATTTTTTCTTCACCTTTTTGTTGCTATATAATAAAATCATCCATTCTTATTTGGAACAATTATTCTATTATTCATTGTAAAGGGGTGCCTGTCCAAATTTCCAAATTAGTTCAACTCGCATTTTAACATCTGCATATATTCAGGTGCATATCAGATTTTTTCATGGAATCAAACAATATAGAACCTGATCAGACTGCTAGCTCCCCAGGTGTCTGATCTGGTTAATGATAGTGTAGCATAGTAAGGGTCTGGCTGCTTAAAACGTGATAGCATGCTAAAGGTTTAAACTTACAAAACTAACTGTATGAAAGAAGCTTGAGCGAGAAAGATACCCTCATAGCATTACGCACATTCAAATATTGGGAAACTATCAAAGTGGCATTGATTTAAATCATTGGTCTAGTCATAGAGTTAGTAATGGCTTTTATCTTGCTGTTTCACAAGAACCTCGCAGTTGATAACCATTACTTATCATAATGTTGATAGAAGGGCGTGATGCTCTTTGAATTGTTGAAACAAACTGACGTAAAAGGGTGATTTGTTATGGGTTTAACCAAGATTCGTCAGTCAGGCGGGGGTACTCATTCGATGTATCATTGCATGACTGATAGAAGCGTGAACAACGCAGTATGGTTACTAATCCAGCAGTGTATATAAAGGCCACTCTGCTAAGCAGAAATCAGTTCTCAATCAGTTTACATTCAGTCTTCAATCAGTCTGAGTCTTCAGTCTGCTAAAAGCCGCACTAAGTCAGTTTGAGCTTGGCTATTCAGAAATGAGCATCTAGTTTTTAGACTTTGGGGCCTGTTATGCTTTGGCTGTTTGTTGGGCCCACCGGGGTTTACCTGTTGGATTTCTTTTGCTCCGGTATTCAGGTTCCGACTTAAAGACTTATCTATTGATGAGATGGTAGGGGCCTAATGCTTTGGCTGTTTGTTGGGCCCACCGGGGTTTACCTGTTGGATTTCTTTTGCTCCGGTATTCAGTTTAATTTACTGTTGAGTCCTTATCCTTGCTTTATCTCCTTGTTATATCTTGATTTATATGTTTTAGGAGATGATGCATTGATAAGTTAGGGGTCTTTCATGCAAACCAAATATTTATGTGTCTTGATCCACATCTGAATTAAGGGTGAGGTTGGCGCCATTATACCGGTTTAAGCCCTCCAGTAAAATATTTTACTGACCGTTCCAAGGCGGTGCTTCTTTTGTGGATCTTTTATGTTTTTGTTCTGTCTTGTGTTTGCTATGTTTTGTGCGCGTCTGTTTGTGTGTGCTTTGTGGTCACCTGCTGGGAAAGGGCTGACCTCTTGGCTCTCGTTTGTGGTGTCTTCTGTGAGTTTGTCACTTTCCCATTGGTATCCTGGGTCAGGTGTGGTGCTTGATTGTATCGATTCCTGATCTTTGCAACCTTATTACTCTGTTGTTTCGGCTTGGCACTAAGAGCCTGACGTTTTGAAGTAAATCTCGAAAGTTCAGATATTTCTTGTGGGCTCCGTGTGAGAGCTGGCCTGGAATGGGAGAGACTGTGTTACTTGCAGAGACTGGGTGTTGAATAAATGTTATTGAACTAGTACCACATGTTGAGTGATGAGCCCCTAGGGACCCCCAATAGGCCGTGCAACACAGTTTTCTTTTTGGTGCCGTGAACCACGATTGAACTTAATTTTACAAACAATTGAGTAATTCTGGACCTGAATTATTCTGGACTTATGCTACTGTTGTACTTTGTTCCTGAGATCACAGTTGTGTCAGCTTGCTGAGACGGTCACCTTTATCACAGATGACAGCGCTGGGACACCTTAACTGGTAAGTCTTTATAATTTTCCTTTTAGTCTATCCGGAAAAATGGCTGACACTGATGTGGCACAAGTGTTTCAAAATTTGGCAGTGGAAATGTCAAATGTTTCCACAGCTTTGGGGGCCCAAGGAATTAATCAAATTATAACGCCATATGAGGGGGACCCCAGGAAATTTGAGGAATGGGTTAAGTCCATTGAAAAATATGCATTTTAGCTAATCTAGGGAATGATGATAGGATTAAACGGGTTGCATATCAAGCCAGTAGGGGCCCTGTTAGTGAATTTATCCATAGGTACCAAGACAACAACCAACAAGCTACGTGGGACCAACTTTTGGCCGAACTTAGCGTTAGGTTTTCTGAAGTTACTGATGCTCAGCATGCCATCATGCTGCTTAGGAAAGTCCAGCAGAAACTTGGAGGAACAGTCCAGGTGTATGCTGAGAGGCTTTTGACATTGGCCGAAGATGCGTATCCTGCACAGCAAGGCGTGGCTGTTCAAAGACAGCAAATTTACATATTTGTTGACGGTTTACAAGAAGACCAATTAAAACTTAAGGTTTTATGAGCAAATCCCCAAACATTGGATGCTGCGTAACAACAGCAACAAATGAGCAGAACCTAAGTAAAAGGTTTAGTCTGCATACTAGGCATCAGTACGTTCCCACTGAAGATGATGATCGAATGGAGGTCGATCATTATAGGCCCGCTAGACGTTGTTATAAGTGTAATAAAACGGAGCATCTTGCTAAAGATTGCCTCTCCAAGCCCCGCATAAACGCGGTTGATAATACAAAAGAACACAACACGAAGGACTATAGGAAAGAAATGACCTGTTGGTACTGCGCCAAAAACGGTCACTTCAAGCATGAGAGTAGAAAACGGTTGGCTGACCTGAATAGGTGACAAGGTGCTCCCAGGGTCCAGCCCGCGAGATATAATCAGGAAAACTAGGTTGCTCCTTTCGTGCAGAAGCCCACGAAAGGAGAAGAAAGCTTAAAAACATTCCAAAATACAACATAGCATTGACAGGAAGTCCAAATTCATGTTTACTTCAAGTGGTTAAAAACAAATATAGGTCATTGTTAGATAGTGGAGCTGAGGTCTCAATAATGCGTAGACGCGTGTACCGCGCATTGAAGCAGAAGCCTGCGCTGATTAAAAAGATGGCGCAACTTCAGTCAGTTTATAGCGGATTACTAAGAATAGACGGGTTTGTCACATTGTCTTGTAAAATCGGGAATACCGAATGTACACAGGGGTTTTATGTATCACCGTCCATAAATAGAAATTTTATTTTGGGACGTGACTGGTTAGTACAAAATGGAGTTAGACTCTACTTTGACCTAGGCATTTTGAAGTTTGGTGACACAACTGTATCCCTGGAGGAAGACATACATATTGCTTCTCTTGTGCGACTGGGTTCAAAAACAGTTCTTAAACCTCAGTCAGCTACTGTCTGTACTGGCAGAATTAAGGACAGTGGTGAGATACCCTCTGGTGAGTTGTATGGAGTTTCAGCTATAGAGAAAGGGTTTATGGGAAATCAACCTGGCCTAATGGTTTCAAATTCAATTGCTAAAATGTCGAAAAAACAGGCTTTTGCCAATTTAAGTAGTGAACAATACAAATCAAACAGTAAGTTTATCAAAGGGCTGTGTTATAGCTAAAGTTGATTCAATTGCATCAAGTAGGATAGAAAGTGTGAATAATTTGGTCAAAAATACAAAACCAGGTGATGGCAAGGAGTGGGCCGCCGACGTGGATGTCCCATCTCGTTATAAGCCTCAAATTCAGAAGTTTCTTAAGAAAAATAAGGACTTATTTGCAAGTGTAGACTCTGAACTTGGACACACTGACACTGTGACCATGAAAATTGACACTGGTAACAACCCTCCTATAAAGTTAAGACCCTATAGGACCCCCATCTAGAATAGACAGGTTATTGAGAAGACCATTGATGAAATGATGGGTGCAAACATAGTCCGTAGATCAAAATCTCCATGGAGTTTTCCAGTTGTAATAGTTGACAAGAAAGATGGGTCCAAAAGATTTTGTGTAGATTTTGGGAAACTAAACCAAATTACTAAACCAAATTCACACCCCCTTCCTTTGATAGATGATATCTTGGCTCTTTTAGGGAAAGCAAAATACTTCACTTCGTTAGATTTAAAGTCTGGTTACTGGCAAGTGTTGATGGATGAAGCAGAAAAGGAAAAGACGGCCTTTGCATGTCACTGTGGTCTGTTTGAGTTCAATGTAATGCCATTTGGTCTTTCAAATGCACCTGCAATTTTCCAGGAACTAATGTCTATAGTCCTGCGAGGGCTAGGCCATTTTGCAACAGCCTATCTTGATGAAATTTTGATATACAGTGAAACAGTTGACCAGCATTTACATTATTTGCAACAAGTGTTAGACAGATAAAGAGAACATGGACTGAAACTTAAATTAAAGAAGTGTTCTTTCTTAAGGCCAGAAACAACTTATTTGGGATTCATAATCAGTTCTGAGGGTATAAAACCTGATCCCCAAAAGGTGGAGGCCATTAAATCTCTACCTCCCCCAACATGTGTGCGGGAGGTACGTTCATTTATTGGTATGGGATCATACTGCCGTAGGTATATTCCAAATTTCTCTGAGATAGCTGAACCTGTAATAGCTTTGACCAGATAATATGCACGATTTAAGTGGACAGATTAGTGCCAAAGTGCATTTGAATAATTGAAACAAAGTCTGACTGTGGTACCTTTATTAGCCTACCCTGGTCCAAACAAGCCTTATACTCTTTATACAGATGCAAGCAACTCCTGTATTGACGCATGCTTGACACAGGCATGTGAGGATGAGAAAAACATTTTGCCAAATGTCAAAAATGAGAAACCCATTTATTACCTGTCGCACAAGTTGAGTAAGACCCAATGCAAATGGTCAACAATTGAAAAGGAGGTGTATAGTATAAATTATGCTCTGTGCAAGTTGGACTTTTATTTACACAGTGCTAGATTCATTATCAAGACCGATCATAAGCAGCTAAAGTATCTGCTGGAGTCTCCAATGCAAAACAAGAAAATTCAGCTTTGGGCGCTTAGCATGGCTGGCTATAATTGTACCGTAGAGTATATAGCAGGTACAGAAAACACCTGGGCTGATCTGTTATCACGTAAACCTGATGGAGGATATGCCGAAGCAGAGGCCAAACCCTTTGAGGTTGATATAAATGACAATACATTTGAGGTTGGTGTGATCAATTCCAATGAAATTGACCCTAAACAATTTGCAAGCTATGAAGTTGCTGATAACCCTGAAAAGGAGGCGCCAACTTGGGACTTGGCTGACGTTGACATGACAGTGGAGCAAGCTAAGGACAAAGAAATAGTTGACATCAAAATTTGTCTTGAGACTGGTGTACAATCCCCCGCAATAAAGCGTAGGTACATCATAGAAAATGATGTTGTTTACTATCTGTCACACCCAGATGATAATCCCACCTTGAGATTATATGTGCCCCATAATCTGCATGAAGCAGTGGTGAAACAGTACCATGATGACAATGGTCACAAGGGCGTCCAGAAAACCTTTACAGGGATTAGCCAAAAGTATTACTGGCCAAATCTCTTTCAGGAACTTGATAACTACGTTTCCTCTTGCCTGACCTGCCAAACTAGGTCAGCTCAAAAAAACAAAACCCCCTATCCAGGAGACAGATATTCCCCCATATCCTTTTGCTAAAGTCAGTCTAGACTTATCAGGCCCATATCCCAAGACCTTGTCTGTCAACAAATACATTGTAGCATTTGTTGACAGGTTCAGTGGTTGGCCAGAAGCCTTTGCTGTGCCAGACAAAACAGCAGACACGATTGCCCACCTACTAATTGAAGAGATTTTCCCTCGTTTTGGTTGTCAGCTAGAGCTTGTTACAGATAATGGTACAGAAAATGTCAATCGGACCATCAAAGAAACATTGAGAACCTTGAACATTCATCACGTGACCACTAGTAGCTATCGGCCCCAATCAAACGCAAAGGTTGAGAGGTTTCAAGGCATCCTCCATGACATTCTAGCTAAGAAATTTCCTGATGGACTAGACACCTGGGACCTCTATTTAAATCAAGTACTGGCTGACATTCGCTTTAATGTCAGCGAAGCCACTGACTACACACCTTTTTATCTGGTGTACAACAGGGACGTGGTCCTGCCAATTGACAACTTGCTTAAACCCAGATCCAAGTATCAGGGGGGTGACATGCACCAGATGGCCTTGCAAGAACAGCACAAAGCATTCATGTTAGTCTATGGCCGGCTGAAGAAACAGCAACGTCGGCAGGCTAAGTATGCCAATAAAAATGCACAAGAGGTACAGATACAAGTTGGTGACCCTGTATTTTATAGGAAGCATGCGCGCTCTGGAAAGCTTGACATTAAGTGGGAACCTTTTTATTGGGTCATTGAACAGACCCCACCAGTAACTTTTGTCATTAAAAATCAGCTTAATGGTAAGACAATCAAGGCGCAGGCAGGACATCTGAAGTTGGGGAAAATCCATGACTGGGAAAAACCATTAACCGCCACAGGTAAACTGCGGCGAAAGGCTAACTTCGTGGTAGCCCCAGAATCAGATGACTCTGAGGAAACAGAGGGGTCTTCTGAGTCTGAACTGGAAATTCCCATGGATAAAGTGGTACTGAAATATTGCAGGGAACGTGATGACTCTGATGAGGAGGACGATATCCCTCCAATGGGACTCAGAAAACGCAGCAGAAATCGTGAACGTAAGGGAACGTGAAGAGACCTCCCCAATTTCTGACAATGACAGTATGTTGAGTGACGCTGACTCAATGGAAACAGTTGATTATGACTGGTCAGATTACATGAATGTGGAGGCATTGACAAATAAGAAGGGTGTGGCGCAAGCACGCCAACGCAAGGCGAAAAACTTCTTAAATGCTCTTGTTAACATGTTTTAAGTTATAATAGGCTTCAATGTATATAGTAAATTGTATAACTAAGATTTTATGTATAACTAAGATTATAATGCAATGTCTGTTTCTCTTGCAGGGAACAGGCAGATCTACACAGCAGAATGCGTGGCCTTTTTCTACTCCTAATGGCGGGTTATGCCGTTGGCATTGTTGTTTATGATAGTGTAGTATTTCAAAAAGTTAATGAAATTACGTCTACCAGGGCAAAATGGCTAGTTACATTTGTACATGACCTACAACCATTTCGAAGTTTCATGAAAACGGTGGGTAGGGATGTGTACAAAGCAATAGAAATAGCGTAAACTTTAAGGAATCATTTACGGGTGAACAGCAAGAAGGTTACCTGGGTACTCTTAAATACCTGCTACGAGAGGCTGAATACCTTGGGGACACAGTGGAAAGTGTCGAGAGCAATTTTGCGGATTATAGGGCTCTTGGGGCTAAGGCTAAGAGAAGTTTGCTCCCAATTGGTGGAAGTATATTGCCATTTTTGTTTGGTACTTTGACTGAATCAGATTTATCTGACATACGCCAGGCTATCAATGACCTATCAGGAAATCAACAAACAGTGTTCCATTTGTTGGAAGAACAAATGACCATTCTTAACGTATCTAGGGTTCACATTGCCGAGAACCGTCAGGCACTCCTGGATCTTGTTGACTGCTTGAACACCTTCGAGTCCTGCATGAATAACTTGACTCGGGCAATTCAGGAACATTTCAAACATGTTGAGATGTTTGTGAATGTCTACGCCAAAATGGATCTTAGTTTAGGCGGTATAAGGGATGCTTTGCAACGTGGAAACCTTTATTTAGGGAATCTACTGTTGGAACTAAATATGCTGTCCCTTAATCATTTGTCACCAAGCCTGATAACTCCCAAAGACCTAAAAAGGCTGCTAACCCAAATCAAGGCAAAATTACCCCCTACTCTGAAATTGCCAGAAGATCATAGGTCCAATATCTGGTACTACTATCGTACTCTTACCTGTTTGTTTGTTTGTTTGATTTGATTCTTTACGTCCCATCAACAATCTTTCAGTTAAACAGGGATGGGTCTTCCTGGGTTGAACTAGTACTAAGCTAGGATAAATGTGTCTTGCTCAAGGACCACAATGCAGTGACGCCGGTGAGGCTCGAACTCGCAGCCTCTCGGTCTCGAGTCAAGCACTCTACCACTGAGCCACTGCGCTTCCTTGTACCACCATCTTAGAGGACGATAGAATAGTTGTTGTTATGAGCATACCGCTCCTTGACTTCACAGGCCAATATGATGTTAATTTAAAGTACATAATATACCCTTGCCAATGCATGAAGCGCAGACCAAGAGTCCAAGCCAGTCCATTCCGACCATGGTAGCAAAGTATGATATAGAGTACCCTGGACTTTTAATTAATAAAGATGGTAACCGGTACACCTTGCTGTCGGAAAACGAAATTGTGGCATGTAGTAGCCCCACAACGAAATACTGCAGTCCACAGAATGCAATACTGCCAGTCAATTTAAACAAGCTTTGCGTCTTAGCTTTGTACTTCTGGAAAGAAGATCAGGTTAATGATTATTGTCAAAAAATAGTACAAACAAACGTGATCTTGCCTATGGGAACCTACTTGACTAAGCAGAGCGTGAGCCCACCTTTGGGAATAATTCAACTTGATACGGGATGTCACGCTGCTAATAACTTTCTTAGTCTACCCCCCTATTATATTTTTGAAGAACAAGTGACCCTAACCGACCCCAATCAGAGCTTGCTTGAAATTCAAAACAGCACTTTGTCTCGTATTTGGGACCCCTTTGTAAAAGCCCTTCCTAATTTCACAAAACTTGAATTACCCAAAAATTTGGAGCAAATTGACAATATTCCCATGAATGATTTGATTCTCAAATTGAGGGGCCTGCGGCGTGTCAAGGTTGAAGACACATCTTGGCCGCTGTGGGCCTATATTTTAATAAATCTTGGGGTTTCTATGGTAATTACTGGCCTTTTGTTTTGGTATTTCAATATTACAAAAAGGGTAAACATTCTTTCAATTGTTTACCCCTATGCCTACATACAGCCATTAGCGATAGACAAAGGGACAATGATAAAGACGAACCCATAGTTCAGACGGAACTGGTGTCTCTGCCTATGAGAAGATGTCACTACACCAGCTACCGTGGAACATAACTGTCAGGATGGGATGCTAATCTCGGGACGTTATGAAAATGACTCTGTAATATGGGCCCTGTACCCTATACTTCGGAATCCTGAACAGAAACCTTAAGGGCCCTTGAACTGAGAGTTTGGAACGATGTAAAAAGTTTGTAAATTCTTACATTGTGCTTAGTTACAATCCAAATGCTTATTCTTCAGACAGGTGTGAACTGATTACTTCATTATAGGGAAATCTCCTATTGTAATTGGAAACAATTAATGAGCTGATGTGATTGAATACTTTATAATGATAACATTTTAGAAGAATGACAGATTAATGTTCTCTGCTATTACTACCTAGGCAGATACATGGCGTTCTGGGATGGAGTCGCTCTACTGAGACGAAAACATTGGGTTCAAGAACAAGAAGAAGTGATTTATAAATAGTGACTCTAGAATAGCATATCTAGTGGACTCAGTTAGTTTCTGTGCATGGTTTATGATGCATGATCATGGAATAAGCCGCAAGTACACAGGGGTGAGGCTTGAGAGTGGTAACTTCATCTCATTATCCATTAAGGTCAACTTTGTAATCACATTTTAAGATTTCATGTTTCAAGGTTGTTTTTTCTTTAGGAGTAAGAAAAGTACATGAGTTTATGGGAGCAGTGTAGCATAGTAAGGGTCTGGCTGCTTAAAACGTGATAGCATGCTAAAGGTTTAAACTTAAAAAACTAACTGTATGAAAGAAGCTTGAGCGAGAAAGATACCCTCATAGCATTACGCACATTCAAATATTGGGAAACTATCAAAGTGGCATTGATTTAAATCATTGGTCTAGTCATAGAGTTAGTAATGGCTTTTATCTTGCTGTTTCACAAGAACCTCGCAGTTGATAACCATTACTTATCATAATGTTGATAGAAGGGCGTGATGCTCTTTGAATTGTTGAAACAAACTGACGTAAAAGGGTGATTTGTTATGGGTTTAACCAAGATTCGTCAGTCAGGCGGGAGTACTCATTCGATGTATCATCGCATGACTGATAGAAACGTGAACAACGCAGTATGGTTACTAATCCAGCGGTGTATATAAAGGCCACTCTGCTAAGCAGAAATCAGTTCTCAATCAGTTTACATTCAGTCTTCAATCAGTCTGCTAAAGCTAAAAGCCGCACTAAGTCAGTTTGAGCTCGGCTATTCAGAAATGAGCATCTAGTTTTTAGACTTTGGGGCCTGTTGTTTCGGCTTGGCACTAAGAGCCTGACGTTTTGAAGTAAATCTCGAAAGTTCAGATATTTCTTGTGGGCTCCGTGTGAGAGCTGGCCTGGACTGGCCTGGAATTGGAGAGACTGTGTTACTTGCGGAGACTAGGTGTTGAATAAATGTTATTGAACTAGTACCACTTGTTGAGTGATGAGCCCCTAGCGACCCGGAATAGGCTATGCAACAATATGAACCCTGTTCAGACTGCTCCCAAGGCTCCCCATGGGAGCAGTCTGATCTGGGTTCATACTGTTTGCAATATAGACTATGTAAGAACTGTAACTAAGCAGACAACAAAAGTTGTGACTGAGTGTCATTGAGGACTACAGTAAAACCTGTCTAAAGGGGCCACTCAAACAAAGACCAAAAATTGAGATTTAATACCAATTATCGCGTAATGCAGGTCAAAAGTATTGCAGAATGCTCGTCATGAAGCTACCATTTGTTGTTAAGACCTTTGTTTTGCTTCTTTTTGAGTGGCCGTTTTAGACAGGTTTACTGTACATATCTTGTAAACAGATGTCCATTGTTCATATCACTAGACGACATTCAATTATTGTAGTCTGGCCCCAAACCCAATTTTTAAAATTTATCTTCTTATGGAGGGACACAAATTTTGAACTGCTTTAAATATTTTACAGGCTTAAGTTCCCTGGCTGAAAAAATTGGGTCTGGCACAGAGACAGGGTTCGCACAGGCTTGAAAAGTACTTGAATATAGAGTGCTTTCCTGAAAAGTCCTTGAAAACTAAATCTGCCATGAAAAGTACTGGAGAATCACTGCAGGGCCTTGAAAAGTCCATGAAATTTACTATTTTCTGTAGGACAACACTGTTAGTGGAGACCTTGATCAGTATAAAATTTGTGTACCTATATTTGGTGCAGCATATGCTGCACCAAATATAGGTACATCATTTTTATACATGTACTAATTTTCTTGTAGTAATATCTCCATCATCCCAGTAGTAGAATTTTAACATTTAGATAAGTATTTTTCATCAACATTTAGTCCTTTAAAACTGTAGGAGAGGCTTTAAGAAGTCCTTGAAAAGTCCTTGAATTTTTCTCAAACTTGCCTGTATGAACCCTGGGTGATTATATCAAGCTATATTTTCCATGAAAACGAGGCATGATACCACATTATTTGCCTTTACAGCACTGTGACTTGAGTAGGTCTTTGCCCCAGATGTCACACTTTGCCCTTTGCATGCTTGTCATCTGCTCCCTCTTTTGTAGCCTATATTGCAAACAATATGGACCCAAATCAGACTGCTCCTTGGGAGCAGTCTGATTAGGGTTCATGGTGTTTGCATAAATCCATGATAAAATCTAGTTTGAAGCTTAAGTGCACTTGAATATATACAGCGGACACAAAAGCAGACAGCATTTTCAATACAATAAATATTGGCAGGATGAGGGTTGAATAATGCAGATGTCACAATATAAATTGCTGTTCTGCTGCAGCCATAATATGTCGTTGAATAACCTTTGACTGGGAGCAGTCTGATTAGGGTTCATAGTGTTTGCTTAACTCCATGATCAAATCTAGTCTGAATGGCACTTGAATAATATATGCTGAGCAGACACAAAAAGCAGACAACATTTTCAATACAATAAATATTGGCAGGATGAGGGTTACATAATGCAGATGTCACAATATAAATCGTTTTTCTGCTGCAGTCATCAAAGGATCATTGACGGTTTGGGCCTTCTACGCCTATTTTTCTGATTCCCAGAACACTGCTTTTGAGCTTCTAGTGTGGTGCATGTAGCATCCGTGCAATAGGTGAATCTAATGGTAAGAGCCAGCTAGCAAAATATTTTCAAAATTCCTACGCACTCGAGAGTTATGGCGGGTAGAAAGGGGAGGGGGTCTGAAATTTCATGAAAATAAAAAATGCTTTAAAAAGTGATTTCTGCATGTTTTCTTGATTTATTTGGTAGGCATGGTGATAGCTATTGAACATACCATATGCAGAGTATTAACGAATCACGATATTTGATGAAACTGTTTTAAAAACAAAATATGTTTTGTAATAAAATGATTTAGGGGAGATAATCTAGAAGTTACCTGTACATTTTTGACTACATGTACGTAAATAATACAAAACTGAAAGCTCAACAAAAGAAATAAATATTTTTGAAGAAATGAAAGTGTCCCATTTATCATTGGAAAGTAAAACTGATTCTAACCAGATCCTTTGAATATTACTTTTGCTTTGTTTAAAGGGCATAGCATGTTGAATGTATTTAAAGTGTCCGAATATTTATGGTATACATAATGCATGTATATCCCTATATGAGACAATATAGTGAACACTAAAGTATTTACCTGTTATAACTCTTTGCATGCCAGTGGATAATTTTGTCGTTGGCCAATAGCCTTTTGCAATCAGTTTGAACCCAGATGAAGACCAATAGAATGTCAGTCTTGATCTGGATCCAAACTGTTTGACACTCTGATGGTGGTCATGGGTGGTTTATTTTTAAAAACTTAATTTTGAAGAAAGTCAGCAGACGAAAATAAAAACATGAACAATTCTCTAGCATGCAAATAGATAAGTACAGGAGGTTTGCAAAAGAATGTGTCATTTAATAACAGTGAGATTTTTTCTTATGAAAAAATGCATAAAACCTTGCTAATTCTACTTTTAATCTTTAAGTACTTTATATTAAACTAGCACAGAATACAAAGCAATTTAGGAGGTTGGTTCTAGAGAACTTCATTACTGTCTTTAATTTCTTATTTGGTACAAAAGGCATTTTATGGGCTTAGGCCCTGTGTTTTTGGGCTGCTGAACATCTTTCCCCCCCGTGTGCCAGCAAGCCACTTCCATACAAAGTGTAAAATATGGTAACAAATATGCAGGCAAAAGCTTTTGCTGGCACACGGGGGGGAATGATATTTTAAAAAATGTTTTCGGATTCCTATATATCTTAATGCAAAACTGATTGTTCTACCCAAAATTTTACATCTTTGAAGCATTTAATATCGAAAACATACTTCACAGCCATAATGTACTCAGGTCAGGGTAGCTTCAGGGCGAAGAAAGGGACGATTGACAAACTTTTATTTTTGCTGAAAACCATAGGCATTTACCCATAGCAAGTGTCAATGATCCTTTTTGATGTCAGTTTGACTGGGAGCAGTCTGATTAGGGTTCATAGTGTTTGCTTAAATCCATGATAAAATCTAGTCTGAATGGCACTTGAATACTATATGCAGCAGGCACAAAAAGCAGACATTTTCAATACAATAGATATTGGAGGAATAAGGTTTAACCCTTAAAGCACCAATCATGACTGCAGCACTCACTCATCTGATGACAAATTTTGCGACATATTTCCTAGTTTTCAACAAAAATAAGGTATGATATTTCATGAGAATCGTCTGCCTGCAGACGATTCTCATGAAATATCATGCCTCATTTGTTATTTTTATTTGAAATTGTCTTCTGCTGCAAATTAAAGGGGCCGCTTTAAGGGTTAAATGTTGGATGCTAATGTGACAGCTGGACCAATGTCATAATATAAATCCTTGAACTGAGACTTAAAGAATCAAATCAAACAAACAAACAAACATTCAATAACCTAGCTTGGGGTCAGCAATCACTAGGCTAGTGTCAGTGTCCTGGTACTAGGAACTAAGTCATGGCATGAAATAGACCCAACTTTCAAGGAATGTGTAGAGTTACATGGTTCAGGCCTTTACTGATCTACCAAAAGCTTTGAAGTGTGACTATTTACAATATCAATGTGTTGTATTACAGTAAGCGCAATGTTTACCGTCGTCGCCCTGGGCCCTGTAACCTGTTAAACTAACGGTACCGGGAGCCAACTCACGACAGTAAACATTGAAGGCATTATAGAAAAAAGGGTTTTAGGCATTTATTTACATTCATTATAAAAGCTTTGACATGCACATATGTTCCATTCAGACTGGCTCATTTTACGCATTCTGCATCAATCATTTGAAATAGAAAGACTTAAAGGTCATTGGTCAGAGGTCGTGGTACATCTATAGTTAAGAGTGTATACCAAAAAATAATGTTTGTATTTCTCAACCAAAACATATTGTGGGTACACAGTTCTTTTGGGCACGTGAAACATTTGTCAGGGTTCCAACAAGCTCTGGAAATCATGGAAAACCTGGAAAATCACGAAAAAAGTTCCATGCATGGAAAGATCATTGAATTTGAAAAAACCTGAATAATCACGGAAATTACATTGTTGATCATGGAAAATCATGAAAAAATCATGGAATTGTGTTTTTGAATTTCTGTAGAAACCCTGATATGTTAAAACTGATGGGTAAGAGAATAACTACAACTTTATGCTCAAGACTTATGATTGTCTAACCCTATGATGGCTGAATCTTGGGAAAAATTCCAAAGATTACTGAAAGTCTTCACAACACAAATTTTACAACATTTGCATGCTGGGAAATTTTATCATGCTTTTTGTCGTTTGCTGATTTTTTTTCAAAATCAACTTTTTCGAAATGCCATCAGAGTATCAAACACTTTGGATCCAGATCAGGCCGGACAAAATGTCTGGGTAAAGCTGTTTGCACATGTTATGATCAGCAAACAATACCAGCACTGTGTTTCTTTCTTCAGAGAAGCTTCTGTAAAACCTGAGTAGAACAGCCTCTCTAAGAAAGACCAACAATTGGTTTTCAAGACCAATTATCTCTTAATACAGGTCAAAAGTTTTGCAGAATGCTCCAAGGGGAGCATTCTGCAATACTTTCTTCCTTCATTAAGCTACCATTTGTCATTAAGATATTTGTTTTGTCTGTTTTTGAGTGGCTGTTTTACACAGATTTTATTAGCTCACCTGAGCCGAAGGCTCATGGGTGAGCTAATAGTATACCAGTCACTCCGGCGTCTGTCCGTCGTCCGTCCGTCCACAATTTCAAATATCTTCTCCTCTGAAACCACTGGGCGGATTGAACTCAAATTTCATATGGAGACTCCTAAGGATGGGGTTACGAAAATTTGTTCAATTTTTCCTGGTCACATGACCAAGATGGCCGCCATGCCCATATATGGTAAAAACCCTTTAAAAATCTTCTTCTTCAGAACCAGAAGGCCAATGACCACAGGACTTGGTATGTAAAATTGGGGATGTGGAGCCTACCAAGTTTGTTCAAATGATGATCCTAGGTTGACCTTGACCTGCTTAAAGTCAAGGTCAAATTTGCTTTCTAATGCATTTAAGTGGAATTTTTTTTGAAAAGTTGATTTTTTTGAAAACTGTAGAAGCCTTAGTCATAATTCTCACTTGATATGTTTTTAACCTAATGAGACAATGGCTATAAATAAGTTCCAAAGGTTAAGGTTGACCTTTGATCTTTCAGCTAAGTCGTTCATATTGGAGTCCAATCGTTATATTAAAACAAAGTTTTCTCACAAACCATTGGCCCAATTGAACTCAAATTTCATGTGAAGACTCCTTATGATAAGTTAGCCAAAATTTAAACAAAATATTTTGGTCACATGACCAAGATGGCCGCCACGCCCATATATGGTAAAAACCCTTTAAAAATCTTCGTCTCCAGAACCAGAAGGCTGGTGACCTTGGGACTTGGTATGTAGCATTGGGGATGTGGGCCCTACCAAGTTTGTTCAAATGATGATCCTAGGTTGACCTTGACCTACTTTACGTCAAGGTCAAATTTGTTTCCTAATGCATTTAAATGGCAATTATTTTGAAAAGTTGATTTTTTGAATACTATTGAAGCCAAAGTCATTATTCTCACTTGATATGTTAAACCTAATGAGACAATGGCTATAGATATGTTTCAAAGGTCAAAGTTGACCTTTAACTTTTCGGTCAAGGTCGCTCATAGTGGAGTCCTATCAACACATTAAAACATAGTCTCCTCAGAAACCACTCGGCCAATTGAACTCAAATTTCATATGAAGACTCCTTATGATAGGTTAGCCAAAATTTATACCAGTTGTACTGGTCACATGACCAATATGGCCACCATGCCCATATATGGTAAAAACTCTTAAATATCTTCTTCTCTGGAACCAAAATGCCAATGGCCTTGGGACTTGGTATGTAGCATTAGGGATGTGGGCCCTACCAGATTTGCACAAATGATGATTATAGGTTGACCTTGACCTACTTTATGGCAAGAATAAATTTGATTCCTAATGCATTTATATTTCTATCCTGGTGTTTAAGCCAAAATCATGATACTTGTGAGAAATGTTTAACCTAATGAGAAAATTGTTTTATATAAGTACCAAATTTCAAGCTGACCTGTGACCTCTCATTTGGACTGACACTATCTAAACATCTTTTTCTCAGAAATCACTGGGCTGTTTGATGAAGTATTCATAAGATTGTGTAGGTAACTTGACCAAAATGGCTGCAACACTCATATATGGTATAACTAAATATGTATAAGCTGTAGTGACCTTGACCTATTTTAACATTATTAAGGAGATCAGGTGAGCGCTTCAGGACCTTCAGGTCCTCTAGTTGAAAAATGTTCTTTCAGGGACACGTTGAGTATCATCAGAGAGTCAAACAGTTTGGATCCAGATCAGGACCGACACTTTGTCAAATTTATTTTTTTCAAAATGTTCTTTCAGAAACACTATCAGAGAGTCAAACTGTTTGGATCCAGATCAGGACACTTCAAAGCTTTTTGTTTATCTGTCCCTGGATTAGTTCATATGTTTTGTTTACAATGATTCTCATCTACAGATCTACCAAAAGCTTTGAAGCGTGACTGTATTTACAATATTGATATGAGGGGAGCGCAGTGGCTCAGTGGTAGAGTGCTTGACTCGAGACCGAAGGGCCGAGGGTTCGAGCCTCACCGGCATCACTGCGTTGTGGTCCTTGAGCAAGACACATTTATCCTAGCTTAGTACTGGTTCAACCAAGGAAGACCTGTCCCGCATAACTGAAAGATTGTTGAGTGGACGTAAAGAATCAAATCAAAAAACAATATTGATATGTTGTTCTAGAAAAAGGGTTTTATGCATTTATTTTCATCTGTCTACTATAAAAGCTTTGACATACACAGATACTCCAGACCGACTGGCTACTGTCATTTTACTTATTTTGCATCAATCTTTTGAAATAGAAAGACCCAAAGGTCATTAATCAGAGGTCATGGTACATTTATATCTTTGAATCAACTGTATAGGTCCGTTTTTTTACAGTCACGCCTCACAGCTTTTTGCTTATCTATAGCATGTGAAGGGTTTTGATTTTCATTTGACCCAGACTTATACAGACACTGAGGGGAAATTGTAGTTCATTTTCATAATACCAGTTATTCAAATATTTGTAAGCTTCGGGCATTTTAGACCATAATTTAGATGAGATATAACAATGGAAAAACTAAGGTCAATAATATATTGAAAAGCAATAAATATTGCAGTATTTTATAATATACAGATATTCTGAATTTGTCAGTCCTGGTCTGGGTCCAAACTGTGTGCAAAGGTTATCAGCAGATGACAAAAGTCGCTGCTATCAAGGAAATGTAGTTAAGAAATTAGCATAACCCTTAAAGTGCCAAGTGTTTGCTGAAATTCTTTAGAAGCTTAATCTTCGACAAACAGACTGTAGAATGTATAGACCAATAGACCATATTGCTCCAATAGGAGCAGTCCCATGTGGGTGCACATTGTTTGCCTCTGTCATTGGCGTAGCTCCCATTACGCAGTTAGGCACGTGCATAAAAAAAATAGCAAAAGTGATTTTCATGCCATAAGGAACTGCTCTTAAAGGAAAGAATTCGCTCCCTCTGGAAGCAAATTCTTTCCTTTAAGCGTGTTCCCATTTTGAAAAGGGATGCAACTGAAGAGAATTACTGCTTTAGACAAGCTTAAGTATAGAAGCAAACAGGGTGGACCCAGATCAGACTGCTGTCTGCTCTGGGTCCACACTGTTTGTCATAGAGGCTTCTTAAACATTTCAGCAGACAAGAAAATCAGAAGACTTTTGTTGCGATTGGCGCTTTAAAGGTTAATTAGATAAAAATCAGGTAGGAGAGTAAACAAAAATTAAAAGTATATGTACAAAAAATATCCAACATGCAGGGTTCAATCTGGGCCCTGACAGTAGGGAGTGACTTCTCCCTCCAGGAAAATTAGAGAGAAGTGAATCAGATAGAGAGAAAGTATAGTGCAAACTTACAGCATTAATGCTGTCGATTTAAAAGCAAATTAGCCATTATGCACGAGTCTTTTGTATCCACTGCTCCCCACCTACGGGGATGGGCAGGGATAGTGACCCTTCACTTTTCAGGGCCCTGATATAAGCCCTGCCCTGTGGGGACAAGCTGATGGTAACAACCCTACTCTTAGCCCTGCTTTAAACTACAGACCTTTTTTAGGTCGACTCACACTGCTCCCAGGGTCCCATTTAGGGCAAAAATTTTGCCTCCTAAGGGCAACTCCTTAGTTACCCCCTAGCTTATTCCCTGATATGTTGAAGACCATTAGGCCTGAAACTGTCACTGTTGATTAACTTTTTCCTTGGTAGAGGCAAATTTTGTCATCTGCTGATAACCTTTGCAAACAGTTTGGACCGAGATCACGACCCACACAATGTTGGTTCTGATCTGGATAGTATATGTAATCACAAAATAATTTTTTGAAAAAGTTGGATTTTTAAAAAGTCAGCAGAATTTGGTCATTTGCTGATGACCTTTGTAAAGATAACCTTTGGACCCTGGTCCCAGATCAGGACCGACAGAACAGAATGTTAATTTTGAAAATAGTCAGTCGTCGACAACAAAAGTAAGAAAGGATACCCAGCATGCATAAGTGTTAAGTATAATATATCCAGAAAGCAGCATGCGTGGACATTTACCAGCATGCACACTTAAATTATAATGTTGATTGCGGTAATTATGGTTGAATGTTCGGCTGAAAATAGATCAGAAAAATCCCTTTTCTGGAGTTGTGAAGGTGTATTGACTGTCCTTTGAATAATATCTGCAGTTCAGTGTACAGATTGCAATGACAGGATATATATGATACTTAAATTGTATAAAGTACTTCCACTTGTGGCTCTATAATATGGAATTCCGATGTGGATTAATTTCTGCAAAAGAAAATAGGTAGAAATTATCTTATAAGTATTATTATTATTTTTTATAAATACGCCTATTCGACTGGTCATTTCGTGCTTCAGGACTTTTTAAGTACATTTATGATAATTTCCTTTTTGCTTGTAGATACACTATTTACAAAATGTGCTTTAAAATACATGTAAAAAAATGTGCAACACAAATGATGTCATAAAATCTAGAAAATGTGCAACACGGATGAAATCATCATATGGTCATGAAACACGAAATGACCAGTCTAATAGGCGTATTGTTTGCAACATATTTTTTTTTTCCTCTGCAATTTTAGCCATCTCAAACACAAGATGTTATTAAGGACCTCGGACAGTCTTAATGAAGGATTGCCCATAAAAATGACCAGAGAAAAGTTTCAAAGAAAATATAATTTTTTCTATGAAAAAGATAGTAGGTTCAACACTCGACTTAATCACAAAAGCCGTTTTCTCATTGGACAAGTACCAATTGAAAAATATGGGTTGAAAACTCTGTTTTTGCTATTCAAGATATAGAAAATAGAAAAAGTTTTACTGAAGTGCTTTCCTTCCCGTGACCAAACTAATCCTTTTGCATATAGTTGTAGTTTTACATTTCACACATCATATAAAAACGGCATGATTGGTCACGGGGGGGGGAACGCTGTCAAAATGCTCAAAAATACTTTATTATAAAAACATATTTGAAACTTATTTTGTAAAAGCCTGTAGGTAAAGGCATGTATCAGGGCTTTGGTTAAGAGTGCTTATAAAGTAATTACTTGTCCCATTTCTCAACCAAAACGTATGTTGTGGGTACTCAAAAGAACCGTGTCAATGAGACGGTTCTTTTAAGCACCAAATTATAGCCTAAATCTGGTGTGCAAGAAAATATTAACGATTTAACACTCAAAAACTGTGTTTATCTAGACTATGATTTATACAGTATGCAGATATGATACACCTCAGTGCACTTCAAACTGGTTGACTTGAAACAGTACAGGTAATAGCCAAAAGTTATTGACAGCACACTTCTTTAGATGAAACAATGAAATCTTCTCCACCCGAATTTTATGCAATCACATCACTTTTGTCTCAAGTTTTATGCCACAAACATTATACTTACATGTATTTAGGGGAATACTCGACGAAACTTTGACTTTCTGTGAAATAAAATTTGGTCACAAAAAATACCCCCGCCCCCTAAACCCTAGAGTCCTGACATAATTATGCAATATTTTCAAAATATTTTTATTTTGCTAGGTGCACTAAATGTAAGGGTTTGATTTAAGCACAAAACAATGGTTGTCAGTTATGCATTATCCTAGCCTCAGGCTGTCAAAATTTGGGCAGATTGAATAGGAAACTGTCCGACGTCCTTTGTTCACAGGCTATACTGGCAATTTTTGTTGTCTGCTGATAAGCTTTGCAAACATTTTGGAGTTAGGACCCTGAGATTACACCCGGCCTTCGGTCTCCTGCGAAAATTTAAAGAACAGTTTCATTGTTCCAGTGTTCAGATATCACAACTCTAAGGTGAGACACATTATGTGTTCAAGAAAAGACTTTGAAATTATGAAGAACAAATTAAGGAACAGTTCAAGAAAACAGTATGCTCATGAAATGACGTCATGTTCAAGAAAAGTCTTTGAAATAGTCAAGAACAAATAGAAGAACAGTTCAAGAACACATTATGCACGTGAAAAGTCTTTGAAATAATCAAGAACACATTTAAGAACAATACAAGAACACCCAGAGTCAAGACATCATTCAAGAAAAGTCATAAAAATGTTCAAGAACAGTTTATGAAAAATTCAAGAACACCACAACTTCTTAAAAGGTTCTTGAACTGTTCCTAATTTATGTTCTTGAATGCGGTAAAAATACATTATTGTTCGTGAACAGTTCAAGAAATCTTGCTAAATTTCAAGAACTGTTCTTGAATTTACTGCTCTTGAGTTACTGAGAAAGCTATTTGGCAGGGGGTATGATCTGGATCCAAACTGGGATATTTTTGTAAAAGTTAATTAACACTTTAAGCCAGAATTTTTTTATTAGTTGATTTACGAACCCTCCTACTGTAATTTTCGGGAAAGTAGGAAAAAAATAAAATTTAATTTCTAAAAAATTTTTTTTATTTTATCCGCCAACTCATCATATCATAATCCGATTTTTGATTAACGTGCAGGTGCAGGGGCATCATCCACATCAGTGGGCCCCTTTCCAGGTAACTGGCTAGCTGCACGCATAGCAGATCTCACACCTGATCTCCAGGTGCTCCTTTCTTGAGGGTCAACTGTGGTGAGCTTCCACTCACGGCAGTCTTTCTCTGTCAGTTTCTTCCATGTTTGCTTGGGCCTCCCTGCCCCCCACTTGCCGTCAATCTGCATATCATATGCTGTTCTGATTGCACCACTCGAACGCGCCACATGCCCAAACCAGCGAAGCCTTCTCTCTCTCAAAATGAGGTTGAGGTCCTCAAGCTGAAGCTTTGCCAGTAGCTCGCTTGACCTTACCCTGGCCACATCCTCTGGCTTGATACTGCAGATCTGTCTGATCATGGCCCTATCATTGCGTTGCAAGCGCTGCAGGTTCGTCTTGGTAAGTGGCCAAGTTTCACTGGCATGGAGCATGGCGCTCCGCACGCAAGAGCTGTACACATGGCCACGGGTCTTGTAAGAGAGGTGGCGGGATGTGAGAACTGGTAGTAGCTCCCTGAACTTCTTCAAGGCGGTTTTCACACGAGTAGTGACCGCCATTTCACAGCCTCCACCAGCAGAAAGCATGTCACCTAGGTAGCAGAAGGAAGCTACCACCTCAAGCTTATCAGGTCCAACCTGGACTTCACTCTGTGGTCTGCCGTCAATAGGGCGAGCATTTCCCATGCACCGTGCACACCTGTAATCAGGATTTGGTGTCAGTCTTTGTAGCCGACTGCATTTCTAATGCACCCAAAGTTTGCAGCCATTGCAGTAGATGCTGTTGTTGCCTACTCCTGTACGACAGACAGCGCATGGGTATTCGCCTGAACTCCGCAAGAGGTACAGGCCTGTACCACAGATCATGGCTTTTGTCTTTCCTGCATTCACCCTCAATCCCTTCTTCTCCATGGCTTCTTTCCATATCAAGAGCCTCCTGACACATTCCTCTAGGGAGTCAGCAATGATGACAAGATCATCTGCATATAGGTCCTCCCAGGGAACACCAGCCCGAAACTCACGTGACAAGGCCTCCAGCACAATGATGAAGAGCAAGGGACTGAGTACGGATCCCTGATGGACCCCGACCTTCACCTCAAACTCTTTGCTGAAACCCTCGCCAACACGAACCCGGCTTCGTGCATTAGCGTACATTCCCTGGACTAATCGCACAAGCCATTCCTCAACACCTAGCTTTCTCAGGGCCCACCAGATAACCTTCCGAGGGACACGGTCAAATGCTTTAGCTAGGTCCACGAAGGCCATATAAAGCCTCTTGTTCACTGCTAAGTATTTCTCCTGCAGCTGCCGGACCACAAAGATTGCATCTGTAGTACCTCTTCCTGGGACAAAGCCAAACTGGGAGTCGTCAATAGACACCACCTGTCTTATGAGACCATCGACAATCCTCTCTAGGATCTTCATGGCCTGCTCAGTCAGCTTGAGGCCTCGATAGTTGCCTCTATCCAAAGCATCACCCTTGCCCTTGTAAAGGCAGACAATGAAACTTTCCTCCCAGTCAGTTGGGACCTTGCCATCACGGATAATGGCAGTAGCAAGATCTCGGATCATGGTGGCCCCTGTATCACCTGCTGCCTTGATCATCTCCACCACTATGCCTGATGGACCTGCAGCTTTGCCCGACTTCATCTTTGAGATGGCCTTCTTCACCATGTCAATAGTGATTGGGATAGGCGGGCCTTCTAACGGAGGTTCATTGGACAGGTGATCAGGGTCCCAATCAAATTCAACGTTGAGAAGCCTTTCATAATGTTCAGCCCATGCATTCTGCTTTGCCTCCTCACTCATTGACATTTCCCCAGTGTCATTCTTCACTGGCTTGTCGCCTACAACATCAACATTCTCTTTCCTCATCTGGTTGGCGAGGCGGAAGATATCAGACGACTTGTGGTCAATGCCCTCATAGACCACCTTGTCTGCTTCGTGGCGTGCATGGTGCACCACACGTCTGGAGATGCGCTTGGCAGTGTTATATGATGCTCGTGTGCATTTGCCAGCCTTCCATGCTTTGAAAGCTTGGCGCTTGGCTGTGATGGCATCATCTACTTCCTTATTCCACCACCAAGTTTCACGTCGCCATCGGTGGGGCTTTGTTGTGCCGCACACCTCCTCTGTTGTCTTCAGCAAACCTGTCTTGAGTTTCGCCCAGATTTCCTCAGTAGTAGTAGCCGCTTCAGTTTCCACAGCGGGCACATGTGCCTTGAAGACTTCCTGGAATCGGCTACACGTTTGAGGATCTCTGAGCTTCCACACTTTTGGACGTGGGGTGAATTTGCGCTTAATTTGGGGCGGCATATCAATCATCATGTCGCACACAAGGAGCTGATGCTGCAGAGCAACCTCCTCTCCAGGAATCACCTTCACATCCATAACAAGTTTGCGCAGGCTCTTTCGAAATAACATGAAGTCTATCTGGGTTGCTGTATTACCGGACCTGTATGTGATGAGGTGACTGTCACGTTTCTTGAAACATGTGTTACCGAGGAACAGGTCATATGCTAGTGCATATTCCAGGATCCTCTCACCCTCACTATCAGGGTCTGGCTTGCCATACCCATAGCCTCCATGAACTTCTTTGTAACCGGAGCTTGTACTGCCTACATGGCCATTCCAATCACCACATGGGATGAGGAATTCCGATGCTGGGATCATTGCAGTCACGGCCCTAAGTTGGTCGTAGAATAGATCCTTTACAGAATCACTGAGACTAAATATTTTTTTTTTTTTTTTTTTTTTTTTTTTTTTGATTTGATTCTTTACGTCCACTCAACAATCTTTCAGTTATGCGGGACGGTCTTCCTGGGTTGAACCAGTACTAAGCTAGGATAAATGTGTCTTGCTCAAGGACCACAACGCAGTGACGCCGGTGAGGCTCGAACCCGCGGCCCTTCGGTCTCGAGTCAAGCACTCTACCACTGAGCCACTGCGCTCCCACAAGAGACTAAATATTAATTGTTGTGTGGTTGAAAAAAAAAAAATTTTTTTTGAGGTTCTGTCTGTGCATTTTTGAGAGTGACACTGTTAAAAGAGATTGTCCTGTCCAGATTTTTAGGAAAATGATGAAATATTTAAAGATTACCTTACTAGTTTTACTGTTTTTCTGGAGATATTAAAGAAAAAAAAAATAAAAAAAAGAAAAAAAGAAATAAAAAAAAAAACTGAAAAAAAAAACAAAAAAAAAGCTCTGAAAATGACCAGTCAACTGGTCATTTTCAGAGCTTTTTATTTATTTTTTTTTCGTCCCCCGACCCTAGATCTGAAAAAAATTCCCGTAAATCAACTAATAAAAAAAATCTGGCCTTAAGAAGCATGCAAGCCTGAAATATGGACTGGAAATACAACCAGGCAACCACCAAGTTAGCATTTCATTCCAATATGAAACATCTAAAGATAAAATGTCAATAATATAAAATTGGCTATCTATTATTGTCATCCAGGTGCATCTTGTTCATTTCTACATGCTCATCACACTGAAACATAAAAGGAGTTGAGATTTTTGATTTGATTCTTTACGTCCACTCAACAATCTTTCAGTTATGCGGGACAGGTCTTCCTGGGTTGAATCAGTACTAAGCTAGGATAAATGTGTCTTGCTCAAGGACCACAACGCAGTGACGCCGGTGAGGCTCGAACAAAGGAGTTGAGAGGTTTTTTTTTGAAAAACCTGTTTTATGGAGAAAAACACTCATTTATTGAGTGGACATAAGTTGTAGGTGCACATTGGAATTGCCTCTAAATTTCAGCATAAAATTGCGATTATTTTCTTATCCATCAGTTTAAACATGATGTTTGTAGGTACTCAAAAGAACCCACAAAATATGTTTTGGTTGAGAAATATGAAAATAATTTTCAGTTACATACTCTTAGTATAATGATGACAAGTTCATCAAAACACTTTTTGTTATGGGATTTTACAACTCATTATAATGTCACCAGTTTTGTCATCTGTTCTCTCATACTGTCGTGCCAGCCAAAAGTGACAGTGACGTTATACTTTGTTTACAATTGTTAAGTAAAACATTAACTTGTTCACTCGACTTGAGCTAATGTGAATCGATAGATAGGATTAATACACAAGTGATCTATCGATTCTAAGTCCCTGATAGCTTTGTAAACAAAACAGGACGTCACTGTCACTCTTGGTTGGCACGACAGTAGATTATTTATGTTCTACAGTTCTTCTATATAACAAACAAGTAATTTTTGCACCCAGATCAAACTTCTCCTTTGGAGCAGTCTGATCAGGGTTCATGGCGTTTGCTTTCATAAAAAATCTAGTCTGATGAGCGCTTGGATGTATGCAGCAGATGTAAAAAGCAGACAATATTTTCAGAACCACAAAAAAATTGTCTGGATAATGGTTAAGTGGTTAATTTCTAAATAATGGAATCTTCCAAATGGCAATCTGGACTGTTCCATTTTAGTTCTCAAAAAATTCTTTGCTTAAAGCCCCTGTGACACCATTAGCCACGTTTCCACTGTGTTAATTGGCACAGAGTTGTTTCATGCCTTCCAAACGGTCAGATGCCCAACCGCTGGTTTAGCGAGAAAAACAATTTGAGTGTCGTCCGGTTGAGATTTCGAGGAGCTAAAAAGGTAAAGAAATGTTGCATGTTCTGTATATTATAATTAATATTTCTTGTCCTAGGAAGAACATCAAGAATCGGGGAATGTCATGCAACCTCTTAGGGGTCCCTACGTCTATGGTGTAAATAGGAGGTCAGAGAATTTTTTTCCTTTTCTCAGATTTACTTTTTGCGTGAGGAAGGTGTACCAGAAGCAGATATAAACGTGTAGAAACTCGTGTTGTTTTGGGCTGTGTATTCAATTTTATGATGTGCTCGAAGGTGTTATATAAAGGCCTGATCAAGACTGAGAAAGGCAACTGGAATTCAGATGGTTATTTTCATCGAGCTTGTGCAATATGCGAAAAATCTTGGTGGAAAGTCCCGGAAAAATCTGGTTGAGCATCAGATAATAAAAAATGATAAAAAAATTTAATAGCATCATTTGTCGTTTTTTCGCACCCCATACATGTAACAGACTTTATACCACCCTTACCAACTTTAGCACGAATTATCTCGTGATGTGCAAGGTCTACACTGATGTAGGTGGTATAAAATAGTTATACCATGTTTGTCCACCTGTACGTAAGATAATCCACTCGCTAAAGCTCGTGGATTATCTCCACGTACAGGCGGACAACCTATGGTATAACTATTACTTATACAATGTTTTGTGTTTGTTATGAAATATACACTCGGGAGCTCCGCTCCCTCGTATATATTCCATAACAAACACAAAACATTGAATAACCTATACGAACGCGTTATCTTGATGGTAATATCTGGTGGAGTCGTCAGGTGGTGACATCTGGTTGCCACCTCTGGTGGTGGCAGGATGATGATGATGATGATGATGAAACACCATTAAGTAAAATAACTGGAATCCTGCAAAATAATAAGATAGAGATTGGTGCAAAAATTAGAACGTAAAAAATACAGCATAGCAAGGGTTAAAGTTTAATTCCATATTTCAAATATCAGATTTGAAATGGAATCTTACCTGAAGAAATTTCTTCTGAAAGACGATGTTAAATCAATTTTGCAGTTCAGATTAGAACTTTAATTCTTTTGCTAGGCAATGCTTAAAATATTTTGGTTTGTCAGTGTGACTAATCTTACTGGGTGCTTGGTATGATTCTTTACGTCCCAGTCAACAAATTTTCAGTCATGTCAGGACAGGTCTTCCTGGGTTGAACCAGTACTAAGCAGCTTACAAAGTGTCTTGGGCTAGGACAAAACTCAGTTACTCCGCTGGCGGTGTCTCAGGCTAGAATCAGCAACCCTTCCATCCTCAGTCTAGCACTCTACCAACCAAAGATGATATTTCAAAAAAAGTCAATTTTGAAAAAAAGTGATCAGACAACAATACTGAATCAATCTACTGGAAATTCAGAAGTTTTCGCAAGAATTTTAATTTAGCAAATAGCGTTAAAAGACTTATTTGCAGGGTCACGACTATACAGGTCCACTGATTTACCTACATCAGTATATATAAACAGCAGTGATTTTGCCATTTCTCTATGGTTTTATATTCGTTAAAATAAAACCCTCATAAAAGTTCTGAATTTACAGTAAAATTAAAGAATGCTCATTGCCAGGTGTAAATGATTATGTGATTTCCAACAATGTGGCATTTTGACAAGTGTAGACTCAGAAAAGCTTTTGCAGCCTCCTTTTAAGCTTAGACACTCAAAATGATGTTCGGTCAGTAGCTTAACAGTCCTAGAATATTCAAGCGACTAGCAATGGCTCTGATCAGCTGAAATCTCTTGTAGCGGCTCAATTATGATTTTGCTATATATGGAACGTAAACATGGAATGTTGCTTCATAATTACATATGCAATAGCACTTAGAAAATATACCTTTCTTAAAGCTGCATAGTCTGTAACTTTTGATCTTTTAATTTTTGAAATAATGTTTCTATTTTTCAAGAACACAGTAAAAAAAAAAAATTCAGGTATTCATTTTACCAATTTCGTAAATCTTAACAAATTATCAGTATCAAAACAACAGCATTTATGTTAAAAATTGACTGTCTATATAATTATTGGAGGGACGCAAATAATTACCAACAAGAGAAAAACACCTGTTTTTATAAGATAATTCACTTTTCCATGCAGTTTTCAGCTATAGTGAACAGATTTATTGTGAAAACTGAACTAAATTCTGCTTTTACAGATGATTTAAAAAGAAAAGAAAATTTTTCGAAAAATGTTCATAGTTGCAGACTTAGTCTCTTTAATGTTTGCAATCAAAGGTAAATTGAAAGCCGAGATACATTTACAAGCTAAATTAAGGTCAGAATTTTTTATTAGTTGATTTTCGAACCCTCCTACTGTAATTTTCCAGAAAGTAGAAAAGAAAATTAAAAATATTTTTTTATTTTATCCACCGACCCTAAGTTGAAAAAATAATATATTTTTGAGGTTCTGTAAGTGTATTTTTGAGAGTGACGCTGTTAAAAGTGATCGCATGTCCTATGCAGATTTTTTAGAAAATGATGAAATATTTAAAGATTTGATACAGACTTGTGGTTTACCTTACTAGTTTTACTGTTTGTACTGGTCATTTTCAGAGTTTTTTTTTTCCCGTCCATACCCCCAACCCCCCACCTCCCACTCTGGGACAGGCCTCAAACCTGCCTTGTCATCCTTTAAAATAGATAAAAGATACAATTTTCTGCACTTTATGGGTCTTCACTGTTTGTCAAAATACCCACATGATATATTATTATCAGGTTTTCTTGTATTTTCAGGTTCTATGATGGAAATTACAATTTTGTGAAAAGCTTGAAGACAAATTGTTTGCCTGTGGTCATAGGAAAAGGTGGTGAATTGGTCCAGGTATGTTGATCACTCAGAGATTTTCTAAAAGAAAGGATACTTAATAAGGATAATTAAGGATCTAAAATTTAAGTCAGGGATAGAAATTCTTATCTTAACATATTATTATGGTAGATCCTCAAATATTGCGAACACAAACTGCCTGCCAAAAATGGCCTGTAAAGTGTCTGACTGCAGATACGCGTCCGAGAGCAGATCCAGAGGTCGCGGGTTCGATCCCCGCTCGGTCCCATACTTTCGTGGAGATTGATCATGAAATAATTTTTACGTCCATTCTCCTCCCTTCGGCTGATTAAAGAAGGGTTGTCAGTAATACAGGTGAAAGTATGTGCACAAAGTACTGGTTAATCGCTTAGTCAAGCTTGCCTGTAGGAAAAAAGTGTGGTTTAAAAACCAGCTGCTGTTGATTGGGGGAATCAAACCAAAAACAAAATGGCCTAGATAAACAGTGCAGACCCAGATCTGACTGCTTCTTAAGAAGCCGTCTGATCAGGGTCTTCTCTGTTTGCTATTCTGACTGTGATGGACTTAAGTGACGAGCCATCACAGAATCTCTAGTTCTCTAAGTAAGAAAGAGGGCAAAGATCAGGAATCGATACGATCAAGCACCACACCTGACCCAGGATACCGATTGGAAATGACAAGCTTCACAATTAGACTTCACAAACCAGAGCCAGGAGGTCAGATAAAACATAGATTGCAGGAGCATATTCACCCATACTGGATTGAAACATAACAGCACAGATCCAGCTCTGATTGCTGATCTGGGTCTTCCCTGTTTGCTATTCTGACAAGAAGTATATGAATTCCAGCCTTAAAAACCCGCATTTTATTTGAGCATTCAGGGTTCAAGCTGGGCCCTGATAGTAGGGAGAAGTGACTTCTCCCTCCAGTAAAATTAGGGAGAAGTGACAGTCAGATAGGGAGAATTTATCACGTAAAATTATGGCATTTTATGTCAGTTTAGAAGCAAATTAGCTATTACACAACTATCGCCATTAAATGGAAGGAGAAATACGATGCAGTGGTAGTAGATTGTCACCACAGCTTGCGTTTAATGAAAAACAATCTCCATAATTTTTTTTTTTATTATTTTAGGGAGACTCCCACTTCTCCCTGGGTCCCATTTAGGGTGAAATTTTGGCCCCTAGGGCAACAGGGCAACCATTTTGCATTAGTCGCCCCCTGGCTTAGTCCCTGAGCATTAAAAAAGAATAGTGTGTAGATTTTTTAACAGTAACTGCATGACTTTAGTTAAGAGTGAGTGACAGAAAAATAATTTTCTTATTTCTCATCCAAAACATATGTTGTGGGTACTCAAAAGAACCGTCTCAATGAGACGGTTCTTTTGAGCACCCAAAACATATGCTAAAAAATATGGGTTAGAAAATATTTGCAATTTTACGCTGAAAAGTTTTGTTTATCTAAACCTGTGGTACGGACTATTAAACTTTTTTATTTCAGTATTCTGATGGACAGACCAAGTGTCTATATGACACGAAACAGGGGAATAGAGTAGATATTGTGAGAAATACACGACAGTCAGGTAATACAGTCAAATCTCGTAAATTTGAAGTCCTCTGGACCAGAGATTTTATTTCAATAATCAGTAGTTTGAATTATAGGGAGGTAGACATAAAGTATTTCACCCAAAAAATGTGATAAGGCCAGAATTTTTTTTATAAGTTGATTTACAAACCTTACTACTATAATTTTCCGGAAAGTAGAGAAAAATTTTTTCTAAATTATCCACCGACTCTAAATATTATTTGTTTCGTTGAAAAAAACAATATATTTTTAAGGTTCTGTCTGTGTATTTTTGAGAGCGACACTGTTATAAGTGATTGTCCTATGAAGATTTTTAGGAAAATTATGAAAATTTCAAAATTTAAAACAGACTGTTGGTTTACTATACTAGATTTACTGTTTGTTTTGTGTGCAAACTGTCTCAGGGAGGGCGACGTTTCAAACTTTAATACAAACAAAAGATGTCGAGTCTAGGTGAGTGATATACTGTAAATTCGAAAACTTTTGCGGGGGTTTTATTTTCGCAAATAAAACCCTCGCGAAATGACTCTTTGTGAATGATACCTTCGCGAAATGACTCTGTCATTTGCTGATGTAGGTAAATCATGTCCAGTTATTAAAATAATTCATAAATACGCCATATTCACTGAATCCATTGTGTCCAAAATTTAATTCAAATTAGGGAATTGAGGTTTTACTGTAACTTTGCTGCATTCTAACAATAAGGTCAGAACAGCCTGTGCAGTCTGACGCACATCTGTGCATTGCTGTAAAACTAAATTTCTGACCATATATCCAACTATATACCTTCTCATATGAAATTTTGAATACTGTTATCCCCTAATTAACATCTAGCTCATGAGATTTTGGCACTTATTGTATGTGCGTAAAGTCGATCTCTTAACTCTTTTCCCCTTTGGAAATTTTTCATGCTCAAAGGAGAGCATTCTGCAATACTTTTGACCTGCATTAAATGATAATAATTATTAGTCTTGTAAGCCATTTTTGGTCTTTTTGAGAGTTGTCATTTTACACAGGCTTTACTGTAAATAAATTTTGCAGTATTGTTTGTTTTGTTGCTTTAAGTCAAAAGTCAACAGCTATGGTCATGGCGGGATGGTCAGTTCACCTAACCACACTTTTTACCTGTGCAAGCTGAACTGTGAAGCAGTTAACCAGTACTTTGTGCACATACTTTCGCTTGTAACTGACAACAACCCTTCTTGAATGATTCAGAGGAAGGGAGGAGAATGACCGTAGAAATTATTTCATGCAGGCCTCGAAATATCTGAAAATAGGCACTTGCCCTGCATCACAAAAATTATTGACATATATAAGAAAAAATAATTTTCACTAAAAATATCAAAATTTCCACTTGCCCCGCAGCCTGAGGTACTCGTAAATACGAGCGAACGAGTGCTATTTTCAAGCCCTGTCATGATCAATCTCCATGAAAGTATGGGACCGGGCCGGGGTTGAACTCGCGACCCCTGGATCTGCAGTCAGACTCGCATCTGTTGCTAAGACACGTTACCGACTGTGCTACGTGGCCCAGTGGTATACTGAATTGGCCAACTCAGCTGTCATTTACTTGCTAGAGTTGTGAAAGGCAGTCATTAACGCTCTCCAGATGTGGCCAACTCTTGGAGTGCAGTAGACAAAGAGTAAATCAAGCTTCCCATAGCTTTTGGTGACAGTGCACAGTTTTAGATATATACAAAAATGATCAGTGTAAAATTGTAAATATTTTCTTACCTATCAATTTTAACATATGTTATTGGTGCTCTAAAGAACTGTCTCATTGAGACGGTTCTTTTGAGTACCCACAACATATGTTTTGGATGAGAAATTAGAAAATTAAATTTTCGCTACACACTCTTAACTAAAGTCCTGACATTGTGTCCATTCATTAGGCCAAATAAATAAAAATACCTGTGTTAAGGGTAACCCAACCCTACCTAAATTTGATGGTGAAACCTAGATTTTTTTCAGGTTTTCTGGAAAGAAATTAATAATTTTATGCATTTTGGAAGGCATCAAAATGCATTAAGTAAAAAACAAAACAATATGTGTGCTGCCCTACTGAAAATTTTCAGACCCGTTACCCGAAACATACATTTTTTATTTGGCCTTACTAGTATAGTTTCTGTTGTCAGTTGTTCACATAAACATGATCATCCTCTGGAAAAGGAAATTTAAATGAGTTTTACACGTCTTAAAACTCAAGAGTGAGAAACAGAGAATTTTAGATAGACAAAAAATATCTTAAAAAAAGATATATGAAAAAATATCTTTAAAAAAAGATATATGAAGCCTAAGAAGACCTGTTTGGTATGAGAAATGAAAGAAATTAAAAAAAAAATGAGAAAAAAACAACATTAATTTGGTTGCTGAAAAATCTTTATTTTGTTTTCAGTCAGTCAAGTTCAGAATCTGTAAAACCTTTGCCCATGCGGTGTAGACTATCTAATGATTGGTTAAATCCACCAAGTGACTTGTGGCAATCACCCCAATGAATCTAAAAGAATGACAGTTATATTTGGAAGATTGCATAATTTACCAAAATTGTACTTTCGATTTCAAGTAGACTTGTCTAGCCACCTTCTGAGACATTCCAGTGTCAACACCCTGAATTGGTCAATACAAAGAATTTGAAGGAGGACCCGAGATTATAAAAAATTCATGCTCAACATAGCATGAAATTTCAACTGCTCATAAAAACTAAACTACTGACGAATATCTATAAGTCTCTCAGATGTTTTGTATTATGGCATTTAACATTTATGAGCGGGATAAATTTTGTGCTCAGCTGAGTTGAATATGAAAAAAGTTATAACCTCGGGGTCAGGTGGCAGTGATTAGGACCACCCCTAAGAGCTGAAGCACAAGGTCATTCAATCTGCCTGTCTGTGTGGGTGTGTGCATGTCAGATAGTGTGTGCGTGTGTTACTGCCTGCCTGTCTGTCACCTAGGGTTTACTCTATTCTGTTGATAATAATATCAGAGTACCTCCCTGGGGTCTGTCAGTCTGTCTGTCAGCCCTGAACTCCCCTGTCCTGGCCTGCCACAAGCCTAGGCTATTTTCCATTTTGCTTATTTAAATGTGATTTGTTCAGAATAAATATGCCTAGGGTAGACCAAGCTTTTTGTGAAAGTTTATATGATTTAGAACTATATTACCTGGCAGAGATGCTTCCAGAGTGCAGGAATTTGCCCCCCCCCCCTTCCCCCCAAAAAAAAAAAAAAAAAAAAAAACAACAACAAAACAAACAAAAAAGAAAAGTTAGTCAGAATGTAAAAATATCATGTTCCCTGTGCCCCCAAATACCACACATTTGCACATTCTTTGCTATTTTACCCAAATATAAAAAAAATAATGGTAGTCTGCTACCTTAATAAAAAATTTAAGACGTTTTGCTCTATTAAATCAGTTAAATGGCTGAGTAGACCCAGACAGTTACAACTTTTGTTATAAATTGACACTGATGTTTCTTGACATTTCTAGCATTCTAACTATCATTCTTTCAACATCAAAATGAAAATCATGTTTAAAACAATTGAGAAAGTGCAAAAAATAAACATTCAATACAACTACTGTCGTGCCAACCAAGAGTGACAGTGACTTCATGTTTTGTTTACAAAGTTATCAGGGCTTTAAAATCCATAGATCATTTGTGTATTAATCCTATCATCAGGATAGGATTAATACACAAGTGATATATCGATTTGGGTAACTCAAGTGAAGTGTACATGCTAGTGTTTTACTTAGCAATTGTAAACAACGTATTACATCACTGTCACTCTTGGTTGGCATGACAGTAAGTCTCTTCAAAAGATCAATAACAACGTTTTCAGGGCATGTACTTTCATCCATACAGAGATCAATTGCAAGTCAGCTTTACGCCAACAATGAAATCATAAGACTTTGTCTAAAAACAAATTTTGCCAAACTACTAACAATGACTGCTTAAGGTTATGTACATGTAACTTAAATTGGACACGTATAAGATTATTTGCTCTGATATCCAGCATTATGCTAACAACAAAATGGGTTTATTTAAAGACATATGCGGCTATTTCCAATGCGCACCTTTTCCGCGTCTGCAAACGGGGAAAGTTGTCTGGGTCCTGTCTTTCGACCCTTAACGGATTCGGATCAATACAGCTTCCGATATTCTTATGTCATATCGGTGTTCCGACATTTTCTTCACAAAATAACTAATTAAAGTGTGTCCGAAATATCTATTGACATCTTTTCAGAACTGATCGTCTCAGCACTAAAGACAGATAAATGTAGCTCAGTCGAAATCAAACGACGTACACAATAACCCTGGTTACGAATACGATAGTGGCCGAGTCTATACTATTTGTATGGATATTTAGAGCGGCGCACGACCTGACCTCGTGGCCTAGTGGTTAGCGCGCCTGGCTACAAAGCCAGAGAACCAGGATCGATTCCCAGATGCGCACATATTTTCAGTGTGTTTTTTCTTTCTTTTTTAACATTTTAATGCTAAATTACTTCATATACTAGTAAAATGGCATCATCAAAACGACCGAAATGGTCATCCCCGAACTTTTTATATTGAATTACGCATGAAACCTATGGGGGTGGGGTTAAATTTGGCCCTCTAGAAAGAGAATTAGTTCGGTGACCTCAGATTTTTATTCTTTTTTTCTGAAAGGTATTATAATAGTCCATGAATTAAAAATAAATTTTCAAGATTTTCAATGTCAGATTTTTTAATACATGATTTATTCTAAAAACAGATTCCATTTTTCGACGAATTGCCAAAATATATCATGCAGTATCTTGTCACAGCATGGGGTAACAAGTAAACATGCACATTTTCTTAAAAGTTTGAGGTCATGGGCAGTAATTTAAGTAAAAGAAAGAAGCTGGGTGAAGATTACAACCGTTTTAGCTCGATAATTAGGACTAGTATTATTATTTTATATTTCTAGAAAATTGGTCAAATGCTGTAAACTTCAATATGAGATTCTGAAAAAATAAGCACGGTGACATATCCTTTTTATTTCATAAATGGATAGCCCATGCATAAAACAAACTGTATGCAAAGTATTTAAAATATTTCAATGTGGGAAGTATTTAGTAGCATATGTCCTTAAGTCGGTCTTCTTTCAGGTATTGTTGATACCAGTGAGGCCCTGGAAGGGGGGTCCCAGTATCCCATAATATCCCTTTAATTTTTTTGAAAAATATCCCATATCCATAAAATAAATCTGGCAAATATCCCCAAAATTCAGAAAGCATTGTATCCTCATATCCCTAAAATTGATCCAAGTATCCCGTATCCCTTTAAATATTTACAAAAATATCCCGTATCCCTTTAAGTTTTTTGCCAATATCCCTGTATCCCTAAAAACCCTTCCAGGGCCTCACCATTATTGAACTGCTTTATAACTGTGTCAGACCAGGTTTAAAGTATAATTTTGCATTGCGGCAAAGATTCAAATTAATCTACCCATCCACACAGTCTGATCATAGTCTTAGGGAGCGCAGTGGCTCAGTGGTAGAGTGCTTGACTCGAGACCGAAGGGCCACAGGTTCGAGCCTCACCGGCGTCACTGCGTTGTGGTCCTTGAGCAAGACACATTTATCCTAGCTTAGTACTGGTTCAACCCAGGAAGACCCGTCCCTGTTTAACTGAAAGATTGTTGATGGGACGTAAAGAATCAAATCAAACAAAAAGACCAGGTTTAAAGTACAATTTTGCATTGCAGCAAAGATTCAACTCAATCTGCACATCCACACAGTCTGATCATAGTCTTAGTTCTCCACCTGAAGAAACACTGGACCTTTTGTCTACCAATAGAGTGCCCACTGAAGACTCTGATCAGCCTGCCCAGATGCGCAGGCTGATCTGAGTCTTCGATGGGTGCACATTTCAACATTTACCTTTTGACAATGACTCCATTTCTATTGTAGACTTGGGCAAATAAAAAAAGTTAGTCTTCAAGGACAGATAGCAATCATAGAAATTCTAATTATAGAAATTCTAACCTTATAATTAACCCTTGTCATGCTGAATATTTTTTATGAACTACACTCCTCCCGAATTTTTACCCTGTTAACTAATATAGCTTTCTCCAGTTGTCAACATGTATTTTCAATCAATTGGGAAAACAGTCTAGATCCTGATCAGTTGGCTTTGTCAGAAGCCAGCTGATCTAGCGGGATCTATGTTGTTTTCAAAAAGGATATATCTGAGTTCTGTAGGACATGGGTTAAGAAAAAACTGTATTTGATTTTTTCGGTTGTCTTGAAAGGATAAAAGACATGGATTCAGTTCAAAGTGAGTGACGACTGAAAAACCTCAGAAAAAAGTTAATTTTTTCATTTATTATTTTTATAATAAATAATCATACTTTAGGCTAATATGTAACAATTTAGTATTGTATAGTTAATCACTCATTATACCCGCTTTTTTCTTTAGAAAAAAAGGGTATGTTAATTTCGTACCAAAGTCGGTCTATGCATCTGTGCGTCCCTGCAGCTGTGCGTCTGTCAAGTTTCTTGTAAATGTATCTCCTCCTAAACGGTTAGACGTAGCAACATCAAACTTAGTAGCTGAGTAGGTCACATGATGTAGAGGGTATTGGGCAACATTTTGTGTGACGGCGTTAGACGGTGTAAAGTCGTTTTTACGCTTGAAAGATGTTTCAAATACATGTAAACGTATGCAATACAGTCCAACTATTGGCGGGAATCATTCAGTGCAATGGTGGAAAGTTGGAAGAAGCTGAAGACTTCAAATGTCTTTTCTTTTTTATTGTGTGTTAGAATCGAAATAGATCAGCTCTAGTGTGTGAATTGTTGAGTAATAATTCACTGTTTGTTGGTCAGTTGTACGAAGTTAAAATACTCATGCTGCACACTCGTGATTTGATCTTCTTTACAACTTCAGACCTCCAAACAGTGAATTATTACACAACAATTCACTGCTAGAGCTGATCTATTTCTTATTTATATAGTTTACTTTTTCTTAACCACAATTCTTTAGTGGGGTGTACTTTAACCACAGGTTTAGATAAACAAAACTTTTCAGCCTAAAATTGTGAATATTTTCTTACCCATAATTTTGAGCATAATTTATGTTTTGGGTGCTCAAAAGAACTGTCACATTGAGACGGTTCTTTTCAGTACCCACAATATATGTTTTGGTTGAGAAATAAGAAAATTATTTTTCAGTTATGCATTCTTAACTAAAGTCCTGTTTAACCTTTTTATTTTGTTTGAAAGATAATTGTCTTTGCATTGTTTCTCACATAAAAAATCTGCAATCATGTGACAAAAATTTAACAGCTATTTTTTGTTAAAAAAGTTAATTATGAATATTTAAGTTTATAATTATCGACTACTTTTTTTCTGAATACATGATACGTCATTCAGCCCGTAGTCCTTTCTTCTGTGTAGTACAATTAAGTCAGGCGGCAAAAGTAAGACTGGATTTCACAGGGGTAAATATTGTTTTATAATCAGTAATGTATTGGTTATATACATGTTTCTTGTTGAAGTGACAGTAGGTCAACTGTGGATCTTTTTGATTATTTATTCATGATTATTGGGCTCTGAAAACTCAGATCAACAAAATTGGAGGTCTGTAATGTTTGCTTCCATGAAAAAATCAAGTCTAAAGTGCATTTGAATATGGCCAGAATTTTTCCTGATTTTTGGGATTTTTTTTACCTGCGTCGCTTTAGCGAAAGCAAGTCTAGTAGTGGGTCCACTCCGTCCGTCTGTCCGTTTGTTCGTTCGTTCGTACGTACGTCCGTCTGTCCATCTGCCCGCAACACTTTTGGGGTGCCTAGTTTGTGTAATGTGTAACTCCCAACAGTTTTCATTCCTTTATATTCAAACTTTGCCGAATGATTGTTAATACATTGAAGATGTGCACCTCCTATTTTGGGAACATTTGATAAATATTTTCTCAATTTTTATGGGTGTTGAACTTAGACATTTTTTCCATCAGTAATGCATAGGGGGTGTCAGGTTTGTGTGATCTGTAACTCAAATAGTTTTCATTCCCTTATATTCAAACTTTGCATAATGATTGTCACACATTGAAGATGTGCACCTCCTATTCTGTGCACATTTGATAATATTTTCACATTTTTTACGGGTGTTGAACTTAGACATTTTTTCCATCTGAAATGCGAAGGGGGGGGGTCTGGTTTGTGTAATCTGTAACTCCAGCAGTTTTCATTTCTTTATATTCAAACTTTGCATAATGGTTGTTCATACATTGAAGCTGTGCACCTCCTATTTTGTATACATTTCATGTTTTTTTTTTCAATTTTTGGGGTCTTGAACTTAGACATTTTTTTCCTGTAAAATGCTTAGAGGGTGACTGGTTTGTGTAATCTTTAACTCCAAAAGATTGCATTCCTTAATATTCAAACTTTGCATAATGGTTTTTCACACATTGAAGATGTGCACCTCCTATTTTGTGCTCATTTGATAAATGTTTCTCATTTTTTAGGTCTGTTGAACTTAGATATTTTATCCATCCAAAATGCTAGGGGGGTCTGTCTGGTTTAAGTAATCTGTGACTCCAGCAGTTTTCATTCCTTCATATTCAAACTTAATATATTATGATTGCTCACACATTGAACATGTGTGCACCCTATATTTTGTGCACATTTGATAATATTTTTGGGATTGTTGAACTTAGACATTATTACGTCTACTCCACCTTTGGAGTGCTTACATTGTTTATTTGTGTGTAATCTGCAATTCAAACAGATTTCATTCCTTTATAATTAAATTTTGCATAATGATTGTTCACACATTGAAGATATGCACTGGCGACGCAGGTCCAGGACAGAGTTTGGTCTTGTTTCAGATTTAAGGTTGGGGGGGAAAAAGCGTGGTCGTGATTTTTGTGGGGGGGGGGGTTTATTCGACAAAACAAATAATATTTAGAGTCGGCAGATAAAATAAATAAAAAAAAAAAATAGAATTTTTTTCTACTTTCTGGAAAATAACTTTAGGAGGTGTTTGTAAATCAATTAATAAAAAAATTCTAGCCTATATGCAGCAGAGGCAACAGGACGCATCAGGACTTCAAATTTACAAGATTCAAATGTAGCTGTTTATAGTGTCTTGCTAAGCTCCAAGTTCCAACCCTCAAACAAACTTTCTTACAAATGGCGACATACAGGGATAGTTTATGATAACCCAAAACGTGTTAGTTTGTAGTTGTAGAAATTGAATCATAGCTTTTGACCCCTTCCCAGGGCGCCTGCATGCCAGGCCAATGATCAATATGCTGTTGCGCGCCCTACTGGTTTAAGCATCACAGGCCACTCAATAAATTTGGTCAAGCTGTTACATAACGGCCAGACAGGGCTAGCTTCTAGTCTACAATGATATCCCCCAACAATTGTTCAAAACCTGGGCAGGGGACAAAAATTCCACTCGTCCGCTTGTAATTACGAGTGAAATCTAGAAAAGACGAGTAATTCTTCCTAAAGCACTCGTCCTGTAAAGCACTGGTCCTACAGGACGAGTGCTTTAGGAAGAATTACTCGAGGAAGTCATATTGCGTATCACTCCCTTGTGTTCTTCATTGCATACGCTTTTAAAGGACAAGTGCATTGTGTTTGCAGGACAAGTGAAAATTGTAAGTCACTCGTCCTGCAGGACAAGTGCAATATTGAATTGTTTTTGTCCCCTGCTGGGCTTGGGGTGCGTAGAGGTAGAGTGGTAGTCTGTGGATCGAAGTGTTGCTGAGTTCCAGATTTAGACCCCCCACCGGCAGAGTCACTGCTGTGTTTTTGATCAAGCATTAGCACAGGTTGGGCATCAGTGGAACTACCGAGAAATTGCGTTAATGTAAATTTGTTCCTTCGTCTGATCTGGGACCTTTCGCGGTAGTGGCATCGTCACAGAAAAGACAAACAAAGGTAGGTACTCTGGCTTGTTTTGATTTTTTGTAAAAGAATGAGCTTACTATGTAAAAATCTGGCAATGCTATTCCATGTAGATCGTCACGGAAAAGACAAACAAAGGTAGGTACTCTCGCTTGTTTAGATTTTTTGTAAAAGAAAGAGCTTACTATGTAAAACAATACAATATATACACAATATGATACTACAATATTACACACATTTCTCTTTGGGCCTGCATGCACTCCATGTACTGACATGGTATACTCGAAGGAACTAGAGTGTGACGTACGTTACAACTACCGTGATGGTGAAGGCGATACTGCGCCTGAAAACTTTGGCATCATTCCTTCATAGAACATGATCGGTTCGATTTTTTTACATCTGAAGCACGAATAAGGGCTGTTATGTACATGTCATATGTAAAATGCTCTTGTTCTGAGCTAAAATTGGCAAAACATCTGCATAATTTCTTCATTTTGACATAAAACTGAAGAAATCCCGTTCTGGGTTCGATTTGGTTACGGTTCTCATCTCAAAGCAAAGCTTTGTTCAACATCGCAATTGGCCTGTTTAGCAAGCTAATTCATATCTACATGGAATAGCATTGCCAGAATTTTACATAGCTCATTCTCTTACAAAAAATCAAAACAAGCGAGAGTACCTACCTTTGTTTGTCTTTTCCGTGACAATGCCACTACCGCGAAAGGTCCAGGATGAAACAAAGGAACAAATTTACGTTTACACGATTTTGCGGTAGTTCCGCTGATGGCCTGGTGACTAGTGATTAGACACTATCCACTGCTTATCTAAGTACTGGTTCAACCCAGGAAGACAGGAAATTGTCCCGTCATGACTGAATAATTGTTGACTGGGATGTAACACAAACAAAAAGTATATGGGGATAAAAAAAAAAAAGGTAATCTGCTACAAATTTTAGATGGTAAACCCCTGCTGAACCTGGATATTATCCTCTTTTTAACCCATAAAGCGCCACCTATAATTTGCCACAGACAGCAATTTCAAATTTTGCTGCTTTTTCAAAAATAACAAATAAGGCATGATATTTCATGAGAATTGTCTGCCAGCAGACAATTCTCATGAAATATCATACCTTAATTTAACTGAAAATTAGGGAAAATGTAGCACAATTTGTCGTCTGCTGCAGTCGTGGTTGGTGCTTTAAGGGTTAAAACTTCTTTGTTAATTGTCAATTTGTTAATTTTGCATATTTGTCAGGCCTGATCTGGGTCTAAACAGTACTATATGTAAAGGCTATCACTAGACTGCAGACAGCAAAAGTTGTCACTATTTTATGTCACTTACAAGCAAAGATTTAAGCTGCTAGATGTACCATGACATTTGGACCATTCTATTTCAAAGTATGTGCAGATCCAGAGGGTGGGACAGGGGGTCCCGAACCCCACCCTCCCCCTGGAAAATTAAAAAAATATAGGGTTCTTTAGCAATACTGGTTGGGATTCCCTGAAATAATCACAAAGCTACCAATTAAACGGCCAGCCAGCATTCCATGTCGGGCCATCATCGGCCCGCCAACAAAACGCCATTTAAATGGTGTTTCACTGGCGGGCCTCCCGTTGCTGGCCCGCTAATAATGGTATATGGATCCTTTCTCCCCCCTCATTAAACTAAAAAAATAACAAGAACAAAAAAAAGACGTCAAAGTTGGACCCCCTCTGACAAAATTTTCTGGATCTGCGCATGCAAAGTGTTGATGCGTAACGCGTAAAATGAACCTTTCGGTCTTGAACATCTGTTTGTGTTAAAATATTATTATAATAGAAAATGTAAGTAAACACCTGAAACCCCTATTTCTCATTCTCGCGAGACCTGACGATATCTCATCTAGATCTCTCGCATTTCGCCCTTTGCATCATGGGTACCTAGCGATATTTTGCTAGTCCTGTTCAATTCTCGCACTGCTGTAGTGACAGAATTTATTGTTAAAAAATAGCAAAAAGTTAAATTTTTGACAGTTTATCATTTGTCTTTTAGTCAATATTTTCTGGATGTAAAGTCCCGAGTCATGAAGGCAGTGATCACATAATATATTTTTTATAAAAATGGCGGCTCAATCCCAGTGTGCACTGAGTGAAAGGCGACAGGTAAGTTTGTTCTAGTGAGCTTCCTGTTTGCGACAATGCCCTATTTCTAGGTCAGGATTATCAATATTGTATCAAAGCTTTTTGCACTTAATTATGTTCCTCTGGCTTTTCATTGTTGAGAGCTGGGCAAAAGGTTATGACAACATGACCAAGGGCACATAGCAAGTTTAAATCGCAACAAAAGTCGTCTGCTTTTTCTCGTCTGCTGAAATGTTTAAGAAGCCTCTATGGCAAACAGTGTGGACCCAGATCACACTGCTCCTATAGGAGCAGTCTGTTCTGGGTCCACGCTGTTTGCTTCTATACTGAATTTGTCAGTAATGCTAAGCATTTATTTGCAGCAGACAACTTCAGCAGAGGACATTTTCAGATGCATTTTTTTCTTAGCGCTTTAATGGCTAATTTTTGAAGAATTGTCTGATAAATGGAGTAATCTTTTTGGTTTTTAATCCCATTCATAATATATATATACCCAGATGGCCGAATTCTTATAAGTGCACTAGCACTGGACAGTAAAACTTTTTTCAGTATTTTTAGCCTGTCTTTAAAAAAGTGGGGGCTTTATCGGATTAGGGTTATCCGTCATTCCGTAGTTCGTTCCATCATAATTTCGTTTCCGCTCTCAATATATTGAGAACCAATAGATAGAATTTCATCAAATTTTGTATATGCATTCGAGATCTACCTTGCAATTCCTGCTTCCTTTTTGCAAACTTGTAACAGAGTTATGGCCCTTGGTTGATGTCAGATTTTCGTTTCCGCTCAATATATCTAGAGAACAAATGGATGTATAGAATTTAACCAAACTGTATATATGCATTGATATTGACAAGGTCTAACCTGCCATTTTTGCAAATTTGTTACAGAGTTATGGCCCTTGATTGATGTCAGAAATTCATTTCCGTTCAATATCTTTAGAATAAATGGACAGAATTTCATCAAATTTTGTATATGCATTGATATTGACAAGATCTAGGTTGGGATAGCTATCTGTAATATTTCGCTAATTTGCAGCAGAGTTATTGCCCTTGATTGAAGTTGATTGGGATATTTATGCACACTTCGCTATTTAAACAGCTTGAAAAGGGCTGAGGGGGGGGGGGGTGTGGGGGGGCTATAGTCAGATTCTCTGACAATTCTAGTAAACTGAATATTTAATTCAATATTTAACTCGCTGCATGATGGGCCTTTCATGCTTTTGTTAATTAATTGTCGTCTGCTGACTTTTCAAAATTAACTCTTTCAAGAAAAAAACTTTCAGGAACTAGTCTATTAGAGTGTCAAAGAGTTTTGATCCAGATCTGGAAGACATTCAAAGGTTATCAGCAGACAACACTAGAAAAGAAAGATTTTTGTTTGATTTGATTCTATACGTCCCATAAACAATCTTTCAGTTATGTAGGGACGGGTCTTCCTGGGTTGAACCAGTACTCAGCTAGGATTAATGTGTCTTGTTCAAGGACACAACACAGTGACGCCGGTGAGGCTTAGACTCGAACCCAAGGCCCTTTGGTCTCAAGACAATAACTCTACCACTGAGCTACTGTGTTCCCTAGAAAGGAAAGAGGAAAAAGAGTGTGTAACAGAAAAAAACAATTTTCTTATTTCTCAACCAAAGCATATGCTGTGGGTACTCAAAAAAACCGTCTCATTGAGACGGTTCTTTTGAGTATCCACATCATTTGCTGAAAAGTATGGGTAAGAAACCTAAACCTGTGTATATTATGTCCAAAACATGCTGGGTATATGTATATGTCGAAGCCTACAATGAGTTTGATCAGGATTTGTAAGTCTCTTGCTAGACTGGCTCCAGTCCTTAAAACAATTTTTCACCAATGTGTCATATCATATACTTGTAGCTAGTCTATCTTTGATGGCTCTGTTCTTAAAACAGAGCCATCAGAGTTAGATTACTACAAGCATATGATATGACACATTGATGTAAAATTGTTTTATGGACTGGAGCCAGTCTACTGCCTTGCATATAGGAGTTAGTGAGAATGTTTTTCATAATTACAGGTAATCCTGTTTGCACACAATATGGGATGGAGACAGAAAAAGAAAGTGATCTGACTCCTCTAATGCACGCTGCCTGGAGCGGCCATGCTGAGATCATACAGACACTTCTACAAACTGAAGAAAATGATTTCCATTTTAGTGACAGGTAATTTAAACCAATCATGCAACAGCAGAAATGTGTACACAACGGAAAACAGTCTTAAAAACTTTTTTCTTTACTTCTGGGTTGTATATTTAGTTTACCCGAGCATGGTATTTAACAAAAGACATGAAAACATATAAAATGAGAATTTTCAGTTTGAAGGCCTGGAAATGATTCCCTGAGTTGGACCATAAGGCAAAAACAACTTGTTCAGAATAAGGTGATGTTGCGATCAAATTAATGGGAATGAGGCGTACAGCAACATGCAAGCAAATATTTTGTCCCTTCATACCCTCAACCCCTGGGATGAGGGTCAAAGGTCAAAACATATGAGGGAGCGCAGTGGCTCAGTGGTAGAGTGCTTGACTCGAGGTTGAAGGGCCGCTGGTTCAAGCCTCACTGGTGTCGCTGCCTTGTGTCCTTGAGCAAGACACATGAATCATAGCTTAGTACTGGCTCAACCCAGGAAGACCCGTCCCGACGTAACTGAACTATTGTTGACTGGGATGTAAAGAATGAAATCAAACAAACAAAATCAAAACTTATGAATCTTATAATGGTATATTGTTATTTAGCTTTAGTTCATAAATTTCTAGCATAATGCATGGTTATAAACCATTACTTAATTGTTGCTTTCCATAATAAGCCTGTTATGAAAACTAACCACTTAAAGCCCAAGTCAATAAATAGATTTATAGATTTAACATTGACCGCAATGTAAATAAAATTAGAGCTTGCAGACTTGTCAAATAGAAATATATTTACACCAATTCACAGCTATAGAGCATTTGAATTGTCACAAAAATCATTCTTCTATAGCTTGCTAGAAACATGCATTGTGGGTATTTGAGAGGCAATTCTAACAAGTACCCACAATGTGTTTCTTAGTATAATAATGACCAGGTTTGAAGATGATGAAAGCATTTTTTGAAGCTGAAACTTGTCTACAGTGATGACCAATGGACAACAATGAAAGATCAACAATGCTCTTGAACAGGTTTAACATTAGCACAGCTAAAGATTAAAAGACTCTGACACCTTGCATACAGTATGAACTCTAATAAGCATCCAGAAACATGTTTGGTGTATCAAATAACAAAAGTTAGGATATCCAAAAGTGCTCTGGGTATTAATAGAACTTTTTGGTTACTGTAAAGGGGGCACCTCATGAATGGGTAATTAGGGCTGGTCAACCTTAGACATAGGTAAATGCTGAAAATGAGGTGTAGTTTAATTCAAAAGTAACAGTATCATCTTGCGCCATTACCTCAGTTTTGACCGAAACACATTATTTAGTCCTTAAAATGCCAGCAAAATAACTGCATCTGAAAATGTCTATTTAACAAAAGCATAGAGGCAAACATTGTGGACCCAGATCAGACTGCTCCTGCTCCTACAGGAGCAGTCTGATCTGTGTCCACACTGTCTGTCTATGAGGCTTTGAATATTTTAGTGGATGACAAAAAAACATACATTTTGTGATTATGCGCTTTAAGGGTTGATAAATGTGAGTTCAGTGTATATATGGTTAGGATTTTCATGAAATGCACGCACTTTGGGCGGCACAAACAACTTATTATTAATTCTACAAAATAGATAGAACCTGATTTTCCTTCTTGAGCAGATGAAATAGCCCAGATATAAATATTAAAGTTACCGCCTTTACAGTAGCCAAAAAGTTCTATTATACTGTGTGGTGACCTGGACTACCTATTTCAAATGACTCTAGATGTTAGTGGGACAATGTTGACTGAGTTTTATCAAAACATTATTTTAGAAATGCATAAAACAACATTTTAGATTGTAAAACAGCAAATATCCCATTCATAATATTATACTGCTTGCCAATTGCATCTTTGGCATTCAAAAATGTAATGTCACTTGAGAACAAAATAATTTTGTTTAAAAAAGTTTGCCAAGATTGCCCCCCTTCCCAGTCCGAAAAGGTCAATTTAGATTTTCAAAATTAAAATTGGGAGGGGTGGTACTAAGTAAGTACTAAGATCTAAGTAAGACCATAGGTTAAGATAAACAAAATTTTTAAAGCGTAAAATTGTAAATATTTCCTTACCCATCAGTTTTAACATGTTTTGGGTGCTCAAAAGAACGGTCTCATTGAGACGGTTCTTTTGAGAAACCACAACATATGTTTTGGTCGAGAAATATTAAGAAAATTAAATTTTTGGTACACATGCACTCTTAACTAAAGCCCTGGTAAGAGTATTAAAACTTGCTACGTTCAAGACATTAGCGAGCCTCTGTAGCTAAGTTGAAAGGTTTGAGTGTAATTGTGTAGACACCATGAAGACAGTTTTTCTCATTAGAATCTTGCATCATGTGATAAACTGCCGGAAACCCAACATCATTACGTACAGTAACAACTCTTCATTGGCTAGTAAGTGGTTTTACACAGCTGGCAGCTGCAGCAACATCCTTTTTGTAGGAAATATGTAGAATGACCACATTTAAAATTATCATTTGGGAAGTATATATGCCATAGGATATAGGTTTGGAAATCACTTTTTATGGCTCAGCTGATGCATCACCATAAAACTAAGTTTCGGACACTCGGCAGTTGAAAATTTTGAATACAGGAAAATTATGGAATGTTCTGCTTTTTTTTTAGTGAGATCGGAAGAAGCCTATTTTTAGCAGTTTTATGTGGACATGCAAACGTGGTGGATATTCTTCTGAAAGGAGGAGCTTCAGTCAACCAAGCTGGACCAGCCAATGAAACATCAGTTTTCCAAGCATCAGCCAATGGGATGACAGATATTGTTGAAATGCTATGTCAAGCAGGTGCTGATGTCAACCTGTGCAATAGTGAAGGTACAGTAAAACTTTATAAAGTGCAGTCTCTTGTAACCCTTTCCTTCAGTTACTGTAGTATTGCACTTCAAATGGAACACAGCTTTTCGTTTTTACAATTTTACATGAAAGTAACTTCACACTGAGAGTTTGCATGGGGATAGAAATAGCAAAACCCTGACTAGATTTAAATTTCGGTGGAGAATGGCCCCTCATCCAAGCTTTAGTGTAGGATGAAGGGCATTATTGAAGTAACGCCGGAGGCGTAGCATGTATTCGATTTGCAATCCGTTCCGGACAAGTTATCCGTTCGCGCCTACTTAAAAGAAATCGAGTCCACCCCATATCATGTGACCACAACCAATATCCGGAAGTAAAAAGGTAAGACCATCATATTTCAAAGTAATGTTTTGTTGCAAATACTACATTCATGGGAGGGATAAATATCCAATATCATATCTAAGACAATAATACAATATATAGCCATTATGGGAGGGCGCATACATGCTACGCCTCCGGCGTTACTCCAATAATGCCCTTCATCCTACACTAAAGCTTGGATGAGGGGCCATTATTTTCGTAACACCAGAGTGCTTCGCATGTATTCGATTTGCAAATTTAAAGGCAACAAAACAAAATCAATAATAGCTCAACAGCTAAGATTACTTCTGCCCTCCAAAAACAGCCTTAACATATGAAGTCTGACTACTTTTCACAGCATGCCTACAGTAAAACTTTTTGAAATTTTTCTCAGACGACCAGTCTGCAGTCTTCAAAATACTCTGTACACTACAGCCACCACTTAAAGCAGCTGAAGCTGAAGCCCCTCTGAAGGAGTGAGCTTTAAATATCTCAGTATCAATCCCCGAAAGTTCCAGAACCTTCTTTAACCATCGGGCAATGGTACTTGTAGTCACTGCTTTATATGTTATATAGCTAATAAATATCTTGCTTGATAGTCTATGTTCTTTAGTCCTGTCTATATAATGTAACAATGTGTGCATAGCACACAAACTCTCATCACTATAATGCTCCACTTTCAGTGAATATGAATGTCCAGCACGTGAAGTCTTCAACACATGCGGAAAACAAAAAACCAACGCATTATTTTCCCTAACCATACAATCAAGGTCCATCGACACCAAGGTCTGTGCCCTTGGAGCCACAGCCAGAGCTATTAAAGCGGTCACTTTAAGAGTTAATAATTTAATGGGGAGCTGCTGTAATGGAACTAAGGTTTTTAAATACTTAAACACACAAGTCACATCCCAAGTAAAAAGATACCTAGGCTTAGGTTTCCTACTGAAATAAATTCCTTTCATGAATCTCACTATCAAGGAACAGTCTTTAACCCAGGAATTACCAAAAAATGGTAAAGTAACCATTAACATAGCCTTGTATGAATTTATAACTGAATAGGACTTATTTAGATAATGTAAATAATTAAGAAATTGTAAAACTACAACCTCAGACGTCTGAAGTGGACTAGTACACCTGACACTGTTCCAAACACTCCACACTCTCCAAGCAGCTTTGTACTGTTTTCTAGTTCCTTGGCTCCAGGAGTTAAGGATGACATCTGTAATTTCTGCTGGAACTCCTCTACTAAATAACGCCTTCCTGATATCTCTACTGCGAGGATCCTCATCTGACGGCTTAACGGATGGATTTCTCTGCTGTGTGGTAGACACAGAAGATCCTTGTGTCTTGGCAACCTGACCGGAAAAGAACACATATTGTCAAGTATTAAAGGAAACCAAGACTGAGATCTCCAGAATGGAAATACCAAAATAGCTTTTTCCACCTTTTCTTGGACAATCTTGTTGATAATTTTGCCAATCAAGCAGAAAGGTGGAAAAATATATGGTGTATACCCATTCCATGACATGGTAAAGGCATTACAATGAAATGAACCAGGCTCTGGATACCATGAAACAAATGTATCCAATTGTTTGTTTAGCCTGGAAGCAAACAGATCAATATCTGGCATAAAAAAGTGTCTACATAGCCTGTTAAAAATATCCTTTTTTAACATAAATTGTGAGTCATCAGAAAAACTACGGGAATAGAAATCTGCGGTATTAAGAATTCCCGGCACAAAAACCGCTGTTATATAAATCTGCCTCTCTAAACACCATGCCCAAATCTGTTTAGCTAATCTATCCATAGACTCAGAGGCCATTCCACCCATGTCATTCAAGTAGGTCAAACCAATCACATTATCAGTCTGTATCTCTATATGAACATCTTTTCTATGACTATACAAAGACTGTAAAGCATAAAACACAGCCAGTAACTCTAAAAAATGTATAGGATTGACCCGTTCTTGATTATTCCACCTGCCATTTGCATGCAAACCCGAGTCCATATCTATTGAACCCCAGCCTTCCAGACTGGCATCAGTCCTACAGTGTACCTGTACTTCCTTCGGTCGGATCCTTTTACCATTTTTTGACTGGACATTTTGGATCCACCAATTTAACTCCTCTATACTAGCTACTGTCAAAACCGTCTCATTATTGAAATCATACTCATGTCCTAAACCAACCAGTTTATTCCGTTCCAGGCCCCTATAATGCAAGGGTGCCTCTAGAACTGCATAAAAGGCATTAATAATGAGGCCTATAAAAGAAGCCAACTCTCTCACCACAACAACACCTTTTTGCAGTAACAATCTTGCCTTTGTCAAAATTTTTTGAACTTTTTCCTCTGTCAGGAAAATTTTAAATTCAACAGAATCAATCACAAAACCAAAAAATACTATCCTTTGCACTGGGACCAGAGACGATTTGTCATAGTTAATTGTAAACCCTAAGGAATCTAAAGTATCTACTATAGACATGGTATTATCTCTACAAACAGCCTTATCTTGATTCATGTTCAAAGAGTCATCAATATAGTATGAACATCTAAAATTTTTCTGACGAAACCAAGAATAGACTGGTTTTAGCACCTTAGTAAATAAAAAAGGTGCCGATTTTAATCCAAAACAGCAACAAATAAATTTGTACAGTTTACCATTCCAAATAAACTTTAAATATTTCTGAAAATCAGGGTGGATAGAGATTGAAAAATATGCATCGGCCATATCCACACTGGACATAAAATCATTCTCTTGCAACAAATCTAGAACCACCTTAAACGTCTCCTGCTTGAAATGATCATAATGTACAAACTTATTCAGATGTCTCAAATTAATCACCGGCCGATATTTTCCATTTGCTTTTGGCACAATAAACAGTGTAGAAATAAATTCCCCTGGTTCAGAAACTGAAGGAACTATAGCCCCTTTACTAATCAACTTCTGAACCTCGTTGTCTACAATCAACCATTCACTAGGGCTAAAAGGAATTTCTTTTGGAATTTGATGCTGATAAGGCTGTTCATCAAAATGAATTTTATATCCAGAAACAGTCTGGAGAACCCAAGGGTCCTGAGTTATTTTAACCCAATTATGTAATTTCTGACTAACCTTACCAACACTACTCACCTGAGTATTTAATTCTGATCGTTTGGGGAAGCAGTAGATGCCACTCTCCTCATCCCTCTAGTCTTTGGCATCCCTCTATACTGGCCCCTCTGCGGGTATGGCTGGTATCTGCCGCTAGAACTCTGCGCTGAACCATAACCACCATAGCTATAACCAGAGCCAACATTGCCATAACTTCTCCTCGGGAATCTACTCATTTTTCCTCGAAAGTTATTCCTGTAATACGGCTGTTCTTTCCCTAGAGATACCATAGAATCACAGTTTTTTATGTCTCTATTAATATCATCACCAAAGAGGTTTGATGAAATTGGTGTTGACACATTACAAAGAGTATGATATTTTTTCTTTAAATTAGGTCTGATCATATATCTTCTGCGAACTGACAAATGATATTGCACCTGGCCTAACAAAATCAATGAATCAGACAGAAGAGACTTTGCTTGTTTATTTCCACCTATCTGAGGTGACAGAATCTCAGCCAGTTTAATTATTGGAGTCAATCCGGACGCAACTAAATTTTGTATGTCTACAATACCTCTATCTTGACTCTGTGCCCTTTTATCAAGGATTTTCCAAATCTCCTGATTAACCGTAGGAGGACATGCTTTATCACAATTTTGTGGCACTTTATATTTTGAGATCAATGAGTCCGTATCACACTGAGATGTACAGGCCATGTTTATCAAATTAGCCAAAGAACTGGACACAGGTTTACCTTTTTCAGGCGTCTTTAATCTAGGAGGCTCCCAGTCACTAGAGTTTATATCTACCGTATCGAATAAGGCCTGGTTCAAGTCCTCGGTCAGACTAGTGGGGTCAATCTCCTCCGGAGTCCCCTCAGTGTTATCAACCTCAATGGTCATGCCAGGCAGGTCCTCCAAAGATCGACCAAAAATGGCTGAAATATCTTCCTCATTGGCCAGATCCTGGTCCTCAACATACTGCGTATGCAGTATGTTGTTGTTGATTACTCACACCAAGCACCTCTCTTAATTTATTGATATCAGATGGGGAAAGTTTTGTAAAATCAAATCCACCACCAGCGGAAGTGGAAGGAGACGGCGTACTAGCAACGCTAGAACCCTTTTTATTTTCTTTATTAGCTTTGGATTTCTTAGGAATTTTAAATGCCACAGACTTTGCTTTTTTCTTTTTCTTTGCACTCGACGAGTGACTCGGTGCCACGTCATCTTCAGACACCGAACTGAAGCCAGAAAATTCCTCTTCCCCACTTTGAAGAGACAAGACGTCGTCTTGTTCTGAGCCCATAATAAACAACAACGGCACCGAATGCAATAACTGCAAAGACTTGAACTACGTTCTAAGTCAGGGCTGTCAAAAACTTACCACGCGAACTCAAAGAAGCGAACAACTTGCTTCGACAACGCCGAAACGAAATATGATGGTCTTACCTTTTTACTTCCGGATATTGGTTGTGGTCACATGATATGGGGTGGACTCGATTTCTTTTAAGTAGGCGCGAACGGATAACTTGTCCGGAACGGATTGCAAATCGAATACATGCGAAGCACTCTGGTGTTACGAAAATAATGATATCAATATTAATGCTCTGATATCTTGTAAAAATAAATAACTTAGTTTTTGTTGGTATGAAAATACCCATTCATAACCCATTTGGTACTCTCAGTGCAACACACTTGGATGGAGTTCGCAGTATTTACTCATTAATAAAATGCCTATTAGTGATTACAAGCAGACGATTTTCGTTTTGAAGGCACCAACTGGTATGGTTTACAATGAAATCCATGCTGCTTATATAGGTCTAGGAATAATGGTTTACTTTTGCATTTTGTGTCTACCAAACACTATCATGTTGTCTGCTTCTGTTTTTCTAGCCATCTGTATGTTTTGTACATGTGTCTGTATGCGCAAGCGTACAATTAGACTGACACAGTCATGGAAATATGAATAAAATAACAGATGGACGGGCATCTAAATCAACATGCAAACAGCAGCATTTAATTTTATATTTTAACTATTTCTCTTACTTTATTATGATCAAAAAAAAATATGCCTGTTGTGCTTAAATCAGGCATGTGGGAGTGGTGGGATGAATAAGCAGACCTATTCATGGAATAGCTTGACCAAGGGCTTCCAAATGAGAGGGCCTTATGGCAGTATGCATAGAGGTTTATTTTAATTTATCATCTTTGTGACACGGTTGGAAATAAACAAAATATTGTCAACTAGGCAGATAAACAGCAACACACACCAATATGCAGCAACAACATTTAAAATTGCAAGTTGTTAATGTTAGTATGTACATTGCTTTATGTTTAACTGATAGTCAGGAAACGTTTCGCTCAAGGTACTAGAAGGTAATATTATAAGGCATAAAATACAAAGGATGTTAAAATTCCATTCTAGCACCGCCTTTATGAAAACCTATCCAAACTTAAAAAAATATTTTTGATTAGGGTGTTTAGGTTTAAATATATTTCTCCAATTATATTTAAAATTGGCATTTTAGATTAAATGTTATTGCTGAAAAACAGTGTTCCATTTAAAGGGCTACACTACAGTAATAGCCACTTGATTATGTGTGGAAATTATATGGTAAAACTATTTCTACAACTTGTTTGTTGAGAAGACTTAAAGAGAATTTCTGTTAGGACATGAATTTTTTAAAACAAAATTTAGCCAAACAAAAGTGAAAGTTAAGGGTCCGAACAATGAAGTCCTTATTTAAACCCATTTAACTGAATGTAGATTAATTCTAATGTTATTTGTCAGTTAGGAATATGCAGCACAACTAATATTTGAAATTCCACATTGTTTACTATTACACAGAATTTAAGATAGAGTTTTCACATGCATGTCTACATTTGAATGATGTCCTTTCTGTTTGGTTACACCTTGGTTCATTTTCATTGTTTACATTGGCAGTATAGATGTTGATGCTCATCAAACAGTATAGATTTTAAGTTTGAACAGCTAAAAGGGCTAAACATTGACTACCCCGAAATTAGGATGTACCATCATAACACAATTTAACATCATATGAAAACTATTCCTGAAAAATTGCAATATTTTACAATCTCAACAGGTACAGACAACTCTTGTTTTTGTACCTGCCTCAATATTTACATTTTCTTACACCACTGATATTCAGTGAGCTTAAAATATACATGTATTTTCCCCATAGTTTTGGATGTAAGGTTTTGCTATAAACGAAGCAAAATTGATGTTGTTGAAATAAACTAGCTTTTGATTTCTTCTTACTGTACATGCATATCATTGAAACATATATTAAGCCTCCTGACCCAGTATCAGGACTTTAGTTAAATGTGCGTAACAGAAAAATATTTTTCATATTTCTCAACAAAAACATATGTTTTGGGTACTCAAAAGAACCGTCTCAATGAGACGGTTCTTTTGAGCACCCAAAACATATGCTAAAAGCTATTGGTAAGAAAATATTTTCAATTTTACGCTATTGGCAGAGCTCTATTGTTTTCGGCTTGTCAGTCCATCTGTCTGTCTGTCCATCCGTTGTTGTGGCCACTCTTAGTCATTTTCAATCGTATTTCTTCCAAATTTCATATATGTGTTGCTTCCATCAAACTCTTGTTCAAGTTCGAATACAGGTTTTGTCAGACAAACGATAACCAAGATGGACGACAAAATGGCTGCCGCTATCAGTGTTAGCTGTCATGGTCACTCCAACTTAGTCATTTTTAGTCAGATTTCTTCCAAATTTCATATATGGATTGCTTCCATCAAACTCTCATTAAAGTTTGAATACGGGTTTTGTCCAACGAACAATAACCAAGATGGCAAACAAAATGGCTGCCACCTATCAGTGTTAGCAGTCGTAGTCACTCTAACTTAGTAATATTTAATCAGATTTCTTCCAAATTTCATTTATGGATTGCTTCCATCAAACTATCATTCAAGTTCTAATTCAGTAACCAAGATGGACGACAAAATGGCCACCGCCTATCAGTTTGCACTTGTGTACACTCTACCTAATAGTAATTTATTACCAAATTGCTTCCCAAATTTGATATATGGATTTCTTTTATCAAACTCTGGCCCAAGTTCGAATATGGACTTTCCTGATCATACTCTCTATTTTTGTCTGATAACCAAGATGGCCACCAAAATGGCCGCCACCTGCCATTTTGCACATGTGGACACTCTAACTGAGTAATTTATCACCTGATGTCTTCCAAATTGCATAGATGGACTACTTTCATCAACTATTGTTCATGTCTGAATATGGGATTTGTCTGATGAATGATAATCAAGATTATAGCCAAAATGGATATCCCCTTTTCACTGCAGGGAATTATGCGGGGCCCTTTGTCGGAGTCCGACTTTTCTAGTCTAAACCTGTGTGTAAGTGGGAAGCTGGCGATCATACAGCTACCAGAAGTTTTAGTGGGTGATTGATGTAATGCACATTTCTGTATGTTCTTTCTTATTAATAGGATTATCTCCCCTTCATATAACAATTATACAGAAACATACAGAGGTTGTGAGTAGTTTCAGTTGGGATAAAGATAATGCATATCTCTCTATGTTCTTTCTTTTATAGGATTATCTCCCCTTCATAAAGCTATCATGCAGAAGCACACAGAGGTGGCGCTATTGTTGATACAACGTGACTGCGATGTGAACAAGCGGGACTCAAAAGGCAATCTTCCATTACACTATGCAGTTCGTCATAAAAACATATGTGTCATTGAATCTCTCCTTAATGCAGGTAAAGAAATGGAGGATATTTACTTTTTTTGGGTGAATACCAAAGATATATCATGGAGTGCGGTGAAAAAATCAGTATTTTTCACGAGTGCGTAGCACTCGTGAAAAATGTGATATTTTCACAGAACGAGACGATATATATTTGGTATTCACCGCAAAAGAGTAAATTTTCTTTTTATCTTATACTCAACGGAACATACAGAAAGCGTAACCTAACTTTTTCCCTGGTCATTTCTTGATTGATTTTAAATTTTCAGCGTGTTTATTGGGTATAACATAGGGTGTAAACATAGTTTGCACCTATAAAATGGCTTAGAATTATATTTTAATGAATGAAACGTAAGAAATCAGCATTAAAGAAAATCTATTGAGTATGCCTAATAATAGGTGTCGCATGCAAACTGGCGCTATGCCAGGCCAAACAGTGACGTCATTTTGTTTGATGTTGACGTCACAACATGCGTAGCGTTACATCTGACAAACAGCCTTCTCGTAAAATCTTTTGAAAAAATCTTCCAGTCCCAAAATTGTCGAGAAAGCCTTGTCTTGCTACAGTGAAAATATAAATCATTTCAGTCACTAGTGAAAAAATATGATTTTCACTGTAGAAAAATACCAATTTTATTCACATTTTATATGCATTGAATTCATTACTCCCCTGATAAAATAAATGGGAATTCTTGTATAAACCAACAACATATTAACCCTTTACCTACTGGGTAATTTTACATACAATTTTGTCGTCTGCTGATTTTTTTCAAAATCAGCATTTTGGAATAACTCTTTCAGAACACCATCAGAGTGTCAAACAGTTTGGATCCAGATCAGGCCTGACATTTTGTGCTATTTCAAACTGCTACGGCCAATAAAATTGATTCTGAATGATTGCTGAGATGATAAGATGCCAAGTTGGCATCTTACAAGCAACAGTATATAAAAGTGAAGATTTATAATCATTTTAGGTGGATTTCTGACGATTTACTGCTTAAAGTACTGAAAACAGCTCAAATGTGTAGTTAAAAAATAATGGTTTCTTGCTGACGTTCATAAAAACAGAAAACTTTTAATAAATATAACCATGCAGTCGTAAAGCCAATATATTGGACTATTGTTTTCACAAATATACAGAGAAATGCAGATGTAAGCATTTGAAGTTCAGCAAAAACAAAATTGAAAGCTCAGCCAATGTCAACATTTTCCAGTATATACATTTGCCTGTATGTCAGTAACATGTCCAGGTATACTGGGTCAGAGATAACAGCATATATTAACATTTTCAAAGCAAGCCTTTAATGAATCTTTAGATTTTTGCAACCGTTCATAGCCTCATGAAGGATATTAATTTGATTGACAGCTGCCAAGCTCACTTGCCCATGCAATACGCTTCGAACATTGATCGCATTTGCCAGAAGTGACACTGGTGTTGTGATTGATAGTGAGCCACACCTGAGTCGCACATGCAAAACAAGCCTCTTGTTAGCTCCAATGGCTGTCCCTGTTCACACTGGCTCTTCCGCTATTCTGTTTTACACGCCAACAAAACTGTTAATACGATTACATATTGAATACAAAACTGTTTTGTTTCCTGTTTATTATAAATAATTTTATGTAATAAAATGTAAATATAAGTAATAAATTCAATTTTTGGAATGCTCATGAAATCATGAATACTTCGGGTCTCTAGCAAAGTTAACGTGAAGCCCTTTAGGCTTCACTTCCTTTACAAGAAACCCAAAGTATTCATTATTCCATGAACATTCCAAAATTCGAATTCATTTCATAAGTCAATACATGGGTTAGTGCCAGTTGAACTTGAAACATGACTGTTAAAAGGGTGTGGCACTGATTTTATTCAATACCATTGTATATCAATGACGTAGCTACCAGAATGCTGAAAAAGTTACGCACATCAAAGGGAGACAACTGGAACAAGCAGTGATTCTCTTCAATTGCGTCCCTTTTCAAAATGGGAACTTCTCTTAACCCTTAATGCGTCAACTGCAACAAAAGTGGTCTGCTTTTCTCGTCTGCTGAAATGTTTAAGGAGCCTCTATGGCAAACAGTGTGAACCCAGATCAGACTGTTCCCATAGGAGCAGTCTGTTCTGGGTCCACGCTGTTTGCTTCTATACTTAATTCGTCAGTAATGTTATGCAATTGTTTGCAGCAGACAACTTCAGCAGACAACATTTTCAGATGCTTTTTTTCTTGGCGCTCTATTGGTAAAAGGAAAGAATTTGTTCCCAAAGGGAGCCAATTCAAGAGCAGTTCCTTATGGTATGGGAAATCACTTACCACATTAGGTGACCTCCCTTGAATGTGTACTATTTTCATTACGTATGTGCGTAACTGTGAAATGGGAGCTATGCCAATGTACATTATTTCCTAGGAACAAAAAAAGACTGTATGAACCACAGCAATGAGAGTCCATTGTTTATTGGTGTATACACAGGTGACATACCAACTCTAGAATTACTCATCAACTCAGGTAAGAGAGTCCATTGTTTATTGCTGTATACACAGGTGACATACCAACTCTAGAATTACTCATCAACTCAGGTAAGTGAGTCCATTGTTTATTGGTGTATACACGGGTGACATACCAACTCTAGAATTACTCATCAACTCAGGTACGTGGGTCCATTGTTTATTGGTGTATACACAGGTGACATACCAACTCTAGAATTACTCATCAACTCAGGTACGTGGGTCCATTGTTTATTGGTGTATAAATAGGCGACATACCAACTCTAGAATTACTCATCAACTCAGGTAAGTGAGTCCATTGTTTATTGGTGTATACACAGGTGACATACCAACTCTAGAATTACTCATCAACTCAGGTACGTGGGTCCATTGTTTATTGGTGTATAAATAGGCGACATACCAACTCTAGAATTACTCATTAACTCAGGTGAGTCCATTGTTTATTGGTGTATACACAGGTGACATACCAACTCAAGAATTACTCATTAACTCAGGTGAGTCATTGTTTATTGGTGTATACACAGGTGACATACCAACTCTAGAATTACTCATCAACTCAGGTAAGTGAGTCCATTGTTTATTAGTGTATACACAGGTGACATACCAACTCTAGAACTACTCATCAACTCAGGTAAGTGAGTCATTGTTTATTAGTGTATACACAGGTGACATACCAACTCTAGAATTACTCATCATCTCAGGTAAGAGAGTCATTGTTTATTGGTGTATACACAGGTGACATACCAACTCTAGAATTACTCATCAACTGAGGTAAGTGAGCCCATTGTTTGTTGCTGTATACACAGGTGACATACCAACTCTAGAATTACTCATCAACTCAGGTAAGTGAGAGTCCATTGTTTATTGGTGTATACACAGGTGACATACCAACTCTAGAATTACTCATCAACTCAGGTGAGTGAGTCCATTGTTTATTGGTGTATACACAGGTGACATACCAACTCTAGAATTACTCATCAACTCAGGTAAGAGAGTCCATTGTTTATTGCTGTATACACAGGTGACATACCAACTCTAGAATTACTCATTAAACTCAGGTAAGTGAATCCATTGTTTATTGGTGTATACACAGGTGACATACCAACTCTAGAATTTCTCATCAACTGAGGTAAGTGAGCCCATTGTTTGTTGCTGTATACACAGGTGACATACCAACTCTAGAATTACTCATCAACTCAGGTAAGTGAGAGTCCATTGTTTATTGGTGTATACACAGGTGACATACCAACTCTTGAATTACTCATCAACTCAGGTAAGTGAGAGTCCATTGTTTATTGGTGTATAAAAAGGCGACATACCAACTCTAGAATTACTCATTAACTCAGGTGAGTCCATTGTTTATTGGTGTATACACAGGTGACATACCAACTCAAGAATTACTCATTAACTCAGGTGAGTCCATTGTTTATTGGTGTATACACAGGTGACATACCAACTCTAGAAATACTCATCAACTCAGGTAAGTGAGTCCATTGTTTATTAGTGTATACACAGGTGACATACCAACTCTAGAACTACTCATCAACTCAGGTAAGTGAGTCATTGTTTATTAGTTTATAAACAGGTGACATACCAACTCTAGAATTACTCATCAACTCAGGTAAGAGAGTCATTGTTTATTGGTGTATACACAGGTGACATACCAACTCTAGAATTACTCATCAACTGAGGTAAGTGAGCCCATTGTTTGTTGCTGTATACACAGGTGACATACCAACTCTAGAATTACTCATCAACTCAGGTAAGTGAGAGTCCATTGTTTATTGGTGTATACACAGGTGACATACCAACTCTAGAATTACTCATCAACTCAGGTAAGAGAGTCCATTGTTTATTGGTGTATACACAGGTGACATACCAACTCTAGAATTACTCATCAACTCAGGTACGTGAGTCAAAGTACTTGAGCAGGAATAGCTTGTGCAAATAAAATAGTCCCCCTCCCAAAAAAAAACATGTGCAAACAAAATCGTCCCAGAAAAAATGTGCAAAACAGACCCAGAAAAAACATGCAAAATAGTCCCAGAAAAAATGTGCAAAATAGTCCCAGAAAAAATTAACGTGCAAAATAGTCCCAGAAAACAGCATGTGCTTCTGTCTGTGATAACACACACATGAGGGTCAAATTATCCACACATCAAATGAATTTTACCCATAGCATGAAGTGATGTTGTGAACAATATTTGGTCATTTAAACCCAATGTCAAGGTTTTTTTTTCTCAATCAGCTTACAACCAGGTAACCACCAATTTAGCATTTCATTCCAATGAAACATCTAAAGATCTGCTGTCAATAATATAAAATTTGCTATCTATTATTATCATCCAGGTGCACGCCAAACTACACAAAAACTTGTTCATTTCTACATGCTCATTAAACTGAAACATAAAAAGGAGTTGAGAAAGTTTGTGAAAAACCTGTTTTATGGTGAACACTCATTTTTTGAATGGACATATGTTGTAGGTGCACATTGGAATTGCCTCTATAAGGCAATTCCAATGTGTACCAACAACATATGTTACTGAAATTAAGGAAACCTATTTTGAAATATACTCTTAACAAGTATCATGTCCATTGGCTTTCCTCTTTTAAACATCTCAAACTGCCAATCAGTATTAAAATACCTGTCATTATATGGCAAAGTGCTTATATTAACATGACAGTTATATCACCAAATTTGATTTCATCAACTATGCTTTTGCTTAGCTGTTAGTTGCATTGTTGTAATAAAGAGTTTTGTATCTGAGCCACATCTATCATTTGTGAAACAGTTTTGGTATACTAGTAATAGCTTATGATTGCTACAAATACCATTACAATGGGGCATGCAAATACCTTAGTCATCTACACTGTCGACTTGGGATGTAAAGCAACAAAACAAACTAAAAATCAATGAGACTCTTTTGAGTACCCACAAAAAATGTTTAAACCGATGGATATTAGTAAATAATGAGAATTTTACACTAAAAGATATTTCTTATCTGGACCACTGATTTATTCCAGGATGTTGTTATCAAAACACTCATTGAGATGGTTCTTTTGAGCACCCACAGCAGACCTAAATATTAGAGTGTGTATTTGAAAATTATTTATCTTTTTTTAACAGAAACATGTTGTGGGTACTCAACAGAACCGTCTCAATGAGATGGTTCTTTTGAACACCCATAACACATGTTAAAATTGATTGGTAAGAAAATAATAACAATTTTACGCTAATTTTTTTGCTTAACTGGACCTATGCCACGTTTAAACTTTTGAATAAGGAAATAATGGGAATTTTACACTCAAAATTTATTTCTTATCTGGATCTATGATTTATTTCAGGATGTGATGTAAATACAAGAAAACCAGATGGTTCCGGGCTTCTACATGCAGTAGTCTCGAGAAGCAACACGTCGGATCTCAACCCAAGCACAAGCTGTGATATCATGGAGCTATTAATAGCAGCTGGCTGCCAACTCAATACATGTGCCTATAGTACTCTCGAAACTCCCTTATACAGAGCCTTGAGCCTACAGAAGAGCACTTTAGCGCAGTTTTTGATAAACCACGGTGCCAACCCAAACATTTCGAGCCCGTTTGACATAACTGCATTGCATTTAGCCTGCAGGAACCAGAATTATATGACTGTCAATTTACTGTTGCATTCTGGGATTGATTGGAAGCGGGAACGCTGGATTGGGCATGCGCCATCCTTCCATACTTGTGAGTCCGCGGAAGTTTTCCATTTGTTGAAGATTTGGCGGTCCCAGCCAATGTCTTTGTTCAATCTCTCGCGGATTTCTATCAGACAGCATTTCAAGGAGAAACTAGTCCCCAAAATTTATCGGTTATTGATTCCTAAATCGGTTAAGAATTTTCTCCTGTTTTCAGATATCTGTGATTCCTCTACCTATATGATCTCCAGACAATATTTTGATGATTGTAAGGGATGGGAACCATCGGAAGCAGATGTTGAACAAGGGCCATTCTCGAGCCAGAAACCAGATAGAGAAGATATTCCTGTCTCTTGAAACACTACATACAGTAATTATCCCCCGACAAGGTCGGAGGGATATAGTTTTGGGGTCGTCCGTCCGTCCGTCCACACTTTTTGTCAGTCCGGAACCATATCTCAGTACTTTTGGTCAGATTTGATTCATTCTTGGTACAAATGATAAGTACCATGTACTCTCAATATCCTATAAGTTTGGTCAAACTCGACCTCTTAACTCTTGAGTTATTGCCCTTGTTTTGGTATAGGCAATTATAAGGCTAAACCTATATTAGCTTTTTTGTGTGATGATCTTCACATTCCATCAAAGCTTTTATATTTAACAACTTCTCACTATAGACCATGATTGCTAAGTGCCTGTAGATAAGCATTGCAGTGTCAAAGTTTTACCCCACCCCATTTGACCCCACCTAAGGGGTCGAAGGTCAAATATTTTAATTTTGCAATAACTAAGGCAAGTGTTAATTTTGTTATCTGAAATTTTGCATTCAGGCAGAGCAGCAATAGATATGAAATATATCAAACAGGATTTAAGTTTGAAGGCCTGGATCCGAGTCTATTGGGTGGACTAAGGGGGCGGGCCGAGGCCAAAATTAAACTTTTTCAGAATATGGTCATGTTGCATATCAAATTAAAGCTGACCACGCTGGCAGCAACATGGTAGCAAATATTTTGCCCACAGACACACCCTTGACCCAGGGGGTGGGGTCAAAAGGTCAAACTATATATTTTTCTGAAAGTAGTCATGTTGCATATCTAATTAAACTGACGAAGCTGGCAGCAACATGGTAGCAAATGTTTCGCCCACAGACACACCCTTGACCAAGGGGGTGGGGTTAAAAAGGTCAAAATATATCTTTTTCTGAAAGTAGTCATGTTGCATATCAAATTAAAGGCAATTGGGCACAGAGCACCATGAAAGCAAATGTGCTGTCATTACACACACCAGCGACCCCTGGGGTGGGGTCAAAAGGTCACTTTTGTTTTCTTTTCTAAAAGTGGTCATGTTGCATATTTAATTAAAGTGGAAGAAGTGTAGACCTACATGCAAGGTAAAAATTTGAATTTACACACACCCTTGACCTCTGGGGTTGGGTTTAAAGGTCAGATATTGAAATCGTGCAGATGTAAGTATCCTTTTTATTAAACTAAGCACTATAGCATACTTGACAGGCGTTTGTCATGACCTGAATGATACTGAAGGTGAACTAAGGGTTAGATAAATGGGATTAATGATTTTTATTTACATGTTTCTCTCAAATTACCCTTCGTCAGGGGATATAAATTCGTCGAATTTGTCTTTTTCCTGTGTAAAACGGCCACTCTCAAAAAGGCTAAAAATTGGTTTTCAAGATCAGTTATCGCTTAATGCAGGTCAAAAGTATTGCAGAATGAGCATTCTGCAATACTTTCGACCTTCATCAAGCTACCAGTTGTCATTAAGACCATTATTTTGTCTAATTTTGAGTGACCGTTTTACACAGGTTTTAATGTAGTTCTAGATTTACATAAACATCAGGGTAAAAGCAGGGTAAAATTGTGAATTCTTTCTTATCTATCAGTTTTAATATTTGTTTTGGGTGCTCAAAAGAACCATCTCATTGACCTGGACAAGGGTTAAGCTATCCCAAAGGGTAGAAAAATTATAGAAGGCTCCCAAATTCATTCTGGATCTACATTCTTTTCAAAAGAGGGTATCAGGTTCGAGCCTCACCGGCTTCACTGTGTTGTGTCCTTGAGCAAGACACATTTATCCTTGCTTAGTACTGGTTCAACCCAGGAGACCCGTCCCAATATAACTGAAAAACTGTTGACTGGGACGTAAAGAATCAAACAATCAAACAACCAAAAGAGGGTATCAAATCTTGATAAAGTTACTGTAAATTCGGAAATTTATGCGAGGGTTTTATTTTTGCAAAACTTCCCATATGAAAATTAAGCCCTCGTGAAATGGCAAAATCATTCCATCTTTTACTGATACAGGTAAATCATGTCTTGGTTGCGAAGTTTGAACGCCCCGAATTTGTCTTTTAATGCTATTCGCAAAAATAAGATTCTCTTGAAAATTTCAGAATTAATTTTACAGAATGCTCATTGTGCTCTTTTTAGGTTGCATTGACAGCTGTGTTATTGTTTTAAGCTTCCAAATGGTACTACAGACCTTGAAATATCTTGAAACAGGCACTTACCCTGCATCACACAAATCATTGGTATTTTTAGAAAAAAAAACAACGTCACTTTACATCAGAAGTAAAGAGGAAGGCAAAGATCAGGAATCTATATTATCAAGTACCATACCTGACCCAGAACATGACAGAAAATCATCCAAATATTAACTTGCTCTACAGCCTGAGGCGCTGGTTGATACAAGCTGACAAGAGAATTTTTTTAGCCATGTTTTACCCTATATATAGCATACCCTTTAATCCATAACATAGATTTTGGATATAACATGATCATATTGTGGTTTTTGGAGTGTAAAACGAAAAAGCGGAGCAGCCAGTGTGAACACAGACAGCCAATGGAGCAAACAAAAGACTTGTTTTGCATGTGCGACTCAGATATGACTTGCTGTCAATCACAACACCAGTGTCACTTGGATTGTATTGCACAGGCAAGTGAGCTTGGCAGCAGTCAGTCAAATGTATGTCTTTCATGAGGCTTTGAACGATTACAAAAATCTAAAGATTCATTAAAGGCTTGCTTTGAAAATGTAAATATTGAGCAGTAAACTTCATATTGACCAATGCAAAGGGGAGGTCAATATGATTATGTTACTGTTCAATAACAGTTCATGTCACCGAAACATAATAATAAGTCAATAATTGTTTTATTAAATGGCAAAGACAGCCCCCCAGATAAGAGTGCATAACAGAAAATTATTTTTCTTATCTCTCAGCCAAAACATATGTTGTAGGTACTCAATGAGACGGGTTTTTTTGAGCACCCAAAACACATGTTTAAACTGATAGATAAGAAAATAATCACAATTTTACACTCTTTTTTTTGCTTAACTGGCCCTATATATAGAGAATACTAGGTGAGTGTCTTTTGATATCAAGTTTACCAGGCGAGGCTTTGAGAACGCATGTTGACATCGCGAGGCTTGCCGAGCGATTCAACATGCGTTCTCAAAGCCGAGCCTGGTAAACTTGATATCAAAAGACGCGAACCTGGTATTCTATTTATCAGTTTACCCATTATTGAACACTCTTTAAACTAGCGATTATGACGTATTTTTTTATTTGTGTGTTGATTCAGCGTCATCAGCGACGTCATTCAAAAAGTGCAACGTCATCATGACCTGATAAAGGTAACATGCCGTGAGATAGGAAACGTTTATTAGGGTATGTTGGAACAGTTCAGTTAATATTAGCGGTGACTGATAAAAAGATATGCAAGTAGTATGTATTTCCTGTCATATTAGACCACTGAAACCATTGACGTTACAGCTATGCCATGCGAAATTATATGTACTTGACTTTCTGATGTCACCTCCTGTAAGGCATGCAATATTTCTTCATGTTGTGTGGTTTGTAACGTCACTTCCAAAAAAACATGCAACATGAATTGATATATCAGTGGCAGTGGCTAGCCATCACTAGGCCAATCAGAAGATGCTTATTTATAGATTATATAATAATGATTGTTGCACTGGTATTGGTTATTGATAAACTGATATTGGTGATTGCTGCTCTGATATTGGTTATTGATAAACTGATATTGGTGATTGTTGCTTGGTGATTATTGCTAAGATAATAATGATTGTTGCTTGGTGATTGCTGCTCTGATATTAGTGATTGTTGCTTGATGATTATTGCTAAGATAATAGTGATTGTTGCTTGATGATTATTGCTCTGATATTAGCGATTGTTGCTTGGTGATTATTGCTCTGATATTAGCGATTGTTGCTTGATGATTATTGCTAAGATAATAGTGATTGTTGCTTGGGATTATTGCTCTGATATTAGCGATTGTTGCTTGGTGATTATTGCTAAGATAATAGTGATTGTTGCTTGGGATTATTGCTCTGATATTAGTGATTGTTGCTTGGGATTATTGCTCTGATATTAGTGATTGTTGCTTGGGATTATTGCTCTGATATTAGTGATTGTTGCTTGATGATTATTGCTAAGATAATAGTGATTGTTGCTTGGGATTATTGCTCTGATATTAGCGATTGTTGCTTGGTGATTATTGCTCTGATACATGTATTAGCGATTGTTGCTTGGTGATTATTGCTAAGATAATAGTGATTGTTGCTGGGATTATTGCTCTGATATTAGTGATTTTTGGTTGATGATTATTGCTAAGATAATAGTGATTGTTGCTTGGTGATTATTGCTCTGATATTAGTAATTGTTGCTTGGTATTATTGCTCTGATATTAGTGATTGTTGCTTGGTGATTATTGCTAAGATATTAGTGATTGTTGCTTGGTGATTATTGCTCTGATTTTAGCGATTGTTGCTTGGTGATTATTGCTCTGATATTAGTGATTGTTGCTTGGTGATTATTGCTCTGATATTAGCGATTGTTGCTTGGTGATTATTGCTCTGATTTTAGCGATTGTTGCTTGGTGATTATTGCTAAGATATTAGTGATTGTTGCTTTGTGATTATTGCTCTGATTTTAGCGATTGTTGCTTGGTGATTATTGCTAAGATATTAGTGATTGTTGCTTTGTGATTATTGCTCTGATTTTAGCGATTGTTGCTTGGTGATTATTGCTCTGATATTAGTGATTGTTGCTTGGTGATTATTGCTCTGATTTTAGCGATTGTTGCTTGGTGATTATTGCTCTGATATTAGTGATTGTTGCTTGGTGATTGCTGCTCTGATATTAGTGATTGTTGCTTGGTGATTGTTGCACTGATATTTGTTATTATTGCTTGGTATTGTTGCACTGATATTGGTGATTGTTGCTTGATTTGTTATCCCCGACAAGGTCGGAGGGATATAGTTTTGGCATTGCCTGTGTGTCCGTCCATCCACACTTTTTGTCCGTCCGGAACCATATCTCAGTACCTATTGGTCAGATTTGATGCATTCTTGGTATAAATGATTAGTATCATGGACTCTCGATATCCTATAAGTTTCATCAAAATCGACTGTTAACACTTGAGTTATTGCCCTTGTCTTAGTATAGGCAATTATAATGCAAAATCTATACCGGTATTAGCCATTTTGTGTAATTATCTTCACATTTCCTCAAAGCTATTATATTCAACAACTTTTTACTACAGACCATGATTGCTCAGTGCCTGTAGATAAGCATGTTTGACCCCACCTAAGGGGTCAAATACTTAAATTTCGCATAACTAAGGCAGTTGTCAATATTTTTTGCTGAAATTTTGCATGCAGGCAGAGGAGCAGTAGGTATGAAACATATCAAAAAGGATTTTAGTCTGAAGACCTGGGTGCAATCCCCTGGGGTGGACTTAAGGGGTGGGGTTAAAAGGTCAAATATGTTTTTCTTTTCTGAAAGTGGTAATGTTGCATATCAAATTAAAGTGAAAGTAGTGTAGACTAACATGCAAGCTAAAACATTGACATTACACACACCCCTGACCTGGGGTTGGGTTGAAAGGTCAGATATTTAAATTGTGCAGATAAGTATATTTTATATTAAACTAAGCACTGAAACATAATTAGCAGGCTTTTGTGATGATCTGAATGATGTCCAAGGTGAACTAAGGGTCTAGATAAAAGGGATTTATGTTATGCAATTTACATGTGCTTCTAAAGTAACCCTTTGTCGTGAGATATAAATTTGTCTTGTTTGTTTGATTTTATTCTTTATGTCCCAGTCAACAATTTTTCAATTATGTCGGGACAGGTCTTCCTGGGTTGAACCAGTACAAAGCAGGGATTTATGTGTGTTGCTCAGGAATAGAACACATCGACGCCTGGAGGCTCAAACCCTCGACCCCTCAATCTGGAGTCAAGCACTCTCCCACTGAGCCAGTTGCACTGATATTGGTGATTGTGGCACTGATATTGGTGATTGTGGCACTGATATTAATGATTGTTGCACTGATATTGGAGATTGTTGCACTGATATTGGAAATTGTTGCACTGATATTGGTGATTGTGGCACTGATATTGGTGATTGTGGCACTGATATTGGTGATTGTGGCACTGATATTGGAGATTGTTGCACTGATATTGGTGATTGTTGCACTGATATTGGAGATTGTTGCACTGATATTTGAGATTGTTGCACTGATATTGGTGATTGTTGCACTGATATTGGTGATTGTTGCACTGATATTGGTGATTGTGGCACTGATATTGGTGATTGTTGCACTGATATTGGAGATTGTTGCACTGATATTGGTGATTGTGGCACTGATATTTGAGATTGTTGCACTGATATTTGAGATTGTTGCACTGATATTTGAGATTGTTGCACTGATATTGGTGATTGTGGCACTGATATTGGAGATTGTTGCACTGATATTGGAGATTGTGGCACTGATATTGGTGATTGTGGCACTGATATTGGTGATTGTGGCACTGATATTGGTGATTGTTGCACTGATATTGGTGATTGTGGCACTGATATTGGTGATTGTTGCACTGATATTGGTGATTGTGGCACTGATATTGGAGATTGTTGCACTGATTTTGGTGATTGTTGCACTGATATTGGAGATTGTTGCACTGATATTGGTGATTGTGGCACTGATATTGGTGATTGTTGCACTGATATTGGTGATTGTGGCACTGATATTGGAGATTGTTGCACTGATATTGGAGATTGTGGCACTGATATTGGTGATTGTGGCACTGATATTGGAGATTGTGGCACTGATATTGGTGATTGTTGCACTGATATTGGTGATTGTGGCATTGATATTGGTGATTGTTGCACTGATATTGGAGATTGTTGCACTGATATTGGTGATTGTTGCACTGATATTGGAGATTATTGCACTGATATTGGTGATTGTTGTGTGGTGATTATCACATATTTGGGATGCTATTTGCTGGATAACCTAATGCAAATGTGATAAGCTATTTCCTGCCAACTTGTTATCAGCCTGCCATGATGATAACCGGAAGTCCTGCATTTTGAATGGAGAGAGGTTGTCATGCCCAACATCAGACGTTGATCAATAGATGACGTCAGATGTAAACAAGTGGCATGACGTAATGTAATATTTACATCAATTCTATGTTTTACTTACATTTTTGTACATCAAAAGAGTTGGATTATGTGATAAACAGATTATCTCACAGGGCTTTGGTTAGTGCCCTCAGTATCAACTCTCGACCATTATCAGCCCTTGAGCTAAAGCTCTCATGCTGATAATGGGGTCTCGGGTTGATACTTCGGGTGATAAGGAAAATCCTGCAAGATAATGTGGGGTCTGATTTGGATCCAAACTGTTTGACACTCTGATGGTATTCCTGACAGAATTTTTCTAAAAAGTTGATTTTGAAAAAAAAAAAAATCAGCAGACAACAAAAAAGGGGGAAAAAGTTTACGAGGGTACAAAGAGTTCATGGGCATTCATATTTATTTCGGCCAACACATGAAATTTCGCTACTTATCACATTTTTGTGCACCTAAGGCTTAGGCAAGCCTGCGCGAATGTGCAGGCTTGCCAGAGCCTTAAGATGCTTGCCTATAAGTATGGTTGTAGATGAAGACTTATCAAATTTTAGACCTAGTTTTGTTGGAAATGTCAGCATGGACATTTAATGGAGGCTTATGTGCATGTGCTAAAAGTACCAAAATTTCATATGGTGGCCCATTTGTGTCAGATGTTTGGTTTGATTGTAGATATATGTCTTAAGTTTTACCTAACTCTGAAAGTAACCTTGAGTCACTGTCATGGACTTAGAATAATAAAAGACAGTTAAGGGGGGCATATAAGTTTTTATATGACTATCTTTAGATGAATTTTATTTTTATTTGCCATATTGGTAGATGTAGTCTTAAGTTTTACTCTTTGCCACCCATACCTTTTAGATTAGGTTCAAGCACTTCAAATCTTCATTTATCAAGCTGTATTATCAGACCACTTTGATGGATTTCATCATCAACTGGCACGATGGTATATATAGGTCTAAAGTTATTTTTAGCACCATCCCCACACAGAGGCTTGACTTTGAGGTCAAAGTAATAGACTTGGAAGTGTTTGCTCATTATATGGGCCTCAACGCGAGAAAACCTGTCTTCTGGGCGAACACCAACCTGCGCATCCGCACTGAGTCTGATCAGCGCCTTTGTTATTGGCTATTTGGAAAGTTGCTACAGGCGAAAATTTCAATTTTCTAGCTAGTCTCTGTAGCTGAGGAGACTGGTTTGAATCTCACTTTGTCGGAAACCCCAAGAACTGGTTTTCTCACTAGGAGGCCCATATGATAAAGACTATAAGTGGCATCACTAGCAGTTTATATGATGATGATTGTGGGACTTCATGGGTGGATCCAGATGGGGAGGGTACGGGGGTCTGGACCCCCCTGAAAAATCACAAAAATATAGGGTTTCTTAGCAATACTGGTCCGGATCCCCTGAAAAATCACAAAGCTGCCAAGCCAGCATTCAATGTTGGGCCATCATCAGCACCCCAGCGATTTGTTGGTGGGCAGATGATGGCCTTTATAATGGTATTCAGATCCTCTCTCCAATCATCAACTAAAAAAAACCCCAAAACGTCAAATTTGGACCCCCTCTGACAAAGAGTTCTGGATGGTTTAGCACCATCCCTGCTCAGGTCCCATCACTATTGGGGCTTCTTATAAGGTGTAACTGAATATTTTCTGTGTTGTATTTATATACCATGTAACAATGCCATCTCCAGAGTCAAAGTTTCATAGTTGTCCGTTTTTTTAAAAAAAGGAGGCAACCTTAGTCAAGGGTTACATTCAAGCCCCCACAAGGCACTTTGTCAGTTAAGACTTACTTTATACATATAATTTCAAAATCGCATGAGTTGGTCTTAATGCCTTGCTTCCAATTCTCAGGTTACAATGCAGTCCCTTTATAACACACATTGTTATATGGTGGATTTGGATATAACATGGTCATAATGTGGCTCCCATGTTTTTTAACTATTGAATTTTACAAAGGAATTATAGCAAAATGACTATTTCAGGGGCATTTTCCATAATTCCTTTGTAAAACGTTTCCTTTATATTATGATAGACAACATGCTTCACTTATAACAAGGTCCTTTCCTATGGAGACAAAATATAGCGTTATAAATAGACGGCACAGTATTTTTATACAGATTTATTAACTTTTAAATATAGGGTACTATCAAATTAGGGCATTATTATATTCTCGATAAAATTGTTTAAATGACATATACTTTAAAAAAAAAGAAAAAAAACTATTCTAAAAGTAACACTTATCAAGTATCCTGTCCATTGTCATTAATGTTTAAAATATCTTAAACTGTAAATCAGTATTAAAATTACTTACATAGTTACAAGTTTTTATTTATGCCTCAATGCGAGAAAATCTGTCTTTGGGGGTTTGCAAACAACAATGATGCAGACCAAGATCAGTGCCTCTGTTATTCGTTTATTGGAAAGTATCATATCTAGACTTGCTTCAAGCGAAAATTTCAATTTTCAGGCTAATCTCTGTAGCTGAGCAGGCTGGTTTGAATCTCATTTTGACAGAAATCTCGAAAACCGGTTTTCTTGCGTCGCAGCCCATGTATTCAGGGTAACTAACGCTGCTTAAGAATGTGGTGACATTTTATTATTTATTACATTGTGTTGTCAGATATTCTGAAATTTTGTAAATAACATGTTTACAAGAAGATGAAAAATTAATGATCTTTTTAAGATGAGGGTTAGAAATCTGGATATTTCTATTTTTATCTGTTTATATTTTAGAAATACTGTCGTGCCAACCAAGAGTGACAGTGATGTATGTTTCGTTTACAATTGTTAAGTAAAGCATTAACTTGTACACATCACTTGAGCTAACACGAATTGATAGGTCACTTGTGTATTAATCCTATCCTACAATACACAAGTGAGCTATTGATTATAAGTCCCTGATAACTTTGTAAACAAAACATGACCTCGCTGTCACTCTTGGCTGGCAGGACTGTAGATATAATATCAAGGCATTGATCAGTTTAGCTCAATGTTGACCAAGGCTATACTGGAGTTTACCTAGGTCTACCAAATATTGATAATGAGCTAGGCTCAGCTAGTATATGAAAATTTTTTAACCTAATAATCGCACATGTTCCTATATGTGCAAACTGGGTACTTTTTGTGTTGTTTACACCATATGCACTTCTAGTTTTCAGTCACTCTGGTAGTGCAATTCTGTAATCAATACAGACTTATTGTGTGGATGAAAACCATGTGGATCCTGATCAGCTGGCTTCATCAGAAGCCAGATGATCTGGATCAATACTGTTTTCCAAAGAGGGTAATATGATTTTGAAAATTTAAATGTAACAGTGAATACATTTTACCTTATATGTGCTTTGTGTCAACCACTGTTATTCATAATGATATTAAAGTGCCTTTATTTCTAGTGGATGTGTTATTTTTGTCATGATATATACCACTTTCGAGGATCTCCCAGAGGGGGGGGGGGGGGGGGGGGGGTACTTGTTCCCATATTTTCTTGAAATAAAGTTGTTCCACTGTCCCAAAAACTCGAAAATTTGTTTTCTTATGTTCCCTGTTCCCAATACTGTTTTTGATCCCCTGTTCCCCTCAAAATGTGGCCTATGTTCCCCTATTCCCCTAAAATAAATGCCATTTTCCCCTGTTCCACAAGACCCCTGGGAGGGCCTCACTTTCATGATGTATGTTTGTCTATCCATCTCTGAATCTTTTTGTTTAATCATTTTTTAAACATGTAAGCAAATCTAATCTTTTATTTTTACCCCAACTGTTCTTTTATGTGTTGAGCTACAAGCTACTTTATCAAGTAGGGTTTTCTTTTCCTTGAGAACCAATATGATTGCATTTGACAGTTGCATGTACAGTAGCATTAAAGCTATTCTTTACTCTTAGTTAAGGAGCTGACTAGGTCTAGACATCAACGTTAACAAGGTAAAGATGGAGTAACTATTCTCAACTGATATTTTGATAAAATATATATAACTATACAGTTTACTAGGAGTTTACACCAAGCTTACCTGTAGTTGACTCCTGTACAGGGATTTTGCTGGTTCAAGGGAACTCCCTCCCCACCCCCTGTTTATAAAGGGTGTACCTAATTACAGTAGTCTACAGTAGTATACAGTAGTCTACAGTAGTATACAGTAGTATGCAGTAGTATACAGTAGTATACAGTAGTATACAGTACTATGCAGTAATATACAGTAGTATACAGTAGTACACAGTAGTATGTATGTAATATACAGTAGTATGTCAAATTTGAATTAAAAACAATATTTTATCAAATTAAAATATTTTTTTCAACTTTGATGCATATATTTTGGACCAGAGTTTTAAATATCGTACATGTAGTATACAGTAGTATGCAGTAATATGCAAAGTAATATACAGTAGTGTGTCAAATTTGAATTAAAAAAATTTTTTTTTATCAAATTATTTTTTTTTCAATTATGATGCGAATATTTTTGACCAGAGTTTCAAATATCAACCTCATATTCATCGCCAGTATTTGCCACACTTTGAAAAAACCCACCTTTCAAATTCTAATTAGTGCCCATTCTATATAAAAACAAAACCAAAAAAACACCCAAAACATTAAATTAAGCCTGTGTCCGTTTTGAACACACATTTAATTTAAACCTGAGTTCTTTTTTGAACAAACCCATTTAATTTTCCTACGGTGGGCTTTTAGCGATGCGTTTCTTATCTGAACGCCTTAGGGTTATCACAATCGCCCTATTTTACCTGTCTGTCCATCCGTCCGTCCTCCAAGCTATATTTTAAACTGCTCTACACTAGTAAGATAAATAGGTTAAGAGATCAAACTTCAATATTTTTTTATATTTATTTATTTCCCAACTAGTTTCGGTTTAACAACCTTTCTCAAGAGACATATGTAAACAATGGCATCTGCAGTGAATAAAAAACGTCATCTACATCAAAACTAGCAGATTAAAGTTAGGAGTCAGGTAACTATTAAGCATAGGTTTCCCCATATCACGGGTAGGAAAATTCGTAGGCAGAGACGCCAGTTCCGCCGGTTCTGTATATGGAGGCTGAAAGCTTTCCATTCCGTGGTTTTATCGTGTAAAATAGTGAAAAAAGGAGAATTTACTGCTCCCGCTCTGGGCCAGGAATTACAATGCCTCCTTAAAGACTTACGTTAAGTATTTTAAAATATGTCAACATGCTATATTAAATGCTAAACAAACTGCCTGGATCGATGTTGTATTTGTGGTCAAAGATATCATTGTGATCTTCAGAAAAATGAAATCTATTTTGATTTCAATCAGTTTTAAACGTTATTTTCGCATCCTGAAAAATCAATACTTAACATAAGTCTTCCTTAACTCTAAGGAGGGAATGTAATTCCGGGCCCTGGTCTTTTACTGGTCTTTTAACTTGCGAGCTGCAATTTGTGTACGGCATTGTCTGAATTGTTTTTGTCGCGAGGTAAACAACCTCAGGCCGTACATAGTTTACAGCTTGCATCAGCTTCATTATCCTTTTTTCACCATTTTGCATCATAAGAGCACTGAATGGAAAACTTGCGATTTTTTTTCAGCCTCAGACCAGTGATTTTATTGGGCCATTTTTACGGCCTTATATGGGAGTTGTTCCCAGTCCAAACATGGCCTTTATTATCCCAATTTCAGGTATTTTAGCACTTATTCCCCCAATTTTAATAAAATACGTCACCAAATGTGAAGGAAAAGGTAGCTTCCTAAAATCCCAAATAAAATCACTGCATACACAGATCCGGAAAGAGCCTTATTTGAGTTTTTGTTCTGTTTAATGAACATGCGCGGATCCAGAAAGTTTTGTCAGAGGGGGTCCAAATTTGATAACTTTTTTTAGTTGATGAGGGGATAAAGGATCCAAATACCACTATAAATGGGCCATCATCGGCCCGCCAGCGAAACGCCATTTTTAAATGGCGTTTCGCTGGCGGGGGACGATGATTGTCCAACATTGAATGCTGGCTTTGTAGCTTTGTGATTTTTCAGGGGATCCGGACCAGTATTGCTGAGAAACCCTATTTTTGTGATTTTTCAGAGGTGGTCCGGACCCCCGACCCCTTGCCCCCCCCCCCCACCCCCCACCCCACCCCCCCTCTGGATCGGCCCATGAATGAAGTTTCCAACCCGAGCATATAGACAGTGAATCCGGGCTGATCGGGGTCTTAAATCTGCTGATCATGCTTATAATTAATCATCAAAATATTCTGATTCTCTCACTAGCCATAATATGTGTAAACTACCTTCACAGTAAGACAGTGGACAGCTAATAATTAGCATTAATTAATGACCACTGTAACAATTATCACGGCAATTATGCAGCAAAGATGTGCTACCCTGTGTTTAAAGACACATTTTGGGTTGCATAATATCCTAATGACCGACCAGTAGAATATGCGAGCAGAGATAAGAAACTATCAGTGATGATTACCTGAGGGAAGTTAATGCTGAAGAGTGAGATGGTAACATGCTCAAAGGAAAAAAAAACAGAATAAATTTTATTTATTTATCCAGCTGTTTTGATATGTGGCTGCATTAAGTTTTCTTGTTTAAACAGAAAGCCGAGGAAAAATCCTTTATTTAGCTTGTAGTATGGCCCATGCGCAAATAAACACGTGTTACTGACACCTGGCGAAATTTACATTCGCTCCTCCCAGCATCCGGCCTAAGCTGTCAATTATTTTACATTTACCTATGGGTTAATTTCTCGCTATTAAGGAAGTTCCCGCCTACATCGCTGTTTAACTAAAATTGGAAGTTAGAGTACGGTTTTAAGCTCCTCTTTTGTCGTTATTCTAGGGTGTCTGATTTAAACATCAGCAAAGATCAAAGAAAAAAGCATCGGCCATACTACAATTTTTATTTATTCATGGAACTGAAATATTCAAATAATCTGGAAAAACTAATCTTTCAGTAAAAGAGAGAACATACAAAATTATTTAAAAAAACAAAAACAAAAAACAAACAACAGACTCGGTTCTTCGAATTCCGCTTGTAATAATAACCCTTTTCATTCTGATAGATTTTTTCATACATATTGATACAATAAACATGGATTTTCCCATTTTGTATCTGAAGGGGTCGCAGGTTGAAATTTCTATATTTTAAAGAGATTAAAATAGTCTGTAACCATGAACTTTTTTCGAAACTTTTTATTTTCTTTTTAAATCATTTGTAAAAATAGAATTGTTATGTTTTCACAATAAATATGTTCAGTACAGCTGAAAACTGCATTAAAAAGTAAAATAATTTATAAAAAATGTGTTTTTTTCTCTTGTTTGTAATTATTTGCGTCCCTCTAATAATTCTAGACAGTTGATTTTAACATAAATGCTGTTGTTTCGATAGTGATAATTTGTTAAGATTTATGAAAATGGTAAAATGTTTACCTGAATGTGAGAATTTTTACTGTATTCTTGAAAAATAGAAACTTTATTTCTAAAATTAGAAGATCAAAAGTTACAGACTATGCAGCTTGAACGCTCTGTATTTGTTTATTCTTTTGTTGTCGTCTGCTGACTTATTTCATTTTCCCCCAAATAATTCTTTCAGGAACACTAACAGAGTGTCAACGGCTAGGATCCAGATCAAGTTCAACATTTTGTCAGTTTGGATCCAGATCAGGACTGACATTTTGTCGGTACTGATCTGGATCCAAACTTTTTGCAATGGTTATTAATAGACGATAAGGTAAAGTGTTAAGGACCTCGGACAGTCTTAATGAAGGATTGCCCATAAAAATGACAAGAGAAAAGTTTCAAAGAAAATGATATTTTTTCTATGAAAAAGAAAAGTAGGTTCAACCCTCGAGTTATCCACAAACGCCGTTTTCTCTCTGAAAAGTACCAATTGAAAAATATGGGTTGAAAACTCTGTTTTTGCTATTCAACATATAGAAAATAAACTTGAAAAGTTTTACTGAAGTGCTAAATATCAATTTGCATTGGCATGTATAGCTATACAAAGTTAACATGCCGTATAAACTCGTATAACTCCGTAAAACTAATTTTAGATTTGCAAACATAATGAAAAGTATTGATTTCAGATCTTCAGATTTTCTAATCCTGTATCCATCACTGCCCCCCTTAGCGTATAGCTGTCAAAGTTGAGATCCTGGGTTCGACTCTCACAACATACAATTTTTTTTTTTAAATATTTTCATTTTTTATCATAAATCATGACTTGCACGACTTTTGCAAGACTTACGTATAAAAGTAAATGTAACAGAATTCATTTTAAAGCATTATATTAGTTTGGACCTATGCTGTCTACTGAGAAATCTTTAAAACATTTAAAATCTAAGACGAATTTCTCATAGCTAATGTTTCAAACTATTTCGAGAAACACTCAGGGCGGGACAGCTCATCATATATTCAACATACTTTTCAGGCAACTGGGGTCTGCAGAAGAACCGTTTTCCGAGTACGAAAAGAACTTCGAGAAACCGGTACACTTTCGTCGCCGCAACGCTCGAAACTATAATATATCACAGGAGCTTGAAGTTCGGTCCTCATATCACATCTATAGCCTCATTGTTGGAAATCTCATTTCGTGACTAATATTATCATTTAAACCATAAAATGCCAGCAAAACGACTATGTTTATGATTAACATAAGTATATAGGTAAACAGTGTAAGCCCAGATCAGACTGCTCCTACAGGAGCAGTCTGACCACAGGAGCAGTCTGAACTTGATCTACTCTGTCGACGAGGCTTCAAAAACAGTTTCAACAGATGACAAAAGCGGATGATCTTTAAAATTGTTGTAGTTTTCAGTTTACGATTTTCATAAAATGCATGCACGTCTGCGCGGCTCAAACAACATATTAAACAGGTTAACTCTTAATATATTATTATCAGATCTGCCTTCTTGGGCAATGAAATAGTCGAATCACGCCCAGATATGAATATTAAAGTTGCTGACGTGGCGATACAGTGACCAATAGCTGAATAATACTTATTATATAGGACACCTGATCCCGGCCCGGTCCCATAAATTTGTGGAGATTGATCATGAAATAATTTCTACGGTCATTCTCCTCCCTTCCACTGAATCATTCATGAAGGGTTGTTGTCAGTTACAAGCGAAAGTATATGCACGATTACTGGTTAACTGCTTGTTCAAGCTTGCCCAGGAAAAAAGTGTGGTTAGGTGAACTGACCGTCCCGCAATGACCATAGCTGTTGACATGGGACGTAAAGCAACAAAAACAAACAAACAAACAAACGTGCTGAAGGTCAACTTACATGGCTTTCTTAGCGTCGTGTAATTTGAGCTAACACTTGAGTTTTTTTTTTCTTATTGCATGGATGGCGAACGAAAACACAGAATCTTCACTGCGCTCATACACAAAGTATGGATGTAGACTGGCCCCATTAAATACGTCACCATGGGCACTTACAAGGTAAAAAGGAGGCTGTTGTGCATATGCGATAAATAACTAAAGTTTTTATGCCATGGCGGGGCCTAGGTTGAACCAGTCTGAGCTGAGCCAGTACTACAAAGTGGCTTGTTCAAGGATCAGGCGTGTCTTGAACTAGCGACTCCTCCATCTCAAGTGTCTAACACTTGTAACACTGAAACACTGCGCTCATCATTTCGAGTATGGGTGTTTTATTCAGGTGGAGAACATTCTGAATAATGCTTGTTGAACGCACAACTGATCTTAGTCGTTAATGGACAGATCTACATCATCACCGTTCATTGTTAATAGTATTGGCTATATTTGGCTAGTGCCAGTACTAGCACTGTATCTGAAATGCTACTGGTGTTTGGGGCCAAGAGTGTTTGATAATCTCTTACCACAGCTGGTTCAAAGTAATGGACTTAATTATATACTAATATGCTGCATAATTTAAAGCTCCGGTCACTTAACCATTCAAACTGTCACGAAGTCAGTTTCATTGTAAAGCGATTCATTAATCAATATTTTACTGTGATGTACCAACGTTTACAATCCTAGTTGTCAGTCAGCGCTCAACAAACTCACATGGTCGATGCTGATTGGATTTAGAAAAAAGAAAGCAACGCCTACATCTGTAAAATCCAATGTGTCAACTAGATTTGGACGTCAAATATCGCGTAAACAAAGACATCCTACCGCTGACACAGTCATGTATATTCCATATTGACTTATCATGTAACAAATAAAATCGTTCAGATTTACACAGCCAGATTCTGATAACTTGACCTTAGTAAATTGGCCATTACAAAAACCAGATGTTCCCATTATGTAACATATTAAGTAAACATAAAAGGCGAGACAGACTAGTCCGTTGTGCGACAACTCACCGACAGACAACTCACCGAAAGTCAACTCGCAGACAAAAACTGACAGACAAAAAAATATTCACCGACACGACAACTGAACGACAAAGACAAGTCGCCGACACGACAACTCACAGACAAAAGCCTATTATATTTCTTTACAAAACTGATTGCCATTCTCAACTTCGACTTCACCTATCTCTATAGCATATGTATAACGGATTTTTTGTACATTTTGCCTGGACATTTTGGCTTTCGATTTATAAGAATGGCGACTGGTTTTTCGTTCATCCGATCCCCCAGAGGGGCAAAAACAAATTAGTTTCTGAAGGCTACATATACAAAGTGGACCGTGTACGCGATGAGAAGTCGTACTGGGTGTTTCACCTACCTGACTGCAAATGCAGATGCATTCAAACTGCAGATGAATTAAGTTATACCCATAAGTTAAGTAACCATAGAGACTAAAAGACGCCATGACACATGTACATGTATTTTTTTTTACTGAAAGCAAAGTGGTGATGTGTTTATTCCGAAAATAAAGCAATATTGAAATTGAAAAAAATATTTCTTTTCATCCTTTTTCTATGAAAGTCTCTGTCGGTGAGTGTCGGCGAGTGTCGGTGAGTTTTTAAAAAAATTGTCTGTGACTTGTCGTGTCGGCCAGTGGTCGTGTCGGCGAGTTGGTTGTCGGTGAAAAAGTGCCGTCGTTGAGTTGTCGTGTCGGCCAGTTGTCTGTCGGTGAGTTGTCATAGATTCGACTAGTCATTTCATTGTGTACATTTCACATAATTTAATTATTAAAGGCCTAGTTTGCCGAACTGGAATAACTTTAGTAAATATGTGCAATTATTGTCAAAGGTCCATTTTCATTTGAATCGCATTTCACTACAAATCAATTGTCAAAAAACTTCAAAGACCCTTTGAAAGTATTTAACTATTTGCATGCTGGACAACGTTTCATGTTTTTTTTGTCTGCAGATAATTTTCAATGTTACTTTTATCAATTACATATTGAGTGTCAAACAGTTGGGACCCAGATCAGGTGCAACGTTCTGTCTGGTCTGATCTGGGTCCAAACTGTTTGTGACAATGCCGAGCATGCGAAGAGTAAGTAATATTGGATCAACATTTGACAGGAAAAAAACAGAGTGCAGTGCCGTAATTTTAATTTGTGTTTACACAAGTCAGATTGGAATATCTTATCAGCTGGTCATGGAGTAATTAAATCAAAGGTAGGATTTTTGTAATTGAACCATAACAGCTTTATGAAAGATTCACAACAGAACACGCATACTGCGTATGTTTTTCAACCATTGGTAATTTGCTTTTAGTGTGCTTACTTGTTGAAAAATGAAGCTACGTGTACACAAACCAAACACCATCGAAGCATTTTTGGATGGAAATTTGTCGTAAGTTCAACACCCCTCAAAAATTAAAAAAAATATACAAATACATTTTTATACGAACACGGTCATGCGCGGATCCAGAGGGGGGGAGGGGGGTGCAGGGGGTCCTGACCACCCCCACCCCCCCCCCCTGGAAAATCACAAAAATAAAAGGTTTCTTGGATCCCCTTAAAAATCACACACAAAGCTACCAAGCAAACATTCACCAACATTCAATGTAGGGACATCATCAGCACGCCAGCGAAACCCCATTTAAAAGGCGTTTCACTGGCGGCCGATGATGGCCCGCTAATAATGGTATTTTGATTCTTCCTCCCGTCAACAAGCCAAAAATAAAAAAAAGACCCCTCTTGACAAAACTTTCTGGATCCGCGCATCCAGTCCAATAGAGTGACATCTTACGCAATTATAAAACAAAATAGTATCATGTAAAAGGTACTTTTACAATTAATTTTACTCCTATAATGTTTGCAATGATCATTCTGCAAAATGTGCATTATAACACATGTCTACTCTTTGTTTGAATGCCAAGTTAAGCACATGTATAGTCACTGATCAGTATGCGCATTTTTCTGCTTGCATAAAAAATTCAGGTACTTATATTGCTTGTGTCAAAAGATCAGTGAAATACACACAAAACACCTGTCAAGACAATTCTCTTGTCAGACGGTGCGAATTTGCATATTGCTTTGGTCGTTTTTAGAAAAGCGGAAAGTATAAATGAGAAAATGTGTCATTATATACGAGTAGGGCACAGGTCAGACTGCGCCAACTTCATGACATGTGAACAGCACATGTGTTGTTCACTGTATATTATATCTCCTTTCTGTATGCGTCTCGCCAGCTTCTATGCTTGGCAAGCTGGTTTGAACCTTCCCTGGTCGTGAATCCGAAGACACATTTTCTCGTGGCATGGCTCAAATATTTTGCACTTTAAAAATAGATCGACCCTGTTGTAGAAAGACACATGTCTTCAGTCAGGTAAAACTTGACTCCGCCCACCAATAGTGCTAGCTAATGAAAACGACGACAGCTGGTGTAGCGACAATCAATAAAATTGTTTTGACAAGTCAATATAGTTGTAACCAGTTTCAACGAAGTTTGTACGGTTTATTGACCACAGCTTTACACCTATTTCGACGTGATTGCGTTGATCTCGGTCATTAATACACCAGTAGACTTCTTATCAGTAAAGTGCTAATTAATGCATGCTGTTCTTTTTGTAATGCACTTATGTGCAGTGATTTGAAATAAATTATCACCTGTGCGTGTTCATAAGCACATGCCAAGCCGCCGTTTGTCATGCTTTATGCATAGGCGTATATACCAATATAAAACAGAGTTTACAAAACGTTTCATGATGACATTAAAGGCGCATAACCGTGGAATGTGCACAGAACATAAAACCTGGGCATTATTTCTTTTTTTAAATATCTAAATCTTGATGGAAAGGGGGTTGGGGGCACCCGGATTTCAACAGCATAATTGTAAAGCATGGCAAATCAACCTTTAACGCAATATCGCCATCGTTCGAATCAGCGATAAATTCACACTCCTACTCTCTGACTGTAGTTTGGTTTGTATATTAAACACAGACTGTAAAAATGCATAACTTAATTAAAAATGAATTTTAGAAAAGATTTTTAAAAACTTCAAAAAAAAAAAAAATGGGCAAAGAAGTATTTGGAAATGTATTTTTCAAAGCGTGGTAATACTAGAGATGAATATGGGGCTGACTTTGGTCAAAGAAAAATATGCATTAAAGTTGAAAAAAAAAATTAATTTGATAAAACATTCTTTTATAATTCAATTTTGACATATTACTATATATTACTTTGCATACTACTGTATACTACTGTATATTACTGTATATTACTGTATACTACTGTAGACTACTGTAGACTACTGTATACTACTGCATATTACTGTATACTACTGTATACTACTGTAGACTACTGTATTTAGGTACACCCGTTTATAAATATCCTAGGAAAATGAAAGAATTTGGTTTCGGAAAGCCCAAACTATTTCATTTTTATGGGATATTTAAAATCAGCAAAGCGATCCCCCCATACATTTTACATACTTTCCAGAAATCCTGGATTAGCCCCTGTTTTTTTTATCACTATAGGTAGTGCCATTTTTCCTTAGTGGAGATATGCCACTACTGTCGCATTTTTTCCTCTAGACAAAGATCCACAGCTTTTTTTTAGCTCTTGGCATCGCCAGTGACAAGGTCAGAAACATACATATCATGGGCAGATTTGCACTGCTTTTTCTGAAGGCCATTGAACCTTGCAATGTCCCGTTTAGACTGTGTCTACCGTGTCTTCTGGTAGGAATTAGGTTCTTCCTTCTGGAAAGTCTGCAGATTTTTCTGTTGATCAAGGGCTATCTGAACCTAGATGATGACATCTTGGAAGGCACATGGGTTTCTTCAAGCTTTGGGCATCCATATTTGAAAGGCTGTTGATAGGGGGTGGAGGAATTGAATCTAGCTGTGAACTCTTCCGCCTTTTAAGGTTCATGCACACCAACATGCACCAGAATATCTTTTCATAATGTATCACAACAACCCCCATGCAATCAGAGTGGATAGAACCTCCCTGAAGACCTGGCCACCATGAGTCCTAAAAGGTTGCATTTTACATGTCAGACCAGCCCGCTCATGCATACCAACAAGCATCAAGAATATTTTTTCATAAAATATGTATTGCACAACAACCCTCTTGACATGAATCCGTTGAAGATCTGGCAGATCCTAGTGCAAAAAGGTAAATGTCTACCTGCAAATCCTATCCTGTTATAACCTTCTTAGAGAAAAAAACAACAATGAACAATTGGGAAAGTTTATACAATAAAGACATAAACATGCAAAGAATTATTAACATACCAAAAGCTTGCATCCCTAACAGGCTAACACAGATGCGACCACCATGGATAATTACCAGTACCAAGCATTTTATACGATTGCATAAAAGGGCATATAGAAAAGCTAAACAAATAAATACCTCACATCACTAGATAAAATTCAGAGCACAGCGAAACAAGGTCATTGGTATGATCAGAGATTCAAAAAGCAAATGCAACGAAAATATTGTGAACAAACTGAAATCTGATACATTATCATCAAAAGAATGGTGGTCAACCTTGAAAACTGTAAATATTGCCTAATAGTTCTAATTTTTTACCTCCTCTTGGCCAAGACGGACAGATACTCACTCACGACCTTGACAAAACTAATACTTTAAATGACTACTTTCGAGGCCAGAAATTAATTAATGACTGATGTTGAAGTTCCTGATGTTATTCATTATGATGTAGCACACGAGCTGAGATCTTTGATCCTTACACCAGCCGAAAATTTAATAGAAGCTATCTTAAAGTCACTTCCCACCAGAAAAGCTGCAGGCCAAGATGGTATTAGCAATCAAATTATTCGTGAACTGGCGGCTGAATTTTCATATCCTCTCTTTTAAATTAGTATCTGCAAACAGGCCCACTTTCCCTGGAAGCTATCAAATGTGTGTCCTATCCCTTAAACTAGCGATCGTTCATCTGTATCAAATTATCGACCTGTTTTTCCTTTTAATGCACGTCTTAAAAAGTCTTAGAACGAGCTATTTTCAAACATGTTTATAATCACTCCTGAGAAAATAGTAAACTTACTTCGTTGCATGCTGGTTTTATTTCGGGTGACTAAACTGTCAACCAGTTGACCTATTAACATAATACTTTCTCTTAAGCCCTTAATTTTGGAAAGGATGTGCGTGTAGTCTTTTGTGACATAAGCATGGCTTTTGATCGTGTTTGGCATGAAGGTCTTTTAAAAAAAGCTTGAAGCTGCTGGTATAGCTAGAAACCTTTTTTTATTCCGTTCTCATTTGAATGATAGACGTCAGAGAGTTGTTATTCCTGGTGCAGTCAGCATGGAAATTTATACAAGCTGGTGTTCCTCAGGGTTTTATATTATTTGTCCTCTTCTTTTCCTACTTTTTACTTTTTATTTACGACGTTGTACCAGATATTAGGTCCAATATTGATATTTCTGTTGATGATATCAGCTTGTTTATAATTGTTGAAAATCTAGATAAAGGTAAAATTTGTATAGGAGACAGGTAAACAAACGAGGATATTGCTAGTTATATCCTAACTAATGCATTAAAGCTATCATTGGGTGTCACAGACCAGTGGTCCAGTGGTTAAGTAGCGATATTTACATATTCGAACCTGTATTTTTTCTGAGGGTTCGAATCCCTGAGTTTTTCTTTTCCTTTTTTTTCTTTTTCTTACTCCTTCAGTGGGCAGTTTGAATTACCTAGCGCTGTAACAAACAGTGGCGGATCCAGAAGGGGTTCAGGGGGCTTCGGAACAGATTATTTCATTTTTAAAGGGATTTTCAAGACAAATGAGAGATCACCTGCAAATCAACCCCCTCCCTAATTTATCTGAATCCCTTTCCTGGAGTCGTGGATCCGCCTTTGAACAAAAAGGCTTATGTCGATATTTCAGGCTTTACAGAAAAACCAGTTAAAGGCGAGGGTTTTAACGACCCACGAAGGGTCTAGCAGACGTTAGTGTATCAGAAAACCACGTTTGATCGTTATTATTGCATAAAGTCATATTGTCACTTGAAAACTTTGGGAAATAGCTTCGAAAAGTTCATTTTTGCATTACTATAATGGCGCGCAAAAGCATGAAGGATTCGTAGGTTTTGAAAAAGCCTGTTTCAGAGCAAAAACTTACGTCATCCTAACGCCACTGAATTACGTTCATTTCTATACACGCTACTGTTGATGACGTCAATTTTTGTGACGGCCTGGAATGCGTATATGTAAAGTAGAAAAGCCGTGCATCAACAACACGTAAATTGCCTGATTAATACATGGGTTTTTGCCGGTTAAAACATGGCTGTTAATAGCGTGCGACACGGGTTTTTATGCAATTATTAAAGTTAAAATGAGTCTTCATCTACATACACACAGTACGTTGTGTATGCGAGCGGCAAACGCTCTGGTGAGTTTGCGTATTTCTGCATGCTCACCTGATCCTTTGATGCTCAGTATTGCGATCAAAATCTCACTATGCTGGCATTATTTTATGAACTTTTTATATCATATATATATTGAAATAAAATACTATTCGTTAAAAAAATTAAAATATAAAAATTGAAAAAATAAAATATTAAAAAATATAAAGAAAATACAACAAATGGAAAAAATAGAGCATATGAATAGCCTATAAAATGCTAAACAATGGGATTCGAACCCTTAACTTGTTACATAGCTCACGTGCATATTATTACAGTTGCCTCTCTACCTACTGAGCCACCGAGGATTTACATGCCATGACCATTATTTATCGCTAAATCCGTACAATTGTTTTACCTGCAGTGTTATTATTTTTTCTGAATGAACTTGAATGAATGAATAACGGTATAAAGCTGCTACACCTGTTTTCTATTGGACTCTATCCATGACGGACAATACTCTTACTGTGTTAGATTTATACCGCTGCTTAACTTCTCAATCTGGATCTTGAAAAAATATGACCTAGACAAAAACTTGGCTTGTTTCTTTTAACCCCAACAAAACTTCTTATCTCTTCTTATCTCTCATAAACTTAATAAACCTGTACATCCACCTCTTTTTATGGACAATCAAGTTATTATGGATGTAGAATCTCATAAACATCTTAATTTATTTTTCTCCAACGACTGACCTTGTCATAAGCATATTGATTATGTCAAGGAAATAGCCTGTGGTAGAATAAATGTCATGAGAAGGGTGAAGTTTTGTCTTGATAGAAAATCTCTTTAAACTATTTATCTTACCTTCATATGACCATTACTAGAATATGCCAATGTCGTCAGGGGCAACTGTACAAACTCTGAGAAGCACCATTTTGATAAAATACAGACAGAGGCGGCGTCACTGCGTTGTATCCTTGAGTAAGAACATTAATCCTAGCTTAGTACTGGTTCAACCCAGGAAGACCCGTCCCTTTATAACTGAAAGATTGTTGATGGGACGTAAAGAATCAAATTAAACAAACAGACAGAGGCAGCTAGGATTGTCATAGGGGCTACTTAACTTGAGTTATTACATGCACTTTATTAGGAAGTAAACTGGGAACCCTTGGAAACTAGGCACAAGAAAAACATACTTTTACTCCTATATAAAATGTTTCATAATCGCCAGAACATTTTTCTACGCTGATTCCCCCTACTGTCAACACTCTTTCAAGATACAATCTGCGTAATGTACAAAATATTCAGACAATAGATTCTCTAACTACTGAATATTTCAATTCTTTTTTGTCATCTTCTATTAGAGAATGGAATAATTTGCCACTGGATGTGAGAAACAATGATTCTGTTTTAATTTTAAGCGTAAATTGAACTCTGACATTAATGCCCTCCCTAGAAATCTCTATGCAGTAAAAGGCGTGCTCAGGTACTTCACACCTGATTACGTACAAAGTGGAGCTCTCTTTCAGAAAAAATCACAGATTTACCCCTCTGTCAAGATACCATTTCAACACAAAAACTGTCCATATATGTGTAGAATATGTTGACCAAATTTCATGAAAATCAAGGACGGGTAACATAGTGTTTTAACTGGTGCAAATACAAGGTCCTCATTCATCAAAATGTAAAAAAATATATAATAATTATGTTTCAGTGTAAAACATACTAAAAATAGTGAGTATGATCAGGAAATACCCCAATAAAAACTGCAGACAAACCCATGGCATCGTGAGGAAGAGCCGCACAACAATCGCAAGGCACCAGGAAGACAAACAAAGCAAAGCAATCAGCTCTCTCTTCCCCATCAAGATTATTGCAAAACCAGAATGGACACAAAGTAACGCACATAAAAAAACATAGAACAAATACCCAATCCCACAATGGGACTAACAATCAACAACGAATCAACATCAACCACAGAACCACCGCCAAAGAACAGACAACAGCCAAAGCTACTGGGGGGCTTAAATGCATTTTACTGGTACAGTACCATATATTCGCCCTAGATTCTGCTGTTGTTGAAGCACAAAAATGTAAAGCTCTCATGGAGGATTCCTAACTATTAAATACTGACTTCAGTTTGAATGACCATGCTAGTATGTTTGTTGTCAGAAGTTGATATGTTTTAGTTTTTTTTTACTAATTATGAATTGGCAAACACATATTACACTTTATCTTGGTCAAGGCTTCAAAATGTGGCTACTCAAGTTCAGTTGGGATGTAGAGGAAATTTTTGTTTTCACACGTTAATTGTTACGGCATCTTTTTTTCTTTGGCAATGTTATGCAGGACACAAAGTAGTGACACAGTTATTTGGCCCCGTGGTACCACAACGTTAGGTATTCATGACCATTCAATCATTCAAAATTGTCTAAAGATGTATTGTGTAAGTAGATTTAAAGCTGCATAGTCTGTAACTTTTGATATTCTAATTTTGGATATAAAGTATCTATTTTTCAAGAATACAGTAAAAATACTCAAACTCAGGTAAACATTTTACCATTTTCATAAATTTTAACAAATTATATTTATCAAAACAACAGCATTTATGTTAAAAATCAACTGTCTAGAATTATTGGAGGGACGTAAATAATTCCTAACAAGAGAATAATCGCCCGTTTTTATAAGATAATTCACTGTTCCATGCAGCTTCCAGCTGTACTGTTTTTACAAATTATTTAAAAAGATTTTTTTTTTCAAAAAATGTTCATCGTTACAGATCTAGTCTCTTTAAAAGCAACGTCCTTCTGTGAAGTCCTTGATTCGTTTCAACAAAATTATTAATTTTTCAAAAATTGACCTTCATCCATAAAAGGTAAGAAATAGCAATGATACCAGTTTTTAATTTTCATGAAATTTGGCTAGGATCAACAGGTTATATAATATGTGGCATGTTTTTGTGGTAATATGATATCTGACAAAGACTAGAGCATATCTATCTTTGAAACGGAATATGATTTTTTTTCTAAATTTCAGAGAAAAAAATAGAAGTTTTAAAATTACTTCTTCAGAAAACTAAAAAGAAACTTAAACCATAATTTATTCAAATGGGTTTGTGGTATTAACATAATGACTGTGGTGTTCTGGAGTCAATCTAGTTGACAAATCTTGCAAATAAATACAACTATAGATTTAGAACATAGGAAATTAGATACATGTATCACATCAAAGTGGGAGTAAGTCTGGGTTGCCTCCTGAGTCCTATTCTTATTATCTAATTCAACAAATATATTTTTAAAGTTTGTATACGTCGAAGTTTTATGCAAACTTTAAAGAAAATCCATGCCTGGGCGAAACATGCTTGGGCGAACATTTCAAAATAAGTCTTATGTTCCAAATTGCATTGGATTTTTGCAAAATAACACTATCGATGATTGGTAAAAGGCTATGCCTTTTAATCATTGGTAAATTTAGGCACTCCCATTTCATGCCAGACAGTAAAGGTGTTTAAATACTCATCCCAAGTAATAACATAGGAGTGACCCGTTACCAGCATTATGGGTCATATCTGGGTTATGAAGGAACTTTAGAATACTATACTCCAAGAATAGTACATACTGTGCAAAACAGGCCATTACCATTGTCTATGCATGTGTTTGTAATGTTGAATATACAAGAAAAGGTGCAGTTTATGACTATTTTTTTATTTTTCTTCTCTCCATCTTTTCTTCTTTCCATCCAGATTCTCAATCAGTGTAGCATACACAGGCTGTTTCTATGCTTTTGAACATTTTTGACTTGCAAACTGAGTTCTGTTGAATGGCTTGTAGTGCTCAATATACTTCAGACTATCTCCCTGAAAACATATAAAAAATATTTTAACCCATTTAAGCTGAATAAACTTGCCTCTCCTTATCAGTAAGACGACCCCATTTTCAATATAATTGGTGCTGGTATTTTTTCATTTTTCCACATTTTAAAAGAACAGTCTGTAAGCAAATCGTGAAGATCCTGATCAGACGCCGTGTTCTGCGTCGTCTGATCTGGGTCTCCATTGTTTGCCTATGTCCCACAAAATGACTCTAGGTTTATATGGGTTAACACATGAATGTGTGGTAGAATATTCAATTAAAAAGAATACATTCTTTATCAAGTTTTATTTTCCCAAAGTCAAGTTAGATACCATATTATTTGTCATCTGCTGCTGTCGTCATTGATAATTTAATGGTTAAAGGGAAGACAATCCTCATTGACCATATTAAAAGGAGCACTTTTCATTATTAACTCGCATTTTTTAATTGTACCGGAAACCCCTAAATGGGTACTATAGTAAACAGTCAAGACCAAGATAAAATGCCTCATAATGCTGCATTTCATCAGAGTCTGCACTGTTTGCTAAAACTAAATCAAGCTTCAGAGAAAGAAAAACAGTATTGTTTAAAAATAATAACCAGTGACACCTCAATGTTTATAATGGACCATTCTGACTATTGTGTGTAGCTTTATGGAAAATTCCATTGGTCTTAAAAGGGTTAAACCAGAAGGAAGAATCCATTAGGACACAAAGAGCTTTAAAAGAACATGGCATCATCTTGAATAACTGCTTAGTTCAACTAGACACTTACCTAGTATTCAAAACTCTGTTACCTATAATAACCACAGTAATGGTTGACAGTGGTCTGGTCAAATTTTATCTTGGACACTTACGTTTTGTCTAATGAAAGTAAAAAGGTGGCAAAGATCTGGAATAGATACAATCAAGTATCACACCTACCAAGGATACCACATGAGAAAGTGACAAAACGCAATTAAACATCACAAACAAGAGCCAAGAGGTCAGCCCTTTCCCAGCATGTGACCACAATGCAGCAATGAACAGACGCAAAAGTATGAAAAACAAAAAGACAAAAATAACACAAATGATCCACACAGAAAGATAGCCTTGGAGCAGTCAGTAAAAATATTTTACTGTAGGGCTTAAACCAGTTTCATGGCGCCGACCTTGCGCTAAATTCTGATGTGGACCAGGACAAATTTGGGAAAGTGACAAAACACAACAAACATGACAGCCAAGAGGTCAGCCCTTTCCCAGCAGGTGACTACAAGGCTACAAGGAACAGACACCACAGCATAACACACACCAACATGAAACATAACTAACAAAAAAAGAACCACAAAAGAAGCACCACCTTGGAACAGAACAGCCAGTAAAAACACTTTTACTGGAGGGCTTAAACCGGTTTCATGGCGCCAACCTCGCCCTTAGTTCAGATGTCAATCAAAGTAAGTAAGGGTGCAAAGATCAGGAATCGATACAATCAAGTACCACACCTGACCCAGGATACCAATGGGAAAGTGACAAACTCACAGCAGACACCACAAACGATAGCCAAGAGGTCAGCCCTTTCCCAGCAGGTGACCACAAAGCACATATAAACAGACGCGCACAAAGACATAGCAAACACAAGACAGAACAAAAACATAAAAGATCCACAAAAGAAGTACCGCCTTGGAATGGTCAGTAAAACATTTTACTGGAGGGCTTAAACCTGTTTAACGGTGCCAACCTCCACAAAAGGAGTAATTAAAGACCCCGAACATAACTTATCCATGCATCATCTCCTAGAACATATAAATCAAGATATAGAAAGGAGGTAAAGCAAAGATATGGACTCTTAAGAACATAAAACTAAAGAAATCCAAGAGGTAAAGCCCGGTGGGCCTGATAACAGCCAAAGCATTAGGCCCATAGTTCATCTTGGACACTTACGTTTTGTCTTATGAACACATATTGGAGATATTGCCAAGTTCAACTAGACGCTTACTGAGTATTCACGACCCTGTTCACTATAGTAGTGGTTGACAGTGGTCTGGTCAAGTTCTATCTTGGACACTTACGTTTTGTCTTATGAACACATATTGAAGAAACTGCCAAGTTTAACTACTTACTGAGTATTCACGACTCTGTTGACTATAGAAATGGTTGACAGTGGTCTGGTCAAGTTATATCTTGGAAACTTATGATTTGTCTAATGGTCACATATTGGAGAAACCGCCAAGTTCAACTAGACAGTTACCGAGTATCAATGACTCTGTTGACTATAATAGGCAGAGTTATAGTTGACAGTGGTCTGGTTAAGTTTTATCTTGGTTACTTACGTTTTAAATGTCTAATGAACACATATTGGAGAAACTGCAAAGTCAACTGTACACTTACTGAGTATTCACAACTCTGTTGACTATAATGGCCACAGAAATGTTTGACAGTGGTCTGGTCAAGTTTTATCTTGGACACTTACGTTTTGTCTGAGAACACATATTGGAGAAACTGCCAAGTTCAACTGTACACTTATTGAGGTTTCACGACTCTGTTGACTTTATTAATAACCACAGTAATGGTTGACAGTGGTCTGGTCAAGTTTTATCTTGGACACTTACGTTTTGTCTAATGAACACATATTGGAGTAACTGCCAAGTTCAACTAGACACTTATCGAGTATTTACGACTCTGTGGACTAAAATAGGCACAGTAATGGTTGACAGTGGTCCGGTCCAGTTTTATCTTTGACACTTACGTTTTGTCTAATGAACACATATTGGAGAAACTGCCGAGTTCAACTGTACACTTACTGAGTATTCACGGCTCTGTGGACTATAATAAGCACAGTAATGGTTGACAGTGGTCCAGTCAAGTTTTATCTTTGACACTTACGTTTTGTCTTATGAACACATATTGGAGAAACTGCCAAGTTCAACTGTACACTTACTGAGTAGTCACGGCTCTGTGGACTATAATAAGCACAGTAATGGTTGACAATGGTCCAGTCAAGTTTTATCTTTGACACTTACGCTTTGTCTAATGAACACATATTGGAGAAACTGCCAAGTTCAACTGTACACTTACTGAGTATTCACGGCTCTGTGGACTATAATAAGCACAGTAATGGTTGACAATGGTCCAGTCAAGTTTTATCTTTGACACTTACGTTTTGTCTTATGAACACATATTGGAGAAACTGCCAAGTTCAACTGTACACTTACTGAGTATTCACGGCTCTGTTCACTATAATAAGCACAGTAATGGTTGACAGTGGTCTGGTCAAGTTTTATCTTGGATACTTACATGTACGTGTTGTCTAATGAACACATATTGGAGAAACTGCCAAGATCAACTAGCCACTTACCGAGTATTCACGACTCTGTTGATTATAATAACCACAGTAATGGTCGACTGTAGTTTGATCAAGTTTTGTCTTGAAATCATCAACAGCACCAGGTGCAGACCAGTCCTTTGCAGAGAAATGGTGTTCCATAATCTTCAAGTTATTCTCTGTAATAGAAAATCAGATTTTCTTTAACAGCACATGATTTGTTACTTTTTGCATACTCAGACAAATATGTGCAGTCTCACCAGAACCTACATCACTCACACACACACGTGCGCGCATGCACGCACGCACACACACACACACACACACAACGTATATGAGGGATCACCCCAAAAATTAGACGGCAAGTTATACTGGATATCTGCTCACGTACATTTAACCCTTTGCAGACTGGAAACCCCATAAATGGATCAGATCATTCGTGTAAGATCATCTATTTTAAAATGGAAAGGCATTTCGTCTTCTATGTTTACATGAATGCTCACTGACAAATGATATATGATATGTTAGCCATGTTACCTTACCTGAGTTGTCAAGTAAACGTGTACACAAGTGTGCATTTTTGGTATTGGAAGTCAAATACTTGCTCTTTAAGTAATCATAAATCATCTGGAAGATTGTTTTAAATCAATAAATCAAACTTATGGAATTGAAAGGTTAACAAGAAAAGAATCTATTGTTTGTGTATAGGAGATAGTGAAAAGCCTTCTCGCATGAGCTCAAATTATTTTAGTCTAATTGCATATGTGCAAAAGCCTCTTTTAAGCTCCAATGCTGACATACAGTAAAACTTGTGTCAAACGGCCCCTCAAAAATAGATTAAACAAAGATCTTAATGACAAATGATAGCTTAATGAAGGTCAAAAGTATTGCAGAATGCTGCCCTTGGAGCATTCTGCAATACTTTTGACCTGCATTCAGCGACAATTAGTCTTGAAAAACAGCTTTCGGTCTTTTTGAGAGTAGCCATTTTTATACAGGTAATACTGTATAACAATTACCTGTTTTATCTGTAAAGTTTGCAGCAAAATCAAAATTATCAAAAGTTGGTCCACTGCCACATGAAAACAATCGTTGTGCGGGATAGGCAAATACAAAAGATGCGCACATCTCATCCAGCGTCGTTAGTCCACCCTGAAATCATCAGAGAAGTCATTATCCAATATACATGTGTTTTTTCTAACACCAAACAATTAAATCAGTTTTTACATAGATGATCTTACATGAGTGCTCATTTCAAACTAGCAGAACTCAGCTTTTGGACCATAATACTACACATTACCATTGCAATGGCGGTTTGCTGGAGTGCCAATAGAAGCAGCTGTTATATACTTACTAGGTACATACTGTACATCTGAGATCTGAGTCTGATATGGCCTAGGATATCCAAATGACTTTTAGCTGTTCAAGTATACAAGAGGTGTTTCATGTTTATTTGAACAAATTTGAAATTGCCGTATCTCATTTATTTCTTATTATACTTAATAATCATACATTTATATTGGTTAATCAGAATCCCAGGAATGCGCAGTCACCAAGAAATTATCTCTTAACTTTATTCGCTAGTTTAAAACAGTCTCTGAAGATGAGTAGTCAAAATTTAAGCGTTTAAAATTGCTGTCTGAAACGAAATGTTCAAAATCCTTCTCGAAAAATTTCTCTTAAAGAGGTTAAGTTTTTCTCTTGGAACCTATTATAAATTGTATATAAATGATTAAAGTGTGTTCTGCGAAGAAATAAAGCATTTCTGTTGGATATTTACTTTTTTGAAGCAACTTAAACATTCAATTTTGGGGTTTACAGTTTCCAAAGCAACACTAAATTGTAAGCAAAATACATGCATGCAATACTTGGTGATCAGTTTTATCGGCGATATATTCTTGAACTATTTAAAGACTTGTGTCGGCTGTGAGTTTTGAGAATTTGTTTTTCACAATTCTTCCAGGACACATTTTATACATGGGATGCCCATTTGGGCACTCGTTTGGTAAAGCTTATAAAGCCCAGTTGACAAGCAAAAACAGGCGCACAGAAGCTGTTTTTCATTTTAATAATAGACTGAATGCTCCTCTTAACTTAAAAGAAATTTGAACACTTTTATACGCATTTTCATTAGAAATACACCCGTTTTAGCTCTTAAAATCCGTAAAAGGGGGTGGCCGTGTATTTCGGGACGCCGTGTTATGGTTATGCTTTAAATTGCCATTTTGTCGCTTTGGTCATACAAGGGGCACGTCATTAATTTAAGAGAAAGCAAAAGTTATTTGTTTTATTAACATGCAACCTCGATAAATGAAATTCACATTTGTTCAAATAAACATGAAACAGGTCTCGTATTGTAACCAATAATATAGCTCTAACAATGTTACAGGCTTTGATTATAAGAATCTATCATGAGTGTGAAGATGGGATAGAAAAATCCGTCCCGAGGATCACCGATTATGTACTGTTTTCGTTCTTCTTTTCAACAAGGAGGGGATTGTGGTTGTGTTTGTTCTGGATCTGTCTCTGTAGTGCTGACAAATGTGTAATTACTGGTTTTGATAAATGGCTGAAACTAGCTAGTCTGGCCCAGAAAGTTTGCCCAATATACTCTTTCAGTTATTTGGTGTACTCTTTGCTTTGGATCCCAAAGGATACTTTTTAAGAACATAATTGAGCAGTGACATGAGATTTCCAACTATGTGGTATGTCACTTGAATATTCTATGGGTGTTAAGCTACTGACTGCACATCATTTGGAGTTTCTAAGCTTAAAAGGAGGCTGCACGGGCTCATACGAGTCTACACTAGTCTAAATGCCACATTGTTGGAAATCACATGTCTTGGCTCAATTGTTAATCCTCTTGCTTGGAAAGTGAGTTGGTGGCTTTGCTAGGTTTGCTCTTGCTTTTGAGTCTGGCTTGGTTTAATCATGTTCTTATTTTCTTTGTCTTAGTGCTATTTGTTGGTTGTGCTGTAAGCTTGTAGAACTTCTTGGCCATATTTATTTGTTTTTGTATTAACCATTGAAACTTAAGAATAGGATAGATAAAACAAAGCCTTTCATTAACATCCTCAGTAAAAAAGGAAGGTGTGAACCACTCTACCCCACCCCTGTGTGACCCATTCCGCTGCTCTTCATATATGTGAAAACTGTACTGTATTCCAAAATTTTTATTTGGGGAGGTATATCGTCGGATATACGGTCTTAAATTTCGTTTTACCTCCCCAATTGAAAAAAAAATGAATATGGTTATCCCCAGCCTAAAGTCTTTCTGCAGTTTCGTCTCCTATTTGAGCATTGCAAGTTGCATGAAGGCGCATGTCATCCATCGAGCTGTGACGAATTAATGACATCAAACTATTTCAGAGAGTATATCACAGGATATACTGTCACAATTTTTGACGTTATCCAATCAGACGTCCGTTACAAAATCAAGTGCATTATAATCATCAATGATGAATGAAGAGTAACGTGATGGATCACACCTTGGTTACTGAGGGTGTTGACGAATTTACTACTTTATCATACTTACATAAGTAACATTCTGTCGCCCCATAGAGTTTAATGTACACTCAATCATAAAATAATCTCCCTGAAATATAAACATACTAATATGACAGTTTAATACAGACTGTTGTTTATAGCACAACTCAAATCTGAAAGGTTTTGATGTGCACAATATTCAGGACGACTGTCTGTGTGTCTGTCTAACCAATTGTTCGTCGTAATTAATAAGTTTGCAAAAAATCTATAACTCAAAACTACCTAGAATTTTTAGATAATATTCCACGTACGTCTGTAATTAATAAGCTTGCAAAAATCTATAGCTCAAAACTACCTGGAATTTTTAGATAATATTCCACGAATGGGCAAACACTGATCGTAAAGCATGCTGCATAGAAATCAATGAAGTCTTATTGAATTGTCTTACTGGATTGATTGCGGACCGTAGTGGCTCAGTTCGTTGAGCTAGCGTTAATTGGGAACCGAAGGGTTGCTAGTTTGAGCCTCACCCTTGGCAAAGTCACTGTGTTGTGTTCTTGAGCAAACGACGTTATTCCTTGCTTTATACTGGTTCAACCCAGGATGAACCTCTCAACATAACTGAAAAATTGTTGACTGAGACGCAAAGAGTCAAAACAAACTTACCGGTTTGATGATCCGCTCCTTAACCATGGGACGAAACTGTTGGAAGTTGAAATCGTAATATGGATCATCCATGAGTGGTTCCAGTTCCTTGCCATTTCTAAAATGTCTCGTTGTTATGGCACCACCCAGTAAGTGAGCATGCTGGAAACCAGCAACGACCTTGAGCTCATCAGTTAACCCCTGGAAAATTAGCAATATCATAAACTAGCATAAAAGTGCTGCAGGCATGAATCATACCCCGCCACAAAATATTTTCAATACAAAGACAGTCCCAAAATCAAGGGCCATAACTCACAGTGCAAATTTTTGAATGGGGTGTGTGACATAAAACCTCACCGTTTTTCAGAGGCGGGGTATAAAAAATCTAGAGCATAAAGCTTTTGGAGGATAAAATGTTATAAGTTTCTTACATTTCCATTGGATATAATGAGAAAGAAACAAACCTGAAAAAATTGTGCACAGCCAAATAAAGTAATCATTATACTGTTTTTTATGAAAAATATTTTACCGATCTCTACCAATTTTTATTTGAAGTGCACACCCCCCCCCCTGTTTTAGGATAACAAAAATAGTTCCCTTAACATTGCGCACTTTCTTCAAAATTTGCAATAACTTTTCTTTGATGAATTATTTTTTACAAAATATACAAAGGAAAGTATCACCAGGTTTCTCAACAATTCATGTCATCAATAAATTGATTTAAGGTAAACAATTTGTGAAAATTAGGTCAGAAAGATTTTTGCAACATTTGCCAATTTTAGCCGAAATTCACCCCTGCTCAGCAGTGAAAGCATAAAGCTAAAACTTTATGCTGTGATTCTCTTTCCAAAAGCAACCTGATATTAAAAATAAAAAAAAAGATTATATCTGATTACATGTGGCATAGTCATTTGGGCTAGTGCGCTATGTTAGGGGCCATGCAATGTTAGGGGACATGAATGTAAATAATATCTCGTATAAGATACTCAATATTATATTAATGAAACTAAAATGTTACAAGTGTAAGATGTTTTACCGTTTGTGTGTCTGTAGGAGAATCATCTTCTGTACAGACGCACAAACCATACAATAATTTTCATATTGCACCAGCATGCATTATCATATTAGTACAATGTAAGAATTTTAATATCAATAAAAGGTGCAATAATATCAGTTACTTGTTTATGGCAGAGGAAATATAAAAAGTGTCAATAAGCAATGCTTATTAGATACCCACACACTGCAAGGGACAGTGAAAAACTTATTTTCAGCAAGGGATGGTTCGAACAAGCAGATCTAAGTTCTGGAAAGGTTTCAGCAGAATCGGTGCAAATGAGCTTTAAGTTGGCAATCTGTCACATTTGGTAAGATAAGTGGTACAGAATAATCACACCAGAAAGTTCTTTGAATATATCAAAGCCTATATCAGAAACTGTTTGTAAGTTCTCATAGCTGTCAATTTGTCAAAATTATGTTCTTTTTTTGCACCAAACTCCTTCATGTTTATGTTTAATATGTCTACATTGTGTAGGTATAATACTGGATTAATGGTAGGAGTTGAAGGCACTATAATATTTGCCATGTAAATATGAATATGTTTGAAATGCTTGATGAAATTCCACCGATGGCTCTTCAAGATATTAAAGAAACAAAATGTTACGGACGGACGGACAGACCCACGCATGGACAACGCGAAAACAGTATATCCTCCACAAACACAGTTTGCAGGGGTATCATACTGTCATTTGTGACTAGAAGTGTGGCTTTTAGCAACGAAAATCACTTACATTTAAAGTGCATTGTGGCGCACAGAATCCCCTGGTAATAAATGCATTTTGCTTTGGTGGCACGACTTGTCGAACATCTATGTGATGCGTAAAGCTTAAAGAGCTTGCATCATGCTGACGTAAGTGTGAAGTCATTTTCACACGCATACCAGAACTGTCAATTATACCTTCAATAAAATAATCAAACAAAACATAAATTCGAATCAACAACTAAGGACCTTCCTTATAAACCCATATAAGCCTGACGTCCTGGCAAGCAGTGCAGAAACAGATCAGACACCACAAAAAGTCGTCGCTTCAGTGCTATAGTGTTCTAAGTGACATTTTGGTCAAAAATGAGTTATGCATACCGTTGGAAAGGGGGTCAAATGTTCTATCTACTTGTAAAGGTTTCATTTGCCTATCTCCTCCCAGTAAGCTTTAAATCGCTGCGCTTTTCTGTTCTATCTACAAAAGGTCAATTTCGTTCAGTGCTACAGTGTTCTAAGTGATTTTCATCCAATGGCTAATGGTGATTATGTCACGTGACCGGGTGAGTTCAGTGCCATACTGTTCTATCTACAGAAAGTCACTCACCTTGGAGAAATTGGTAAAATTTGCAGTTACCTCCCTTACATAAATTTAAATTTCCTAAATTGAAGCGGTTTGCCCGTGTGATGACGAACTAATGGCTATATCTGCTACTTTTAGATCCAAATAATCCTCTCAGTCAAAAAAACAATATGCAAATTAATCCATGGACACAATAATAAGCTGTAGAAACAGATTATCTCTCTTACACATATTTAAACTGCTTTAATTGAAGTAATTTGTCAGTGTATTTACAAATTAATGGTCAAATCTGCTATTTTTAGGTCCAAATAATCAGTTAAGTCTACAATATTATAAAAATTGACCCCATTGACAGACAAATTAACTGTAGAAATAGATTACCTCTCTTACATAAATTTTAATGGCATAATCCGAGTGGTTTGTTACTGTTATGCCAAACAAATGACTAAATCTGCTACTTTTAGCTAAAATAACTATTTCTGTTCAGAATATTATACGAATTGACTCCATAAACGGAATAATAAGCCGAAGGAACATATAGAACACTATAGCACTGAACGCAGGAGGCGATTTTTAGGGCATAATGTTCTATCTGCAAACTGTAAAATGTCCATTAATTCCATATTACTGTGAAAATTTCTTCTAACCAAGGTCATTTACAGAGTATGTATATATCTTAACCCTCTGGTAGGATTCAAAGGTCTGTGATAAATGAGGCATCAAAATTCAGGATACTAAAATTTCCAAAGTATTTCCAAGTATTCAGGGACTTATAATCGATAGATCACTTGTGTATTTATCCTATCCACAGGATAGGATTAATGCACAAGTGATCTATTGATTAGCGTTAGCTCAAGTGGAGTGTACATGTTGATGTTTTAATTAACAATTGTAAACAAAATATTACATCACTGTCACTCTTGGTTGGCACGACAGTATATCGCAGGATATACTTTCGTAAAATGACGTAATCTAATCAGAAGTCGGTGTCACAAAATCAAGTGCATTAGAATAGCTACTCCAAACTATGAAATCGGCAGTGCACGCCAGAATATGATTATTATTGTTGGTGTCCTGTATTCACATATCTGTAATTTTCTATTATTTTTCATGCGATTTTTATCCGGTTTGCGACAGATTGCATCGTTTATTAAGGACTTGCACGTCGTTTACACTTGGAAACAACCTAACTTTCACTTTTAAGGGAATTTTCATTCGTTTTGTTGATTTTTAGAATACAGAAGATGCCCTTTGAGAGACCAAGAGGTCAATATATAGCAGGGTCTCTGACGGATCGTGTGTTTCAAGCAAATGCAATCAGACCTGCTGATAAGTGAGTATATACATCTGCAGTTCTTAATCTCTATTCAGTGCCAAGGAATAAAAGAGTATGACCAGGAAATACCCAAATTACCCCATGACACCCTTGGAAAACATAAAACACTATAAGTCACAAGGCATCAAGCAGACAAATAAAGTAAAGCATCTCTCTCTCTCTCTCTCTCTCTCTCTCTCTCTCTCTCTCTCTCTCTCTCTCTCTCTCTCTCTCACACCAAGATTATTGCAAAACTATAAAGGACACTAAGTACTGCATAAAAACAAGGAACAAACACAGAACCCCAACATTGGGAGTAGCAATAAACACTGAATCAACAACAACATATCCACCGCCCCTAGAATGGTCAACAGTCTAAGCCACTGGTAGGATTAAATACATTTTTCTGACGCCTATTTTTTGTCATAGATTCTGTTGTTGTTAAATCTTTTTAGCTTACATAGAGGTAATGCATCCTCGTAGGGAAATCAACTAATCAGATGAAGGGCTGACGACTCACAGATAGTCAGAGCTAAAGAAACCCTCAAATTGTACCACTGTGGCGGCCCAGCCAAAGACAATCACCAGATCTAGAGTGATTTTCTTCTACTTTACATTATTCTCTATATGCTACATGTAACCATTCCCTGGAGATAAAGGGTAGCTAAACTGATAAAGATTATTATAGGCTTATCTGGAGAATTAAGCTTGTGAAGTTCGAATTTTCGAGGTTTTACTGTACTACCTGCTGTCATTTCCAGGTTGGTGTAGTGCATTTGTACAACGAAGAAGTTATATCCGTCCTCACCAACAGGATAGCCCACGTGGTCAGGGAAGTAAAATGGCTGAAACAGAGATAAAACAAACAAGTATTAACTTTTCAAAAAAGTTGGCGGTGGTTTAGCCCTATCATTGCATGTATTCTTGCCCACTGCGTGCTTCCTTTTTGAACTTCTAGAGCTTGTACATGTAGATTTATTCTAAGCTCTGATTATTAACATCTGAACTGTGATTTGTTACCATTTAACACATGCTTCAAGCGAGGATGTTGCTTGATCTTTTGAAAGCACCCAGCTTATGCATGGTATGTTATGGTAATGTATCTAGCATGCGACACAGTTATGGAAAATCATTTGACAACACTAGACAGCACATTTTCTTAAAACTGATGCCAGAAAATCAAGGTCACAGTGGTCGCTTAACTGTATATGTACAGACTCCATGACCCCCAAGATGTGTTCACAAACCAAATTTGGAATTCCTAGGATTTATGCTACTGACACGATTTTTCTAGATCTGATGGCAGTGGTAAAGGTGCGTGACGCTCCATGACCCTAAATGCATTAAGACACGAATTTTGGCATTCCTACCTAAAATAATATAGGAGATATACTCCGGATATGATATGAACACTCAAACAGGACACTAAGGACAGGCAGTTTGATTACTATATGCCTCCCTTTGGGGGCATAAAACCTGTTTGCCATGACCGTCATAAGACAGTGCCTGAATTCATAGTAATTCTATGTGATCAGATGTGGATGACATTCATATAAGTACGTATACTGATGTGAAGTTCGCTCGCACTCTTTGCCAATCAAGGACGTTTTGACTTTGGGAGGTTTTACTCTCGCCAGCTTTTTTGAAAAGCTAATACTTATTGCGTTTATATAAGCGGGCCTAATTTGCAAACGAGCTTGCCTCGCCCTACAGATTTCACGGACAGTTTACTTCGCGTTGTAGGTCAACCCATGATATTTGGTACCCCACTCGTAGTTCGGCAGCTAATAAAATATAGCCTGAGCACGGCATAAAGGGTTGGTCAAAACCTGAATTTGATGTATGTTTTGATTGAAGTTTATATAGGCGGCCAGCCATGGCCGACCGCGATTATTTGTTATTATTATTATTATTATTATTATTATTATTATTATTATTATTATTATTATTATTATTATATTGGTCCAGTTAAGCAAAAATATTCAGCGTAAAATTGCAATTATTTCCTTACCCAGCAATCTAAACATATGTTTTGGGTGCTAAAAAGAACCATCTCATTGAGACGGTTCTTTTGAGCACCCACAACATATACATTTGTATATATTTTTTGGTTGAGAAATAAAAAAAAAATTCAGGTACGCACATTTATCTGGGGGCCTTTATAGGTCCAGTTAAGCAAAAATTTTGAGCGTAAAATTGAAATTGTTTTTTTACCCTGCAATCTAAACATATGTTTTGGGTGCTCAAAATCATATTAATCCCAATTCTTCCACACATGATTGTCAGTGTAAGTAGTCAATATCAGTAAAGAAAGTGTGCATAAAGGTAAATTATGGAAATGTTTCTGAAAAGGAGCTGATATGAAAATTGAAGTTGAAATTTGACGTTTATTTTCGGAATATTTAAGTTATCAATTACTTTTAATTGGAAAAGTCTATTAACTGCGTTGCTGGTTATGGTATTATACACGCCATAGTTTAAAAAAATATAATCAAAACGCTTCAGCTGACTTTGCGTAATGGTGCTGGTTGCTGTATGTACCCGTGTGACGTCATCAGCAGCGTCGTGTTATAGGACAGCCAATATTACTTACTCACCTCACCGCCATATGCCCACACTCCAAAACTCTGACATTGTGGCCAATGAACACTCTTGTCGCGTTCTTCACCTGCACACACGGCCATCTTGCCATCAAGGTCAGGGTGACTCCCATTACATTTTTGAAACACGATGTGGTGTACATACTTCTCATTTCCAGGTGTGATGATGGGTTCAAACTGAAATTGAATTAAGATACTAACTATTGCCTGAAATATGCAAACTATGTGCATTTACATGTATTTATGAACAACTATAAATGAGTGTATTACTGCCTAATCACATCTTGGTTTTAGTGTGCAGTGGTTCATTGGTTGAGTGCGTGACTCGCTGGTTCCAGCTCCACCAGAGGCACTTGTTGAGTTGTGGTCTTGAGAAAGACCCAATCCAGGAAAACGTTCGGGTAAATGTTGACTGAAACCTAACGTAAAAACTCAGATAAGACCACTTCGCCTAGGAGTGATATATTTTATTACTTTTGCAAGTTTTAGATCTTTTTATAGGAAGTCAATTGCATTCAGAACAGTGTGAGCATAGTTGCTCAGTGGTAGAGTGCTTAACTCGAGATCGAGGGGTTCGAGTTTGAGCATCACAGGCATCACTATGTTGTGTCCTTGAGCAAGACACATTGTTTTTGCTCAGGACTGGTTCAACCCAGGATGACGGACCTGTCCCAACATAACTGAAAAATTGTTGACTGGGACGTAAAGAATCAAATCAAAGCTTTCAGAACGCTCACCTATAACAGGAAAAACTGATTTGCATACATTAGGTTACAATGTATTTATTTTGTTTTGGGGGGCAACAAAAATTTTATTTTTTGAATGGTGTGCTTACTCTGACATGTAAACACACGTCATTTTTATTTCCGTTTATGTTTTCTAACAGCGCACAACAATTTATGTTTTCTAACAGCGCACAGCAAATTACATGTAATCCATTTAAGTCGAGCGCAATTTCCCTTTTGTCAGTTGGACTGGTCCATTTCCGTGTAAAGGATATTTGGGCGGTATTTTTTCATTTTTATTCAAAGTTTGATAGAACATTAAGTAAGCAAACAGTGGAGATCCTGATCGGACACTGCATTATGCGGTGTCTGATCTGGACATGCGCGGATCCAGAGAGGAGGGGGGCAGGGGGTCCAGACCCACCCCCTGAAAAATCACAAAAATATAAGGTTTCTTAGCAATACTGGTCCGGATCAACTGAAAATCACAAAGCTACCAAGCCAGATTCAAAGATGGACCATCATCGGCACGCCAGCGAAACGCCATTTAAATAGAGTTTCGCTGGCGGGCCAATGATGGCCAACTTATAATAGTGGTATTTGAATCCTCACTCCCTCATCAAATTTAAAAAAAATGTCAAAATTGGATCCACGCATGAATAATAAGCATATATAGTAGAAATTAGATCTAATAATTTAAAAACAATAGACTTTTAAGAAAAATAAATACCGATATCAAATGATGTTTCCTCCCGAGGTGAGGAAGTTCGAATCCCCCGCATGCATATGTGGTTCCAACGGCCGGTATAACATACTGAAATGATTATATGATACAAATGCTAGAACAGAATCATAATCTCCAACCTGTCTCACATATGGTTTTTAAAGCGAATAATAGCAAACAATTATTTAAATCTTGGTTTTATGTCAGCTACAAAGTGAATGCGTATATATACCCGACAAAAAAAGAAACGCACCACTATGATTTTCCCATTAAGATCTCCTTTTAATATGAAAATGTTAATTGTCATGAAATATTCATTTCTGATCAAATCTTACTAAAACTTAAATGTGACGTAGATGAGTATCTGTACTTTCTCTGTTGAGGCACAAAACACACCAAGGCGAAGGGTAAAGGAGTTTTGGAAGCGTTAATTCAACGCTACTGTCTACATGAAATTCCGAGTATGTTTTACATTAGCAAAGTATGAAAATGATATGTTGTCGTTATGCGAGACAACCAATGTGTTTTTTGATGCTTTTTTGTTGTTCCAAAATCCATTCTCACCAGTTAGGATCATTTGAATTGATTAAAACAATGTAGAAATCTTTAAATGTTTGTAAGGTTTATCTCCAGTGTGGAATCGTTATCAAAAGGGTAGTCACAAAACATGGGCTACCTAGCGTTAAATTATCGTGAATGATGAATTTAAAGATAGAATTTGCAAAGAATAAGTGTCTGGGTACAATTTGGTCTACTAAGATGAATCCAATTGCTTGAACTTATCCAGCAAGAGAGCACTATAAAAACGCTTATTTCCTGTGACTTTACAATTTGACCCCCACTTGATTCAGGACCAATTTTCTTAAACACAATTTCTACGTCTGATTGCAAAAGACGTGTGACGCAGCATTACCTGACATACCTTTGCACTGATATAAACTAAATTGGCCTATCACTTGTGATCTTCCTGAGAGTTGAACAGTTCTAAGTGGTGCGTTTCTTTTTTTGTCGGGTATATGTCCCTTTGTATCAGGACTTATTTCATAACATAATATCTAAATGTAATGACAGCTCCAGATTAGCAAATAATATGATATTGTAATGAGATTTTAGCAATCAGTCAAAATATATGTTTAAGGTGCCCAAGACTGCCCATCTTCGCAAGCCTATATAAGTTCCCCCAGCCTAACAGAGTACATTAATATACAAAAAAAAAGAGAGTGCGAAAAAACAACGTACAACAATACCAAAACGTATTACAACCAGGCAACCACCAATTTAGCATTTTATTCCAAGGAAACATCTAAAGTTCAGTTGTCAATAAATATAAAACTGGCTATCTATTACTGTCATCCAAGTGTACGATAAACTACACAAAAACGTGTTCATTTCTACATACTCATTACAAATAAACATATAAAAATAGTTGAGAAGTTTGTGAAAAAAAGTTTATGGTGCAAAACACTCATTTATTGAATTGTCATATGTTGTAGGTTCACATTGGAATTACATCAGTGAGGCTATTCCAATGTGTATCAACAACACATGTTACTGGAATTAAGGAAACCTATTTTGAAATATACATTTATCAATAATAATGTCCATTAGCGTTGCCTCTTTAAAACATCTCAATCTGCCAAATTGAATCATTATTTAAATACTTGTCACTTTATATGGTGAATTGTTTATACTAACATGACATAAGCCACTAAATTTGATTTCATGAACAATGCTTTTGCTTAAGCTGGTACTTGCGTGGTTGAATTAGCTAGTAGCTAGTAATAGCTCCCCACTGAGAGCACAGACTTTTCTTATCAATATGAGTTGATGCCAAGACAGCTTTGAGTCTCCACTGGGAACTCTATTCATGATGTTGCTCAGCCATGCACTGGCTCATATGATCTGACAGGGACCCCAGCTATATCGCTAGGAACAAAGGTGTTAAAGGACCTCGAACAGTCTCCTATACAATCTGCCGAAATGTTTAGAGCATATGGTTTCAATTCTGTATAATTGACAACTGTATTTTTGTGCTTTAATTAAAATCTGACATTCAGTGCACATAACAAAATAAACATATTTTGAATATTGCATATAAATTCCAGGACCTTAAGGTTTATGGTGTGGTGTTATTTTTATTACGATTGTTTTCTTTTGCAGAAATCCAAGGTTTTGTCAGGTATGCATCACAATACATGGAATTATAATGTTTGCAGCATAAATCTTGATATGAAAGTGTTGCTTTTGCTTGAAATTCGGCTCTAGAATACTTCCATGTTTTCGGTAATTAAGTATGTTGTCCATTACTTTTGACTGTTACCTGTAAATGTATTACACACAGGTTATACCTATTCTGTTTAAAATTCAATCAGTCCGACCTGATTACTGATGTGTATCAAAACTACACACTGTATACATGCCATTATAAATATATGTTAAGCTACAGGTTTGTAGCCTTCCCCCTGTGATCAAGCATGCCATTGTTATATGATGTGTACAATGTACAACTACAATTGTGTGCAAAAGGATTAGCTTGATCAATGGGAAGCACCTAAAATCTTTTCTATTTCATATATGATGAATAGCAGAAGCAGAGGTTTTAGTCCATATTTTTAATAAGTATTTGGCCAATGTGAAAAGCCTTTTAGAGGATAATTCGAGTGCTGAACCAACTACTTTTTCCATGGAAAAAATATCATTTTCTTTGAAACTTTTATGGCCATTTTATGGGCAATCCTGCATTAAGAGGTTCGAGGTCCTTACAATTGGTGCTCAACCAAACTTACATTTCTCATCCTGAAATCCAGTATTCTTACATCTTCGTTTTTCACTGCGGGTGGAGCCTTACTGGGCGTGAGAAGTGATACACTTTTACCTCCACGATGGTTAGGCCCATGGTACAACAAACTTGCCTCATTGACAGGGTCAGCATCGTGGTAGGAATAAATCAATCGGGTAGTCTGTTCCTATAAAACAACAAAAGGGAAATATAACATGAATTGTACAAAATATATAACCTGTGCAAAATGTTTGTACAATTAATCTGATTGTAACAACGCAATAGAAAAATCAAAAGCTATTTTATTGCTTATATATAAACTTACGTGTACATGCATAATGGTATCATTAGTATATGCATATTGTGTCGTTCCATGATGGTACATAGTGACATGTATGACTACTAGTGCTTTGGCGATTAACTGAAACCATAGAATAATTCACATCAAGATACCGATATGATTGATATTTTATTTGATTTTTGAACTATAGCCCTTGATAAGAGGTTTCCATATTATTTCTAGTATATTTCAACAGAAACATACGTTGTGTACATTACGCATTACAAACGTTCCATGAAAAGATGAGATATCATTATTGATATATAAAAAGGTCTATCTAGCTACATGTCTAATCAAATGGCTATCATGGTCTTGCCCTGAGTCTTAAGATTCCTATTTTTTCTAAATATGCTTATTTTTCGATTGTTCTTTCGATAATTAATCAAAAACACGTTACAAAAACGATAGTGGTTTTGGTGTCTGATACCAAACACTATAATGACAATCAATTGCATTCTTGAAATTTATCAGCGTCGAGGATCTTACATGAGTACGCATGCTTTATTGAATTTATTAAACAAGTTGAGAAAAAGCGATTATTATCGCTTTTTCGCAACTTGTTTAATAAATTCAATAATACATGAGCACGAATTTTAGGTTCTATTTATCACATGACATTAGAATTGCTTAAAAATCGAAATTTTGGCCTAAAAAATCAAAATTTTGTCATGTTTTACACAACGTTATAAAGGACGTCATTGCGTTACGCACTGAAGAAATAGATCAGCTCTAACAATGAATTGTTGAGTAATAATTCACTGTTTGGAGGTAAGTTGTAAAGAAGATCAAATCATGGGCCCGTAGTGCGAGTGATTTATCTTCGTACAATTGACTGACAACCAGTGAGTTATTACTTAAACAATTCACTCAATAGAGATGATCTATTTCGATAACGACGAAACACATTTGAAGTATTCAGCTTCTTCCAACTTTCCGCCATTGCACTGAGGAAATCCCGCCAATAGTTGGACGGTGTCACATACGTTTACATGTATTTGTTACGTCTTTCAAACGTGAAAACGACATTACAACGTCTAACGCAATGACTGAAGTCATTTTGCAGCGACAAATGATGTCAGCCTAGCGCTTTCAAATCTGTTCATTATTGTTTGATATATCACGTTTTTTAGCGGTGTGTTAGAATTTGTAAACCGCTGGTTTGTCGATTTTATTGCATGGCGTTATTAATTCACTCCCAGACGCGATCATGTCGCATACTTGTGAAGACTTTAAGAACTGCTAACTATAGACGGCCCACCGGTTGGATGTACCTCTTTCCTTGAAATAAATGGGCCTTTCCCCTGTTCCCCCAAAATTAAAAAGCAAACATGTTTTCTTGTAGTTCCTTATCCCCAATATTGGTTGTCTTCCTCTGTTCCTCTCAAAATGTAACCTTTGTTCCGTTGCTCCACTGAAACAAATGCCCGTTTCCCTAGTTTCTTAAACCCCATTGAAAGGCTTCAAACCTATTCAAATAACATCATGACAAAATGATATGCGAAAATTAAGTAAAACTTTGATATAAGACGAACAAGAAGATTAACATAATCCTATATTTGGTCATCACTGCTTACCCCAATCGGTATATCGTCGTCGTCACAGGTGTCCAGTTTTCTGACAAACTTTAGGATGGTTCCCTCGATGGTCTCCTCTCCATGTAACAGGAACCAGTCTTGTGATGCGTCAAGTACTGGTGGAATTTTGCCTATTGTATGACGGTCCTGAAAATCATCATGATCATAATTATCTAGTATTATGTATTACATGGTGACCTCTATGGTCTCCCCTCCATGTCTGTGATGTATCAAGTACTGGTGGTATTTTGCCTATTATATGACGGTCCTGAAAAAATATCAAGTATTATGTATTACATGGTGACAAGCTTTAGGATGGACCCCTCTATGGTCTCCTCTCCAGGCAGCAGGAACCAGACCGGTGATGCATCAAAAGCTGATAGTACCTTGCTTATAGTGTGACAATCCTGAAAATCATCCAAAAATCATAATGGCTATAATTTTCTACTATATGCAATACATTGTTTCAAATGGATCACCGTTTAGTTAGCTATATACGAGTTGTATTTAAGGATTGAAATTTATATGTTAAGCTTGCACTGGATGATAAAAACATTAGCAATTTTAATGTCTGTGAAGCCCAAAGGGCTTCTCGGAAATATTAAAATAGCTCATGTTTTTCATCATCCAGTGCAAGCTTAAAATATGAATTTCAATCCTTATATTTACATTCTATTTTATCAATCAAATTTACTTAATTATCTTCCACCCAACCCCATCATTTATAGTTATAAAATGAAATATTTCATTTGTAACGGAGGTGTTGGAACAGCCAGGGAGCGAAACTCGTGAACATAACGTCATGATGATATGTGGATGACGTCATGCAAATGTCGATAAACAAAGAACGTTATTGGCTGACGTTGACTTTACTCCGCCTAGAGGAGCGGTCCAGATCACATGACATTTCAGTGTTTTTCATGAGAAATGCTAGCATCCAGAAATGTAGGTTTCATCTTAGGCAACTGCACTAAGAATATATATATATATATATATATATATATATATATATATATATATATATATATATATATATATATATATACGCTGTTAGTTTAGTGGCTTATGCAGAAGTTATTGTATAGTTTGTGCGTCTGTACGGGAAGATAATCCACGAGCTATATAGCTCGGGGATTATCGCCCACACAGGCGCAAAACCATACAATAATTTGCATACTGCACCAGAATGCGTTTGCACTTTGTGTATTGCGAATTGATGTGCAATAATCTCGTTATAAGGTGTTGTGCCAATTGAAGTGATGCAGAAATGTATTTGGATGTTACATCGCTAGTACAATTCGATTACCACAATGTAGTTTATCTGCTCTTCGCGACGCTGTTAAGGCTACATAGTCTGTAATTTTTTATCTTTTAATTTTTGAAATAATGTTTCTATTTTTCAAAATCACAGTAAAAACTAAAATGCGTGTATACATTTTACCAATTTCGTAAATCTTAACAAATTATTAGTATCAGAACAACAGCATTTATGTTACAATTGGCTGTCTATAATTATTGGAGGGACGCAAATAATTACCAACAAGAGAAAAAAACACCTGTTTTTTTAAGATGATTCATTTTTCCATTGAGTTTTCAGCTATAGTGAACAGATTTATTGTGAAAAATTAACTTAACTCTGCTTTTACAAATGATTTAAAAAGATTTTTTTCCAAAAATGTTCATAGTTGCAGACTTAGTCTCTCTAAGTGTTTTGCCTTAATTCTTCCAACTCTCAATGGTCATTTCTGAATTCCAAGTTGAAATATATTTACATTCTCAGTGTAGTGGCCTTAGATGAAACCAACATTTCTGGCTGCTTGCATGTCTCGATGTAAAACTTTGATATGTCAAGTGATCTAACGTCAACGTCAGCCAATAATGTTCTTTGTTTATCGACATTTACATGACGTCATTCACGTATCGGCACGACGTTATGTTCACGAGTTTCGCGCCCTGGCTGTTCCAACACCTACGTTATAAATGAAATATTTCATTTTATAAGGATAACTGACGGGGTTGGGTGGAGGATAATTAAGTATTTAATTGATACTATAGAATGTAAATATACTCAAACAAAAAAGAAACATCCGATTTTCATGGTACTGTATCTTTCGATCCAGTTAAGATGTCGCAACAAAAATAAAACCAAAATGTCCACCAAACGTCGGAAACACAAAAGTTGGTAATTATTCAATTTTTATCTTCATATCTTGAAGGGTTATTGAACCTAATGTGCACACAGCTTTTTTCCATTATCATCAGGAAGTTAGTCAACAAAACGTGACACATTTCACTTTAAGTGGCAACCAGAAATATCCGACGGTGAAAAAAACATCTCAAAATCCAAAGTCAGCGTACTGAACGAGCGAAATTGCAGTTCAAAACCTTTAATTTACGAAAATAACTGAAATTACCTCCCTTTGAATTAAACAAATAGCAATTCAAGAACTGCCAAATCTCCTTAACCTAACCTCATTTTTGAGACCGTTTTTTGTTTTAATTTGTTGTGCTTGTTTATGACAACAATTACACAAAAGAGAAAACAAAAACTATGGCTGATGTCGGACATCAAAGGTTTACAAAATCTGTGTTTTATACCCCACCCCTTCTGCAAAATCATTAGAGAATTTCCGTTATCAATTGTTTTGATGCTGATTAGTCTTAACTAATGTTGAAATGCTTGTTATGACGAAAAAATAACACAAATGTGTTCGATTCTGTTAATTATCAAAATGCTGGACCAAAAATGAATTTTCTGAGTGTTTTCACGCACGATTGTGATCGATGTTTTGTGACGCCAGAGTATGTTACAGGTTAATGGCTGTGGTCGTAAAAGCAATGCATACAACTAGCACGCATAACATCTTACTAGAGAGTTTGCTCAGTGATGTTTAAATGTGCTTGAACGGTTCGGGATTATGAGGGACACAAGCTATTGATGTTGTGACTTTTGATTTTAAGGGTACTCGTGTTTGCTGCTTTGTCAGCGGCTCTGCTGATTATCAAATGAATGTCTCTTAGGTGCAAAACGTTTCTGAATGACCAGAGTTGGTAATGTGAAAATTTGACTGAAATGCGTTCGTACATTTGAAACTTGCAGACATAAACGTCAAGCGGACATAACTTTATTGTTTCAGTATATAAGGATTGAAATTCATATTTTAAGCTTTCACTGGATGATGAAAAACATGAGCTATTTTAATGTCTCCCGAGAAGCAGACATTAAAATAGCTCATGTTTTTCATCATCCAGTGCAAGCTTAAAATATGAATTTCAATCCTTAAATTTATTAAGTTGAGTTCCATTATTCATGAAGTGATTGCGTTTGAAAAGTAAAGAGCTACGTTCATTAAGGGGCTATTTTGAAGGCCAAAAAAGGAAAATTGCTTTTCACCAAATTCTTATTTTTAGGTCGTTAGAACAATAGCCCAAGTGTAAAATGTGGTATTAATTTGACTTTTATCTTTGCTATGATAACAAAAATGTCAAAATAGGCTAAAAATAGGAAATTGACCATGAGACATTTGACAGAGGAATTAATATTGAGCACAAGCAAATACTGAAAAGATATTTGAATAGATGATTAGAATTATCACTACACACAACATATTAAACGTTTTTTTTTAGGTTTTTAACTGTGCTGATATCTAATTATTAAAAGTAAGTAAGGGTGCAAAGATCAGGAGTCGATACAATAAAGTACCACACCCGACCCAGGATACCAATGGGAAAGTTACAAACTCACAGTTAGACACCACAAACGAGAGCCAAGAGGCCAGCCCTTTCCCAGCAGGTGACCACAAAGCACATATAAACAGACGCGCACAAATACATAGCAAACACAAGACAGAACAAGACAATTGGTGGCCCAAAGTCTTAAATTTGGTCCGAAATGGCAATTTCTATATTTTAATCCTATTTTGGAGGGCCATTTTTGTTACTATGGCAACGGTAAAAGTTGAATAAATGCCAGACTTTTACACTTGGGTTATTTTTCTAAACAACCAATCAGAAGAAATTGGTGAAAAGCAACTTTCAAATTTGGGCTCCAGGGGGGGGGGGGGGGGGGGGGGGGCAAATTAGCCCCTTAATGTACGTAGCACTTTGACAAGAACGATTTCCCACCTCTTCAAATAATCTCGTTACAATATGGTGTAGATTGCTATTTTATACCTACTGCAATTTTCGTTATCTAAGCAAACAGTGCAGTGCCAGATGCAATGCTGCATTATGCGGCATTGCATCTAGGTGTTCACCGTTTGCTGATTTACGTATTTAGGCGTCACTACACTCAGCGGTCAAAATGGCAAAGGTTGTTTCATTTGCAAAAATTAAATACATTAAAAATTTGTATAATTTGAAACGAGGAATGCAAATTATCTGAAATTGTGAACATATTACAATTTGCTAATCTCAACTTAAGAATGCTAGATTATTATAGAAATGATATCACCTAGAGTTTGTTGGTGTTATTCATTTCGACCCCCAAAGATTTCTGAAACAGTTTGAAAGTTTGATGTGGGTTCTAAACTTCTGCTGTTTTACATAACTATAGACATTGCTTATTTTCTATATATTTTTGGTGATAATGGTGCTAATATGTTATAATCGTGAGCTGTGAACAAGATGTGTTCACAACTTCCTTATCTATTCAACGTCATATAAGGGGTGGGTGGGGCATTTGTACCCCTGGCCCAAAAATCTAAATTGTTTAATGAATCGACATGGTAACTTAGCAACAAGTATCAATCTTTCTACGGTCTATATATGATTGTTTGAAGCAATTAGTCTTGAAATGTTTCATTCTTTCAAATCGAAAAGACAGCACCTAGCGATACCTAACCCCTTGTACAATATTTTCTTTTACGAGGGGGTACCCAAACTTTCATATAAAATCATAGGATAGTTCTTTTTTAAAAAATGTTCTGTAAAAATGTAACCCCAAATGGTACTTTCAACTGAAAATAAGTATAACACAAATATTATATCACTGGTTATACTGCTTGTGGTACCAATAACAGGACTGACAGTGAAAATTAGCAGATTTTCTAAGGATCCAACCATAGCTTATATCTATCAGCATTTATTCGAAAAATTTATTTTTAAACAGAACACCGTTATGATACCTCACAAAACATAAACATACCCCATATTCCTGCATTCATTTATTTAGTCTGTTTTTACAGCCAAAGTATACTGCAGTCGGATCATTTTCATGGCATTATGTTCCGTCCAGTTCTCTGCCCTGAATTGTTTTATTTTCAGTGCCTATACTAATTTGAACTTTAACAGATTTTTTTCCAGTACATTTCAAATATGTCTGCAAATTTTCAATTAAAATATTACAATCTGACATTTTACTGCAATTTTTCAACACCTGCTATCTTCTTTTTAAGAAATGGAGCCAATGTTTGTGATACACAATATCTCCATAGCAACAGATGATGACATCATACAATTTGGTGATGACGTAACCATATACCCTGTATATTTATCCGGGGTAATTATCATTTGGGGAAATTGTCTTAATTGGCAAGAAAAGACCATTGTTTTAGACCATATTTTTTTTGCAATTTCTTGTAAGCTGATTTGGTAACTCACTTATCGCCACTGAGTGTACATGTAGTATACAAAGGATTAATGATAAGAGAAAAATTAGCCAAAGAATTCTGATAGTAGAAAAATAGGGGCTAAGAATATGAAAAAAAGTTGGAAAATTTAAGTGAAAATAAAAACAACAACAACAACAACAAAACAGTAACAACAAAAACAAAATGAATGAATAATAAAATAAAGAAAACATAGTCACGCTCAGGGATGTCAGTTACAACGCAAGGTGGTTCTGGACGACAATTCGTTACGGGCCCATGACGACTGCTTACCTGTGCTGGACGACAGGTAACGGGTTTAAGATGACAGATTTAGGGTTTTGGACGACAGTGGAAAGGGGCAACACACACAGACGTCGCAGAAAATGATAATATAGTGTGTTTGGCTATTTTAAATAATTCCTGTCATATAAGTGTTTGTAAGTTTGACATTAGAAGTAGAAACACGATAGATATTTGTAGTTAAATTGTAAAACTCTGGTCTGGAAAAGAATCTTCAGAAATGTTTAATTTGTGATTAATTACTTGCGTTCCCATCATGAAATAAGCATAAATGGCCAGTCAATCGATCTCACATGATTTTTCAGTCAATTTTAACCTGTCCTTCTTAAAAGAAAACTGAAAACCTCAAAATTTCATTTTTCTGATGTTACTGGTTAGAGACGACTGTGTAACAGGCAATAGACGACATCAGTTTTTCTGTAACAGATGTGAGACGACATTTTTCTTTCTTTCATAAACACTTGAGTAGATGTAAATACTGCTCTGAAGCCTATTCAACGCCTGAAGAAATAGTTCAGCATTGTGTGACCTACCATCGAATGTGCATACCAAGCCCCAGGTAATCAGAAGAATTTAAAGGTTAATACCATATATTGGATTGGTGGCATTTTAGTCTTCTTGTTCCAGAGACGTATTTGAGCATGGCGGCATCTTGGTCACAAGACCAAGAAGTTAGTGAGTACGATCAGGAAATACAACAATCATAAACTCCAGACCAATCCACTACATCATGAAGAAAAGCCACTGAACATTTACAGTAACAAGATATCCGTTAGGCAATAAAAGCAAAGCTACCAACTCTCTCTTCATCTTCAAGATGACTGCAAAACTAGGAAGGGCGCAGAGTAATGCATACCAAAACAAAAACAAACACAGAACCCCGATAATGAGAAGTACATTAAACAATAGATCAACAACAAGAGAATCACCGCCTCAGAACGGACAGCAGCCTAAGCAACGGGGGTGGGGGCTTAAATGCATTTTAAGATCATTTGAATAACTTTCGTCCCTCCATCCTAAGGAGTCTCCATATGAAATTTGATTGACATTGTGGTGTCAAAGGAGACGTTTGAAAATGTTGACGAACAGACAGATGGATTGAGGCTGGAGTCATTTGTAAACTATTAGCTCACCTCGGATCCTTCAGCTTTGGTACGCTTAAAACGTTATTTTATTCGACCATGTATGATATGTGACATGCACTTTGTCAGACCTGGAGCTTATTAAGGGCAATTGCAGGTAATACTTCCCACATTAAAATCTTTTTAATTGCTTGCATACAGTTTGTTTTATGTATGAACTGTCAATTTATGAAATAAAAAGGGTATGTCACCAGACACAATTTTTCATAATCTCACATGGAAGTTTTCAGCATTTTACAAATTTTCTGAAAAAAATCCAAGTCCTTAATATTAAGCTAAAATATTTGTAATCGCCATCCATCTTCTTTATTTTAATTTTAATTATTGCTCATGACCTCAAGCTTTCTAGAAAATGTGAAAATGTATTTGTTTTCCCAAGCCATGTCAAGATACTGCAAAATATATTTTGTTTATTCCCCCATAAAAGGATTTCGATTTTTGGAGTAAATTTTATATAGAAAATCTGACATTTAAAATCTTATTTATTGCTATTATTTCATGAACTATCATTTGCCATTTTAGAAAAAAAAATGGGGTCACCAAACTAAATAGCTTGCAGGAGGGCTAAAGTTATCCCCACCCCCACAAATTTAGAGGATAATTCAATTTAAAAATTTAAGGAGAGTAATTTTTGTCATTTATATAATTCCATATTTCTTGTATGAAGTAATTTTGCATTACAAGAGTAAGGAAAAAAGAAGAAAAAAAACAAGTGCCCACCCTGGAATAGACCCTGGTCCTCTGGTTCCAAAGTCTGACACGCTAAGCACAAGGCCACGATGTCAAGTAGTGCGCGTCTCGAAATACCAGTACATAATCCGAATATTGGACATATTCGTATTCTTATACAGGGTAAATGATATTCCACCCTCGTCAAAACAGAAGATTCTTCGGTGTAAGATATATTTAATAAATCCATCACTGTCACTGTCGTCTCCACCTGCCACGCTGTCGACAATAACCTGTAACAAAATATTTGCAGCCGTTACACATCTGTAACATGGAAAAATGACTGCAGTGCATTCGTTTTGGTTTTAAAAACGAAACGTTTTTGTCTAAAGTAAGCAGATTTATAAGAAAGTTCTTTCTTGGTCTATGTGATGGACAATACAATGTCTAATCACATCAAGTCATAAATTGTTCAAAGAACACGAAAGTGAAAGTACTAAATAAGGATATGAGGACATGTGAAGTAGTAAAATACAGTGTCAAGAATAATAATGTATCATATACGTGTTAACTGGATGCAGTTGCCATGCTCTACAGGATTGATTAAGTTTAGGTAAGGGTCGTGGACAAATATACAAAGACAAAATAAGATGCTTGCAGGTTATTGTGTCTTAAGTCACCCGAAAACGATACACATTCAATAGCACAAACCTATATTTAGAAATATTTCGTCTGGAACCCGTAACGTACTGTCGTCCAGAACCACCTTGCGTTGTAACAGACATCCCTAAGCGTGATAGTTAATGATTTCAGAGGTGGATCCAGGATTTCTCGAAAGGGGGTTCATATCTCTCGTCATATCTATAAAGTGTTGTGGGTTCGCTTTGCTGATTTTATCTGATTTTTCTTATTTATCCCATGAAAATGAAATAATTTGATCTCATTGAGACCAAACTATTTCATTTTCATAGGATATTTATAAGGGGGAGGGTGGCAGGTAAGGGGAACGAGCGATCCGCCACTGGATTTTTAAAAGAACAAAAGAAATACGAAAAATAGGCAAAGCAAGTGATATAACTATTGTCTACGAAATTTGACGTTGTCAATACTTGTAAGTAAGTAAGGAAGGAAGTATCGACTTTATTTAGTGAGGGTAGCCCAATTGACGAATCAATCTTCCTTGGAGCCCTCAAACATAAGGAAAACAAATTTATTAACAAAGAAGAACACCCACACCCTACACATATATAAATATCGGCCATGACGTGAGAAAATTTAGCTTCGGGGTTTCTGACATTTGCTTTTAAACCCTGGTGAGTCAAGTGAACATGACCTGAACATCAATAAAAATCAATTGACTGAACATCGGCAAGCATTTTCATGCGCGGATCCAGAGGGGGGACAGGGGGTCCGGACCCCCCAGGAAAATCGTAAAAATATAGGGTTCCTTAGCAATACTGGTCCAGATCCCCTAAAAATCACAAAGTTACCAAGCCAGCATTCAATGTTGGGCCATCATCGGCACGCCAGCGAAACGCCATTCACATGGCCCGCTTATAGTGGCATTTGGATCCTTCCTCTCCTCATCAAGCTAAAAAAACATTGTCAAAGTTGGATCCTCTCTGACAAAACTTTCTGGATCCGCGCACGAATTTGTTCTCATAAGTAGTAAAATTAGTATCAAACAATATGCACTTTTATTTGGGTGTTATCAAACAGTTTATCAGTTCTATTTCATGTCCCATCGATTTGAAAATAAATATCATTGCATCAGAAGTCATATGCCTATGATTCGCAAAAGCACTTTATCATGGTGATAAAACAGGTATATTCACGGGGACAAATGGTACTCGTTCTCTCGTTCCTGAGTTCCTTGTTCCACGCTTTAACGTCATCAAGGTACACCATCCAAAGTTTTCACCTTTAAAATACGAGCCTCGTCGCAAGAATACTACAGCAACAAAGACAAAAATCAGTATCCGCACAGTCAGATCAACGCCTTTGTTATTCACTCTATGGAAAATATGATAACTCCCCTTGTTTCATGCAAAGTTTTCAATAGTCTATAGCTAGTCTCTGTAGATGAACAGGCTGGTTTGAGCCTGACCCAATCGCAGACACCGAAGACAATTTTTCGTGCAACTAGGGACACAGTGGGAAACCAGAGGTATCATGACGTGTAAACTTATATTTGTCAATACACAGGTTTAGATAAACAAAACTTTTCAGCGTAAAATTTTAAATATTTTCTTACCGATAATTTTAGCATATGATTTGGGTGCTTAAAATAACTGTCTCTTTTGAGTACCTACAACATATCTTTGGGTTTAGAAATAAGATAATTATTATTGTTTGTTAACTAAAGACCTGATTATTGACAGGCCTATCTTAATTTGAATGCCGTTTCCTGGTAGCCGATTGTGGTCAGCAAAAAATGGTAACTGGGGCTTTCTTGTGTAATACTATTTATCATATGACGTCGCGTCTGAGAGTGAAATAACACCGTGCAATAAAATCGATAAACCACTAGTGGTTTATAGATTTACGGAAAACGTTATGACGTCCATTAAAACGTTGCGTACATAATGACAAAATTATAACGTTTTTACACCAGAAATGAGATTTCAAAGTATTTGTCATATGATAAATAGAATCTAACATTCGTGCTCCTGTATTATTGAATTTATTAAACTCGTTGCGAAAAAGTAATAAAATGCTCGGCAAGCCTCGCATTTTATCACTTTTCCCAACTCGTTTAATAAATTCAATAAAACATGAGCACTCATGTAAGATCCTCTATGTAATTTTTTATTTAGATCATCATCTAAGATGGTCAGAAAGAGAGAGCTGGTTTGCGTTCATGCTTGTATATGTGTCTAATGAGTTAACCCTTTGTATACTAATGGATTATGAGAATTGGCCCATTGCTTTTGTTTGTTTGATTTGATTCTTTACGTCCAATCAACAATCTTTCAGTTATGTAGGGCCGGGTCTTCCTGGGTTGAACCAGTACTAAGCTAGGGTTAACGTGTCTTGCTCAAGGACACACCGCAGTGATGCTGGTGAGGCTCGAACCCACGGTCCCTTGGTCTCTAGACAAGCACTCAGCCACTGGGCCACTGCGCTCGCTATGGTCCAATATACATAAAAAGGGGTCACATATTAGAAATTCCACAATGAAGATGAAGTTCAGTGCTTACATGTAAAATCAGGGAAACGGTCCGAACCGTTCCAATTATTGTCACTATCTGTTTCTGGATATACTTTCTTTCGGAAACCTGCGCTCATTTAAATACACGTATGACCATTTTACATTCAAGCATCAGCTATTCAGAGATAAGTCGGGTGCACTCATCATATCGTGACTCAGAAAGGTAAAAAGGCATTAGAATTATATTCTGTTTCCAACATTCCATCGAAAACGTGTATGACATTTGATACGAGACTTTTGCTTTGATAATCTTTCAAATTTGAGGACACAGGTTAATAGCATTTCCCTTTTTATCTCCGTTCTGTATAGTGTACAATATTCCAGGCCTGTTTTGTGCCTACATGTATCAGAAGCCGCATTGTTCCTGTCAATGCTCCTTAATTTGGAGTAACACTCTGAAACAATCTTTCCAGTGATGGTCGTCACTCGAAATTTTGTGACAGATCTATACGACTCATATGCTCTTCTCCCTCATATTCCAGAACCAATACAAACTATGAGCCAGTGCATGAGATTTCCAACAATGAGGCATTTTGACATGTGTAGACTCGGACGAGCCTCTGCAGTCTCATTTTAAGCTTAGAAACTCCGAATGGTGTTCAGTCAGTAGCTTAACAATCATAAAATAATAAAGCCACTAGCAAAGGCTCTGATCAGACTGCGCGTATGCGCAGGCTGATCTGAGACTTTGCTGGTCGCACATACCACATTGTTGGAAATCTCATGCGCTGGCTCATATAGTACTTAGACAGCCACATGCGATATGATTTTTCAGCTTTTGGAAATATACCAGAATTGGGATCCACTAGGTAGCAGCTTGTATGACTTACCGAAAAGTAAGTTTGTCCGTCTTTTACCCATCCTATCACCACATCAGATGCATTCATATTTCCGTTGGGTGAAATTCCAAATCCCACATAGCCATTAGTCTGCACGTGAACCTCGAATGTGATATGTGTCTCGTTGAAGTCCCAGAAGACTCTGTATTTACCATCATTGTCAAGTGTGACATCATACTTGTATTGTGACGTAGGTATCGGATTTCCAAATACTATGGTAATGCAGATAGTGCATACCAGGGCTTCATTAGTATGAAAGAAATAGAAACATGTTCATATTTGGGGGTGGGGGGAGCCAATAGTTTCACCCAAAATGAGATATTCCCCTTATGAAAGCTTCATTCTTGGAGCTTCCAAAGCTTTTTATAGGACAGTGAGGTTTCCATTATCGAAAAGTTACCATTAAAGAAGAAGCATACATATTTTATAAATTTTCTAAGAACTGGACAGGTTCAAAATAGATTTAATTGCACTGTCATCATTACCTACATGTATGACTTCAGATTCAACACATAAAACAGTTTGTTTATAAGAAATTAGATCTGATAGAAAAACTGTCAACCATTTGCAAGCCATGTTTATTTGGCTAATTTTAAAAATGTTTTTTTTTAGAAAAATATTGTAACGTATATCTTTCTTTTGTATGAAATCAAAGTACATTTATTTCTGAGTAAATACTCATTTACATGTATGATTATTGACGAGAAAGTGTGAGTTGGGAGGTTAATGAAATAAACTATTGGTGGTATGTCTTGCAGGGTCATCTTGAAAAGGATTTTAGGAAATAAATTTGGTTGATTTCTTGTATTAGGGTACCTAGGACTTACACGACACAAAAATATATTAGAGTTTTCCAAAGTATAGACGGAAATCTAAACACAATTGCTTCCTTAAAGTTAAGGACGATTTAAGTTAAGCATTGAAACAACATGTCACATTAAACGTTTGCTAAATTGCCTGGATCGACGCAGTACTTATGGACAAAGATTGCATTGTGATCTACAGAAAAAATAAAACTATTTTGATTTTGATAAGTTCGAAACGTTATTTTGAGCATCCTAAAAATCAATACTTAACTTTAAGAAGGCATTGTAATTTAGCACAGGATGTCATACATTTAATATAAAAGCTATACAAAGGGATACCGTTAAGATTTAGAACTGTCGTCATTTCTTATGAAATATGAAGCCAGATATTAAGATTGTCAGCTGTCTGGCGATTAGCCTTGAGGGTTAAATGTGATTATAAAATTTTTGAAACATGCAGAGTTTACCAAATGTATGTGATTTTGTAAGGGAGAAAATGTTTCTAAGCAGAAAACTATACTGATTAGGGAAAAACAATAAAATATTTTCTCTATAAAATTATTTCTAGGAAAAATATATTTAGTTAGAGGCAGTGATGCTCTTCCTATGTAAGTAAGGGTGCAAAGATCAGGAATCGATACAATCAAGTACCACACCTGACCCAGGATACCAATGGGATACCAATGGGAAAGTGACAAGCTCACAGTTATACACCAAAAACGAGAGCCTAGAGGTCAGCCCTTTCCCAGCAGGTTATCACAAGGCACAAATAAACAGACGCGCACAATGGCATAACAAACACAATACAGATAAAACATAAAATATCCACAAAAGAAGTACCGCCTTGGAACGGTCAGTAAAATATTTTACTGGAGGGCTTAAACCAGTTCCACGTCGCAAACCTCGCCCTTAATTCTGATGTGGACCGGGACCCATATGGGAAAGTGACAAAACACAAAAAAACACGACAGCCAAGGGGTCAGCCCTTTCCCAGCAGGTGACAAAAAGGCTACAAGGAGCAGACACGATATTACAACACACACCAACATATATCAGAACTAACAAAATTGATCCACAAAAGAAGCACCGCCTTGGAACGGTCAGTAAAAAATGTTTTAACTGGAGGGCTTAAACCGGTTTCACGGCGCCAACCTCACCCTTATTTCAGATGTGGTTCAAGACACATAGATATTTGGTTTGCATGAAAGACCCCTAACTGATCAATGAATCATCTCCCAGAACATATAAATCAAGAATATAAAGGAGATAAAGCAAAGAAAAGGACTCAACAGTAAATAAAACTGAATACTGGAGCAAGAGAAATCCAACAGGTCATCTCCGGTGGGCCTGACAAACAGCCAAAGCATCAGGCCCCTACCATCTCATCAATAGATGTCTTTAAGTCGGAACCATCATAGAGTCTGAAGTCCGACCCAGTGGCGTGCAATTAAAGAGGAAAGTAAAATTGCCAACCATGATTGGGTAGACCACCATCAGAGAATCTAACAAATGTTCTGTCTAATATTAAAAATCACCATAATATATTCATTTGTGGTTTCATAACGGCAACTGGTAGGATTTACAGACCATGAACTACATGTAACCAACACTTTAAATGTCTTCATCAGCATAACTATGCCATAATGACCTGGGCCCTGTTGCTTAAAGTTAAGGAAGACTTAAGTTAAGTATTGATAATTCAACATGCTATATTAAATACTAAATAAATTGCCTGGATCGATGCGGTACTTGTGGTCAAAGATATCATTGTGATTTTCAGAAAAAATGAAACTATTTTGATTTTAATCAGTTTGAAACGTTATTTTTCGCATACTTAACTTGAGTCTTCCTTAACTTTAAGGAGGCATTGTAATTCCGGGCCCTGGCCTAGTATAGTGACATTGACACAGGTAGTCCGTTCAAATTGTTTAAATGCATCTTTAACAAAAACATATAATAAACTATAGAATATGGGAGTAGTGTTATTGCGCCGATGTCGGTCCTAACGAGGTATAATATTCATAGACATCAGTGCAAAACCACTAATCAGAAAGATTTCTGGTTTTGGTGAGTATCGCATGCGAACATTCATATTTTAGCATGCACGCGTGGTTATTTTGCGGGGCTAAAAGAAGTATTTTAGGCCTGGGGGTTCAGTGACGTTCGCTTAATATGTTTTGTGCTTCAACAACAGCAGAATCTAGGGCGAGATTTGGTACCAGTCAAATGCATTTAAGCCCCCCCCCCGCAGTGGCTTTGGCTGCTTTCCGGTCTAAGGCGGTGGTTCTGCTAATGTTGATTCGTTGTTGATTGTTACTCCCACTGTGGGATTCTGTAATTGTTCTATTATGTTTTGTTGTGCTGTACTTTGTGTCCATTCTAGTTTTGCAATCATCCTGATGGGGAAGAGAGAGCTGCTGCTTTGGTTTGTTTGACTTCCTGGTTTCTCGTGGTTGTTGAGTGGCTCTTCCTCGCGATGCTACAGGTTTGTCTGCAGTTTGTGATTGTGGTATTTCCTGATCATACTCACTTACTATTTCTGGTAAAAACGCACAGACTAGCATATTCCATTTTTGTAAATACATGTAAATGAGATGTCAGATTCTACACACATGTACTTCCTGAACCCCCTCTGGATCCGCCACTGCAGTGTAAGCAATTACAAATGGGCTACTATCTGCACGGGGTGCAGCGTATTGTATTTTAGTGGTCAACTTTTTTTTCGAATTATTCATAAAAAATTAGGTCGAATTGGTGCGTATATGACCTAGTCCGTAGTGTAAGTGGAAGTTATGTCGGAAATATGAGTGATGTGCCCGGAAAGCTGCAAAATGTCATTTTCCGGGCATCACTCGTTTTTCAATTGAGATTCCAGCCTGTTGACCCACTGATGGTATTACCCAGAGACAATTGTTTTTGGTACAGTAGAAATATCATATAAAATCTGAAGACGGCAGGAAATAATAATTCTTAAAAATGCAGAATTACCTTTTAGTATATTGTTCATGTTGTTAATTTTCCACTGATATTTCATAACTGCTTTAGCGGGTTTTGAAATGATCTTTTTATTTGTGTTTTATCTGTATATGTCAACAAACTACCCTGATAAATCCTTAATTAGAGACTGATTCATAAACTTAGTGACTATTTATTAATCAAAATTTGAAGAAGGTCAATTGATTTGGGTCAGATCAGCGAAATTCGTCCACTATCTACTCAATCGAACTCGGCTTTTTCAAGGACAGTTTATCACAAGAAGAATCAGCAAAAATGTAAGCTTAGAATCAAGTTCCAGATTCTCCCAGACTTCACCAACATTCTGTCGGACTAATAAGCTAATGAGCTACAATGATTCGTATTATGTTGATCATAAATATTAAAGCCATTACTGTTAGCAAAATATTCTTGGTATGAAAAAAAACTACGAATTTCAAGCGTATTTGGGTCACACTTCAAGTTGCCAGGTAGCTGGCTAGCTGCATGTATAGAAGATCCCACACCTGACCTCTAGGTTATAAAACTTGAGTTCATTCTCAAACTCAAAATAAAAGCGCAACTAGAACGCACAGTCGATGGGGCGCCATCGTAAAATCCCACGCAAAAGTTTTTGACCCCCCAAAGCACCCAAAGTCCCACCCCTGGGGCATGATCCCGGCAACATAATGAAAATTCTGTTCAATATGTTCTCTATCTTTTATTTGTGAGAACACACGCAAAGTTTGGTAATAAAAATTGAAATTGACATAGTAACCGAAATTTAATGATATTTGACCTTTTGACCTCATCCCAAGGTCACCAGTTTGACCCTAGGATGAAAATTTTACTTGCATTTTGTTCTGCTCGTCATCCTCGTCGATTTCATATGCAACATGACCATGTTTGAATTTTTTGCCACCCCCCCTGGTCACCCCCAGCGCCCCAAAGTCCCTCCCCTGGGGCATGACCAAAGTGTCTGATATATTTTGTATCTTTCATTTGTACAACACACACAAAGTTTGGCATAAAAAATCTTGAAATTGACACGTTAACCGAAATAAAATGACATTTGACCTTTTGACCTCACCCAAGGTCACCAGTTTGACCTTAGGATGAAATGTGTTTACTTGCATTCTTTTCTGCTCGTCATCCCCGTGAATTTGGTACGCCACATGACCATATTTGAAAATGTTTTTTGACCCCCTCGCACCCCCAGCGCCCCAAAGTCCAACCCCTGGGGCATGACCAAGGCAACAGAGTTAAAATCCCGTCTGATACGTTTTGTATCTTTCATTTGTGAGAACAAACACAAAGTTTGGTATAACAATCTTTGAAATTGATTTTGTAATTGGAATTGAATCATATTTGACCTTTTGACCCCTCCCCAGGGCCAAAGGGGGCGGGGGCCAAAAAAATTGCCGTTGCGCGCCCCATTCATGTGAGTAACTCACACACCAAGTTTGGTTGAATTTCGTCCAACGGTTTAGGAGGAGATAGCATAACGGACAGACGGACGGACGGACGAACGGACAGACAGACGGACGGATGGAGGCGATTACAATATCCCCTTGGCTTTTTTTTTAAAAAAAGCGTGGGGATAATGATTGGCTGCCTACAGACACGTTTCCGCAAGCAGCCAATCGTTGCGCTTTATTTTGAGTTCGATCTCCAAGTGTTTCTTTATTCTCTGGATAACATAGTTTCTCAGCGCCCACCAGATAACTTTTCGAGGGAATCATTCAAACGCCTTCTCTATGTCCAGGAATGCCATATAAATCTGCTTGTTCACTGCTAGGCAATTCTCCTGCAGTTCTCGCATAACAAAGATTGCATCTGTAATGCCTCATCTGTAGTGTCTGGCTTGCCATACCAACAGCCGCCATGTACTTCTTTGTAACATGAGCCTGTACTGCCTCCGTGGTCATTACAATCCTCACGTGGGATGGGGAATGCTGATGCTGGTATCATTGAAGTCATGACACGTAGTTGGTTATAGAGTAGTTCCTTTACAGCGTCCCTGGGGCAGTATTGTGGGGCAGAGACAGAAGGAAGCAAAACACTCGCTGACTGGCTAGGATATTCAACTAGATACTTGCTTTACCTCAAATACCTCATCTATCCACTTCACACCAGCAGTATCCTTGTTGTTTCCTTTATGTTATTAATCAAGTTATTTCATATTGGCCCTCTGTCAGCTGTATCGGCCTTAGTCTTCCACCTCAGGCCAAGTTCAGTGACCGCTCCACCTGTAAATGGGCCAATAAGAAATACTCGGTAAATAACGTTTTTATGAATTAACTTCTTAGTTATAGCACATCTTACATTCAATTTGACTTCAGCTTAAAAGTGCAGACCTCAGACGATACCGTTGACCTCAAGTCAATATTGAGTGACCTTGGATCAATACAGTGTAGTTAATTAATAACTACTGGTACAGATTGGCACAATACCTGAAGTACTTGTCCTTTTAATTATACGGCAATGACCACAACAGTATCTGGTCTCTTGGACACAACAATGGTCTACTTTTCCATGATATATTGTTACCACCAACTCTCAGGCCCTCCCTATCAGGATGTTAACATCGACAGTCCCCGCCCTGAATTCTCTCAGATGCCTGCTCAATTCGAAGCAATGACCTTACCCTTCCCCCATATCTGACAGGGGATCAAGCCGGATATGCCACAGACAGATGATGTCTGACAGCATCGCCTAACATAGATTCCTTTGTTTAGATTGCCATAATTACTTAATGAACAAAGTTGTTCTATGATTGCCTGTCTTGGCTATCCCAACTCTGATCTTAAAGACATCTGAGATTCCGCCGTTTCAGCACTCGGGCAGTCAGGGGCGTGCCTGAGGGCAAATTCAAAGTACGCAGGGGGTGGGCATGTCCCCCTCCCATACGTTAGAAAAAAATCAAGATATGAACTAAATGGTGGCTTCTGCTGCATTTTCTGAACCTAAACACTGACTTAATTGTTTCCCAAACAAAAGTGAAAAACAGTCAAAATCCTATTGCTTTGGTTCAGGATTATTGCAAAAATCGGTATACTTCGGTATTTAAAGACCTAACCCGGGTGAGGCATGTTTTTATTGCATTTTTCGCGATTTAAGACGTTTATATTTTTTGGACATTCAAAAATCAAAGTACGCAGCTGCGTACTTTGCGTATACGCAGGCACGCCCCTGGCAGTGTGTCTTCCCGTTTTTCTTATAGAGTAAGAGCCGTCCATCAAGCCACAATAGTTAGAGCGTCGAACCATCGGTCTGTAGATGGCTGCTGTCTAGCTCCGCCACCCAGACTGTGGCATCTGCATCACACTGGGGCAGGGGATGCAATTTTACGACATACCGAGGGCATTTTGTGATCAGCAATTTGTTTGTATCATGTACCACCCAGACACGCTTTTTATGATGACATCAACAAGATTCGTTTCGATTGTTTTCGACAAAAGCTCCAGCACAAATTAATCACTAAATGTATTATGAAGCACAGATGGAATATGGCACAGCACTTTACCACCATGCTGCTCATCATTGAAGATGCACGTAGTACATCCCAACTAAAATCTTTGATTTGCATACATCATAAATGTATACTGCAAGAGCAAGTCTCATTGATAATTGCAGAGCAACAGGCAAAGCAGAAAACATAATGTATAAATTGAAAAGTACATGTTAGATTTTCTGGCTGCACTACCAGATGGCTAAGGTAATCAGAATATTGATGATTCAGACATAGACTCAGATAGTGCTGGTGGTGTTGAATTTGACGACGTTGAAATAATATTCCATGATGACAGCGATTCATACACAAAAGATACACTGTCTTAATATGTGAGTAGCAGTGATATTGCCCTCAAATCAGGTGTAAAAGGCAGCTCGAGTAAATCTGTCTTTTCAGATATCACTACAATGATAATTATCCACATTTCCTCAAACATAAATAATATTTCAGTCATACTGACTACAGTAATGAAAATATTGATTTTGATGATATGAAAAAGGTTGAAACTGATACTAAAAATGTTACTTTATTTGGTTGTTTTTTTTGCTTTTGTAATCTGCACTTATTTAATGTTGATGGCTAGAAGGGGTGGCATAAGCATAGACACTAGCTTTTGTGGTATATTTTACTGAAATTGGAACATGTTTGTGCATAGAATGTGTAGTTTTAATTTGGCTGTGCTAATTTACCACGTCATTCATCTAAAACCATTTATTGACAATATACCAGTTATTTTTATTTCGGGGGTCATTTTGCCCCAGCCACTTTTAGTTATACTAAAGCAAGATGGTGTATCTATTGAACAGGTTACATTTTGTGTCATTTCAACATTTAAATATCAAAAATGAAATAAAAAGATCGTACTCGTTTACAAAAAATCCATTTTTTAAACAAATTAAGCATGTTTTTAGATTCTAATCTATATTCATGAGTATGCATGCAAGCATATGATAAATGTAAGACGCAGAACATGTAATAAACCTATCGAGACAATTCTAGTACTTCTTAGGACGATTTATAAACATTATAAACGAGGTTTTCTTCAGAATAATGGGGCTAATGCTGAAATTTAAAATTTTTGTTGGTTGCCATGGAAACATGTCGACAGTTTGCTTATTCAGCATCCCATATTCGTCCAACAACCAGGATTTACTAACATACACCCTAAGCTTCAAGAATATATAGGTGTTACAAAATCCTGTTAGGGGGAGGGTTTCCATTATTTGCCCTAGCCTATTCCTTAGTTTAGTGATAATGCCCAAAATTACACAAATGAACTGGGGCCAATTTCATCAATAAAGTTCGTATGATATATCTTAAATTGTGAGTACGTTGTTTTCTGAGAAGAGCGTACGTCAGTTTCATCAAAACATCTTAAATTGTTCGTAAGAAGAAAAATTTGCGTTTCACTAAAAACGTCGTATTTTCAAATTTGCCTAACTCTAGTCTCCAAATATCATGTGATTGATCACGTGCGGACTTTATATAGCCGTATAAAGTGGTTTAACACAGAGTGAAAAATACGTAGGTATGTGAAGAAAGTTTTAAAGAAGAAGCATGTGCGGATCCGAATGAAGGCAGGGGGTCCGGACCTCCCTCCCCTTGGAAAATCACAAGTTCTATAGGTTTCCATAGATAATAGCAAGTGGACCACCTGGGAAATGCTGGATCTCCCTCCCAGAACATTGCAAACTTGAAGTTTTCCGGACAAACATTCCTGTCCCCGCGCATTGGAAGACGAGCAGGCGACAGCATATCCCATTAAGAAATCAATCCCTTTAACTCTGTGCATATACTTGTGTCAAACGTCCGTCTGATCTGGAGCCAAACTCTTTGATACTTAGATGACTGGTTTCTCGAAATCATAAGAAACCATGCACAAGCAAGGCACAACTAAAACCACAAAATATACTGAGAGGAACTAAAACTGAAGTGTTTTTTTTCTAACATGTCTGGGTGAAAAAAAAAATCCAAATCATTTTTTTTATCTGAAATCTGAAATCCTCAACATCCATTTAACAAATTCAATTCACAGAATTTGTGATAGCATCAAGAACCAGTCTTTTAGGCCCCGTTCACATGCACAAAATTTACACCTGTAAGTATTTTGCTATATGGAGCAAATATACACACACAAATAAAAGTATATTTAATCTGCGTTCACATGCTAAAAGTGTCCACATAAGTATCTTAAAAGTTACTCTAGATCAGTTGTATTTTGACAGCAGCCATATACAGACTGTTAGTTGAAAAACAGAGGCGACAGCTGCCATATTATTTGTGTACTGGGTTGGCCCTTGGGCTGTCTCATGAAAAAACTATTTGGGAGAAACAGCGATCTCGAGAGTGATGGACTGACATAGTGAAAGGGACATTTAGTGATGACCAATGGATATGAAATTTTCGAATGACAAAAGCCATTTTCGAGGTTTTGTGTGATGATTTGCGTCCTAGTTTTCCTGACAAGGCTAGATCCGTACGGGAGCCACTTCAACAGAATCACAGAGTTGCCATTGCTGTGTACTGGATGACCTCTTCTGCAGAATACCGTACTATTGCCAATCTGTTTGGTGTTGGAAAATCAACAGTACATAAATGATTTCATGATGTCTGCACAGCAATGGCTGAGAATATTTTGGTCACATATGTGAAACTCCCTGCAGATGGTGATTTGCAACATGTCATTGATGGTTTTGATAATACTTGGGGATTTCCTAATTGTGCAGGAGCAGTGGACGGTACACACATCCCAATAATTGCTCCAGAGTCAGCTCATGGCGATTATGTGAATAGAAAGGGCTGGTATTCAATTATCCTCCATGCTGTTTGTGATCACAACTACATTATGACCGATATGAACGTTTGATGGCCAGGGCGGGTCCATGATGCGGGTTTTTTTTGGAAATTCAGAGTTGTATTACAAAGGAGAGACAAATTACTTGTTTCCACAGAAGACGAAGAAACAGGTGTGTCCTGGCAAAGAAATAGCAATGCCCATAGTTCTTCTTGGGGATGCAGCATACCCTCTTAAAACCTGGCTGTTTAAACCTTACACCAATCGTGCTAATCTAACAGCTGCACAAAGGGTGTTCAACTACAGACTAAGCAGAGCACGCATGACAATTAAAAGCACATTTGGGCGCTTGGAGGGCAGATGGCGATGTCTTCAAAAGAGACTAGATGTGTCTGTAGATTTTGCCAGTACAGTTGTAACAGCATGTGCTATCATGCATAACCTATGCGAAAAGCGACATGAGAGATACATGGATGAAGAGGGGGAAGAAGAGCATGAAGAGCGAGATGATCGTGATGGTGATGGGGAGGAAGCTCAATCCAGTGCTATCACCCTTAGGAACGACCTAGGAACGTACTTTGCGATAACTGAATAGGTCTTTGCTAGATTTTTGGAGGGAAAATTGTGTTTATGCAGATGATGACTGACAAATTATAAAAAGAGGAAGACAAAACACGGCTTACAAGGCTCAAACAGTCATAACATTGTAAGGTTAATTACTTTATTTAGAGGTCACTTTTTGGAACCGAAAAACCAAATTGTCTATAGTGATTTTTTTTGTTTTTGTTGAAAAATGTAAGCAGATTTTGTATAGCTAAATCTGTTGCAATTTTCATTAACAGCAACGGAAATCTCTGTATTTGTGATATTAACATTTAAAATTATCAGTCATTTATTAACAGCATCATTAGTTTGAAACAACTGGGGTCTGTGTTTTACTAACCAAACAGTTTTGTAAACGAGTCCTTTCTAAAATAATGAGTATGGAAGTTGAAAACCTTTAAAAGCTTTAAAAGTACATGAAGACAAACTGGTTAGTTCGTTATTTTGTTCAAACCAACATTTACTGATAAAAGATATTATATGGCTTTCAAAATATCCAAATACTGTATTTCTTTCGTTTAGAAATACGGTTATACAGATACTGTGTATTTTGAAGTAGCCCAGCAGGCAGCAGGCCCATGTTTTGATTTAAGTATTTGCGTCATAAATGTGACAAAGACTTTGACCGACCCTTTTTAAGACATAAGTCATATCACAAGCGTGGGTCACAAGGTGGTATTCACAAGGTAACATGTGCTTTATAATTTGATATTGTGCATTTGAGTCACTTTGATATAAACAAAGAAATTTCTGCTTCAGTTCTTAGGTTGTTTCTGGATTTGATGAATCTAAACTTCTAGTTACAATTAAATCTGTGTAAAATGGGCACTTTCATATGACAGAAAATTGGTTTGATTGTATTGATTCCTGATCTTTGCCCTATTTCTTACTTCCAAGACCAATTATCACTTAATGCTGGTCAAAAGTTTTGCGGAATCCTCCATTTGCTTACGTATGTAAATTTGAGGTCCGTTCACATGACATAGTTTACTCATGAAGCATAATTACTTATAAGCAAATATACTTTTGCATGACCTCCAGAGGTGGTGCAAATATACTTTTACCTACCCCAGTTTACTCCAGGAGTATTCATACTTACGTAAGCAAGTGCGTTCACATGACACCGTAAGTAAAGTTACTTACGTAAGTAACTTTACTTACGTAAGTAAATGAGTGCATGTGAACGGGGTCTTATTAAGTAGCGTATAAAATACTGCCGACAAATTCCGAATGCTCTCGAAATTTGGTCCCGAGTCGTGGGCATTATGGACGGTTGTTTCGGCTTTTCTTTACACCCCGATGATTGATTGTTGTAATGCTCAATTACAGATCCCTTGGAGGGACATACTATTATCATTTGAACATAAAAGAGATAGATCATATTGTATTCATAAAAAATGGTACATATATTGTATGTTTCATGAAACAGTGCCTCGAAAATTACTCGTTTTCACACTTTATGTTAACCCATACATGTCGAATGGTGTTTCCCATTCTAATTTTTCGGACGAGCTCATAACCACTTTTTGGGTGTTGTTTTTGGTGTTGTTGTTTTTATTCAAATTTTAGCGAACAACAGCGGCGAAACTGATCCGACGCCACCATGGTTATGTGACGTCTGATCTGGATCTGCATTGTTTGCCAACGTCCCACAAAATGGTGGCAAGGCGTAAATGAGTTAAACCTCACACCCCGGGCGCTTGAGATAACAAGTCGAAATTTTCGAAAACGTAAAAATCTAGAATGCAATTTGTAATACGGTTGGAACTGAGATTGTGATAAACCGGATGTATGTCCCTTCATGGAGAATGTGAAGTTCTACTGAAAACTCTTCATATACATACTCATACAAAGACATACACTTTGAAACTTTATCGAATGTAGAACGTATGGTTGTTTGACGAAAGCCCCATCGAGCTCATCATTGTCGTACCCGGCAGTCATGCAAATGGACGATGACTTACCCGTGCATTTGAATGTGTACATAATGGTGACATGTGAAAAAGTGCAAAATATCCTGTTGGTCCCGTCCCTTGACGTGATGGTTATGCATAAATTCAGCTACTGACGGTAGCCATAAGCGAATCTCTTGGTGACAGTATACAGCGTGGGGAGAGGTTACTTGGACAAATAAAGAACGCATAAGCACCAAGGAAAGGGGTTCTTATTATGTCATTTTGGTAAACCATATGGTATGTAAAGGGTGGTCTTGATTGTAATACTTTCAAGTTTTTTAAACCTTTGTCGATTTTTGCTCTTCAGCCTCTATAATCGTGTGAAATGCAGCAGCCTTGGTAGCTAAGTAGTAAGATAGTAATATTTAAGACAAAGATGTCAGCTGCGACACCTAGATAGTTGTCTTAAATATACGACAAAAAGTAAGAAGTTCGCAAAGTTCAATAGTTTGATGAAACCCGATTTTTAACGTACGAACTTCGTACGATGTTTTTAAGACAAAAACACGTCGTAAACTCGTTGATGAAATTGGCCCCTGATCCGCAACGAGGAGCATAATAGGTGTTTATTTGTTGTTGTTTTTTTGTCCCAGCTAACAATTTTACAACCATGACGGGCCATTTTCCTGGGAGGAACTGGTTCTAAGTTGTGGGAGTAAATCATCTTGCTTAGGGACAACACAATGTATGTGGTGAGGCTCGAACCAAGCACCTCTTGATCTCCAGTCAAGCACTCTACCACTGAACCACTGCGCATGCCACGCAATGACATGAATATTTCTCAAATTATAAATGTTAAATAATTGAGCTGCGACCTGAGATTTCCAACAATGTGGTATGTACGACCAGCAAACCTCAGATCAGCCTGCGCATACGCGCAGTCTGATCAAAGCATTTGCTGGTCGCTTGAATATCCTATGTGTGTTCAGCTACTGACCGAACAATATTTGGTGTTTCTAAGCTTAAAAGGAGGCTGCACAGGCTGGCCTGAGCCTACACTTGTCAAAATGCCACATTGTTGGAAATCACATGTCACGGCTCAATTATACCTGTTATTGTTGTACTTATTCGCAGGATCAGTAAAATCGAACAGAATATGACTTTTAAAGAAGTTGGGCTCATCTAGCTCAAATAGCTTATTAGTCTGGCAGCATTTAGACGTATTCTGGGAGAACCTGAAACTTGATTCTTAACTTTTATTGTAGCGCATACATGTCCTTGAAAAAGTAGAGTGCGATTTGGTGATAGTGGACGAATTTTGCTGACCTGGCCCAAATCAATTGACCTTCTTCAAATGTTGATTTTTATTGCTCATAGTCACTAAGTTTATGAATCAGTCTCTAATTAAAGATTTATCAGGGTAGTTTGTTGACATTTACAGATAAAGCACAAATAAAAAGAACTTTTCAAAACCCGCTAAAGCAGTTATAAAATATCATTGGAAAATACATCTTTAGAACAAAACAACATGAACAATATATTAAAAGGTAATTCTGCAGAGTTTTTTATTATTATTATTATCATTATTTCTTGTCGTCTACAGATTGTATATAATTTAATTACTATTCCAAAAGCACAACCACCGGGTGTCAACAGACTGGAATCTCAAATGAAATACGAGTGATGCCTGAACAAATGTCAACTGCAGTTTTCTGGGCATCACTCCTATATCAAAAATAACTTCCACTTGCAGCTAGCTGTTTACAAAGTTGAAATATAGTTAGGAGATAACTGTGTTCAAAAGTATCATTTAGGAAGGTATATCGTAGGATATATGATTGGAAATTTAGTTTTGCGGCGATGCGCGAGCGGAGCCGTAAAACGCAATTTCCGAATGTAAATGCGACCAAATGAAAATTTTAAATATGGTATCCCCATCCTGCACTTTTGCAGATTGGTCTCAAATTGGAGCATTGAAAAGTAAGTAGAAGGCAAAGATCTGGAATCGATACATTAAAGTACAAGACCTGACCGAGGAGACCACATGGGAAAGTGACAAAAACACAAGAAACATCACATACAAAAGAGCCAAGATGTTAGCCCTTTCCCAGCAGGTGACTACAAGGCTGCAATGAACAAACAGAAAGCATGACAATCACGAAACATAAATAACAAAAATGATCAACAAAAGAAGCACCGCCTGGGAACGGTCTGTAAAAACATTTTTACTGGAGGGTTTAAACTAGTTTTATGGCAAATCGAATAACGCTGCACGTCATCCAATGAAACGTGACCTAGTTAATGACGTTAAACTATTTCCGACAGGATATACTGTCGCAAATTTTGGCGCTATCCAATAAGATGTCGAGTTACAAAATCAAATGCATTAGAATAGGTTATATATGCACCATTCGCACAAATGAATAATTCGAAAACAGTTGGCCACTTAAATACAATACACGGCATCCTGTTCAGAGGGCTATTCCGACTGATGGTGGCCGGTAAGCAAATTAGGGGATAACTGTATTCAAAATTTTCATTTGGGGAGGTATATCGTCGGATATACGGTCGGAAAAGTTTTACGGCGACGCGTAAGCGGAGCCGTAAAACGTGATTTCCGAACGTATATCCGACTATATACCTCCCCAAATGAAAATTTTGAATATGGTTATCCCCATTCTAATGCACTATTAGTTTTTTCCCTCAAAAAAGACAGTGAAAACGTACTTTGTTACGCATATACGCCCAGCGGCTGCCAGCTGCATAAAACCGCTTGCCAGCTGCATATTTTCACTTGTCAACCAATGAAAAGCGACGTTACGTAATGACGTCGGGTTTCCGACAGTATATCGCAGGATATACTGTCGCAAATTTATGACGTTATCCAATCAGACGTCGCGTTGCATTTGCAAGTGCATTAGAATTGCTGTTTATACCTCATGCGCCCAATGGCATCAAACAGAATAAAAAACTCACACATGTGTTTAGAATCTGACAACTCATTTATTTTCTAATAATGGCAGAAATGATTTGGTACTTATTACATATGCGAGCAGTGAATGCACGAGCCTGCGCAAACTCACAGACTCACCAGAGCCTTTGCTGCTCGCACACACAAACCAGGGACGTAGATAAATACTCAGGCTAAAAAATGTTTTCTTTAGCCCTAAATAATAATCGTGAATACATGCTAAAGCATACACTTACGATAAGCGCTAAACGTCGCTTGAAATCTCCCATTTATGGCTTATTTATTTGGGGTTTTGCACTGATATTGGTGAATAGTTCGTTTGGAGATCGTGAAAATGCATCGAAATGATTGCGATAAAATATCCAACACTCTATAGTTTATTACATTTTGTTAAAGGTGATTTTCAAATATGAAGATGTTTTTATTTCTTTCATATTATTGAAGCCATCGTATGCACTGTCTGCATTACCATAGTATTTGGAAATCCGATAACTACGTCACAATACAAGTATGATGTCACACTTGACAATGATGGTAAATACAGAGTCTTCTGGGACTTCAACGAGACACATATCACATTCGAGGTTCACGTGCAGACTAAGGGCTATGTTGGATTTGGAATTTCACCCAACGGAAATATGAATGCGTCTGATGTGGTGATAGGATGGGTGAAAGATGGACATACTTACTTTTCGGTAAGTCATGCAAGAACCTACACAATTACATACGTAGTGGACCCCCATTTCTTGTATGTTGCCAATTATTGAAAGGAAAGCACTGGTGGCAGACGTCTGTCAATAGCGAAAAGTCAGATAAATCGCTGGCGACAGACTTTGATTATTTTTCAACGTATGTAATTCGAATTTCCAGGCCTTTGTCCGTTGAACACCAAAATGACCACCGTCTGTGTATTTGCACTTAAGAACACTATAACTTGATTCATAAGTCACCCGATTACTTCAAAATTTCACGTTCATTGTATGTATGACTTTTATCAATCTTGGCCAAGTTTGAATATTGCATATGGGTTTTGTCTGATGAACGCTCACCAATAATGTCGCCAAACTGACCGGCCAAATTACAAACATGCATAACTTCCATAAATCTCTCGCATAAGCTTGAGTATGGGTTTTGTTTGGAGCAAGCTTGCCAAGATGGCCATCAAAATGGCCGCCGCCTGTTTGTTCCTACTTGTGAGCAGGCTGGCTTGCGCCTTTGTTGTTCGCAAGCCCCCAAAGGCAGGTTTTCTCGCGTTGAGGCCCAATTATGTAGACTTAGCCTCGTTTATATGCACAATTTGCACCCTGGTGCAAATTTACTCCCGGGTGCAAAATTGCACCCGGGAGTAAATTTGCACCCCCTTTTGTAGCGTTCATATGCCAATAACTTGTGTTCATATGTTATTGGATTTGCTCACAAATGTTTCAGTTTTACTTTAAGGAGAAATTCGATGTGTTAAGTTCAAGATACCGTCATGTGAGAAAAATGCAACTTATTTTGGTTTTATTTGCTTTATTTAATTATACAATATTTACCATTCATTTGTATCCACGGCCCCCACCTATGGGGATAGCCGTGGAATAGCCAGGGTAAGGTGCTGGACAATTACTTTTTGATTGTCCCCGCAGTGCCATGGAAGTGTGAGGGTTATAACTTTGGGACACTTACCCTGCTGGGAATTTCTGTTGTGTAGGGTTGGGCAAAGAGCAGGGTTGTTACATGTACTATTAGCTTGGAAAGTGAAAATCATTATCCCCGCCCACTCGTAGGTGGGGGAGCAGTGGATACAAATGACTGGTACATAAATGGCACTTATAGAAGCTGTTGCAGCAGTACTAAGTAAATATATGACTATCTGGCAAAGAGTGGTGGACGAACGTAGTGCTTGAGACTTACAAGTTAAGTTTCCGAACCGAGGTTATCTATGGCTAGAAGAGGTTTGGATTCCAAAATTGTGGAGGTAAGATAGACGGTATTATTTCAATTATTGCTCTGTCTGAACACCACGCTGATTATATGAATCGTAAAGGGTGGTCACTCCGTTATTATGCAGGGAGAACCTTTTCACCGATGTGCTCATCGACTGGCCTGGGCTCGTGCATGGCACCAGGTTTCTGGCAAACTCTGATTTCTATTGCTGAGGTTAGGAAGAAATATTGTTCCATTGCTGAGGTTAGGAAGAGATAGAACCGTGCAAATCGAAGCCCATGGACCAGAAATTCCAGTTGTTCTGCTTGGCAACCCGGCATAGCCGATGAAGTAGTGACTACAGAGAGAAGGCATTACCTTAAGTTTGATATAGGGGCGATATATGTATATAGTTTATTTTCATACAGGTTCATATAGAAAGAATGAGTAGTTTATCAAATCTAAGATCAAATTGTACATATGTGATAGCAAGTTGCGTTCATGTGCACAATTTGCACCCCGGGGCAAATGTGCACCCGGGTGCTAATTTGCTCCGCCGAATTTGCACCACCTACAAAGGTGGAGCAAATTCGCACCCGGGTGCTAATCTGCACCCGGGTGCATTTTCATAAAACACCGTTCACATGACCAAAATACACCCCAGGTGCAAATTTACACCCCGGGTGTATATTTGCACCGGGGTGTATATTGTGCATATAAACGAGGCTTTAGTGTAACATCTAACACATTTCTGCTTCACTTCACTCGGCACAATTCCTTATAACTGAAATATTCCATTAAACGAAAAAGTGTCTATATATATAAAGCTAAACGTTGTAAACCCTTTTGAAACAATGTTATACTTATGTTACATAATTATAACAAAGATCATTTTCAGGACCGTCATACAGTAGGCAAAATTCCACCAGTACTTGACGCATCACAAGACTGGTTCCTGTTACATGGAGAGGAGACCATTGAGGGAACCATCCTAAAGTTTGTCAGAAAACTTGACACCTGTGACGACGACGATATACCAATTGGGGTAAGCAATGATGACTGATCTCTTCGTTGTCAGCTCATTTCATATTTAACAAATTTTTAAGCATAGCGTCTTTTTATTGGACATAGACAAACAGTGCAGACGCAGATCAGCCAATGCATAATGTGGTTCTATAGGCAATACTTTGTTTTCTATTGGCTATGGAATATACACGAGGGAGCGGAACTGAGCAATGTTGACCAATATTATTGGGTTTTGTTATTTTCTTGATCAACTCATTTCATTTTGTACGTAGCCCATATACAACCAGGCAACCACCAAGTTAGCATTTCATTCGAATCAAACATCTAAAGATAAGCTGTCAATAATATAAAATTGCCTATATTTTATTGTCATCCAGGTGCATGGCAAACTGCACATAAACATGTTCATTTCTACTGTCCTGCCAGCCAAGAGTGAAAATGACGTCTTGTTTTGTTTACAATGATAAGTAAAACATTAACTTGTATACTCCACTAATGCTAATACGAATCGACAGATCACTTGGGTATTAATCCTATCCTGTGGATAGGATTAATTCACAAGTGATCTATCGAATCTAAGTACATAATAACTTTGTAAACAAAACATGACGTCACTGCCACTCTTGGTTGGCACGACAGTACATGCTCATTACACTGAAACATAAAAAAAGTAGGTGAGAAGCTTGTGAAAAACCTGTTTTATGGTGAAACACTTATTTATTGAATGGATATAGGTTGAAGGTGCACCTTGGAATTGCCTTTATGATACCAACAACATATGTTACTAAAATTAAGGAAACCTATTTTGAAATATACACTAAACAAGTATCATGTCCATTGGCTTTCTTCTTTAAAACATCTCACTCTGCCAATCAGTATAAAAACCTGTCACTATATGACAAATTGTTCATATTTACATGAAAGATATGTATTTATGAACTATGCGTTTGCTAAACTGGTAGTTGCATGGTAGTATCAGCCTAGAGTCCTTTTACTGGACATAGGCAAACAGTGCAGACCCTGAGCAGTCACCGCATTATGCGGTGTCTGATCATGATCTTCACTTTTTGCTTACAGAATGCTCTACTAAAATTGTGAAAAATGCAAAACACCACACAACACCCCTAAAATTGGAAATGGGCTCGTCGATTTAGATTAAATGCGTCAATTTTCACACATCATAGTGATACTGATTTTATTGGAACATATATTGTTAGAATTACTTCAGTCGACACAACTGTTGGTTTATGTAACCAACACCTATATCAGACAATCACAAATAATTAACAAATGTAAAGGTTGTAGTTATAACTATCATTGAGTGACAAAATATACTAATTGGAAAAGAAAATGTAACATAAGTTTAGAGATTAGCCAAAGACACCATAGGACCATTAAAATTGTAGCATTAAAACAGATACTCTAGAGACATTACATGACACTTTAATCAACGATATCAGTAACTTCGTCACCTCAAATGAAATGTTTAAACAATGTAAGATACATTATAATATATGCATTGCAGTCTGACCCACTATGTGATTTTAACTCGTAAGCCAACTATCAACAGTATGGTACAAAATACTTATAACTTTTTATGACTCATCACGCGCCTGAGCCTTTCTTAATGTACAACCAAATCGTCCTAAATTTATCCAACCTATTGATATCTCAAAGCCAAATATCCGGTCTTGCATACTTTGAAATAACGAGAGTTGTCGCTACTTGACCAACTACATGAATATTTTAATTAGAACAATAAATTTGAGTATTTTACTCTCACATGACAATGGTTACCACACCCATTTGTTGAAGCCAATATTGACATACGTTGATATTTTGCGTTGGTAAATATCATGGACCAAGTTTTCCACCATAATGACAAATTTAACAAACTGCATATGATATACTACCAAAATTTGTTATTAGTTAGCTTAACGCTGCTATATTTTTGTCCTTCTACTTGAAAATGTTCTTCACTCTCAGTACATTCGATAAGTATCATACTTTCACATATATGTATTATTGTTTTGTGACAATGAGCTGTATATGCTTCAGTCTAATAAACTTCTGTTCTGTTCTGTTCTATACACACCATGTGTATCCAGTATCCCTGGTATCTGATAGTATTAATATCTAGAATCTTATTTTATTCACAAAAATGTATTAAATAAATTAAAAGATAATTCAGATGTTTGTGATTGTTCTCTAGTTTTGTTACAATCGCAGGAACTTACAAAAGTTAAAACATGTGCAAAATGTCACAAGTATTTTGCACAGGTTTTATACTTTGTGCAATTCTTGTCATTGTATCTCTTTTATTGTTTTATAGGAACAGACTACCCGACTGATTTACTCTTACCATGATAATGACCCTGTCAATGAGGCAAGTTTGCTGTACCATGGACCTAACCACCGGGGAGGTAAAAGTGTATCACTTCTCACGCCCAGTCAGGCTCCATCCGCAGTGAAAAACGAGGATGTTAAAATACTGGATTTCAGAATGAGAAATGTAAGTTTGGTGATGTATAGATCGTGATAAATTGATTGACGTAAGAGCTTTATTCCTAGAGCTGTAGCTTGGGTTCCTGTTAGGCTGGTACCCTGCCTCCTGGACTCTGTCTTAAGAACATCAATAGACGCTGGGTACTATACTAGGGTTCCTGTTAGACCATATGATCCAGTGCATTTCAGATATAACAGAATAACAAGTATAAGCCTTTCAAAAAGCTTGCAATCTCAGTTCTTAACTAAAGTGGGTTGTTGTCTGTACTTACTAAAAGTAAAGAAAACATTTGAAAGGTGTCTCAAAGGAACGTGATGAAGGACCTCGAACAGTCTTAATGCAGAATTGCCCATAAAAGTGGCTAGCCAGATGAAAGTTTCAAAGGAAAAAATCTATGGAAATGCTAGTTGGTTCAGCCTTCGAACTATATGCAAAAAGCTTTTCACATAGGAGAAGTTACTGATTAAGAATATGGGTTGAAAACCCTGTTTCTGCTATTTAACATATAGGAAAGAGAAAATGCCAAATACAGTCTCCACAATTTAAAAGAACATAATTATATCCAAATATACTTTGACCAAAGTAAATAATTGAAAAACGTTGACCTAAAATGGGTAATATTAAATATTCTCCTATTGAATCATACAAAATAAACAGTAAATTTGGTTTCTGTTCTTAACCGCTAATTATGTTTCCATTTCAGTATGTAATACCAACCCGTCGCACCACATACGCTTGTGGAGGATTCGAACTTCCAAATCTTGGAGGGAGGAAACACCATTTGATATCGGTATTATTTTCTTTTTTATATAGATATATATTTTCATATATTCATATGCAATGCATTTGCTCACTTTTAATGTATAATGTGTTGTAGTCGTTGTGTTGTGTTGTAGTCGAATGCTGAATCTAGTTGAAATGTTTCGAAGTAATATTTATATATGTATTTCACGTCAGAGGTAGGAATATACAAAACATATTCGGTAGCGTGTCAGGTTGACAAATAACTTCACCTTATTGTGAGTGGCTGTATTGTGAGCCCGATATGTTCTTAAAAAATTATCCGTTGGAAGCAAAGAACTGAAAATGAAGAGTGTTCAAATTTTCTAGTGCCAGACTAGCTAGTTTCAGCCATTTAGGCCTCATCAGTGACCCTCTAATGGTTTCAAAGTTCCATAATGGAATGCATGATTCAAAAGGATCTACACTATAGTGAAGGGCAGCCTGGTCTAGTAACGTGCTTTTGAAAATAATGCCCCCTACCACTGATTGAAGTAGGGCAACTGTTCACACCCTTGATATAAACTACTAAATCACAAAACCATATATTGTCCTTATATATATGCATGTTTAAAAAAAAATAAAAAGAACTAAAAAATGAAAAAAAATAGAAAGAAAGAAAAGACAAAGAGAAACGAAAAAGAAGAACGGAATTACATCACTGAAAAATAATAGCACCTGTGCTGTATTAAACCGTTATGCTTTAGCCGGGTTTATGCTTTAGCTGAGAGAAAAAAACGAAACAAAAAAGGAGAGGCTGAAAGGAGAAAAGGCGCTCACAACCCCCACTCCCCCCCCCCAAAAAAAAAAACTAAATCACAATACCAGGACTAAACATGAAACCCTGGCATACAATGGGATCTTTACAATTTACACACCATTATCACGGCTTCATATTTTGTATTTTTTTAAGTAAAGGTCCCTGTTGACTACAAATTGCATGTAAAGAAGAAGGCAAAAATCAGAAATCGATACAATCAAGTAACAAACCTGACCCGAGACACCATATGGGAAAGTGACAAAAACACAAAGAAACATCACACACAAGAGAGTCAAGAGGTCAGCCCTCTCAGCAGGTGATTACAAGGCTGAGCTGTCACCCCTTTTAATGTAAACTTACGTTTATTCACTTCTAAATTAACTTGAGTCCAACATTTCTCCAGTGATAAAGGTTAAGCATTTTACCTGTTATTGTTGGAGTTATCCTCTCAATGAATACAATCGAACAGAACATAAGTAGTATGGGTGGCACTATTTTTGATACAAGCGAAAAATTACACCAAGATCAGTGACATTTCAGCTGACATCAATTTTGACACCGGCCACATAGCACAGTCGGTAACGTTTCTGACTGCAGATACTTGTCTGACTGCAGATCCAGGGATCTTGAGTTTGATCCCGGCCTGATCCAATACTTTCGTGAATATTGATCATGAAATAATTTCTATAGCAATTCTCCTCCCTTCCCCTGATTCAAAAAGGGTTGTTGTCAGTTACAAGCGAAAGTATGTGCACAAAGTACTGGTTAACCACTTAGTCAAGAATGCACAGAAAAAGTGTGGTTAGGTGAACTGACCATCCCCACATGACCATAGCTGTTGACTGGGACGTTAAGCATCAAACCAACCAAAACCAATTTTGGTGTAAAAGTAAACTTATTTTACTGTGTATGTACTTAATCATCTTAATTCTATTTCAGTTTGAACCCATCATCACACCTGGAAATGAGAAGTATGTGCACCACATTGTGTTTGAAAAATGTAATGGGAGTCACCCTGACCTTGACGGCAAGATGGCTGTATGTGCAGGCGAAGAAAGTAACAAGAGTGTTAAATGGCCACAATGTCAGAGTTTTGGAGTGTGGGCATATGGCGGACAGGTAAGTCATTAATACAGTAAAACTTTGATAATTTGATCACCAATTGTTTTGAAATACTCGCTTAATTCTATTTAAACTTCGGACAAAATGGATACAGATAATAGGGCCTATTTATGAACTATTAAATAACTTTCTACATACAAACATATGTTTGACTGGCTCCCTATAATTCGAACTACTGATAATTCGAAACAAATCATCTAGTCCTTAAGACTTCGAATTCACAAGATTCCACTGTAGAGGCTGGCATTCGGATTGTAGATTAAAGTAAACAGTATGATAGCTGCGTGCACAGGTCCAGATAGTTGTGTGCACAGGTCCAATTAAATTGTAAGATATTTTGGATGTGATAAGGAGAAGTGGGTATGTGTATATCTAGAACATGCGAGAGGGAAGTATTAATTAGCTAACATATACTCATGGAGTGTGAACATATACACATACACGTGGAGTGTAAAGGTATACATATACACCTGGAGTGTGAACTTAATTTCATTATTACAATCTGAAGTGTGAACATAAACATCTGGAGTCACTCTCTTCTGTTGCCTTTTAAACCATATGGGTGACATTACATATCTATTTTGGTACATGCACCATTTTGCATATATCTGCTAGTTCCCACTCTGCAAATAATCAATTCTTGAAAATACAGGTTACCAGAACCCCCTTTCAAATATGGATTTTTTAAAACCAATAGTTGAAAAGGATTCTGCTTACAGGGTTTTCAAATATTGACAATGTTAATGCTGACAACTAAAAGATAATGCAAAAATAGTGAGAACTAATTGCTGAAAAGGTTAGCCGAAACAAAGTGAAAGAAAAAGCATTAGGTGAAATTTGGTGTGCTTTTTCGCTGTGCATCAAGTTTGTACCTGTCATATACATATAGGAGGGCCGATTGATAAGTTCGCTGAATTGATTTACTACTAAAACCTGGAGTAGAAAAGGAAAAACAAAATAAATCAGGCGCTATGTTTATTCAAGACTGATCTAGAGCTAACATATTATGCAGATATAAGTTTACAAGAAACATTGAACAACAGTACTATGTCGTTCTTGAAGCACGCCGACGTTACTTAAAACGTCAACGACGTTACTCACGATGTCAACAAGTGTTCTCAAAGTCTCGCCTGGTAAACTTGATATCAAAAGACACTCACCTAGTGTTCTCTATATCTTGGCAAGCCTCGCAATGTCAACAAGCGTTCTCAAAGCCTTTCTGGTAAACTTGATATCAAAAGACACTCACCTAGTGTTCTCTATATCTTGGCAAGCCTCACGATGTCAACAAGCGTTCTCAAAGCCTTGCCTGGTAAACTTGATATCAAAAGACACTCACCTAGTATTCTCTATATCTCGGCAAGCCTTGCGATGTCAACAAGTATTCTCAAAGCCTCGCCTGGTAAACTTGATATCAAAAGACACTCACCTAGTGTTCTCTATATCTTGGCAAGCCTCGGGATGTCAACAAGTGTTCTCAAAGCCTTTCTGGTAAACTTGATATCAAAAGACACTCACCTAGTGTTCTCTATATCTTGGCAAGCCTCGCGATGTCAACAAGCTTTCTCAAAGCCTTGCCTGGTAAACTTGATATCAAAAGACACTCACCTAGTGTTCTCTATATCCAGATCCAGCTGTGTTCGTTTCTGTTGCAGAGCTGGTACCAAAGCCCGTCTAAACACCTGAAAATAGACAAACGGAAAGAACACATAACCATTAGTTCATAAAACATTAAAGAGCCGTGACATGTGATTTCCAACAATGTGGTATTTTGACAAGTGTAGACTCAGACGAGCCTGTGCAGCCTCTTTTAAGCTTAGAAACCCCAAATACAGTAGCTTAACAGTCATAGAATGTTCAAGCGACTTGTAAAGGCGCCAATCAGACTGCGCATATGCGCAGGCTGGTCTGAGCCTTTGCTGTCGCACAAACATCATTGTTGGAAATCCCATGTCGTGGCTCAAATGGAAAGAACACATAACCATTAGTTCATAAAACATTTACGCTGCTACATAACCAATGTATTTTTTTCATATGGTAGAACATTTTATTATAAAAAAATATATAAGTATTAAAACATATAGATTTTAAATGTAATTTATTATAAATATTAAATCATGACGTACCCTTGAATAGTACTCTACATTCATAGTGGATCCTTCTCGCACCTTGTGTTGCAGCATGAGTCCGTGTCTGTCTATAAAGAAAATGTACACTTCCTTCTTACAACTGCACTGAGCCCTGGCTTTCTATGAATCAGGGTCGTAAGAGTACAACCAGGTCTAGTCGGCTATTACAATCTTGTCTAAGAATCCGTCACCGTGGATCGCATAGAGATTAAGAAATTCTTGAAAAAATTCCACTCGCCTTTGTTTGTTGTCTTCCATGAGAATATGAGGCATCCAAACAGGGATCAAAGGATCATTGACACTTGCTATGGGTAAATGCCTATGGTTTTCAGTAAAAATAAAAGTTTGTCAATCGTCCCTTTCTTCACCTTGAAGCTACCCTGGCCTGAGTACTTTATGAGTACTTTATGGCTGTGAAATGCGTTTTCGATATTAAATGCTTTAAAGATGTAAAATTTTGGGTAGAACAATCAGTTTTACATTAGATATATAGATATCAGAAAACACTTTTTAAAATATCATACCCCCCCCCCCCCCGTGTGCCAGCAAAAGCTTTTGCATGTATATGTGTAACCATATATTACACATTTAATGGAAGTGCCTTGCTGGCACAAGGGGGGGGGGAAGGTGTTCAGCAGCCCAAAAAACCCAGGGCCTAAGCCCATAAAATGCCTTTTCTACCCAATAAGAAATTAATGACAGTAATGAAGTTCTCTAGAACCAACCTCCTAAATTGCTTTGTATTCTTTGCTAGTTTAATATAAAGCACTTAAAGGTTTAAGTAGAATTAGCAAGGTTTTATGCATTTTTTCATAAGAAAAAAATCTCACTGTTATTAAATGACACATTATTTTGCAAACGTCCTGTACTTATCTATTTGCATGCTAGGGAATTGTTAATGTTTTTATTTTTGTCTGCTGACTTTCTTCAAAATTAAGTTTTTAAAAAAAAAAAAAAAACCACCAGGACCACCATCAGAGTGTCAAACAGTTTGGATCCAGATTAAGACCGACATTCTGTTGGTCTTCAGCTGGGTTCAAGCTGTTTGCAAAAGGTTGTTGGCAGACGACAAAATTCTCCACTGGCATGCAAAGAGTTATAACAGGTAAATACTTTAGTGTTCAATATATTGTCTCATATTGGGATATACATGCATATGTATACCATAAATATTCGGACACTTTAAATACATTTAACATGCTATGCCTTTTAATTAAAGCAAAAGTAATATTCAAAGGATCTAGTTAGAATGAGTTTTACTTTCCAATGCTAAATGGGACACTTTCATTCCTTCAAAAATATTTATTTCTTTTGTTGAGCTTTCAGTTTTGTATTATTTACGGTACATGTAGTCAAAAATGTACAGGTAACTTCTAAATTATCTCTCTAAAATCATTTATTACAAAACATATCTTTTTTTTAAACAATTTCATCAATTATCGTGAATCGTTAATACTCTGCATATGGTATGTTGAATAGATATCACCATGCCTACCAAATAAATCAAGAAAACGTGCAAAAATCACTTTTTAAAGCACTTTTTATTTTCATGAGATTTCAGACCCCCTCCCCTTTCTACCCGCCATAACTCTCGAGTGCGTAGGAATTTTGAAAATATTTTGCTTGCTGGCTCTTGTCATTAGTTTCACCTATTGCACTGATACTACATGCACCACACTAGAAGCTCAAAAGCAGCGTTCTGGGAATCAGAAAAATAGGCGTATAAGGCCCAAACCGTCAATGATCCTTTAGCACTAGCTAACTTGCTAAGTGCTAGTAGTTTTCTCCAAAAAGCAAGTAAAATTGACATCACTTGCTATTTTTAGCATGTGGAAACAAGTCGCTCTCATATGAAACAAATTATGCAACACAGCATACGTTGTATGGCAAACAGTGTAGATCCTGATCAGCCAGCTTCTTCAGAAGCTGGCTGATCTGGATCCACACTGTTTGCAAGGAAGCCTGAATATAGGTTCAGGAAGCTGAAAATATTAATAGGTTTTGTCTATCAACTAATGCGGTGTACGTAATTTGCATTGTTACTAAAAATAGTCCTAACATTCTGAGTGAAAAAACAAGTTGATCAGCATCTTTAGCAAGTGAGAAAAATAGCCACTCGCTATTTTTAGCAAGTGGTCAAAAAAATCTAAAATTTGTTCCCTGCCCAACGTGCAGTCACTTTTGACATGACATGTATTAAAGAGACTAAGTCTGCAACTATGAACTTTTCTTAATGTTTTATTTTCTTTTTAAATCATTTGTAAAAGTAGAATTAAGTGATGTTTTTAAATAAATCTGTTCACTATAGCTGAAAACTACACGTAAAAGTGAATTATCTTATAAAACAGGTGTGTTTTTCTACTGTTGGTAATTTTTTGCGTCCCTCCAATAATTATAGACTGGTAATTTTAACATAAATGCTGTTGTTTTGATACTGATAATTTGTTAAGATTTACGATATTGGTAAAATGTATACCTGAATTTTTTTTTTTTACTGTGTCCTTGAAAAATAGACCATTAGTTCTAAAATTAAAAGATCAAAAGTTACAGACTATGCAGCTTTAAGCTCGCCTGTATGCGCTGCACTGTGTAATACGAAAGAGATAGCGCCTCTGCAATACCTCGAACTGTATGCTGCACTTCATCTTGGTCTTCACTGTTTGCCAAAGTAACCGTCGTTTTGGGGTTTCCAGTATACAAAGGGTTAATATTCGAGGAATAGATATTGCTAAATGAAAAATGAAAAAATAAAAGGTTATTTATCAAAGTAATGAAAGGAATATCTTGCCTAGGGACTTATCACGTTCCTTGAATACATCGTTTTGTGGCAAGAAAGATGGCTATATAAGATGTCATAACTCAGCATTAGCCCATATAACCCTAGCGTCCTTTTTGTGGGGCATAGGCAAACTGTTCAGACCCAGATCAGACACCGCAGAATGTGGCTTCTGATCAGTATCTCCACAGTTTAATTACAAAATGTTCTATTAAAACTTGAGTAAAAATGAAAAATACCACCCAATAACCCTTAAAACGGAAATGGACTGGTTCAATTGACAAGAGTAGGAAATTCCATTCTTCTTAGATCTGTTAAGCATGATGATAGTCTATATAATGTTTTTTTTGTATTTTAGCCATTTTACTTCCCTGATCACGTGGGCTATCCTATTGGCGAGGACGGATATAACTTCTTCGTAGTTGATATGCACTACACCAACCTGGAAATGATATCAGGTAGTATATCAATAAATTCCCAAAACATATGAGGCTCTTCATTACATATGCTGAGAAGTGCACACCAAAAATATTCCAGTCTTTCAGCTCATGGGGTGCCTTTTGAGGTCTTCTTTTGCCTTCTTTGTAGTCAAGGCTGGGCCCATTATCTTCTTTAAGCAGCGCGAGTGATTTATCTTCGTACAACTTACCGACAAACCGTGAATTATTACTCAACAATTCACGCACTGGAGCTGATCTATTTCGATTCTAACACTCAATAAACGACGAAAACACATTCGAAGTCTTCAGCTTCTTCCCACTTTCCGCCATTGCAATGAAGAACTCCCGCCAATACTTAGACTACGTCGCATACGTTTACATGTAATTGTAACGTCTTTCAAGCGTAAAAGGACGTTACACCGTCTAACGCCATGAATGACGTCATTTTCCAGTGACGTCAGCTATCACACACTTTTGCGGTGAATTATTGTCCGATATATCACAGTTTGTTACCGTTGGCTCTATAGGCGAGGTGTGTTAGAGCATTAATTAACTACTCTTCCAATTTTGTAGTCTTCATAAATACTATAATTCAAACCAATAAGGCAATTTATTTGGTAAGAATTGTAGGTATAATGTCATATATTCTGGACATAAATTCTAAAACGCCAACATTTTTTTGTTTTTTTTAGAATTTATGACCAGAACAAACTTTAATTTCATATGAGTTGATCATGCAAAATATTTTGTAACCTCAGGCCAGTGTCAAAATAGTAAGTGAGTATGATCAGGAAATACCACAATCATAAACCGCAGACAACCCTGTGGCACCGCGAGGAAGAGCCGCTCAACCACCACGAGACACCAGGAAGACAAATTAAGCAAAGCAACCAGCTCTATCTTCTCCATCAAGATGATTGCAATACAAGAATGGACATAAAGTAACGTACAACAAAACATAGAACAATTACAGACTCCCACAATGGGAGTAACAATAAACAAAAAGTCACAACAACAGAACCACCGCCTTAGAACAGACAGCAGCCTAAGCCACCGGGGGGCTTAAATGCATTTTACTGGTACCAAATCTTCGCCCTAGATTCTGCTGTTATTGAAGTACAAGAAACGTACAGCTCACATGGAGGCCATCTAACTAATGCAATGTATCAAGTTCACTTATAGTTCAGTACTCCAGATAATCCCATATCAATCATAGCGTGCACTGTCCATTTCATTGTTTAGAATAGGTTAGCAGGCAGTTTAACCCTTTGTATGCTAATGGATTCTTCTGGTTTGATACAATAGACTTGGGATAGTCCATTGTACTTTAAGCCAAAAACCCTGTTTCTCCTTTACTTACGATAAATTTGCATAAGTCCTTAGAAATACCATAACATATTCACACTGGTATTCGGTGGTATTTATGCGTATTGCCGGTACTTCATAGACCGGAAACGGTAGATATTGGTTTTAATACTATATAATAACATGCCATATGCCTAAAGGACTATAGAATTAGATCATTTTTACTTATTTGGCATGCATATGGCTATTTATGTAAGCATTTAGGAATAGATTCGAGTACCGATCTGAATGATCGGTACTCGAATCTATTCCTAAATGCTTACATAAATCGCGTAATATGCGTAAATACCACCAAATCGACGTATACATTTACCAGTGTGATATTCATAAGATAACGCATAGGACTATCGTATTTATCATGCTGTTTGGAAGGACACAGATAGAGATTTCCATCAATTATGCAACTAGCATGATATGACAGAACTCATGAACCTAAAGAAAATTACGCCATCATGTAAAGTTGTATTACATGACTTTTCGCTTTCTGTAAAGGCGGCAACTTTAATATTGATATCTGGGTGTGGTTGGGCTATTTCATCTGCTAAGAAAGGGAAATCAGGTTTTATTTATAATTTGGTAAATAGTTAATAAGCTTTTTGAGCCGCGCAAACGTGCGTGCTTTTCATGAAAATCCTAACTGTATACACACTGAACTCACATGTATTAACCCTTAAAGCGTACAATCACGAAATGCTTGTTTTATTGTCGTCCACTAAAATATTTGAAGCCTCATAGATGATAAACAGTGTGGACCCAGATCAGACTACTCCTGTAGGAGCAGTCTGATCTGGGTCCACAATGTTTGCCTCCCTGCTTATGTTAAATAGACATTTTCAGATGCAGTTATTTTGTTTGCGTTTTAAGGACTAAATAATGACTGAGGTTGTGGCACAAGATGATACAGTTACTTTTGCATAAAACCGCGCCTCCTTTTCAGCTTTTACCTATGTCTTAGGTAGACTAGTCCTAATTACGCATTCATGAGGCGCCGCCTTTACAGAAAACGAAAAGTCAAGTAATATTTCAACTTATTCTGAAACAAGTAGGTGCTTATTAAAGATAAAATGCACAAATCGTAATTTACGCCGGAAAAAACCTATCATTGGCATTTATAGGCTGGTTGAAGGAAACCAATCTGATGATAATATATGAGCTGTGACATGTGATTTCCAACAATGTGGCATTTTGACATGAGTACACTCAGACCAACCTCTGCAGCCTCCTTTTAAGCTTAGAAACTCCAAATGATGTTCAGTCAGTTAAACTTAACAATCATAGAATACTCAAGCGACTTGAAAAGGCTCTGATCAGACTACGCGTATGCGCAGGCTGATCTGAGATTTTGCTGGTCGCACATACCACATTGTTGGAAATCTCATGCACTGGCTCATATACCTTAGGTCTGATTAATAAGGAAGGGCTTCAGCTGTTAAGGTTTGATTTTATATGATGTTTTATTGTTTGATTTAAGGTATAATTGACAGTTCTGGTATGCGTGTGAAGCTGACGACACACTTACGTCAGCATGATGCAGGCTCTTTAGCCTTCTATCATGGCGCAAGTAATCGACAAGTCGTGCCACCAGGACAAAAAACGTTTATTACCGGGGGATTCTGTGCGCCACAATGCACTTTAAATGTAAGTGATTTTCGTTGGTTAAAGCCACAATTTCAGTCACAAATGACAATGGTTCATCTACCATAAACAATTAACTTACATTTTATTTTCATGAATATTATATTGAGCATCTCACTCGATTGATCATTTAAAATTAAATTTATAAAACTACACTGTCAATTTTGTTGAACACATCAAATGTTTTAATGGTATTATAGACTAAAATATTGGTATTTTGGGGATTAAAAGGTATTCTTTGTATGTTTGAATGTGCTTGTTTTAATACCAAAACATATGTGTTTTATAGGAAAATAGCTGCTGTTATGTTTGCTTACCGTGTTACAGAATATAGTTTCGGATGCATATTTTTATTTCGATTCACCGATCTATGTTAGTATATGATGCGAAATATTATTAAAAAAGATTATGATATCTAAAATATATTAAAGTGTAAAGTGCTGTGCTTCACGTGATTCTGGCCCCAACCCAAGTAACTGTATAAACGGCAATATACGCGGATTCAGGAATTTTCGTCAGGGGGGGTCCAGGTCAGTCTGACAAAAAAAAAAGCCCTGACAACGTTTTTTTTTTTTTTTTTTTTTTTTAGTCCTCAGCTTATTTTACAGAAGTCAAATGGTCAATTTCCAAGAAATCTATCATTTTTCGTGGTTCCAGAGGGGTCCAACATTTTCCAGGGGGGGGGGGGGGTCCAATTGCTTATTCCCTATAGAAACCCATATAACTTGTGATTTTCGAGGGGGGTCCGGACCCCCTGTGCCCCCCCCCCTCTGGATCCGAACTTGATACTGATAAAGTTAATATGATGACAAGCGCCTCAGCCAATGCAGTCTTTTTGGTGGCGGATTGTGCATAGGGCAAACCGAAAGAAATTATAAACATTACTTTTCAAAAGAAAAAACTGTACTTCCCTCCTTGGTAATTCAATATGCATATCAAACGTATTTATGTAATTAGAATGTTTATCTGGGTCTTTTGCTGGCAATTATTCGTGATATACTGTTTTTTTCCCATTTACACATGTAGATGATTATCAATGGGATAATGAGTTTTTGAAGGAATATGAGCCGCGACATGAGATTTCCAACAATATGGTATGTGCGACAAGCAAAGGCTCAGACCAGCCTGCGTATACATGCGGTCTGATCAGAGCCTTTGCTAGTCGCTTGAATATTCTATGAATATTAAGCTACTGACTGAACATCATTTTGAGTTTCTTAGCTTAAAAATGAGGCCGACAGGCTCGTCTGAGTCTATTCATGTCAAAATGCCACATTGTTGGAAATCAAATGTCGCGGGTCATATATATTTGACAATGTACTGTAAAACATCTTTTTTCTAAATATGAATGCAAGTAGCTTCATATCTTTATTCACATATATGCTACGACAAAATGTTATACCTTTCAGGAAGAACTTTTGGTCACCTTTAAAATGGCATCAAACGTAAAGAAACACTCTCTATATTTTTTCGAGTTACAGACCCTTATATAAAGGACATTCCTGTATACTGATTTTTTTCTGAAGCAAATTGCAATGCACGTTTTGGTACATGTGCGGATAAAGTATCATATCTTTGTAAGTGTTAAACGAAATGGCACCAAATTTTAGATGCAAATTTAAGTAACAATCCATAAGTTGCTTGCATGAAAAAGTTTATATAATCCTGTTTCAATTTCGAATAAACAGGCAGATTTGTGACGTCATAAATTTTATGATAAACGTCATTTTGAGTCTCTACTGGTGATGCAATAATGAACATTGCTGTGTCGTTTTCTTTGCGTTTTGCTGAAAACATGCTTAAAATGTCATAAAGGAGTCTTCAAAACGTGCCGTCCTCTATTTACAGAGTTATTACATTTTATATCATTTTCAAGCATTTTTCTGCTTCTTAATGACGTGTTTATGTTCAGTTTGTCTAGTCATCAAGACCAGGTGAGTAAATTTATTGTAAATAATGCCTATAGAGGTCAAACTTAGAGTCTACGTTCAAATTTAGAATAAAGCCACAATGTTATGACAAAAAAAATTAAGCATAGATTCGATAACCCCTTCACTTAAGGCATTTTTGACTTAATAAAATGGTTTTCAGCGCTTAAAAAGACCCACTATCCATCAATAATGTATCGCAACAACTCAGTATGAGCGATCAACATATTGTCTTTGAGTTAAAACTAGTTTAAATGTTGCTTTGTGCATTTTGTTAGAGATAAGTTTAACTGAAAACTATGAGGTGGTGTTTTGTTTACCATTTATTTGCAAACATAAAGAGACTTTAGTGAAAACGATTCGTTGTAATTTAATAAAAGCATGTTGGATTTTCGCTATTTTCACAGAATCATTATATAAGAATATGGAGAACCGTCCTTAAAAATTTCAAGAAAGTTCACGTGTTAATCGAAGAATTATGCGCTCGTCTATATCACTGGTATATGTTCGAAGCATTGAGTTTGTTAGTATACAAACGTGACCCTCATTCAAAGAGCTATAACTCGATAAGTTTACAGTATTTTTCTTTAGGTCTGGTGCCAGTTTAAATGTGACATATAGTCCTTTATAGAAACGCTTACCATTTTGACGTGGCATATATGAGAAGAAAGTTATGAATCTACTTGCATTCATATTTGAACAGCCCTCGTAAAACACAATAAAAAGCAACTGTCAGGCTCCCTAGTGGAACATTTAAAACCTTAAGAAACCTTTGTTTTGCTTGCAATCCTTTAAAACCTTTATTTGGCTGAAAAACATTTAATAACCTTTATTTTGATTAGTAAACCTTTAAATTTTGCAAGATCAGGTTGATCATAAGAAATAGACCATAAGTTGAAAAGTAATGTCAATGACACCTTGAGCATTTCAGAAAGCTGTAGTGATCCTCTGATCATTATGTCTACCTACCTCTTGCACCAGTGTGACTCTTATAGTACGTGGTCTTAAGGTCAATTTTTCTGAGGCTTCAGATAAATTAGGCAACAATAAAAATAGGCAACAATACAAAAGAGTGAGGTAAGGTAAATATAAATGCTTTCGGGTTGATTTCTTGTTTTACATCCATGCTAAAAAGCTGAGGTAATGTTGGAGAGACTAATTGATCCTAATCATCCTTTTCCCAGGCAGGCTTAACCAAAATACATGTACTCAGTGCTCATCTTTCACTAGTAACTGACAACTATAGTGAAAGAGCGTGGCCAACCCGGGAATAGAACCTGTAAAACTCCTGACATTAGGTTGGACACGCTACCAACTGCAATTACTGGGATTACAAATATTAATGGATATCATCAATTGGGTTTATTGACTTCTGAATAACGTGCCGATTTTCTAATGTCATTGTCAACGAACATTGACATCTACAGACATATGCATATCTTTCTAGATTTTGTATTCAAAAAGGGCATACAATATAAATGGGAGCAACATCCTCTAAAATTGTTCATTTACCAAAGGTAAAATTGCCTTAAGAAAATGACCAGAGCTGGCTTCTTCTGCTTTATTGGTTTTCAAAATTTTCGGCAAGCCTCACATTTTAGCTCTTTTCCCCAACTCGATTAATAAATTCAATAAAACATGAGCGTTCATGTAAGATCCTCTATATAAGCCACCTCAGCTGAAAGGTCAAAGTTCAACCTTGACCATTGGGACTTAATTATAGTAATTGTCTCATTAGATTTAAAATATTTAGTGAGTATAATGACTGGCTTCAACAGTTTTCAAAATATCAAATTTTCTATTTTTTCCCATTTAAATGCATTAGGAAAAAAAGTTGATCTCAACATTAAGTAGGTCCAGGTCAACCTTTGATCATTATTTGAACAGATACTTAGTAGGCACCACATTCCCAATGCTACATACTAAGTTCAAAGGTCATTGACCTTCTGGTTCTTGAGAAGATTTCTAATTTTTTTTTATTATATATGGGTGTGGCGACCATCTTGGTCATGTGACCAGGACCATTTGAACAAATTTTCGTTCCCTCATCCTAAGGAGTCTCCATATGAAATGTAGTTCAAATGGCCTAGTGGTTTCAGAGGAGAAGATGATTGAAAATATTGACGGAGGATGGATGCACTCCGGAGCATTGGTATACTATTAGCTCAACCACGAGTCTTTGACTCAGGTGAGCTACTAATATAGACACTGACAATTTTGTTATGGTCTATACTTTTTGATACTTGTTTTCAATTTCATCTTTTTTCCGCCTGACTCGCTTTCAATTTAAGATGTGGTATTTGCAAACATTGTCATATTGTGTCTGAAGTGATACTTAGTCTATTTGCTGCTATTTTTCCAGGGATTAAATGATGAGTTCAAGGTCGTTGCTGGTTTCCAGCATGCTCACTTACTTGGTGGTGCCATAACAACGAGGCATTTTAGAAATGGCAAAGAACTGGAACCACTCATGGATGATCCATATTACGATTTCAATTTCCAACAGTTCCGTCCCATGGTTAAGGAGCGGATCATCAAACCGGTAAGACAATTTAACAAGACTTCAATGAATGTTCTGCAACATTATTAACCAAACGGGACCATGAATGAAAACTAACATGTATGATCCTATAATCCACTGGTGATGACTCTTTTTGGCCATCTTCTCCAATCAAATATTTGCTGTGTTTTTCTGTTCTATCTGCAAATTGATATGATTTTCGTTCAGTGCTATACTGTTCAAACAGATATATCATCTAATGCTTATTTTGTCACGTGACAAACTTAATTTAGTGTCATATTACTCTAACTGCCAAGAGTTACACCCCTTGGAATAAATGGTATACATTGCATTATCTCCCTTGCATACATCGAAGGAGTTTCTTCCTGGCAACATCAGCCAATTCTGGCGCAATAGAATCAGTTCATTTATAATAAAATAGACAAAACAAAGATCTTAATGACAAATGGTAGCTTAATGAAAGTTGAACGTATTGCAGAATGCTCCCCTTGGAGCATTCTGCAATACTTTAGACCTGCATTAAGCAATAATTGGTCTTGAAAACCAATTTACGATCTTTTTGAGAGTGGCCGTTTTTCACAGGTTTAACTGTTCATGGACCTTCATGGGTAGAATAATAAGCCATAGAAGTAAATCTGAATGCAATGATCACTTTTAGGGACAGGATTTTTACCTTAAAAAAAAACAAATATCTTTAAATTCCAAATTAGTACAAGAACTTTATTTAATCCAAGTCATTTAACAGTACAGATTTATTTCCACCCATTAGAAGGGCTCCAAGTTTTAATATAAGCATGACAATAAATAAATCAGGATATCGAAGCTCTCAAATTTAATTTTTTCTCAAACACGTTCAATGGTAGTCATGGTTAATGAATTGGTCAATAAACTGGTAAGACAGTTCTCCAAAACTTCAACGTTTGCCAGAGTATCAAACTGGTCCGACAATTGCTATGATTATAACTTCCAACAGTTCAGCAAAATGGTAAATAAAGTCATCAAACTTCATAATGTGTCATTTTTAAAGGGGGACGTGCATTAAGGGGCAAATTTGGCCCCCTTTGGAGCCAAAAACTGAAAGTTGCTTTTCACCAATTTTACCCAATTGGTTTACTATATATATAACTAGGAGAATGGTCCAAGTGTAAAATTCTGGCATTTATTTTACTATTTTCGTTGCTATGGTAACAAAAATGGCCGACAAAATAGACTTAAAATAGAGAAATTGTCAATTTGAGCCAAATTTAAGGCTTTTCAGACCATTTTTTTTTCAGAATTATATATCAGCACAAGCTAATACCAAAAAAATCTTTTTAATATATTGTGTGCCGTGATAATTCTCACCCTCCGTTTAAATATCTTTTTGACATTTGCTTGTGCTCTATATTAATTTCTCTGTCAAAAGTCTTAAATTTGCTCCAAAATGGTCACTTTCCTATTTTCAGCATATTTTGGCAGCCATTTTTGTTACCATGGCAACGGTAAAAATAGAATCAATCTCAGACTTTTACACTTTGGCTATTGTTCTAATAAACTAATAAGGGGAAACTTGTGAAAAGCAATTTTCATTTTTTGGCCTCATAGGGGGGCCAAAATAGCCTCTTAATGCAGGTACCCCTTTTCTATCCCATGTTGAAGAACAGGTCATCAAACTGGTAACAATGTAAACCAACATTTCACATTGTTATATATCTGGTCCAGGTTTATGCACGTGAAATCAAACTGTTTAGACATGGCTTCCAATTTAATCGCTCTACTCCAAGATTGAAGAAAAGTACAACCTCATAATTTGATATTTCTGTGCCATTGTTAAAGGACATATCATCAAATAAATAAGACTATTAATGAATGAAAAAACATGTGAGATCCGTTTAATCTATTGGTAATGACTCTTTGGCTATCTCTGCACAGAAAGCTATTATATATATTTTCTGTGCTTTTCTGTTCTATACAATGTAACAGCAAATGGCTGTTTTCGTCCCATGCTATATCGTTCTAAGTGATCTATCGTATATTGTATACAGTAAAACCTGTGTAAAATGGCCACTCAAAAATAGACGAAACAAAGATCTTAATGACAAGTGGAAGTTTAATGCATTCTGCAACACTTTTGATCTGCATTAAGCGATAATTGATCTTGAAAAACAATTTAAGGTCTTTTTGAGAGTGGCCGTTTTACACAGGTTTTTCCTTTAGATCTTATCAGTGTTTGCCTGTGTGAGGTATCTAAATACCACTAGAAACGGGCCATCATTGACCCACCAGCGAAACAACATTTAAATGGCGTTTCACTGGCGGGCCAATGACGGCCCAACATTGAATGCTTGCTTGGTAGCTTTGTGAATTTTCATGGGATCCAGACCAGTATTGTTGAGAAACCCTATAGCTTTGTGATTTTTCAGGTGGGGCGGGGACTGGACCCCCTGTCCCCCCCCCCCATCTCGATCCGTGCATGACACACGGACATTAGATGGACAGACACATGGATGGACACTGAATATTGTGCACTTTTCAGTTTAGGTTGTGCAATAAACAACAGTCAGTATTAAACTGTCGTATCTGCATGTTTAAATTTCAGGGAGATTATTTTATCATTGAGTGTTCATTAAACTCTATGGGGCGACAGAATGTTACTTATGTAAGTATGATAAAGAAGATATCTTGAATAACAAACTTCATCCATGCAATGAATATAATATTCTCAGTAACCAACCTTGAAGGTGTTAGTAACGTTAGTAACGTAATGGGTCACACCTCAGTTACTGAGGATGTGAATATACTAGACTTTGTTTTATCTAGCATATTCTTAAGTTTCAATGCTTAATACAAAACAAATAGATATGACCAGACAATTCTACAAGCTTACAGCACGGCCAACCAGAAGCGCTAAGAGACAGAGAACTTGAACATGATTAAACCAACAAAGTAAGAAAGACAGCAAGGATCAGGCATCGATACAATCAAGTACCTCACCTGTCCCAGGATACCGAATGGGAAAGTAACAAAATCACAATACACATCACAAACAAGAGCCAAGAGGTCAGCCCTTTCCCGTCAGGTGGCCACAACCCAGCAATGATCCGACGTGAAAGCATGACAAACACAAGACATAAATTACACAAATGGTCCACAAAAGAAGAACCGCCTTGGAACGGTCAGAAAAAATATTTACTGGAGAGCTTAAACCGGTTTCATGTTGGGCTAACCTCACCCTTAGTTATGCTGTGTATCAAGACACTTAGATGTTTGGTTTGCATGCAAGATACCTAACCTATCCATGGATCATCTCCTAGAACATATAAATCAAGATATCAAAAGGAGATAAAGCAAAGACAAGGACTCAACAGGACATAAAACTGAATACCGGAGCAAAAGAAATCCAACAGGTAAACCCCGGTGGGTTTGAGAACAGCCAAAGCATCAGGATAACCATATTCAAAATTTTCATTTGGGGAAGTATATGTCAGATATATGGTTGGAAATCACATTTTGGGCGCCGTTCAGGCGCTGTCATAAAACGCTTTGAGGCGTGACTGTAACGGTAAATGCATTGATTAATTCGGGGGTCATTACTTAGAGGTCGTGGTACTACTGTATATGCTGAAGTCTATACTATAGCAGTTTGCATACAGGACTGTTTGTTTTATCTCCTTTTTATATCTTGATTTGTATGTACTAGGAAATCATGCATGGATAAGGTAGGGATGTTTCATGTGAACCAAACATCTACGAGGGGGGTTCAATATGTAATGAACCCATTCATAATTCCATCCACAAAGCGTTAGGATTTTATGCCATATGCCAAACAAAAGATCAAAGCGTCGCCGTTATAATGGTGCATGAAACATTATTTTATCTTTCCAAATTTAATAAGTTACATACTTTTTAAAAAGCACACTCATATACACTGCCTATATTTTCCTCCAAATTGTAAAGACTCATTTTAACAAAGGTAGAAAGGTATGCTGTATTTTCTAAAATAAACATTTAACATACATGAATCACATATCGATAGTTTTCTCAGTCATTTCCCCTTTATCTGCTATAACGATACAAACCGTTGACCGGTACCAATTTATCATGCCAACGGTAATTACGTTACCCTCTCTTACGTTGACATCATTTAAAGCAATGGAGGTAACACTAAAATACGCAGATTTCTTGAAAATCGGAAAAATGTGGCTCTGTACCTGGAAAGGACAATTTTGATTATATTGGAGTTTCAATACACACAGTGCATATCTAGGGGTATCTCATCTGAGTGGTTTACCATTTTCGTATCCTATATTTTTATTGTCTGAAATTAGCCAGCCAGATTATGTACATGTAAATAAGCGTAAAAATGTCCAAATAATGCATCTGAATGCAAACATCGATGAAACGCGGTATTTGTCTCATCCATTTCAGGGTAAGCCAGAGATGGCACTCTTTTAAGTGATTTTCTTATTTCAAATAACGTACTTGGGGCCTCTTTTATGAGTGAGATTAAATATGGAAATTTCAAAATCGGCTGTATTACCTGCAAATGAACATCAAAGCGACCAGAAAAAATGTTACAAATGACGTTCGTATAAATTTTCACTATGTATTCACTCACGCAAAAACGACTCTGTCAGTGGAACGCCAGAAAATGTAGCATCAAGGAGGATTTTAACCAAAATGGCAGCCTCATTATTTCATAGATTATAAAGCAATATAAAAAAATTTGCAGGTATAAATCACCAATACGTATGTGAATATTTACCACACGAAGAAGCAGATTGAAAACATTCCTCGTTCATGCAGTTATCTGCTTTTGAAAACGTTGTTTTATTTCATATCGCAGTGTACTTCAATACCCTATCTTGAAAGTGGCTTGTGTAAATTAGATAAGGTGCTGGACAACTACAATTTTACTATTATTTAGCCAAGAAACAGACCTTTTAAAGAGAGTAATTATGAAGTGTGTAAATATAAAACTTTGGGATACACTGGGCTGTTTTCATTACATATTGATATGTTTCTTGATCCACATCAGAATTAAGGGTAAGGTGGGTACAGTTAAACATGTTTAAGCCTTCCAGTGAATATTTTTACTGACCATTCTAAGGCGTTGCTTCTTTTGTGGATCCTTTTTGTTATTTATGTTTCCCCCTTGTCCTTATTATACTGTCTTGTCTATTCCTTGCTGCCCTGTGTTCACATGCTGGGAAAGGGCTAACCTCTTGGCGCTCTTATGTGAGATGTTTCCTTGTTTTTTGTCACTTTCCCATATGGTGTCTCTGGCCAGGTGTGGTACTTAATTGTGTTGATTCCTGATCTTTGCCTTCTTCTTTACTCATAGACATGCCACGTCTAGTAACTGGCTCAGGTCTCATGACAGGCAAACGTTTCTCTCTCATTTTCCATTTTGTCATCTTATTAATTTTCACGGTTTTTACCTTTTCAACATCATTATAGACATTTTTAATAAAAGGATGCACAAGAACTACTACCTCAGGCGCATTTGAACTAATTCTAAATGATATTGTCAATTCAATTTTTTTTTATAATTTATAACGTCACTTACTGTTACAGATCGTTTATTCCCAAATAGCACGTTCCTTGGAGACACAAATACCGTATTTAATACAATTTTACTGTTGCTTCGTCCCCATAATATCAGTTCAAATTTAAAACAGTTAGTTTCCTCTTCAGTTTCAAAACCACTAAGTAAATTTTTTTTAAAATAGCGTCAATATTTTCAACATCAGTGTATGCGCATTGCTTGCGAGAGACTTACTGCTGTTACCAGCATGAGTGTAAATTAGATATAGAGCACAATAGCTGGCCCCGACATAAATGTACTCAAGCTTCCCATCTTAAGCTTTTTAGTATATTATAATTTAATTCCTTGAATGTGCACATACGGTTACAATATTGTTTACAAAAAGTATAATGTGACATTATTTCAATAAACAAAAGGCGACTATCGGTAACCCTTGTCTTCCATATGGTTTGCATTCAAAAGGGCATGCATGAATTCACACTCTTTAGCCAGAGGTACATGCGATTCTGCCATGTCAAAATCCCAGGTAATTATGGGTCAGCCTGATTGAAATCAATTATTCAGCTGGCTACCAAAAGAGTTTAAACAGCAAATAAAATAAAGTTAATTTTTTTTTTTACATATTTTATTGCTTTTTATCATATGACGTCGCGTCTGGGAGTGAAATAAAGCCATGCAAAAAATCGATAAACCACTTTTGGTTTACAGATTTTTGGGAAACGTTATGACGTCCATAACAACGTTGCGTACATAATGACAAAATTATAATGTTTTTACGGCAGAAATGAGATTTCAAAGTAAAGTTAATGTCATATGATAAATAGAATCTAACATATGAGCCCTTGTATTATTGAATTTATTTAACTCGTTGCAAACAAGAGATAAAATGCTTAGCAACTTTGCATTTTATCTTTTTTCCTTAACTCGTTTAATAAATTCAGTAAAACATGAGCACTCATGTAAGATCCTCTATGACTTCCTCCTTTCTATGACGTTTATCATGGCATGTTGTAGTAGTTTTTATTTGCCTCATTTCAGCTCGTTATTTCGATGGCATGTTTTCTATGATGTCATTATGTGATCAATAATGTATTCACGTTTTACATCCGAGGTCTGATTCTATAAAATTGGCCAAGGAGTTCGGAATGGCATAAAGCGATTGCTGTTTCCTTAAATGTTCAAATATTTGTAATTATGTGGCACTGGATAAACATATTTTTTTTATTTCGTGCAAACTATAGTGATCAAATGTATTATAATATAATTATACTTTATAAAACACCCATTAATTAATTGTTTGGTGTTATTTAGAAAAAAAACACACACATATTGTATAATTGCCTCTCTGATGATTTCAGGGTGGTCTAGAGACGCTGGATGAGATGTGTTCATCTTTTGTATTTGCCTATCCTGCACAACGACTGGTAGCATGTGGTAGTGTCCCCTCATTTGATAATTTTGATTTTGCTGCAAACTTTACTGATAAAACAGGTAAATTATTTTTCGCAACATGTTTAATTAATTCAGTAATACAGGAGCACGAAAGTTATATTCGATTTATCACAAGACATAAAATATATTGATTAAGGATTGTGTTGTCTTCAATTTACATCATGTCAGTTATAACAGAACTGAACTTTATTAAATATAGTTTTTGTCCAGGCCATAGACAGATGGCATATGGGCCATTATATTACTATAAAACCTTTGTAGTGACATATTAGCAATAAACATAAATATGGTTAGAGTTTGCATGCTGACGAATTACCTCTCAAAATGACAAATCCTACTTTTACCAGAGTAGACTCTAGGTTTGCCCTCCATCTATCTAACCATCCATCTGTCCATCTGGCTGTTTGATTGTCCATATGTCTGACCGCCAGCCTAAAGTCACAATTCAAGATCCATAGAATACTCAAAATATACTAGCTATGTATGTAGAATAAATGGTAATATTGAGAGTATGCAGGCTTTTCTTTTTGATGTCACGACTCGTGTGTTTGTGCTGCGTGATTACCATAAAAGTTTCCCCGTACTGCATTTTATGTCGTTATTATTACTTTTGTCAGAAAAAGCCCATCAGTAGCTTCCGCTGCCAGCAGACCATTCTCGTGAAATGTCATGGCTTATTTGTTATTTTTGAAAGAGCACCAAATTTGACATTGTCATCTGCTGCAAAATATAGGTGGCGCTTATAAGTCAAGCATATACAGGTATGCTGATATTCAGTCTCCTATGTAATAGGTAACAAATTCTTATATGCTAGCTAATTTAATCTGAAACATATCATTCATTACAGAGGAGAACAACTTGAAGGAAATTGAACGACATTTCTCTTCAAAGGACTGGCATGCAACAGGTTCTGTTGATGAATTCAAGACAAAACTTGACAAGACCACTGTCAACCATAACTGTGCCTACTATAGTCAACAGAGTCGTGAATACTCAGTAAGTGTGTAGTTGTACTTAGAAGTTTTTTCCAATATGTGTTCATTAGACAAAAATTGACCAGACCACATTCGACCATTACAGTGGTTATTATAGTCAACAGAGCATTGAATACTCAATACTCGTTTATTATAGTCATCAGGGTTGTTAATACTCAGTAAGTGTCTAGTTGAACTTGGAAGTTTCTCCAATATGTGTTCATTGTACAAAACGTAAGTTTCCAAGATAAAACTTGACAAGACCACTGTCAACCATTACTATAGTGAACAGGGTCGTGAATACTCAGTAAGTGTCCAGTTACACTTGGCAGTTTCTCCAATATTTGTTCATTAGACAAAACTTGACCAGACCACATTCAACTATTACTGTGGTTATTAAAGTCAACAGAGTTGTGATTACTCATTAAGAGTCTAGTTGAACTTGGCAGTTTCTCCTATATGTGTTCATTAGACAAAACGTAAGTGTCCAAGATAAACTTGACCAGACCACTGTCAACCATTACAGTGGTTAGTGTAGTCAACGAAGTCCTGAATACTCAATACTCGGTACATGTCTTGATTAACTTGACCAGACCACTGTCAACCATTGCTGTGCTTATTATAGTCACCAGAGTCCTGAATACTAGGTAAGTGTCTAGTTGAATTTGGCAGTTTCTCCAATATGTGTTCATCAGACAACATGTAAGTGTCCAAGATATAACTTGACAAGACCACATTCAATCATTACTGTGGTTATAATAGTCAACAGCGTCCTGAATACTAGGTCAGTGTCTAGTTGAATGTCACAAAATTTCCACGCTTCATCAAGGTCTAAACTGTTTGCTACGATGAAATCTATTTTAAGCAGAGATTAGATTTGGGAAAACGTGACATGCAACCCTATTAAATAAATATTGAGCTGTCTCTAAAGAATGTATTTTTGAAATTAAGAATTATAATACACATTTATGTGTTCACCCATATAAACCTAGCGTCCTTTTGTAGTACATAGGCAAACAGTGGAGACCAAGATCAGACAACGCAGAACGCAGCGCCTGATCAGGGTCTCCACTATTTGCTTACAGAATGTTCTATTAAAATTTGGGGAAAATGAAAAATACCAACACCCCTTAAATTGGAAATGGACTCGTCTTCTGATAAGGGTAGGCAAATTTATTCGTCTGAAATGGGTTAAATTTTTTTGATCTGTTTTCAGGGAGATAAACTGAAGTATATTGAGCACTACAAGCCATTCAACAGAACTCAGTTTGCAAGTCAACAATGTTCAAAAGCATAGAAACAGCTTGTGTTGGCTAAACTGAATGAGAAGCTGGATGGAATGAAGAAGAATAAAAATAGTCATAGACTGTACCTTTTCAAGCCATTCAACAGAACTCAGTTTTTTAGTCAAAAATGGCATAGAAACAGCTTGTAATGAGAAAGAAAAATAAAAACAATCATAAACTACACATTTTCTTGTCTATTCAACATTACAAACAAATACATAAACAATGATAATGTGCTTGCACGGAAAGTACTACTTTTGACGTATAGTATTTGATTTCCTTCATAGCCCAGATCAGTCGGCACTGTCTCAGCCAATTCTGTGAAATCAGACCTAGGATGTACATCGAGAATCTACTTTAATAACGTGGTGCTGACGTTACATAGCGTGACGCTGGCGTCACAGAAACCATGCTAACACTAAAAAAAACAAGTGTGATTGCAGCTAAAAATGAAGTTTGTGTATTTCAATGAAATATTGCTATAGCAATATGTTATTGAAAAATACATAAACTTCAATTATTCTGTTGATTAAACTTTTCGGGTAATCAGAAAAATGATTTAAATAGGACTGAACCCACATACTACAGAACTACGCGTAATGTGTCATATATACACCAAAGGCTTGATTAGATTTTCAAATTGTGCCAGGGTTTAATTTCCCGATTGAGCCCAGATATGACCCACGCTGGTAATAGGTCACTTCTAAGTAATTACTTGGGATGTGTAGTTAACAATTTTTCTTTCTGGAATGGGATGTGAGTGCCTGAAATTACCAATAGATAAAAGTCATGGCTTTTTATCAATATCAATCATCAATAGTGTTATTTTGCAAAACATCAATGCAATTAGGAATATATTAGGGGTCTTTCATGCAAACCAAATATCTATGTGTCTTGATCCACATCTGAATTAAGGGTGAGGTTGGCGCCGTTAAACCGGTTTAAGCCCTCCAGTAAAATATTTTACTGACCGTTCCAAGGCGGTACTTCTTTTGTGGATCTTTAATGTTTTTGTTCTGTCTTGTGTTTGCTATGTTTTGTGCACGTCTGTTTATATGTGCTTTGTGGTCACCTGCTGGGAAAGGGCTGACCTCTTGGCTCTCGTTTGTGGTGTCTTCTGTGAGTTTGTCACTTTCCCATTGGTATCCTGGGTCAGGTGTGGTACTTGATTGTATCGATTCCTGATCTTTGCACCATTACTTACTTTTATTTCAAAATGGGTACTTACATCGGCGCCAAAACATGGATTCTCTTTAAAGTTTGCATATTAATAACTCGACATATACAAGCTATAAGTATATATTTGTTGAATTAGATAATCAAAAAATAGGGCTCAAGAGGCAACCCTGACTTACTCCCACTTTGAGTTGATACCTGTCTCTAAATTCCAATGTTCTAAATCTATAGTTTTATTAATTTTCAAGATTTGTCAACTAGGTTGACTCCAGAACACCAGTCATTATATTATATAAATACCACAAACCCATTTGGATAAATTTAGGTTTAAGTTTTCTGAAGAAGTAATTGTAAAACTTCTATTTTTCCTCTGAAATTTACAAAACAAATCCATATTCAATTTCAAAGATAGATATAATCTAGTATTTGTCAAGATATCACATTACCAAAAAAACAGGCCACATATAACTCGTTGATTGTTGCCAAATTTCATGAAAATTCAAAACTGGTAACATTACCATTTCTTACCTTTTATGGATAAAGGTAAGTTTTTTAATGTGACGTCTGGGAGAGCCCGAACATTAACATTTGTTTTTTTGGTGTGCTCTCTTGAAAATCTTTTTGTTTACTATAATGAAATAATTAGTACAAATAAGCTTCCTTTTCACAACTCATTAGTCATGAAATATTACAACGTTTTAGCATATTTTTCTTTAGATTATGAAAATTGTCCTTTTACTAAATTCAGTTGGTAGATTATATTGCACTTACACTGTATCTATCCAATACACATAAACTACATGGCCATTGACTAGGTGTACTTTAAGCATGGATGAATGGTTAAAGTACATTGCTGCATAATATTGCACCAGGTAAATACATTGTCATCAAGGTTGAATATGGACTACAGTTGCACTTCAAAATATTTCTTAACAAATCAGATAGAAAAAACAACAACAAAAATAATCATTAAAATGCTCATGATTTTGGACTTTAAAATACTTTTACTGTGATTTGTAATCGAGTATTGATGATGTAATACCCTTACACGTGCAAAATAATTGATTCCTAAATGTTTTGGCGAAGTCAAATTTTGCAACCCCTACCCCCTTTGGTAGCGTCTCCTGTTTTGTTGTAGGAATCAGCATGTCTAATTATAGCCTTAATCCGTTCCTAATACATCAAGCGTCCTTTTCAAAAGGATACCAGTGATATCTTATACATAGGGAAGTTTTGGGAAGCATCTGAAAAATAGGCAGATACCCTATCAAAGCGTCAGAGGTCATTGGATTTTAATGAAACTTACAATTATGATATCATGGATATGAGGTTACTTCTCCTGTATGAATTGACTTGGTATGAGGATCTTTTCTTGTATGGTTTTACATTCGTAATAATGTTACATATTAAGTGTAACGTTGGTTGGACGTCGTTTTAACGTTAGAAACTAAGGGAAGTTAAGAAGAGTTGTCACCATATTGTATCATTTTGGGTAAAATTATTGTGCAAGCACTTCATTAAATAAGAATCATGGAGCTTACTATCAAAGTTTAGTGTTATTTTGTTTGGCAATCCATAATTAGGAAAAGCACTGAAACATATCAACTTCTTACAACAAACATTCTGGTATGGTTAATAAAACTGAAGTCAGTATCTAATAGTTTGGAATCCTACATGCGAACTTAACGTTTTTGTGCTTCAAAAACAGCAGGATCTAGGGCTTAGATTTGGTACCAGTAAAATGCGGTTGAGCCTCCCAGTGGCTTTGGCTGCTTACTGTTCTATGGTGATGGTTATGTTGTTGTTGATTCGTTGTTGATTGTTACTCCCATTGTGGGATTCCGTAAGTGTTCTATGTTTTGTTGTGCGTTTGTGTCCATTATGGTTTTGCAATCATCTCAATGGGGAAGAGAGAGCTGGTTGCTTTGCTTTGTTTGTCTTCCTGGTGTCTCATGATTGTTGTGTGGCTCTTCCTCATGATGCCACGGGTTTGTCTGCATTTTGAAAAGGTGGCATTTTCTGATCATGCTCACTATTTTTGAGTATGTTTTACACTAAAAAAAAATTATTGTATATTTTACATTTCAATGAATTAGGACCTTGTATTTGCAACAAGTTACAACAATATGTCACCGGACCTTGATTTTCATGAAAATTGGTCAACATATTCTAAACATATATGGACTGTTTTTGTGTTGAAATGGTATCTTCACAGAGGGGTGAATCTGTGATACGTTTCTGAAAGAGAGCTCCACTTTGTACGTAATCAGGTGTAAAGTATCTGAGCACGCCTATTACCTGCAGAGAAATTTCTAGGGATGATATTAATGTCAGAGTTCAATTTACGCTTAAAATGAAAACAGAATCATTGTTTCTCACATCCACTGGCAAATTATTTCATTCTGACAGAAAAGAATAGAAATATTCAGTAGTTCGAGAATCTATTGTCTGAATAGTTTGTACATTACGCAGATTGTATCTTGATAGAGTGTTGACAGTAGTGGGAATCAGCGTAGGAAAAATGTTCTGGAGATTATTAAACATTTTATATAGGAGTAAAAGTCTATGCTATCTGTGACTAGTTTCCAAGGGTTCCCAGTTTTCTTCCCCGTAAAGAGCATATAATGATACAAGCTTAGTAGCCTGTGACAATCCTAACAGCCTCGGTCTGTATTTTGTCAAGTTCAAGCTTCTCATGGTTTGTACAGCTGCCCCACACAACACCAGTACGTATTGGTGTTATGAGGTAAGATAAATATACACAGCTTAAAATAGTTAAAGGAACACTGCGTATTTTACCATTGATCACAATACAAAATCACTCATAGTCTGAGTAATGACGAGAGTTGGATTAATAAGGCAAAAACATGATTCTCATGTGATTAGTTTGGTAACCCATCACGAACGATGCTTGTTTATAAAAATGAAGTAATCCCTTTCCAGAAATCTCCATGGAATGCTTTATGTAAAAATGGAATTTTGTTAAAAATACCCCTTTTATCAAAACCAAGTTTTAATAGTATGACCACAACAGCATCATTTCTGTACAGCCAATAGCCTTTTCTATGTTGCAGAAATCATTAGGTTACGTTTTTAACAAATTCGGAAGATTCTACAGAGTTCCAGAAAAAAATCGTCATTTTCAAGAAAAATTAAAAATTACAAAATTTGAGCCCTGAACTTAAGCAGCAATTGTTTTATCAAAAAAATTTTCAGATCCAAAACCTTGACTATCGTAGCACAAATGGCAAAAGAAACTGGGTTTCTGCCTTATAGTCTAGTGAAATACATTACTTGTCTATTGGACAGGGGTTAACATTATCACCTATGGAAAATCATCAGGTGTTCCTTTAAATATTTTGAGCAGTGTAGTTTCAAGATATTTTCTATCAAGACAAAACTTCAACCTTCTCATGACATTATTCTACCCCAGGTCTTTTTTCTTGACGTAATCAATATGCTTACGCCACGAAGAATCGTTGGAAAGAAATACACCAAGATGTTTATGAGATTCTACTTCCATAATAACTTGATCGTCCATGATAAGAGGTGGAGGTACAGATTAATTAAGTTTATGAGAGATAAGAAGAGACTCTGTTTTCTTGGGATTAAAAGAAACAAGCCAAGTTTTTGCCTAGGTCATATTTTTTCATATTTAAGCTTGCACTGACGTTGAAAAACTTTAGCTATTTTAATGTCTGTGAAGCATGAAGGGCTTCTCGGAAATATGTAAAAAGCTCATGTTTTTCATTATCCAGTGCAAGCTTAAAATATGAATTTCAATCCTTATATGTACATTCTATATTATCAATCAAATTTACTTGAGTATCTTCCATGCAAACCCCATCAGTTATCCTTATAAAATGAAACATTTCATTTGTAATGGAGGTGTCGGAACAGCCAGGGAGCAAAACTTTATTGGACATAACGTTTTGGCGACACGTGAATGATGTAATGCAGATGTCGATAAACAAAGAAAGTTATTGGCTGAGGTTGACGTTACTCCGCCCAGAGGTGTGGTTTAGATCACATGACATTTCAATGTTTTGCATTGAGAAATGCAAATTTTGCATTGAGAAATGCAAACAGCCATAAATGTTGGTTTCATCTAAGGCAACTACAACTGCTTTCCAAATTTTCGATAGATAGCGATTTAGTCATAATCATTTACATACCCTATGTACTTTAATTCTGGTGTTGCAATATATAAAAAGATGCAACTCAATTTTTTCTAGGTTTTATTAATGTACATGTATAGCACTGTAACAACAAAGCATTTTATCTTGAAACTAATTTCATCTTACACTTGAAAGTAACACTACCATTGGCTCCAATGACACCATGAATTCTATCTGGCCTAGTCGAATATAGGACTTTCCAGTCAGCAACAAAATGTTGATAATTTCTCCAGATGTCAGTCTTTTATATTTGCCATCAGTCCAACGTGGCGTTTGACACTGCTTCAGACAGTTGCTATATGGCCCAGATCTGGGCAGTTGAATGGCCAATAAAATATATCACTACCTACTCCGGTCCCTGATGAACGCGCGAATGCTCTTCAGAGCTATAATATGGTATGTCATCTTTTTGGATGCTTAAGGGCACAGTTCATTCATACTGGAGTTTTATATCGTTTATGATATTATCCTGATATGGCTTTCTGTTGGTTGTTCTATTTACGACATTCGTACAAGCTTAAGTTGAGAGACTCCCTTAGAAGTCACGAGATAGCCCCTACACCATGACTCCCAGTAAATTCTTTACACATCTATCAATGTAAGCTAAATATAAGACATCTACCAATGTTAGCTGGCTCAACCTTTTCACTAGACCTTCAGGGTTTGCGATGAGAATAGGTTTGGAACAAACATTCATTTAAAGAGATGACATTTTTTGAACCCTCTGGATGCATTCTTCAGAACTTTCTTTTTGGACATTCTCCTAAAAATGGGCTGTCTTATCAAGCATCAAATTTGAACATACAAAAATGAACTTAACGTAGCTTTATTATGTACTTATGTAAATTTATAATATTTGTGCAACCCGCTAGTACACATGCACTTAAGTTAATCAAGTGATTCATTGTCGAGACAGGCCATAGCTTCAGTTCTCAAAGTAAAGTCAAAACTCTCAGTATAAATGACTCCCACCAGTTCTCTTTGCTGCTCATTAGCCCATTATTTGAAATAGTTTTGATAGACAACTTTGATTTTCTTAATAATATAAACAGCAATTTTTTAGAAGTTAAAAACTGATATAGAAACATGCAAGAACAATCCATATTTTTTCCCCTGTAGCTAGATATATTATTCTTGTAGGAGCAGGAAAAATCAAACAACAAACAAAGCAAGCGTTTGTTACAAACACGCAAACATGTCTAGGGTATGACAAAAATCGCTCTCTATAAAAAAAAATTGGAAAGCAGCTGTACACCGGGAATGTAAATATATCATAATGAATAACATCAGGAACTTCAACATCAGTCATTAATTAATTTCTGGTCTCAAAAGTAGTCATTTAAAGTATTAGCTTTGTCGAGGTCGTCAATGAGTATCTGTCCGTTTCGTCAAGAGGAGGTAAAGAATTAGAACTATTGGGCAATATTGATAGTTTTTAAGGTTAACTACCATTCTTTTGATGATAATGTATCAGATTTTAGTTTATTTTCAATATTTTCGTTGCATTTGCTTTTTGAATCTCTGATCATACCAGTGGCCTTGTTTCGCAGTGCTCTGAATTTTATCCAGTGAGGTGTGGTATTTATTCATTTGGCTTTTCTATATGCCCTTTACGCAATCGTATATAATGCTTGGTACTGGTATAATCCATGGTGGTTCATCAGAGTAAGAAAGAGGGCAAAGATCAGGAATCGATAAATCAATCACCACATCTGACCCAGGATACCAATGGAAAAGTGACGTCACAATTAGACACCACAAACGAGAGCCAAGAGGTCAGCCCTTTCCCAGCAGTTGACAACAAGGCAGGTCGAATCTATGTTAGCCTGTTAGGGATGCAAGCTTTTGGTATGTTAATAATTCTATACGTGTTATGTCTTTATTGTATATACTTTACCAACTGGTCGTTGCTGCTTTTTCTCTTTGAAGGTTTTTGTTTTGTTTGTTTGATTTTATTCTTTACCATGTTTACGTCCCAATCAACAATCTCTCAGTTATAAAGGGACGGGTCTTCCTAGGTTGAACCAGTACTAAGCTAGGATTAATGTTCTTGCTTAAGGACACAACGCAGTGACGCCGGTAGTAAGGTTTAAACAGGACAGGATTTGCAGGTAGACATTTACCTTTTTGCACTAGGAGTGGCCAGATCTTTAATGGGTTTCTGTCGAGAGAAAGTTATTGTGCAATGCATATGTTATAAAAAATATTCTTGATGCATGTTAGTGTACATGAGCAGGCAGGTCTGACATGTAGACCTTAACCTTTTAAGCCTCATGGTGGCCAGGTCTTCAGGGAGGTTCTATCCACCTTGAGTTGATGGGAGTTGTTGTGATACAATATTAAAAGATATTTTGGTGCATGTTGGTGTGCATGAACCTACCCACCTAAAAAGAAGATGTGCAATAGATTGTGGAAGAGTTCACAGCTAGATTCAATTCCTCTACCCTCTATTTCTTTTTTAGGGGGGTGGGGAGGGGGGGGGGGGGCTCCTCCACCCCTTTCATCCGCTCCTATTTTTTAATTGTCTCTCCTTTTTTCTTTTGTTGTTGTTGTTGTTGTCATTTTTTGTCATTTTTTGTTGTTGTTTTTTTTGTTTTTAAACATTTGTAGACACATATTTTACAACAATAGATTTACAATACATTGAAATAACAGTGTTGTTGCTCTGGTAGATCTAGGTCTTTCTGGGTGCAGGTTCTGAAAGAGAAAAGTAAATGCAGAGTAGTTAAAAATTAAGTAAACATTTGTCTCCAATATTCAATTATAGCTTAAACATAGCTTAAACAAGTTTACAAGGGTCCGCCACCCCCTACCAACAACCTTTGGCCGCCTTTCAAATATGGGTGTTCAAAGCCTGTAGAAACCCATGTGCCATCCAAAATGTCATCATCTAGGTTCAGACAACCCTGGATCAACAGAAAAATTTGCCGGGTTGCATAGCGGGGTCAGTGTCTGACTACAGATACGTGTCAGACTGCAGATCCTGAGATCGCGAGTTTGATCCTGGTCCGGCCCCATACTTTCAAGGAGATGATCATAAAATAATTTCTACAGCCATTCTCCTCCCTTCCGCTGGTTCAAGAAGGGTTGTTGTCAGTTGCAGGCGAAAGTATGTGCACGAAGTACTGGTTAACCGCTTAGTCAAGCTTGACCAGGAAAAAGTGTGGTAAGGTGAACTGACCTAGACATGACCGTAGCTGTTGACTAAGGTGTAAAGAACAAAACCAAACCAAACAAACCGAACAGAAAACTTGCAGACTTTACAGAAGGAAGAACTGAGCCAGAAGGAAACAGTCTGAACACGACATAGCAAGGTTTGATGGCCTGAAGAAAGAAACAAAGAAGCAGTGCAAATCTGCCCATCATAATTATGTTTGTGACCTTGTCACTGGTGACGCCAAGAGCTCAAACTTTGTCAAGGGGAAGATATGTGACAGTAGTGGCGTATCTCCCCTTAGGAAAAACGGCACTGCCTATAATTATCAATGCCAGGGGCGGATCCAGGATTTACAGAAGGGGGTTCGTATGTATAAAGGTATGGGGGTTTGCTTTGCTGATTTTATCTCAGTTTTTCTTAAATATCCCATGAAAATGAAACGAAAAAAGTCAATAAGCAAAACTTATTAGATACGGTCAGTGAAAAAACTTAGTTTTGGCAAGTGATAGTTGAAACCAGCAGACCCTAGTTTTGACAAAAAGATTTCAGTAGAATCTGTGAAAGCAAGATTTCAGTAGAATTTGTTCAAATGATCTTAAAGCTTGCAATCGGAAACATTTGTTAAGATCAAATACACAAAATTATTCACACCTGAAGCTCTATATATCAAAGTTTATATCTGAAAAATAGTCCAAGTTCTCATAGATGTCATTTTATCAAAAATTATTTTTTCCAAACCAAACTTCTTCATGCATATGTTCGGTGTGTCTATATTGTATAGACAACATATCAAATTGCTCCATCAAAAGTTGTGGTTGGAGTTGATTGGCCCATGAAGGCACCATCTATGCATATACAAAAGCCTTGTTGGGGGGAAATTGTCTAAGTTCTAACAGCTGTCATTTTGTCAAAACAAATTCAAGCAGACTCCTTCATACATATGTTCAATGTGTCTATACCTTATAGGCAAAGTATCAAATTGCTCCATTAAAAGCTGTGGTAGGAGTTGATGGGCCCATGAAAGCACCATCTATGCATATACAAAAGCCTAATTAGGAAAAATTCTCACAGCTGTCATTTTGTCGACAAAAAAAATTGAGCCAAACTCCTTCATGCATACACTTAAACAAACTTATAAACGAACACTTTACAAACTCGTTTTTTCTGACTAAGGCACCAATAATATTGAATGAATTTTTGACCTAAACATGAGCATTTCAATGGACCAAAGTTTAGAAGTGTTGCGGGATAGTTTTCATTCAATTACATTTTTGGGATTCAAAAATGTAAAAATCAACGTTTTTTATGAAAAAAATATTTTTGGGTGCATTTTATTACGAACTGGTCCAGGTGACTTAAAAAACACCAAACATTTGAAATTTGATATATGGCAGATTTTTAAAGCATTTTTTAAAAAATGGAAAGAAAAATCACATTTTCCGAGAATTTTGAAAATCGTCAGTAGCACGCGTTAAAATAGTTGTATGCTTTTTTTCAATCTGAACTTGGTAGGCAAAAAACAACAGAACTCGATCAGAGTATTCTGCGGCGGTAAATCTTTCATGACTATTCAACACTTCCGGTTTCATTGTGAAATTTTATCAATTAAATTGACGACATTTGTCAAAGATTTTTATTTACTTTTCTAAAGAAGAACAGTGATTTCTACTAAAATTGAATAAACGCTGAAAATGTCAATGTCGTACAGCAGATAATAAAATGTACAGAGCTGTACAAAATTTGTACCCAAAGTGCATGCTTTAAGCCGAATTTCTTAGATTAAGCTGCTGACAGCGCCTGTCTTCATGTTATTACGGAAAAGAAATGAAGATTTCGATTGTGTCAAAACTTTTGATTTAACTTTATCTTAAATCATTGCAGTCAGTAACATCTTCAAACAGTCAAATATGCAAATGGGTAATGTTTCTGTGGAATATTTAATACTGTTATGAAAAGTGTTATTTTTTAAATGATGGTACCTTTACTCGGATTTCGTCTGTGCAAGACGAACGAGACATTTTGAAATGAAATGACTTGTAGAGTTTCTGCAAATCTATTTATAGAATTAAAATGTTGTATGACAGATATTTACTTTCTGAGCTAGCATAAAAAATTTAACGTGTTCGTTTATAAGTTTGCTTCAGTGTATGTTCAATGTGTCTACATTGTATAGGCAAAGTATCAAAAGCTGTGGTAGGAGTTGATCAGCCCATGAAGGCACTATCTATGGATATACAAAAGAAGTATTAGGGGAAAATTGTCTAAGTTCTCACAGCTGTCTTTTTGTCAAAAATTATTTTTTCTGAACCCAACTCCTTCATGTATATGTTCAATGTGTCTATATTGTATAGGAAAAGTATCAAATTGGTCCATCAAAAGCTGTGGTAGGAGTTGATTGGCCAGTGTATGGGCTAAAATAGCATTTATAAGCATAAAAACCCTATATAAAAAAACATTTAGAACTAAAAAGGGGAAAAAACAAAAGCCTTATAAGGGAAAAATTGTCTTAGTTCTCACAGCTGTCATTTTGTCAAAGATTATTTTTTCTTAATCAAACTCCTTCATGCATATGTTCAATGTGTCTATATTTGTTACGACATAAAGCCGGTCAGGAAGGAAGAGGGGAAATCTTATTGGAAAATTCCTTTATGCGATGATGATGCTACCAGGGAAAAATAATGCACACAACTAGTAAAAACTTTTCAGTACTTTATGTACTAAGAAAACATCGACAACGCACTAACAATACAACGACGCCACCTACGCTATTATTTCTGGCTAGTTGACCATCCTATACTAGGGCAAGTTGCCACTCTAAGATCATTTCAATTATAATCAATCTTAGAGTGTCCTGCTCTAGATGTACGTCAACTAGTCAGAAATAAGAGACGTAAAGAATATGATTCACATACACTCTAAGCTCTAAGAAAAAAAATTGGCCCTTTGGTACTTAAGTATCATGTTGTTAAGTACTCTTGGTTATTAAACGTGTTTCGCGAACACTATATCTTCTTGGCCACACGTTGTTGACTTCCAGTCAATCAGCTCTAAGATATTAGGGCTGTGATCTATCCTTTGTATCGGAACGTCAAATGATTCATATAGGATTGCTTATAAGGTGCTTTGATCGTCTTTTTGTATGGAGACATCAAGTTTATTATAAGTGGATCTTCTTATACGACGGTTCCTGATTGTCTCCCCATATTGGGACGTCAGGTTTACTTATCACAATTCCAGCCGGTTGGCTAACAACTTGGTCTGGTCTTCGTAGCTGGTCGTGAGTATTGAGGCCAGATTCCACGCTGTTTGTGGCCTGAGGGGACAGCTAGTAAGTGCCCACAGGTGTTAAATCTTGTGGCTCACCAACATTCAGCCTCCAACGTAGGAGGGGACACAAATCAGAGACGATTCTTTCTATAATAATGAATAGCGTCTCTATATCGTACCTCTCTACAGTATTTTTATAATGTCCCCTAACAAGAATGGGAAATTCCATCCTTTATATAGTGAAAAGTGCACAAGATCCCCAAGATCTTTAAGAAAAGTAACGAAATCGTGCAAGCGTTACTAAATAAAGACACAATGAATTCCATCTCAGGCAAACCGCCCTTTTATTGGACTATCAGTAGAAAAGATACCGCATCATGGTTCATATAGGTGACCAGGTGCATACCTAAACCTTTGCGTATTTGTGCGTATACGCAACCATCACTGATTCTGTTGTTCCTTATATTATACATCGTAACATAGGCCCTTCCTTTTGGGAGAAAAAGGAACGACTTTTTCTTAGATGCACGATGTGGAAAAGAAGGAACAATACAGAATAAATATATAATACAACATATATACATGTGCGACTTAAATGGCAGACTACCTGGAGAGATAGTATGCCCCCACATTGTCTTGTCCTCGGATTGCCACAATCCTAAATCTGTATGGTTGGAGCTTTAATGCCCAACGCATAATTCTGGGATTTAATGCCTTAGCAGTCTGCATGAATGATAGGGGTTTGTGATCACATTCCAGGATAAATTCTTCCCCAAAAAGATATTTCCTGAACTTTTCAATTGCCCAAATAATTGCCAAGCATTCCTTCTCAATTACCGAATAGTTTCTTTCCCGGGGTAACAACTTTTTACTAGCGTAGGCAATTGGCAATTTATCTTCCCCCTCAAACTCTTGCAGCAATACAGCTCCAATTCCTATATCGGACGCGTCTGACCTAAGTATGAATGGTTTTCCTTCATTAAAGACAGGCAATCTCAGAATAAGGGAGGATGTAAGACGACTTTTCAACGTTTGAAAAGCCTTTTCGTGATGACTTAGCCAGTCCTTAATGCGGTTTGGGCGATCTTTCTTCGTTAGATCGATTATAGGTGATGCAATCTCAGAGAAATTAGGGATGAATTTCCTATAGAACCCAGCTTAACCCAAAAAACCTCGGACTTGTTTCTTAGTAATGGGCCTTTGTGCATCTTTAACAGCCTGTATCTTCTCATCTTTGGGCCTTAATGATTGGTCTTGAATATTGTGGCCTAGGCATTCAATTTTGCTGTACCCTATTTTACACTTAGAGGGTTTTGCGTTAAGTTTAGCAGCCCGCAACCTATCCAAAGTGGCTTGTATGGATTTTCAATGTTTTTCCAAGTTTCCGTGAAAATCCACATGTCATCTACGAAACTATAGACATTTCTCAGACCTTGCAATACTATGTGTATAAGACAGCAAAAAGAGGCCCCCGCGTTAACTAAACCGAAAGGCATGGTTTTAAACTGGAATAACCCTTTAGGTGTTTCAATGGCTGTATATGGCCTTGACCTTTTGCTGAGGCCTAACTGCCAATATCCTTTACATAAATCCATTTGCGAATAGAACCTATGCCCTGACATTCTATTAATAACTTCTTCCATATTTGGCATAGATTCAGCATTGAATTCCGTAACCTTATTAAGCTTGCGGAAGTCAATACAGAATCTAACCGACCCATCTTTATTTGGAACTAACACAATGGGTGAAGAGAGGTTCGATCACGCCTAGCTCGATCATCTCATCAATTTCAGATTCCATTATCTCTCTGGTTTTATATGGTATAGGGTAACCTTTAGACCTAACAGGTTCTGCAGTTGATAATTTGATATCATGCTCCAATAATTCAGTCTTGCCTGGTATACTGGTCAGTACATCCGGGTATTTGGCCAGAATTTTTTGACCTCTTTTCTCTGTTCGTCTGTAAGTTCGTCGAGATACTAACATCTAGATATGTCTCAATTTCCTTATTAGAAGGAAATGTACAGTCCTCTAGTGAATACTCATCACTTTCGTCGTCGTCCTCCTCCCTTAACGGAATACTCGCTTCGGCGGATAACAAGCAGTGAGATGCTTCAGTTTTCCGTTCAACATAGAGCCTCAAAATATTGGCATGATATGTATGGATGTAACCGTTTACGTTTACACGGTAGTCAACACGGTTTAGCACTTCTACTATCTTGAACGGTCCCCGCCATTGTAATAATAGCTTATTGCTATCGGTGGGGAGTAATAATAAAACTTTATCTCCCACTTTGAAAGAACGAGGTTTTGCTCGTCGATCGTAAAACGCCTTTTGTTTCCCTTGCACTTTTTGTAAATTCTTCATTGCCAACTCACAAGTATGTTTGAGACGTTTTCTTAAATTTATCACGTAATCATATGTTGAGCAAACCTCTTCATCTTCCACTTCGTCTGTCCATAATTCTCTTAAAATTGCCATCGGACCACGTACATTTCGTCCATGCAATAATTCAAACGGCGAAAATCCTAACAATTCTTGAGGTACTTCCCTGAATGCAAATAAGAATGCAGGAAGATACCTATCCCAATCCTTTGGGCGTTCAGCGCACATTCTTCGCAACATTTGTTTAAGCGTCGCGTGTGATCGCTCTACTAAACCGTTACATTGAGCATGAAATGCTGACGTAGTTAGCTGCTGTAATGACAACAATCTTGCTGCCTCCTTCATAATCTCAGACGTGAATTGTGACCCACAGTCCGTTAACGTTTCATCGGGTACGCCAACCCTACTAAACATTTCGACTAACGCTTCTGCTACGCACTCGGTCTGGATACTAGGTAATGCAATGGCCTCAGGATAATGTGTCGTGTAATCCATCATTGTTAAAATGTATCTTGATCTGTTGTTCGAGCGGGGCTCAATTGGTCCTACAATGTCTACGGCTACACGCTTAAAAGGAGTATCGATTAATGGTAACCGACCTAAAGGCAACTTTGCTACCCTGCCTTTTTGAACGGTCCTTTGACATATGTCGCAGGATTTACAGAAACGTACAACTAGCTGCGAAGTAGTTTTACCCCGCAAAGTAAACTGCCGATAGATTAAACCTTTCTTCATTTTAATTTTCGTTTCGTCCATTCGAGAGCTTTGGATCTGAAATAGTAAATGAGTATGATCAGGAAATACGAAGCCTGATCCGACTCGATCCCCTTCCTATCACTATTGATAATCTGCTCCGGGACTTTAATTTTTTTATATACCGGCTAGTCTTTTTTTGCTTGTGACCTAGTAACTACGCTTGCCGCGAAATGTGACATATCTGGCAACTTTGATCTGTCGATAATACCTATAACTAGATCATACAAAGTATCTTCCATGCATAAGGCTTCGGTGATGCCATTAAAAAATGGACATTCCACGCTAATACGCGCCATTGGGTATTTCAGTTTGGACTCATTAATAAGAGTTACATCTAACTCTTTCCCTAACATTTGCTCATCGGATACTAAGTCCCTTCTAACTACTACACCGGTACAACCCGTATCTCTTAAAACTCTGACCTCCTTCCCATTTACGGTACCTACCGCCGTCGGCAATCTAGATTTTAAAAAATAGCAAGTACCCTTGCTATCCTTATGGGGATTCTCCCTATAACTGTCAATTGGGTCGTGCATTTTAGCATGATACACGCTATGCACTCCCTTATCCGGACTTTGTTCTGCCTTTACTTTACAAAAGTTGACCTGATGGTCGACTTTATCATTATTATAGTTCCTATTGGAATTTCTACCGGGAGCTGACTGATTCCGACGGTAATTATTACGGTCTCGATTCCAATTGCGACCCCTATTTTGCCATTTTCCCCCTTGATTCGGAGAATTAAATTCAGCGCTTGATGCTATTTCCGCACCAGCTAACACCCTCTTACTCTTGTTGTGCCAACAATAATGTGTTTGTTGGGCTTTACCACAAATCTTACAAGAAATACTTGGTTTTCGATCAACCTGGTTTCCGTAATTATGCGTAACTTGACTCTTAGTTTCACGTTGCCCTTTTGCGATGCATCCGGGAACTCCACCCCTTGCATCGGCTTAGGTTTGAGATACAAATAAAGTTCATGACTGCAACAGTCGAGGAACTGGTCTCGGGCCAAAAAATCACAAACGGCTTCGTAGGTCTTTTCGACCTTAGCCAAACCTAACCATTTATCTAGGTAGCTCGCTAGCCTACCACTAAATTGTCTAAAAGTTTCGGCTTTCGGGTCCGGTGCACAATTAATCGGTCCCATTCAACTCCATGTAAAAAGGCAGAATTCGAGCATCTGCAAATTTTTCCAGGACATTGCTTGGACTTTTTTCTGTCTGTGAGTGGCAAGATCTGTCATTCACCTATCAAAAAAGTGAAAAGACAACCTACCTTGATAGTCTCGTTTTCTCAGCATTCTCCGTTCTTTGGGGAACAGTCAAAAAATCCGGGCTGAAATCCGACCCGCCTCAGACGTTACCTGGGGAGTGCGCCGGGGAGTCTGTGACAAAATAGTCCACACAAAGATGCATTTTTCTACATCAGCCTGACAAACATAGACCAATGTTGAATCACATGTACATTTAAAGTCGAATAAACCACCCATTTACGCCATAAAGGGCCCAGAAACGGCAAGTGCTAAATTTCTAAAGGTACTATTTTCGTGGGCTACCAAACCGGAAGACTGTAATTGTGTACTAACACCTTCAAGAATCTGCAAATTTTCGAATTTTTAAATTTTGTCTCTGTGACATATCAAACTCATATAGTTAAGCAAATAATCGTCCAAAAAGACTAATTCAGTCACCAAAAAAACCGATCCAAATCTAGGATTTCATATGTGACCCCCCTCACAAGCTGACACAAGCAAAAGTTCAATTATTCAAACTAGTCTGATGAAAAAGTTCATAGTTTCAATTATTTCAATGATTCTCAATAACCCAAAAGCAAATAAGAAAGTTTAGGCATCTGTAAGATTCATTAAAGGATAATCTCACATAAACTTTAGTTACAAAATTTAAAAACTGAAGCTAAAAAATCAAATTTGAAAGTGATTTTAAGCAAAATCGCGAACAGTTTTGAATCACATTCAAATTGGCCCCCAAAACCAAGCTACGTTGCACCCAAGTATGCTGAAAACAGCAATTTATACCACTTACTTTGTGTCTGAAGTAGAGCAGCTTCACTGATGAGTGCCTGATGCCGGACGAAACACATCATTTCATTCTAATCATGATCTACACTGCTAGTTCTGAATGAGAAATACTCCGTAATCTACATGCTACCAAAATGGCCAGAGTTGGAAAGATTTGAGACCTAGGTCTAGATTTAATGCCCATATCATAATGGAAATTGCTCATCCTCTTTTTTTGATGAAACTATATCCCAAATTTGAAATTTCTGAAAAGACTGTAAGTAAAGATTACTCATTAGAACGGCCTCGTCGAACGAGAAATATCACAACCAGCTTAAGCACATAATACGAGTATCTGTGTGAAAGTTCTTCATTGGGGGTTAGGTAACTAAATGAGCTTTAATAACTGTGTTATATCATTTTCTATGCGAGGCGGTTCTAATGAGTAGCTTCAAAAACAATTTTGAGTGTGAGGCGACTCTAATGAGTACCAAACAATACTACTGCTTGCATGGTCGAAATACGAACAAAATTTGATCTCGGGTGAAGCTGGGGGTGGGGGGGCTGCAGTTGATTTGTTTAGCTTAAAAAGTTTAAGTTTGTGTTCAAATTAGTACAGCCTCGACCCGGTGAGTTGAACAGCCAAATACAATTGAATTTTATTGGTCTAAGCAATGAGGCCAGGGAACCTTATTGGGGGAATGGTCCCGACCAGTCCCTGCGGATCCTCATCATTAGGCCTTTAAGTGCCATCTCTATGAGGCGGTTCTAATGAGTGTAAGTATCCTAAGAGTGTTTTAATAAATACCCATATGCTAAGTCACCATACTGGTACAGTTAAAGTGAGTAAGCACTCATAGCATATTTCAGTAGAAAAGGGAATACAATCACAAAAATCAACTTGCACAGCAGTGCTAGCCAGTCTGCAAAAACGGAGTATCACGGTCAGCCTGCTTGGATTGATTAATCAAATCCTTGTCAAAACTGTTTGTTTATGGCCATTTAATTGCATTTTCTGGTAAATAATGCAATTTGAGTTTTTCCTCGAGAGAACCAGGCTTTAAAAATGATTTTAAGAAAAATTTAAAATTTAAACTAAAATTCAATAAAATTTTGAAATTTAAATTTAAATTTCTTCCAAAAATAATTTCAAATTATTTCTATTTTGGTTCCTGATCTGTGTGCGAAATTTCATCTGAATTCATTGAAAAATGACTGTTTTACAAAGATTTTTGTTTTTTTTCACCTTCTCTCTTATAGGGTTCGGTGCCTAATTAATCGGTCCCATTCAACTCCATGTAAAAAGGCAGAATTCGAGCATCTGCAAATTTTTCCAGGACATTGCTTGGACTTTTTTCTGTCTGTGAGTGGCAAGATCTGTCATTCACCTATCAAAAAAGTGAAAAGACAACCTACCTTGATAATCTCGTTTTCTCAGCATTCTCCGTTCTTTGGGGAACAGCCAAAAAATCCGGGCTGAAATCCGACCCGCCTCAGACGTTACCTGGGGAGTGCGCCGGGGAGTCTGTGACAAAATAGTCCACACAAAGATGCATTTTTCTACATCAGCCTGACAAACATAGACCAATGTTGAATCACATGTACATTTAAAGTCGAATAAACCACCCATTTACGCCATAAAGGGCCCAGAAACGGCAAGTGCTAAATTTCTAAAGGTACTATTTTCGTGGGCTACCAAACCGGAAGAATGTAATTGTGTACAAACACCTTTCTCGGGCCTACAATTTCTAAGCTTCTTACGAAAAGAACGTTCGGTGAGGTCGAAATTAGTTAGCAGAGCCTCCTTAATCTGACCATAATCCGACTGGTCATCTTTGGAAAGCCTAACGAAGACTTCCAAAGCGCGTCCCTTTAATAATGCACTTAGGTATGATGCCCACATAGACGGGTCCCATTTATTTGAAATGGCATAACTTTCGAACCTAGTCAAATAGCTATCCATCTTACCCGTATGTTCGTCAAAGTATGGAAGCTTGGGACTCCTAGGATTTGAACTTTTCTCTTTGGGCCCCCAGGGATGTGAAGTGGTCTCTGCCTCAATCTTTTTTAGTTCCACTTCGGCCTCAATTTTTATTTTTTCCATTTCCATTTCCTTATCCTTACGCGCGGCCTCAATTTTCATTTTTTCTAATTCCCGATCCTTCTCTTTTTGCTCCCTTTCTTTATCTTTTTGATCAGCCTCCCTTTTCTCTCTTTCATATTCCCTTTGGGCCACCCTTTCCTCCCTTCCTAAATCTTGTTGCCTCTTAAGATAATCCCTTAGTTCTTGCCCTTCATATCCTAATTCCTGTGCTAATGAAATATGTTTATCCATTTTAGCCTATTGTTGGGAATGGTATAAATCAACTATACTGTTGAAAATAAATAAGGGTTCGCTTTGTCCCTTTTAAATAGGTATGGGCTAACCAACGTTCGCGCTGGTAAACTAATAATTTTACTAGGGATTTAAATGACGTTACATATAAGTAATGTAAAGTACAACGTATAAGGGATCACCACGGAAAGGTGCCTAGGATATATATCAACCTCATAAGGCATCTGGACCTGACAACATTCTTAGTAGACTGTTCAGGTAAACAGCTGCAGAATTGACATTTTTGAATATTAGTAGTTGTATATATATATATTATATGTTAAATATATATATATATATATATATATATATATATATATATATATATATATATATATATATATATATATATATATATATATATATATATATATATATATATATATATATATATATATATATATATATATATATATATATATATATATATATATATATATATATATATATATATATATATATATATATATATATATATGTATATATATATATATATATATATATATATATATATATATATATATATATATATATATATATATATATATATATATATAAACAATTGTTGACTTTTGAGGCATTGGACATGATGTGATGTCGAAAATTATTTTTTTCCCCATATATACCAATATTTTCTGTGATGCAGGGTAAGTGCCTATTTTAAGATATTTCGAGGCCTGGGTTTATGAAGTTTCCCACCCGTGTTTGCTATTATTGTAGACCTATCTGTGACAACAGCTGGTATCCAACACAAACTAAAGTTTCTTTCAATTGGAAGTCAAGGATATGTTATACAATACTTTATTCTTTGTTAACAAAGCGCATGTCATGTAAAACTGTCTGCAGCGTATTTTGAGCTGGTCTATCAGGACTGTGACTGCTATACAACTGTCTTTCAATAGAACGCCAATGGTATCATAGGACTTTTTGGGTACTGTAAAGGCGGCACCTCATGATTGCTTAATTAGGACTGGTCTACTTTAGACAAAGGTAAAAGCTGAAAACGAGGAGTGATTTTATTCGAAAGTAACTGTATCGCATTACATCATAACACCTTAGTAAAGACAGTTACTGTGATGATTTCACCTTTAAAACGCCAGCAAAATAACTACACTGAAGGTGACTGTTTATTGTTTAACATAAATATATAGGGGCATACAGTGAGGAGCAGTCTGATCTGGATCTTTACTGTTTGTTAAAGAGGCTTTAAGATATTTCAACAGACGACAAAATCATATGAATTTTTGTGCTATGCGCTTGATAGGTAAACAAATGTGAGTTCAGAGTTTATACGGTCACGATTTTCATGAAATATGCACACGTTTGTGCGCTCAAGCAACTTATTATTTCTTTAACCAACTTAAAAATAAAACCTAATTTCTTTTATTAGCAGATAAAATAGCCGGACCTAGCCCAGGTATGAATATTTAAGTTGCCGCCTTTACAGTCACCAAAGAGTGCTATAATATGTGATACAATACCTTACTCTTTGTTAACAAAGTGCGTCTCATGTAAAACTGTCTACAGCGTATTTTGAGCCGGTCTATCAGGGCCGTGACTGTAATAATCAGTTTACAAGACATACAATGATATTAACAACTGATGGCTAACACTGAATGTATTAAAGAGGCACATCACGTAGACATGCTGAATAGTCAAGCTGAAAGCCAACACCATTACATGGCCCTATTTCGTGTGTCGTGTCTTGTACAAAATTAGATTTGTTAAAAAAATAACACGACATCTATTCATGATTCAAGGTAGGAGGTAAGTCGTTCGATTTATATGGGTCATTCTTTGACAAAATGGTGTTTACAACCACGCAACTACCAGCTTAGCAAACGCATAGTTCATGAAATCAAATTTGGTGATATAGCTGTCATGTAAATGTAAACAATTTGCTATAAAGTAGGGTCTGGATGGGGTTGAATGATTAGTGAATAAGACCTTTTTATAATGAATAGTGAATAATGAGACAAAAAATAATGAAAAGTAAATAATGAGGGCCTAAAATAATGAATAATCCTATTTTTAATGAATAGAAGAAAAATTTAATGAATAGTGAGTAATCAGATTTTAGTGAATAATGTATAATGCTAAAAATCATTTCGTCGAGTCGCGGCTCATTTTATTCTAATAAAATCATTTTAATGAATAATTGGTCTTATATTAATGAATAACCCAAAAATTTTAATGAGATGAATATGGGCTGAATTTTTAATGAATAGTGAATACCAGACCCTCCTATCCAGACCCTCATAATGTGACAGGTATTTTGATACTGATTGGCAGATTTAGATGTTCAAAAGAGGCAAAGCTAATGGACATGATTCTTGATAAGTGTATATTTCAAAATAGGTTTCTTTGTTTTCAGTAAGATATGTTGTTGGTACACATTGCCTCATAGAGGCAATTCCAATGTGCAACTACGATATATGTCCATTCAATAAATGGGTGTTTTTTTACCATAAACGTTTTTTCACAAACTTCTCAACTACTTTTTTATGTTTTAGTGTAATGAGCATATAGAAATGAACAAGTTTGTGTGTAGTTTGGCGTGCACGTGGATGACGAAATAAACAGCCAATTTACTATATTGACAGCTAATCTTTAGATGTTTCATTGGAATAAAATGCTAAATCGGTGGTTGCCTGGTCGTATTGCATGATCGTAAAGTCTGGCTTTAACACTTTGAATGCTGGGAAATTTTTGTGCTTTTGTTGTCGTCTGTGGATTTGGGGTTTTATTAGAAAAAAAACGTCTCCAAGGAAACCTTTGCTGTTCGCATAAACGCAATATGGATGTAGATTTAGGCTCAGACCAAGATTTGATCCGCTAACTTCGCATGATACTTCAGTGAATCAGCATGGGCGATTTTAAGGTATTAACTCAATTCTAACTCAAATATACAATTTACATAGTATTCAAAAGTATATATTTTGATGATAAATTGAGTCTCGGGGTAAATTTTTTCGGTCATCGAATTTTCAATGTCTTATCGATGTCTCTGAAAAAAATATTGGATTAAAATCAAAAATTGCATAAGTTTTATGAATAATTCAGTTCAGAGGGGTCAAAATGAAAATTTCTAAAAAAAACAATTATTAAAGTCACACAGAATTTAGAAACAAGAAATTACTGACTGTGTGCTTTAAGTGATGTTAAAAAGATCATCAGTAACCAGTGTGACCTACATTTTACGAATGCTAAGCAGAATACGTCACCTCAATGAATTTACGTAACGTTGTATGAGCACGTTATGGATACGTATGTAATGCTAACAGAGGTGCACATTGGAGTCATTTAGCGCATCCATTTGATGATTGGACCTGGCCATCGGACCCAATTCATCCTATACGTGTTTTATGGGTCCCATGACTGTGGATGAAGCAGGCCAAGGCAAGAGGTTGACGTTATTTTTAGCCTGTAAGTGTGTGGTTATTTACGTGTTGTGTGAGGCCTTGTATTGTCATGCTGGAAAACTCTAGGTCCGTTATTTTACACGAAATGACGAATTATCTTATGTGCATGATCCTCGTAAAGACGAGCAAAACGTGTTGCCGTTAAAAACGATTACGTGGGTGAGTTAACGTGTTAACGCGATAAGAACGTAACGTCGTCACACGTGCGTGACCAGGTCTTGCACCAACTCTGACATACTCAGTTCTGTTGTACCGGCTCATAAGATAATGAACAGTCAAAACGGTGCGCGATATCGTCTACCGTAGACCCAGTCTTTAGCACGCTAAAAACTTGGTTTCTTTGATCTTTTGAAAGACGTACCGTCACTAAATGGAAACGTTTTATAACAATATTTTTTTTTTTATTACCAGTACTCAGCTGCAAATGTTCCATTGTCGGTTTTAAAGCTGTTAATGAACCACCTGTTCCTCAGCACGTGCAAGGTAAGGATCACGTTTTTCAGGCGTTGACGCTTGAATAGACCTGGGATTTAAATAAAAAGTGCATAATCGTTATCTGCGACGAAGTCTCAATAACCATGCGTAAATCTTACAATGACATGTATACTATCAGAACAGTTATTCAAATAAATAAAGTGTAAAGTTTTCATTTTGGGTCGGAGTTCAGTGGTAATGCATTTTGTCCTATTATTCTGCCAGCCAAGAGTAGAAGTGACGTCATATTTTGTTTACAAAGTCATGGGACTTACCTTTCATGACAGGATTAATGCACAATTGATCTATCGATTCACGTTAGCTCAAGTGGTAGCGAGGAGGATATTAACTAAACCACAACGATTTTTTTAGGTTCGAATCTTACTGCCTGCTCTTTTTTTTTGTTCAGTTTTTTTTTTTTTTTTTTTTTTTTTGGGGGGGGGGGGGCTGATTTTATTATTCTCTTCATGTCTTTTTTTTCTTTTTATTTATTTTTTATCATTTATATTTATTTTTTATCCCTTTAACATGTATAAGGCACATATACTAGGCCAAAAAAGAAACGCCGCTATGTATGAAAAGTGCTAACTGTACCAGTTATGCATTTCATTAAAAAAACATGCAGTAATTAGGAAAAATAAAGCAAAATGGTGCTAGATAATGCTCTTTGCCAGTTTCTCAATTCAATAAGATGTTGGTACTACCGCGGGTTCCTTAATTTGACGTAAATACTGCACTAAAGTTTAGTTCCGTCAAACGTTTGGAGGAGGGGGTCTTAAACAAATCTCTTGAAATGATTTCTTACAGTTTGAGCCCTGAATTTTGGATTATTAGTTCCTTGGGATGTCCTAGCTCTGACTGACTCCAGATGAAATCGATTGCACAAATAAGACGTCTGGATGTCTCGATCTTGAAGTCGTCGACACACGTCTACGCCCTGGACACGGACGGTGTGACGTTGTTCAAACTTCTTGGAAACGATTCTCAAGACATCCAATCGTCCTAAAATGGCATCGAAATCGTTTGGCTACTATCAATGGCGTCACGTTAGCTTTTAAAATTCCTATTGCACGTTCACGTTCCACATGTGCCAATTTTGTCACCGTAAATTAGCAATGTGCAATCTTAAATTCCAAAGTTTTTAACTGTTTTAGACTTTTGGGATGTTCGACTAGAGATTTCAGTAGTTAGTACACGTGTAAACCTGAATGGATTGAGTATGCACGTGAAAAACAGGAAAATGGAAAATCGGTCAGGTCAGTACGCTGGTTTTGATTGACTCACCTCAATAAATCAATGTGGAAAATGTGCGGGAGAAAAAATAGCAAAACATAGTTAGATGATGAAATTTTACCACTCTCATTTAACACATATTATTTTTATTCATTGTATGCGCGTTTCTTTTGGCCTAGTATATATAAAACATCTGTAACAACACAAACTACTGTAAATTCAGAAATATACGCGAATAGCGTAAAAAGACATATTTTCGACGTCAAAATTGTGACTAGGGCATGATTAACCTATATATCAGTATACAGAAAAGTGATTTCGCCATTTCGCGAGGGATAAATAATAATAATAATAATAATAATAATAATAATAATAATAATAATAATAATAATAATAATAAATAAAAAGAAAAAAATGTAAGACATGAAGAGAATAATAAAATCAGACCCCCCCCCCCCCCCCGGAAAATAAAAAAAAAACTGAATGTGAAGACCAACACAATAGTGATCACTTCCCTATCATCATTGAACAGAACACTTTTTCCACTGAGGATCACAATCCAAAGTGGAAATTAAATAGAGCCAACTCGGATCTATTTAATACTCTGTGCACTGGTAAATTGGTGCCAGAAAACTTCAAAGAATCTTCTGATCCTATAGCTGATTTTACCTCTTCTCTTATCGAAATATCTTAAGAATGTATTCCTCAAACTTCGACAAATCCTACTAAAACTTATCCATGGTACAATGACGACTGTAAAGAAGCAATTAAACAGCGCAAGCAAGCTCTATCTTAATTCAAAAGATCTCCAAATACCAACAATTTCAATGACATCAAAGTATTTAGAGCTAAAGACCGTAGAACAATTAAACTTTCGAAGCGTAAGTCATGGAGATCTTATGTTTCGAAAATCAATCATAAAACACCTATTAAAAAGGTTTGGGATATGATAAGAAAAATCTCTGGAAAAAACAAATCCCCCAGTTACACACATCTAAACATGGTGGGTACTGACAGTAAAGCAACTTCAAAAACAGACATTGCTGACACTTTAGGAGAAACTTTTTGTCACAATTCATCATCATTCAATTACTCTGAATCCTTCACAAAGATTAAAACCGATCAAGAGAAGGTTAAATTGAATTTTAAATCACAAAATAATGATATTTATAACAAAGATTTTAATTTAGATGAATTAGTTGAAGCTATTCAACTATCACATGACTCAGCCACGGGAACTGATGAGATCCACTATCAAATGCTTAAACATCTCCCAGATACTTCTCTTGAAACTCTTTTGAATATATTTTATTACATTTGGACTACTGGTAAATTTCCAGAAGATTGGACCTTAGCAACCCTTAGCAACCACAATCCCAATTCCCAAACCTGGGAAAGATCCTGCGGAACCTAATAATTATAGACCTATAGCTTTAACAAGTTGTCTATGTAAAACACTTGAAAGAATGATAAATAAAAGACTTACTTGGTTTTTAGAATCCAATAATCATATATCGCGGTTCCAGTCTGGTTTCAGATCTGACCGCAGTACAACTGATAATTTAGTTAGATTGGAAACCTTCATACGTGATGCCTTTATTAAAAAGGAACATGTAGTTGCTGTGTTTTTTTATTTGGAAAAAGCTTATGATACCACATGGAGATATGGCATTTTAAAAGATATCCACAAACTAGGAATAAGAGGAAGACTTCCTACATTAATTGAAAACTTCCTTGCAGACCGCACCATGCAAGTCCGTGTTGGCTCCTCTCTGTCTGACTATTATGACCAGGAGCAAGGTGTACCTCAAGGGGGCGTTCTATCTACAACACTTTTTAGTATCAAAATTAATGATATTGTGGAATGTTTAGGTAATCTTACTGATAGCTCATTATACGTTGACGACTTCTGTATCTGTTATCACTCGAAAAGCATGGCGACAATTCAACGTCAACTACAACAAAATTTGAATAAGATTGAAAATTGGGCAACAAGCAATGGCTTTTAGTTTTCCAAATCAAAAAACCAGTGTGTACATTTCTGTCAGTTGCGCAAGCAACATGATGATCTGGTTTTACATTTATATGGATCACCTATTCCAGTTGTTGAGGAATCTAAATTCCTTGGCATTTTATTCGATAGAAAGCTCAGTTTTATACCCCATATTAAATATCTCAAAGCTAAATGTTTAAAAGCATTGAATCTTTTAAAAGTACTTTCCTATACTTCTTGGGGTGCAGACGGAACTACACTTCTCAAGCTGTATCGGTCTCTAGTTCGGTCAAAATTAGACTATGGCTGTATTATATATGGCTCTGCACGAAAATCATATCTTCAAATGCTTGATCCTTTACATAACCAAGGACGTAGATTAGCTTTAGGAGCTTTTAGAACTTCTCCTGTTGCTAGTCTCTATGTGGAAGCAGATGAACCATCACTATACTCACGAAGAGAGAAACTCTCTTTGCAATATGCTATAAGACTTGCTGCTAACCCATCAAATCCTGCTCATGAAGTTACATTCCCACCAAATTATGTTAATTTATATGAACAAAAACCTAAAGCTATTAAATCATTTGGCATCAAAATTTCACCACTCTTAGAATCTGCCAATATCAAACCACAAAATATTGAAAAACATTTTACACCAAATATTCCAGCTTGGTGTATGAAACCACCTGAAATACTCTTTGATTTACATTCCCGGAAAAATCTGAAGCAAATCCACACATATTAAAAGATGATTTCAGAAAAATGCAAAGTCGTTATAAGAATTACCAACAAATTTATACTGATGGGCCAAAGGAAGACTCAAAGGTTGGTTGTGCTGTTATATCAGACAATCATAGTAATATGCAACGTATACCTGACGATTCATCAATTTTCACTGCTGAAGCCAAAGCAATTGATCTAGCTTTAGATGTCATTAGCACTTGTGATGCTAACAATAAATTTATTATATTTTCTGACTCGCTTTCTGTATTGAAAGCAATGAACCATACCAGTTCAAAGAATCCACAGATTCAGAAACTTTTAGAAAAATGTCATGAGCTTTTAGCTTATAAAGAAATTGCTCTCTGTTGGATTCCTAGTCATATAGGTATCCAAGGGAATGAGATGGTAGATAAGCAAGCAAAAACATCGCTTTCATTAGAACTATTTTCTTTTAAAATTCCATTTTCCAATTTTAAGCCATCTATCAATAAATATATCTTGGAAGAATGGCAAACTTCATGGAATAACAGCATTGGTAATAAACTTCTTGACATCAAACTAACTATTGGTGAATATCAATCAGTTTTTCGAAACATTAGAAGAGAAGAAGTAGTTTTAGCTCGACTCCGCTTAGGTCATACAAGAGCCACTCAATCATACTTACTACAAGGTGAAGAGCAGCCACAATGTGTTGGTTGCGACGCACCATTCACTGTACGTCACTTCCTTTTGGAATGTGGCGATTTTGCACAAGTAATAAATAATTGCTTCCATGTTGATAACATGAAAGAATTATTTCAAGATATACATATTGATAGTATTATGACATTTTTAAGACATATAAATCTTTTTAACAAAATCTAATTGCTATTTTTAAAATCATGTTTTGTTTAACATTTGTATCAGACCATAATACAGATTGTATTATGATATATTCTGTTCAGTTAAAGAACATGTACAGTTATCAGAATAGCTCTTTGAAATTGTCAGATATTGTACGTGGTCTCTCCTGTCAACAATCATATTGCGACTAATTATCATTATACAAACTCATCATCATATTTCATTTTATTTATCACAAATTTTTACTTTTTCCATCCCCATCATGTTTACTTAATACCGTCTGACGCTAATGACCCACAAGGGTTGATGCGTCGTTAAGCATCAAACAAACAAACAATTATGTTTATTTAACTTTTGATATGCACTGGTAAAATATAGAAAATTAATGCTTATTGCTGTTTCTAATTCAAAAGGGATACGAAATACTTCATTGAAGACAGACATCTATAGAATGTCCACCCGTAAATTTGTCAAGTAAGTTTATATAAACTTTTAAGATCTATTTTTAAGATCTAACCCACGGTTAGTTTGGCAAACAGGGAAGGACTAAAGCAATATTGAGACAAAGGAATTGAATTAAAGTTGGAAATTATAACCAGACACCTCTTTATATGTACAATGAAGTATTTACAATAAACACTCCAGTATGAAGTGAAAGAACCCATCACAATCACTATACAAAGGGTAAGTAGCGATTTGAGCTAAAAGCAGTTTGGTTGCAAATCATATTTAACCCATGGGAAAAACGTCATTTCTCTCCTCCAATCTTATCAAATGTGCGTTTGAATACATATTCTATAAAACAATCGTCTCATTAGGACTTTTCTTTTAAGTATCAGCGAAATACGGCACATTCGGAAATACGCCCTATACTCCGAATCGAATATGCCATGTATATGCGACATAAGGGGATACTTCGAGCTATCAGGTTCAAGCTGTTGAGGTTTAACGGTATTACCACTTCTAAAAAAAGTAAATAAAGCCTACAAAATTGCTTCACGACAAATAATATTTTGATTTATTTTGACAATTCTAAATTTTCTGCGAACATGTCCAAATTATTACTTTTAAAGGTTAAAATGAGACATATATATATTCCTGTTAGCGAAATTGGCAGACATTTCCAAACTTTTTCTGTTGCTGATGAAGGCCTTGGCGGAGATGACGTGTTTCTCTGCGGGTCTACACTATTTATAAAGTCCCTCTTTTGGAAAAAAATCCCGTATATTGCGGTATATCGCGGATAGATCAGTGGAGGAGCTAATTTCGCCATCCCAGTAAGGTTGTCAAAATATCATTGAAATTAGCGTGTCTTGATATACATGTATTGAGATTTATGCGAAAAGTTGATAGCATTCATCAGCAATGGAAATAATTTGGAAACATATACCACTTGAATATAGGTCTACAAGGCGTCATTCTCCGCGTAAAGGACCTCGGACAGTTTCCTATTCAATCTGCCCAAATTTTGCCAGCCTCTGGCTAGGATAATGCATAACTGACAACTATAGCTTTGGGCTTAAATCAAACCTTTACATTTTGTGCACCTAGCACAATAAAGATATTCTGAAAATATTGCATAATTATGCCAGGACTCTAGGGTTTAGGGGTGGGGTATTTTTGTGACCAAATTTAATTTCACAGAAAGTCAAAGTTTCGTCGAGTATTCACCTAAATACATGTAAATATTATGTTTGCGGCATAAAACTTGAGACGAAAGTGATGCGTTTGCATAAAATTCGGGTTGAGAAGATTCCATTATTTCATCTAAAGAAGTGTGGTGTCAATTACTTTTGACTATAACCTGTAATGTTTCAAGGCCAACCAGTTTGACTTGTGCACTGAGGTGTATTATAGCTGCATACTGTACATATCACAGTCTAGATAAACACACTTTTTGAGCAAAAAATCGTTAATATTTTCTTACACATTAGATTTAACCTATAATTTGGTGCTCATTGAGACGGTTCTTTTGAGTACCCATAACATATATTTTAGTTGAGAAATGAGACAATTAATTACTTTGTAAGCACTCATAACTAAAGCCCTAATACATGCCATTGCATATTGATATTTACCTACAGGCTTTTACAAAATAAGTTTCTAATACGTTTTCTTACTAAAGTGTTTTTGAGCATTTTGACAGCGTTCTCCCCCGTGACCAATCATGCCGTTTTTATGTTTTTATATGATGTGTGTAATGTAAAACTACAACTGCATGCAACATGGGGGGGGAGCGCTTCAGTAAAAGTTTTTCCATTTTCTATATGTTGAATAGCAAAAACTGAGTTTTCAACCCATATTTTTCAATTGGTACTTGTCCAATAAGAAAACGGCTTTTGTGGGTAAGTCGAGGGTTGAACCTACTATCTTTTTCATAGAAAAAATTATCATTTTCTTTTAAACTTTTCTTTGGTCATTTTTATGGGCAATCCTTCATTAAGACTGTCGGAGGTCCTTAGATAAATTTGAAATAAGATTTACTCTTTTTGCCATTATATGTATTTGTGGTACATAAAAGAAATTGGCATTCTCCCTTTCTTTGACACTGCTCCTCGCGCTCTATCGATATTCACTGAGTGACTTTTTATAGGTTCATCTATATGGATGATAATAAAATTCCAATTCCTACAATAAAAGTCCAAATTTGAAACGAAGCTTCTCGAACTGCTATCTGCCTTTGCCAGGGCATATTTAATGTCACAAATGGGTTCAGATGTCTGACAAACATCTAAATCCGCCAATGAAATTGAATTAAAATTGACACTTTGGTAAGATTCTCCAGTTTTGCAAGTTCTATATCCGGCTTATATCAAATTTATTCTTACCAAATTTTGAATCCAAAATAATGATTTTCGCCAACAGCATGGCATATTATTGAGAAATTAGTTTCGCTCTTATGATCACATGCTTCCCACAAAGGTGAACTTAGGATACAATATATTGATTCAAACGTAAAAGGGTACCTTACCTATTGTGTCGCTATCTTGATATTTTTTATTTGGTTTTGTTTCTCCCTATCATTTTAGATGATCCTAGTCATTTGTGTTGCCATATTTTCATTTCATATATGCATGTATGTACTAGCTCCTCATGTTGTTGTGTTTTTGAATAGCCTGAGTGTATCAAATAAACTTGAAACTTGATATAACTGGTATGGATAAGTGAAATGCAGTCAGTTATAACTGCATTTTATAACGAAAAAGCTCTATGGCTGGACTGACCAGCTGATATTACGTAATACACGTGGAACGTCTGATGTCCCCCACGGGGTTTATGATGTAATGAAGAAAGAAAGAAAGAAAGAAAAGTGTCTATTGATCTAAAAAATGTCGTCATTGTCTCAAAATCTGTCGCTGACTTTCTTCAATATCTGTGTCATCGAATGGCTCTGTTGTCGAGTTGTCTTGTTCTCTCTTCTCAGTATAAGGCTCTTTCCGGTATATGTATGAACCATTCAAACTTTCGCCTGGACCTTTGTCGCAGACAGGTAGTCCTCTATCACGCACTGACCAGTCACCTTTTTTTCCAGCATATTTTAGCTTTTAAAGGACCTCGGACAGGCTCCTATTCAATCTGCCCAAATTTTGAAAGCCTATGGCTAAGATAATTTTTTGTGCTTAAATCAAACCATTACATTTAGTGCACCTAGCAAATTAAAGTATTTGGAAAATATTGCATATTATATGCCAGGACTTTATGGTGTAGGGGGTGGGGGATTTTTTGTGACCAAATTTTATTTCACAGAAAGCAAAGGTTTCGCCAGGTACTCACCTAAATACACGGAAATATAGTGTTTGCAGCATAAAACTTGAGACGAATGTGATAAGTTTGCATAGAATTGAGGTTGTGAAGATTTCATCTTTTCTTCTAAATAAGTATGCTGTCCATATCTTTTGACTATTATCTGTTATATTTCAAGTGCACTCAGTTCGACCTGTTCACTGAGGTTTATCATACCTGCATACTGTATACAGTCAACATATTCTAGATAAGCACAGTTTTTAGTGAAAAATTGTAAAGATTTTCTTACTCATCAGATTTAACCTATAATTTTGTGTTCAAAAGAAACGTCTTATTGCGACGGTTATTATGAGTATCCACATCATATGTTTCTGTTGAGAAATAAGACAATTAGTTAATTGGTACACAATCATAACTAAAGCCCTGAAACATGACATTGTCAATTGATATTTACCTACAGGTTTGTACAAAATAAGTTCTAAATAAGTTTTTATAAGAATTGTTTTTGAGCATTTTGACATCGTCCCCCCCAGTGACCAATCATGCCATTCTATATGATGTGTTAAATGTAAAACCACAACTGTATGCAAAAGGATTAGTTTGGTCACGGGGGGGGGGGGGAGAGAGAGGGGGATGCACTTCAGTAAAACTTTTACTATTTCCTATATGTTGAATAGCTAAAACAGTGTTTTCGACCCATATCTTTAATAGGTACTTGTCCGATGCGAAAAACACTTGTGCGTATAATTCGAGAGTTAAAATTACTATCTTTTTCATAGAAAAAATATCATGGAAAAATATCATTTCCTTTGAAACTTTTCTCTGACCACTTTTATGGGCAATCTTTCATTAAGACTGTCCGAGGTCCACAGCTACATGTACATGTATGAAGTGATCTATATCATGTTGTACAAATGCTATGGCAATATAAATAATCTACATTTCCGCAACTATCATTTGAATGTGTCGATGATTTAATGCACGATTTAAACCAATATTAAACATGTATGTAATTCATATTTGGCATGAGCGGATCCAGCAATTTTTGCCAGGGGGTCCAGGTTGACTGCCAGAAAATAGCTCTATCAACGTTTTTTTTAGTCCTCAACTTATTTTACAGTTTTACAGAGCGTTTCCAATGGTTATTTCAAAGAAAACTATAATTTTCCAAAGTTTGCGAGGGGTCTAACATTTTCCAGGGGGGTCCAACTTTTCCAGGGGGATCCAAATGCTAATTTCTATCGAAACCCATATAACTTGTGATTTTCCAGGGGGTCTGGACCGCCTATCCCCCCTCTGGATCTAAGCATGTTTGGTCTTTATAGCATATCGGCAAACGGGAGGTTCAAGTCAAAATCGCAGCTGTATAAACTGAAGAGAACTCCCACTGTTTTCATTGTGGAGCTAGCGGATTTAATATATAAACTACCATGAGAACCTGTTGGACAAATAGCGCCGATTAACATCAAGCTGCACATGTGATTGCTCTGATTATTGTATCTGTTGCCCATGTCCGAGCTCTAAATTATCTTATTTCCAGTTATTGTGTACATGTTGTTAAAATCCTGAATGATTTCTTCGTTTTGTGAAAGAATTGAGGTTTATATTTTATCTCTATCAATTGAAAACAGGGATGAGCGTGAGAATTTTATTGGCATGGAATTTTGTGAGCCTAATATTAAGCCTGACATTTTGTAGGGTCTGATCTGGGCCCAAATTGTTTGTACAAGTTAGTCACATGTTTATTCCACCACTGATATCAGCCGATAACTACACATCAAATAGGTTAACATATGTGTATCCAGAATCAACCTGGCTGTGTATTTTAGAACAGCCACAGTTTACCTACTAGTGTCGTCTGTTATGTGGGTTTGAAGCGTTCAAAAAGCTACACGATCCACTATCAAAATTGTGATACGTAAGAGGTTGGTTTGGCAGTCTATAAAAACACAAGCTTTTCCTATCTGGAATACAATATTGAGATAGCGCCTTGCAGACTTGACCGTTTTACAGAGCAAGGGTCTCAATTTCGCTGATTATTCTCACTGCGTCAACGCAAAAATGTTAAACAGATAATTAACCCATATAGAACCAGTCACAACTGCACAGACAATATTTTTTTTGCGATAGTTTTTAAAGATTGAGTGTTTTACTTGTCGCCCCATTCCCTATCAACACAGACTCCTCAGTGCCTTTGTTATTCACTATTTAGAAAGCATCATATCTAAACTTGCTTCAGGTGCAATTGCAATTTTCTAGCTAGTCTCTATAGATGAGGAGACTGATTTTAGTTTCCCTTTGCCAGAAACCCCGTAGAAAGGTTATGTGTAGGTCACGTTGCGGCCCATGTAGTGCGTAGCTGGATCCCTTGAATAATTACAAACATCAAATAGATGTTACTTGATCGAGCAGTGATTCTCATAAATAACGTCCCTTTTCAAAATGGGGACTTCTCTTAAAGGAAAGAATTAGTTCCATCTGGGAGCGAAGTTATTCCTTTAACACGCTATAGGACCCTGACCTTATGCAATGTTTTGTTCGAGCAATCAAAATGGCGGATGAGAGTATAAGAAACATAAACACTGGAGATTCTATTGATGAAAGAGGCTTTTATTAACACATAGGACCAAGTAAAATACATGATTAGCTCTGCCATTGTCTATCTATACCTTGTTAGTCGTGCATATGTTGTTCATTCGACTAGTATATGCAACACAATTAACATATGAAACGTGACAGAGTGGGTCATCTTTAAAGAGTGAAAGAACGTCATCAAAAGTGAGTTTTGCACAGATACTTTTAATCAAGCTAATAAAAGTAAAGCTGGCTAAGGATATCTTGTAAAAGAGTTGAAAAATGTTGTATTTGATCGCTGTATACAAACTAAAAATTCCAAAACCGCGTGTGGAACAAAGTAAGATAGGGTGCAAAGATCAGGAGTCGATACAATCAGGTACCACACCTGACCCAGGATACCAATGGGAAAGTTACAAACTCATAGTTAGACACCACAAACGAGAGCCAAGAGGTCAGCCCTTTCCCAGCAGGTGACCACAAAGCACATATAAACAGACGCGCACAAAGATATAGCAAACATAAGACAGAACAAAAACATAAAAGATCCACAAAAGAAGTACCGCCTTGGAACGGTCAGTAAAATATTTTACTGGAGGGCTTGAACCGGTTAAGCGATGCACCAACCTCACCCTAAGTTCAGATGTGGATCAAGACACAAAGGTATTTGGTTTGCATGAAAGACCCCTAACTTATCAGTGCATCATCTCCTAGAACATATAAATCAAGATATACAAAGGAGATAAAGCAAGGATAAGGACTCAACAGTAAATAAAGCCGAATACCAGACCAAAAGAAATCCAACAGGTAAACCCCAGTGGGCCTAACAACAGCCAAAGCATCAGGCCCCTGAAATCAGAACAACTACGCACAACACTGTCTATAAAGATAGCCACAACTATCGATTCGTTGATTTTTACATGCACACACAAGAGAATACTTTATAAAACTATTCACTGTGATGTACACGTAGAAAATCTACTCAACCTCCCTCTGCACCTGATCATCTAATTTTAATAGGCGATTCATTTTGCAAAATAAAATTAAATAATGAAGTAAATAAATAAAGTACTAGATACAGCCATTTTAATCAGAAACAGTCTTATATGCAAATGGGCATGAAAACAATGATTTTTGTGGAAAATAATATTAAGATTTTAACATGATTGCAATGAAAATAAGAATAATATGTATTGACAATAAGGCTATTTGTATATGGCTATTTGTTTTCATTTGTTGCAGGTATTGGCTCAATCAGAAACATACAACAACATCTGTTATTGACAGAGCGATGCAAAAGGGACTTTCTGAGCATATCTCAAAACATTCTGTCCTGAAGCAAGCAGAACTACAGATAAGTGCACGTAGACCCGTGTTTCATGAACTATAAATCATATTGTGTAGTCAACTGTTATGGTAACACCAAAGCTTAATCTAAACGCTAGTGTTGCAAGCAAAGAAGCAAACAGGTACATATTTGGTGATATATGGCATATTAATGCAGCATGGTTCGCTGGAAGTCACCAGACAGTAAAAAAAGTACGTTGAAGATTTTGTAGCCAAAATGTTAAGAATTACAGAAGTAACGTCTGTGTAAGGCATTGTGGTGTGACTTAACATAAAAAACGTAATTAGAATGTATACAAAATTTTGTCGCTCTTTTTCTAACATTTGTATTTTCTAAGCACGCCAACATGCAAACTGTCTTTGTTTTCTTTTTAGAAATTAAGAATAGACTAACATTTTGCTCGTTTCATCGGATAGAGCAGAATATTTGTCTAGTCGGCACTAGCATTAACAAAGGTTGTGTATATATAAAAAAAGTTTAGTCAGTACAGACACTGTGTGCAATGATTTTGTAAGGCAGTCTTAATATTGACAAAAACCTTACTCAACATGAAATTTATTTTATTTCTTACAAATGTGAATATTTTCAACAAAACATTCTGAAAATATACCCCCTTTCTTCATCAAAATTACACAAAGGGGTCATCTCAAAATTCAAATTTTAAAACTCAAAAATCAGTCTAGCGCACTCAGAAGATTTTTGGCAGTATAGACGGAAATTCTCGTACCTGTTGCATGTCTAAGGTGTTTAAGAAGTTTCCAAGCGGCCATGAAGCAATTACGTCATGTTGACGTCACCATGACCATAACTTCAAGTGGCGTCGTTATCCGTGGTCTCCCTGGCGGAGATTTGTCATTTTTACTGCCAGACTGTCGAAAACGTGTTTGCAGACGATAAATTGTTTGTTTATTACATCCAAAACTGCGTGGCACGTAAGCAACACGTGTACCTGCTTCAAGAACTCAAAACGCGGTATTTCTGTAATTTGTTGATATCCTGGGCGGCGACTTAAGCTTGCTAACACTGAATTTTCTCCGGATTATTGCAATTGGAACAACTCTCTTTCAATGTCGAACAGTATATGAGAAAATAACCCTGCCGGTTTACCGCAGCACGTGCACATCGTGCATTTTGAAATCTGGTTGATACAGTCTAATAGAGGCATTATTTGTCACAAAATAAACAGGTACATGTAAAGTTATGATAAGACAACTCATGTATACAATTTGACAATGATATATCCAGTATTGTTGATTTTATGAGAAAACACAAATACTTTTTCTTCTGAGTATATATTATTACTTAGTCACACACGAACTGAAAATAAACAGGTATTACAATAGCAAACGAAGTGTCGTGTAAAATCAGTTCTAAAACGGCTTTACAGACGTGAGCAACACGCAAAATGTTGTATAGATTCGAGCAAGAGATCTTGCTGTGTTGATTTACAAGTCGTCATTGCTATGGAGTATACTGCACCGTATCAAATCACAGCAAGTTTTAGCCAAACACAAAAGAAAACGTTTGTTATGTGTGCTGGGTGGCAGGTACTTTGGCAATGAGAAGATCTAAGGGTTAAGTAAGCTGTGTTACTGGCAGGGCTTTTAGAAGCATTTCTTAAATAGATCTCATCAAGGTCTACAACATCCTCCCATGTCACGCTGCTCGTTTGCCTTCATTAAAGCGCGCCAACATGCAGACTGTGTTTGTTTTCTTTGTTAGAAGTTAAGAATAGACGATTTGTTATTTTTCTTTTCAGTTTAAGTTTTCGCTCCAGTACTTCGCTCATTGTGCAAAAAATATACTAATAAACATAAACAGGAGTTCAAGACGACACACACTGAGAACACGAAAAAAAAAATGAAAGCATATGGGATAGCAAATGCACTGACCAACCTCAGTTACATGTGCATTAGTGCAGACTCATCAAGGTCTTTATTTTACACCAATGCATAATGCAAATAGCTGATAAATTTAACTCATCCACTGAGACAAGTACAGATGTCACGTGCAAGAGGAAAATCCATATATAGATATTAAGTGCATAACTATGGACTAATTAGTGGCCAAAATGATTATGATAACGCAAAGAGGAAAGTAATTGTACTATGCCCGAAACCATGTCTACTTGCTTTCACAAAATTGTAAAAAAACTCGTGCAAATGCTGCAACTGCAAATGAAGCTTGAGGTAGCATAATAAGCATGCTTGATCAGTTTTCTGATCAGACACGCAGTTGAGCATGAGATGTTGCACACCCTATGTAAGCTTAAACCGTCACCATGTTTTCAAACATGTTAGTTTATGACGGCATCATGTCACATACTCGATTACATCATTTCCACACAACATGTAGTGCGTATCAAAAAATAGGGTGAGGTTTACCAGTGATCGATCACCCTTTTTTCTCATAAAAACGGCAGCCTTTTGGAAAGTTTAAGCATTCTTACAAAGAGAAATTATTGTATATATCTTTCCATGAAACATAACTTGGAAGTGTCTCGCGAGATAAAAGAAATAACGCCAAAAAATCAAATGGTGAAAATGCATTAAACAACAAAATATAATGGCTAACAGTTGAAAATGTCGCATTGAAGTTTACCAGCAGCAACGGTTTTGTAATGAATTCCCTTCTAATGTTTTCATTGAAATTCATGGACATTCGAATTAGATAATTTACACGTATGTAAAGGTGCTATGTCATAGATTTAATTTCATACCAAGTTTAGTGTTCCAGGATGAGTTGCTGCTGAGATACAGGTTTTTTGGTACATTCTCATTCTTTAAAATAGCATAGCGGATTGCCATGGATACCATGCAATTTCACATGACCATAATGAATGTATTATAGGGGAACATAATTTTTTGACTTAAAGGGGCTTCATTTTACCATTTTTGACGTCAATAAGATATGCTCCTAGGGGTTCAATGTATGTAGGTCTAATTACCCATTGGGGTAGTAGTTTATTCAATGGTTTTGTCCTAATTTTTAAGTTTTCATTAATATTCATGAGTATGCAAATGAGATAATTTCATATATGGCCATCAGATGAAAAGATATGTCAAATTGCATCACTGGTGATATCAAACATGCAATAATGATGGTTTGGTGAAGGTTTTGGGCTAAAATTAGTTATTTATGTTTTTTATGATTTTCCCTTATTTTTAAGGTTTCCATTAATATTCAAGAATAGGTAAATTAGATAAATTGCATTTCCGGGCACGGAATGAAAGGCACATGTATAACCTTGATTTGGTACCAAGTTATATTGTCTATGATAAGTAGCAGCTGATATATATTTGAATTTGTAGGAACATTCCCATCCTTGAGAAAAGCGTTATGGATTGCCATGGCAACCATGCATTTTCACATAGCCCATGCCCGTTTATTTATGAAAAATTTCTTTTTCGCATTCAGGGTGTCCCAGGGGACAATTTGGTACCAATTCAAAATTGTTCTTGGGGTGCTAGGTAGGTCAAATTAGATCCTTGGGAAGTTGGTTTGAGGCCAAAATCAGTTTATTTATACTTAAGGAATAAAGAAACGCAACAAACACTTTGAGTCATTGTAGGCATACAATATGATGCAAGTTTTTAGTGCAAATGATATTTATCCATAGGAGCAGTATGTGTCCGTCAAATTACAGCAGGTGCAACGTAATTATCGATTACGTAGTCATTGTGGTATGCTGACCCCCGTAGTAAACTGCTGAAACAGGGTCAATAAATGCAAAGTTTGAATCAACCATCGGTTTATTGTTTTAAAAACTCTTGGCATAGATTGCGGATCAAGGAAATGATCAAATGGCGACGTTTCTGTAGGATTCTGAAACGGCTTAACGTCATTAACGTCAACTCTGAATACTGCGTGAAACGCGTAAACTTTCTTTTCTGCTTCAGATTTATTCATTACAAGAACGTTTTATTCAAGAATTATGACTTGAGATCTTCAGACGTCAAAAAACCTCAATTCTGACGTCAAAATTCGATATCCTACGTTTTAATGGTTTCCGTGATGTTTATGTGTTTTTCTAATGATAAAATGGTCCAGTGACAAAGTTTAGGTTACAGATAACAAGTTTAGTGTTCACTCTCGGCATGTAATCAGTGGTTTTCTCTTGCATTATGCCGTGTTTTGTTTGGCCAACGTCAATATAAACACCATGCCAGCGTATTTCTACGGTATCTGAAAAGTCAGTTTTTCCCAAGAAAGCATGTTCTGATGTCTCTAGGTTTATCTTATTCCGTATATTCACCAGCAACCCAAACCTGACGGCTCTAAGTGACGTTTATCGCTTATTTACTACTATTGTGTATCTTGCAATTCAAGTAGCGTGTTTTGACGCACTATTTGACTGCATTACAAATATGATTGGACGTTTGTTTAATTTGTACATTGTCAAGTCGACCCCAAATAACCAAACATGAAAAAGACGGGGTTTCTTGATCTTTATTCTGACGTTAACGTCACATTTTACGTTTTCGTATGTTTTCATATTGTAGCGTAAAATGTAGCGTTAAAATGACGTTTAGGTATTTCATCATATGCTATAAATACTCAATAAGAAATTTTCAAAAGAGATTTTACCAAACCGTCATTTAAACACGCAAAAAATATATTTTCTTCTGTTGCGTTTCTTTATTCCTTAAAGCTGCATACTCTGTAACTATAAACATTTTTCGAAAAAATTTATTTTCTTTTTAAATCATTTGTAAAAGTAGAATTAAGCTATGTTTTCACAGTAAAAATGTTCAGTACAGCTGAAAACTGCATGGAAAAGTGAATTATCTTATCAAATAGGTGTATTTTTCTCTTGTTGATAATTATTTGCGTCCCTCCAATAATTATAGACCGTTGAATTTTAACATAAATGCAGTTGTTTTTATAGTAATAACTTGTTACGATTTACGAAAATGGTAAAATTTTTACCTGAATTTGAGTATTTTTACTGTGTTCTTGAAAAATAAAAACATTATTTTTAAAATTAGAAGATCAAAAGTTACAGACTATGCAGCTTTAAGTATATGATATTTGTTTGTTTTCAGATCTGTCAGTAGCCTCAAAATGATTCTTTTTACAAAATACACTGACCCAAAATGAAAACTTTACATATAGTATTCAAAAAGTATATATTTTGTTGATAAATTTATTTTCGGAGATATTTTTCTTGTCATCGAATCGTCAATGCCTTATTGATGTCTCTGAAAAATTTATTGGATGCAAATCAGAAATTGCATAATATTCATGAATAATTCAGTTGAGAGGAGTCGAAATGAACATTTCCTAAAAAAATTAAAATGGTCATAATACAGCAATTGGAAACAAGAAATTACTGACTGCGTACTTTAAGTGATGTTAAAAAAACCCATCAGTGACCAGAGTGACCTCCATTTTTACGACTGCATAGCAGAATACGTCGCCTCATTGAATTTACGTAACGTTGTATGATCACGTTAAGAATACCTTTTTACATTCTAACAGAAATGCATATTGGAGTCATTCATCGAAATGATTCGATAATTGAACCTGGTTTCATCCCATACGTGTTGTATTGGGTTCATGAACGGGGATAAAGCAGATAAAGGCAGGACGTTGACGTTATTTTGTGCTAGGAAGTGTGTGGTTATACGCGTTTTGTGAGGCCTTGCATTGTCATGATGGAAAATGCCAGGTCCGTTATTTGCATGAAGCAAATAATGATTATCTTTGCATGAACCCCGAAAACGCCGACCAATAATGGTTTCTGGTAAAAAAGATTACGTAGACCCAGTAATGTTGTTCCGGTTCACAAGAGTATGATTAGTCTGTCTAGAGAAGCCAAAATGGTGCACAATGTTTTTTACTGTAAACCCCGCCCTGAGCATAAAAATAGCTTGGTTTCTTTGATTTTCCGAAAGACGTGAAATCACAAAATGCATTTTTTGTAACAACAAATTATTTTTTTATTATCAGCACTCAGCGGCGAATGCTTTCTTGTCGTTAAAAACCTGTAAGTGAACCACCTGTGCCTGAGCACGTGCAACGCAAAGAACACTTTTTCCTTGCTTTGGCGCTTGAATAGACCTGGGAATTGAATAAAAATTGCTTAAGGACATATGCTACTAAATACTTCCCATGTTGAAATATGTTCAATACTTTGCATACAGTTTGTTTTATGCATGGGCTATCCATTTATGAAATAAAAGGGATATGTCACCGTGCTTATTTTTTTCAGAATCTCATATGGAAGTTTTCAGCATTTGACCAATTTTCTAAAAATATAAAATAATAACACTAGTCCTAAATATCGAGCTAAAGCGGTTGTAATCTTCAGTCAGCTTCTTTCGTTTAATTTAAATTATTGCCCATGACCTCACACCTTCTAGAAAAAATGCAAGTTTATTTGTTATTCCATGCTGTGACAAGATACTGCATGATATATTTTGGCAATTTGTCGTAAATTGGGGTTTGTTTTTAGAATTAATCATGTATTAAAAAATCTGATGTTGAAAATCTTAAAAAAATATTTCTAATTCATGGTCTATTATAATACCTTTCAGAAAAAAGAATAAAAATCTGGGGTCACCGAGCTAATTCTCTTTCAAGAGGGCCAAATTTAACCCCACCCATAGGTTTCATGCGTAATTAAATGTAAAAAAATCAGGAATTACCATTTCGGTCGCTTAGATGATCCCATTTTACTAATATATGAAGCAATTTAGCATTAAAATGTTAAAAAGAAAGAAAAAACACACTGAAAATATGTGCGCACCTGGGAATCGATCCTGGTCCTCTGGCTTTGTAGCCAGACACGCTAACCAGTAGGCCACGAGGTCAGGTCGTGCGCCGCTCTAAATAAACGTACAAATGGTAGAGACTCGGCCACTATCGTTTTCGTAACCAGGGTAATTGTGTACGTCGTTCGATTTCGACTGAGCTACATTTATCTGTCTTAAGTGCTGCGACGATCAGTTCTGATAAGATGTCAATAGATATTCTGGACACACTTTAATTACTTTAATTTGTCCAGAAAATGTCGCAGCACCGATATGACATAAAAATATCTGAATGCTGTGTTGATCCGAATCCGTTAATGGTCGAAAGACAGGACCCAGACAACTTTACCCATTTCCAGATGCGGGAAATGTGCGCATTGGAAATAGCCGCATGTGTCTTTAATCGTTATCCACAATGAAATCTCAATAATCATGCGTAAATCTTACAAAGACATGAGCGCACTTGGAATCGAACTATAGTCCCTACTATAGTAACTAAAGTTTGATTCGAACACCTATAGTCGCTACTAGGGTGACGTCACAAACCTACTTGAGATCAACGGCAGGTCGGAGCACCGTTACTCTCGTAGATAGGCTGGTTCCCTACTCTAGGCCTATCTAGCACGATGGGTTCAAGATCTAGCACGATGGGTTCAAGATCGGTCAGTAGCCTCAAAATGATATGTTTTTGTAAAATAAACCTAACTGAGCATAAATTTTGGTCCCGCTTATTCGTAATTGATTGTTAGAAAGTGATGTGCAGTTTATAACATCCTTTTTGTCTCGATGAAGAATTGAAGTGGAGCATACAGGGCTATTATTTTTGTTCATTTGCCAACCATCTAAAAGTTCCAACTGTAGCCGTTTGGGTGTAAACGTACGTGTGCATCTTCTATGTAAGAACTATAGTAGGAACTTTAGTTCGATCCGAAATGCGCCATGTATGCTGACAAAATAGTTATTCAAAGAAATAAAGTGTTAAGTTTTCATTTTGGGCCAGTGTAGATCCTTGCTGAGTACATTACTACTTTGCTGTGCTCTATTTGCGGTCCCTCTTTTTGTTAATGTAAATAAGAGTTGGCCGTGCAGTATATACACATCCTTTTCGTCTACGATGAAGAATAAAAAAGGTCTATTCACTTTGTTTACTTGCCAACCAACTAAAGTTACAAGTGTAGACGTGCGCGCGCAACTACTACGTAAGAACTTTAGTAGGAACTTCCGTTCCATTCGAAGTAGACCATAGTGTCATACAGGGCCGTAGAGAAAATACACTTACATTAATTTACAGACCTCAAGATAAGAGTGCGCATTTGAAAATTATTTATCTTATTTCTCAGATGAAGTGTCTCAATGAGATTGTTCTTTTGAGCACCGAATGTTTAAATTTATGCGATAAGATAATAATCGCAATTTTACGCTCAAAAAATTGCTTATCTTAACCTACGTACATGTATGTTAAATACAAACATTTTCAGCGAAAAGTGTTAATATTTTCCTACCCATACGTTTAAGCATATGTTTTGGGTGCTAAAAACCGTCTCATTGAGACGGTTCTTTATGAGACGGTTCTTTATGACTATCCACAATATATTTCTTTTGCAGCAAAAAGATAAAGTAATAAAGAAAACAAAACAAAAAGAAACAAACCAAAGCGTTTAATAAATAGTACATTGTATTTCTTTTGCAGTCTATCTAAACAGGCTTTATCTGTCCATGTGCAATATACGGTTATCTATGCTACATGCTAAATCATTACGTCATACTCGCTAGTTTGAAGAGTGAATTAAAATAGAATACCAGGTTTGCATCTTTTGATATCAAGTTTAACAGGCTAGGCTTCGAGAACGCATGTTGAATCGCTCTGCAAGCCTCGGAATGTCAACAAGCATTCTTGAAGCCATGCCTGGTAAACTTGATATCATAAGACACTCACCTAGTATTCTCAATATCTATGCTACATGCTAAATCATTTCAGGTACTAACCTTGACCTATAACAACCTTCTTTTCGATTCATAAAAAATGAAAGACACAGTCTACTTTGGAGATATAAGTAATATCCCATAGTGTTATTTACTCTTCTATTCTTTACATGTTTACTAGACTTCTCTTTTGGATACTACATCTATATACAGAAAATATATTTGTTACAACTGCACATTTATAAACATTTCAGTTTGAAATAGATATTTTATACAGTAATAAAAGGTTGAAGTCATCCAAACACACAAATATTACATAAACAATCTCTGAAAATAAATAGACCAAATATGTAAACTTTGATTTTTCCTTGATCTTCAAATCTTAACAAATGAACTGGAAACCACACAAACTGTGGAATGTATGATAAGTATGGAGCTCTTGACTTCACAGTAATGTTAAAGTTGGTAAAATATTTTATATAAACGGTGATATATAATGAAAAATAACCGTATACCATACGATAAATTGTCTGGTTTTTGTTCATTTAAGCTGTATGTTGAGGGAATATCTTGGGTACAGCTGTATTATTTTCTTTATCGTTATTGTTTCAATATTCAAGTATATGCTTAATATCCCAAGTACTATTTCTCACGACACAGAACTCGTACGTGGTGAATGAAGTTGGCTACCAATTGCATTATTTAAACTTTTAAAGCATTATATTTTCCTTTTATAAACGTAACGTTGGAACTGGTTTATTGAGCAGGTACCTCTTTTTTAGAAATTGGTACTCAGTTTATTTAACATGCCCACTTTAATAATAATTGCATTAAGTTAAAGAAGGAAAATCTGCATCATGATTATGCAATAGCGTTTAGCAAAATGTATAATGAATAAAACATTTTATAGATTTCAAAATGACAGTTTATCATATTCTCTTTTATTTCGAACTAACAAAGTGAGAAATAATTCTTTACTCGTGTAAAGTTATCAAAATAATGTTCATTATCTTAGCACAAACACATTAAAACCAGATAAACTATAAGTAAAATCATAAACATCTTGATTTGTTTAATATGTTACTTTGCTAACAGCCAGTGTATTAATAGCCGTTACTAAAGGGCATGCCTTTTAGATAAAGATGTGCCAGTTTCTGCATAAACACCTGTCAGGTTAACCAATTACAATTATTATAACATTTTGATATGGAATGTAATGCTTTTGTACTTTGAAAATGCCATCAAACGCCAACAACATTCACGTTAAACAATTCCGGCATAGTGAGAATTACATACATGTAGTACTCGTTTTTACTATATATTTGAATATTGAGTTACTGCATGTTACATACATGTAACAGTATGCAATATTTTTCCTAAATAGAGCTCAAAAATATTATAACAAACAGACAGGTTTTTTTTATATATAACTAAATACACATAACTGAGTATAATCGCTCGTATATAACCCCCTACTTAAATTACGTAACTGTCTTCAATACAGTAAAAAAGTTCAGGGCTCCATACTTATTAAAGTAACCTGTTTAATTGCTTTTCCGTTCAGTTTTCAAGATTGAAATAACACAGAACAGTCAAACTATCGATGAGTATTTGTTATAGTTCACTTTATACACAAACAATGAAGAATGGATCATCTAATTTCATCAAACATATATACAGTTAAGATTTGACAAAACTGCAAAGCTTGAAATATACAAAAGAATACATCTTAGTCCGAAAAATTACAAAATATTTCATGTAACGTAACTCACATATAAGTTAAATTATGTTATGATAAAAGTAATAAGTTAGACATTTGACACATACGCGCATTCTGATTAAAGCCTTTGCCAATATCTTAAATATTCTATGACTGTTAGGCTACTGACTGAATATCATTTCAAAAGGCGGCTGCACCGGCTCGTCAGAGTCTACTTATGTAAAAATTCCACATTGTTGGAAATCACATGTCGTGGCTCATATTACCTCTCATATTAACTTTATTGCAGAACGTTGCCTGATAAACTTGGTCTATCTCAAGGCGTTTGCCTTTATCAGGTCATGATGACGTTGCACGTTTTGAATGACGTCGCTAATGACGCCGAATCAACAAAAAAATCGGAAATTACGTCATAATCGCTAGTTTGAAGAGTAAAACAATGGTAAAAAAGATACATAGAATACCAGGTTCGGGTCTTTTGATATAGTTTATCAGGCTCGGCTTAGAGATTGCATGTTGAATCGCTCGGCAAGCCTCACGATGTCAACAAGCGTTCTCAAAGCCTTGCCTGGAAAACTTGATATCAAAAGACACTCACCTAGTATTCTCCATATCTATCACAGGCCCCATCAGATACAATAATAATATTATGTCAGCACAGTTATGCCTCGGTTACATTTGCAACGGTCGTCGTACGATTTATATGTCTACAATTTTCTCTACAATTTTTTCGGCATCGTAGGCGGCTATAAGCTACGACGTATGTGTTTACATTGCTTACGATCACCTTACAATTTCTTTCGGCAGCAAACTAGGACAAAACCTTACAGAGACCTTGCGGATATCGTACGACAACCGCAAGATTATCGTACAGTCATCGTATTATCTTCACGGCCTCCCTATATTAATCGCACGATGCCCGTATGATGACCTTGCGGAAGTCGCAAGGTGTCAGTGCAATTGTCGTATAATTATGTGCATGGATTTAAATGGCTATCCATGTTCATGTTTGCATTCCATTTGAACTGTGTTTCAAAGTCATAAGTCACAAATCGTGCTATGAAGAGGCTAGTGTTTCTAGTTGAACATGGTCCCCAGCTATGGAACAGCGTGATACGTTTATATATATTTTGATGTCAATTTCTAAGTTCTGCAGTTTAATAAAGTTTAAATCACAGATATTACAACCCCCTTTTTTTATAGTACACGTTTATAATTCGAAAAGTATCACTTTAATTGAAAATATAAAGATGCTTTAATTGTATCAGCGTAGACTAAAACGCTTATTATGGTCACCCAGTTTAATCACCCGAAGGCTCTCTAGGCCAGCAACACATAAAATCTTCGTCATAAGCAAAAATGAAGTCGTTGCATGCGAACAACAAAGGTACTGACCAGAATGCGCTTTCTTCCACCCGGCCTGGTCAGCACTATTGCCATTGGTTTTCAGTAGAACATTCATTCATTCAGATTTCAATCTTCGAACTAGTCACATGTTCTCACTACGAGACCCATATATTTTATTCCTTAAAATAATGCTCGAATTCAAATCCCAGAGTTATAAATCACAAAAAAATATCTTGACTTTTCATTAATCTTATCTAATTTATTAAACCCCTTATCAAACTAGCATTTTTATATACTAAAAATGCATATGCATTTCGTGTTAGGTGCATATTTTGAAATGCACTTCAGACAATTTTATCATTGAAGCATACTCTATGGGCCCTGATTAGACTGCTTCCATCAGCAAACTGAACTGGGTCCATATTGAGTCATACTGAGTGGTGGTATTAGAGACATCGCCTGAAGATAAATATTGAAATGAAACAAACAGCTAATGATAAGTCTGGATATTTGTTGACACGTCGCATGGCGACCGCACGACCATCGTGCCATCGCCTTGGGGTTACCGCAGGATGACCGTCCGTTGTCCGTCCGATTTTATGGGCCCTACAAAGGCATCGTGCGGCGACCTTGCGGACTCCTTACGACTATCGCAAGAGTCTACGCCATGATCATGTTTGGGCCAAGACGAAAATCTAAAACCCTGCGTTGTCCTCACAATCACCGTGCCGTGCCCGTACGGGGATCGTAAGATGTCACTGCGGTCTGTCTACGGGCTACGGGCTTACGATTTTTTCAAATTTGTCATTGTGCAGAGTTAAACAAAATCGTAGAGGCCACGAGGCCCGTAAATCCGTACGATGATCGCAAGGTCTCCCTGCGGAGGCCGCACGGAAACGTTGATTTGGACACCGTACAGGCATCGTATATTCGTTGTAAGGCAAATTTAACCGAGGCATTAGTCAGAAAATATTAGAAAAAAAATCTTGATCAACAGGAATAGATAGTGATGTAGAAGAAATGTTTCATTTGAAATTGTACATAGAATATAATTAATAAACTCCCAATTGTTGATGGAGAGAGATAACATTCCAGAGGATATCAGTGAAATCTTTGCTATTAGGAAATGAGCCGCGGCATGAGATTTCCAACAATTTGACATTTTGACAAGTGTAGACTCGAACGAACCTCTGCAGCCTCCTTTTAAGCTTAGAAACTCCAAATGGTGTTCAGTCAGTAGCTTAACAATCATAGAATACTCAAGCGACTAGCAAAGGCTCTTATCAGACTGCGCATCAGACTGCGCGTATGCGCAGGCTGATCTGAGGCTTTGCTGGTCGCACATACAACATTGTTGGAAATCTCATGCACTGGCTAAAATGGTAACTGTAATATGGCGTAATTGGGAACTGACTTACCTTTGTACGAAAACAATTATACATGATACATGTATCAGAGAGTTTTCGCCATTAAGTAAAATTGTGGTAACGTAATTTTCAGAAACGTGATTCCCATTTTTATGAACATGAAGTTGTTTTGCTGAGCAATGAAGACTTGAATTCTTATGGCACATTTAGGTAAAAGACTAATAAGTTTAGCATAAAACTCGTATATAGTTAATATGTCTGTATATCTCATTTTAAGGGCAATTGTGGGTTATACTTCCCACGTTAAATTATTTTTAATGCTTTGCATACAGTTTGTTTTATGTATGGAATGTCAATTTATGAAATAAAATGGATATGTCACCGCGCTCAATTTTGCATAATCTCACATGGAATATCAGCATTTAGCAAATTTTCTGAAAAACCCCCAAGTCCTTTATATTAAGCTAAATTATTTGTAATCGCAATTAAGCTGCTTTATTTTAATTTCAATTATTGCTCATGACCTCAAGCTTTCTAGAAAATGTGAAAATTTACTTTTTTCCCAAATCGTGTCAAGAATGTTAAATGGCTAATAAAATGCTTCGTGCATAATATCCTATTTTCTAACTAGTCCCTGTAGCTGAGCAGCTAGATTGAGTCCTACCTGGTTTCAAACCACATAGACAGGTTTGCTTGCGATGAGGCTTATTCTCATGCGCTGCCCAATATGTTGATTTTGCGCTAGTCATTTGTATCCCCCGCCCCCATTTGGGCCAGGGATTGTGGAACTTGTAATTTCAGTTTTCAAAGTCCTGCTAATAGCCCTGAACTGCGGGGCCAAATTTGTAGCAAAATCCCTGCTCAATGTTCCGCCCCCGGGGGGTTGACAATAATGAAAAACAACAAATGACCTAAATCATACATACGTATAAAAATTAAACTATACTTCAGTCGATGGTACACCATCACAAATACCCGCTTTTGTGCTAACCAAATCTTCTGCAAAAATTGAAGTTGCTACGTCCTACCGTTTAGGAGGAGATGCATTCACAAGAAAGTACATTATTTCATTTTGACCTTGACCTTAGGTCAAGAACAAACACGAAACGGCGCCCAGTATCCTCTGCATCATATGACCTACGAAAATACATGTACTGTTGCTATGACAGTGTAAAACAACGTGACAGGAGCCAGTCCGTGCACTTATAGCACTTATATACACGCATAGGTCAGCAACCATGGCTCAGATGAGTATGCACAAACGCACAGGCTCACCAGAGCATTTGCTACAATATTCACTAGGTATGTAAGTTAATTATATAGTATAAACACTAGCAAAATACATGTACTGTTGCTATGATAGTATAAAACAACGCGACAGGAGCCAGTCCGTGCACTATCGGCACTTATATACGCGCATAGGTCAGCAACCATGGCTCAGATGAGTATGCACAAACGCACAGGCTCACCAGAGCAGTTGCTGCAATATTCACTAGGTATGTAAGTTAATTATATAGTATAAACACTAACAAAATACATCTACTGTTGCTATGACAGTGTAAAACAACGCAACTGGAGCCAGTCCGTGCACTTATGGCACTTATATACGCGCATAGGCATGGCTCAGATGAGTATGCACAAACGCACAGTCAAACCAGAGCATTCGCTGCTATATACTCTAGGTATGTAAGTAAATAAATGGGCCTAATATGACTATAACCTCACTTGAACGAGACATACCATTGTCATTTAACCTGATCTTGTTGCATACGAAAATCAAAAGCGCTGACCAGCCTGTGAAAACGCAGGCTGGTCTTCGCCCTTGTTATTCGCGCTTTGGGCTGCATAATAGCTAAGTTTGCTTCATACAAAATTTCAAAATTATATCTACAATTCTATCTGTAGTCTCTGCAGCAGAGCAATTGGGTTTTGGTCCTAACTGCTCGCATATCACACAGACAGGTTTTCTCATGACAAGGTCTATAATCCAATCGGGAAAGTCTGGCACCATTCGAGAATCGAATCAGTAAGGTGCATTACGCGTAGTACTATGTACGAAAAAGCTCCATTTTGTTAGCCGTAACTGGTGTTAGGAAAACTAGTTTTGTAGCATATGGGTTCAACCCTATTAAAATGCTTTCTTCTGATTACCTGAAAAGTTTAATCAGCAGAATAAATGAAGATTATGTATTTTTCAATAAAATATCGCGAAAGCGATATTTTTATATAAAAAACATAAACTTCATTTATAACCGTTTGTTTCGCTGCAATCACACTTGTTATTGTGTTGGCATGGTTTCTGTGACGTCAGCGTCACATTCAGTAACGTCAGCGTCACGTTATCAAAGTAGATCCTCGATGAACATCCGAGGTCTGATTCCACGAAATTGGCCAAGGCAGTTACCATTGGTCTATACTCATGTGCTGACTAATACGCTGATCAGTAAGCTGTTCTGAACAAGTTTCCATTTCGATCTCATTGAAGCAATCCTAATGAGGCAACATTCTACAACAGCGAGCTACTTTTCAATTTCATCTCACAGTAAAGCAATTTAATAAGTCAACACTATACACCAATGACATACTATGTATTTATCTTCATCTCACATTCAAGCGATTTTAATGAGTCAACACTATACATCAGTGAGCTACTTTTCATTTTCATCTCACAGTAAAGCCATTTTAATATGTCAACAGCATACACCAGTGACATACTCTGTATTTATCTTCATCTCTCATTGAAGCGATCTTGATGAGTCAACACTATACATCAGTGAGATACTCAGTTTTCATTTTCATCTTACATTAAAACGATTTTAATGAGTCAACACTCTTACTCAGCGAGATGCTAATTTTCATTTTCATCTAACATTGTAACGATTTTAATGAGTCAACACTATACATCAGTGAGATACTCAGTTTTCATTTCATCTCACATTGAAGCGATTTTGATGAGTCAACACTATATATCATTGAGATACTCTGATGCTATTTTCATCTCACATTGAAGCGATTATAATGAGTCAACACTATGCATCAGTGAGATTCTCATTTTTTTTATCCCACATTGAAACGATTTTAATGAGTCAACACTATGCATCAGTGAGATTCTCAATTTTTTTATCCCACATTGAAACGATTTTTAATGAGTCAATACTATACATCATTGAGATACTCTGTTTTCTATTTTCATCTCACATCGATTGTAATAAGTCGACACTATACATAAGTGCGATACTCTGATTTCATTTTCATCTCACATTCAAGCGATTGTCAACACTATATACCAGTGACATACTCAGTTTTCATGGTCATCTCTAATTCAAGCAGTTCTAATGAGTCAACACTATACATCAGTGAGGTACTTGGTTTTAATTTTCATCCCACAATTAAGCAATTTTAATGAGTCAACACTATACATCAGTGAGATACTCTGTTTTCATTTTTTTTATTTAGTTGATTAGGGGAGAGACGATCCAAATACCATTATAAGAGGGCCACTATCGGCCAGCCAGCAAAACGCCATTTAAATGACGTCTCGCTGGCGTGCCCATGATGGTTTGGTAGCTTTGTGATTTTTTCTTTAGTTGATTAGGGGAGAGAGGGTCCTAATTCCATTATAAGCGGGCCATTATCGGCCCTCCAGCGAAACGCCATTTAAATGGCGTTTCCCTGGCGTGCCGATGATGGCTTGGTAGCTTTGTGATATTCAGGGAATCCGGACCAGTTTTGCTAAGAAACCCTATATTTTTGTGACTTTTCAGGGGGGACCGGACCCTTGTCCCCCACTTTGGATCCTCCCATGTACTCTGTTGCTTAAGACTTGCGATCAGGCCCCAAAATTACAATGCCTATTTAAAGTTAGTGCTGTCTGTTAACCTTTGCAAACAGTTCAGACCCTTAATAGGCTCGACAAAAATGCCTGGCCTGATCTTGAACTAAGCTTTTTGACACTCTGATGGTATTCACGAAATAATGTTTAAAAATATGATTAGACGACAAAACAGGATGCAAAATTACCTAATAGCCAAAAAGTTCAAATGTGACAAATAAATCTATCAAGATGTTAAGAGAGTGAATATGAATGGTGTTGTTTCATCTGTACGCTTGTGCAGGTTGATCGGCGCTTTTGCTGTTCGCATACAGCAATAATTTCAGTTTGTTCTATGACGCTGGTCCTATTGTGTGATAGATACATTGTAATAGACACTTTAAGGGGATCAAAAATATGTCCACATTATACATGTACATGTATGAGCGCCACCTATAGTGTGAATTACATTGTAATAGCCTCTTTAAGGCGATCAAAATACGTCCACATTATACATGAATCTTTAAATGTATAGTCATAAAGCGCCACCAATAATTTGCAGAAGACGGCAATTTGAGATTTTGCTGCCTTTTCAAAAATAACAAATAAAGCATGATGCTTCATGAGAATCGTCTGCTGGCAGACGAGTCCCATGAAATATCATGCCTTATTTATCGAAAATTGTAAAAGATGCCGCAACACTTGTCGTCTGCTTCAGTCGTGATTGAAGCTGTAAGAGATCCCAGCTGTCAGCTATACCACTACTGTTCTAATCATGTGAAGGTTCATGAAATGAATCATGAAGATAACTCTCGTTTACCATAAAGGTGTTCCAATCATTGTTTGTTTGTTTTGTTGCTTTACGTACCAAGTCAACAGCTAAGATCATGGTGGGACGGTCAGTTCACCTAACTACATATTTTCCAGGGCAAGCTTGAAAAAGCGGTTAACCATGGATGAAAGTTAGTAATCAATGTGGCGAGAGTCCTTTCATAACCACTCATATGGATCTCATTAAAACACACATAACTTTAAAGTTCTCGACAAAGTAAGACCAAACCTATTCTGCTCAGCTACAGAGACTAGCTAGAATAATGAAACTTTGAATGTAGCAAGCTGAGCTTTTGTACTTTACTGGGAGTGGAAAACACAAAGTCGTTGATCAGACTGCGAGAATGCGCAGTCTGGTCTGTGCCTTTGTTGTTCGCATCCAACAAAGTCAGGTCTTCTCACCAGCCTGCTTAGCTACAGAGACTAGCTAGAATAATGAAACTTTGTTTGTAGCAAGCTTTACTAATGTACTTTACTGAGGGCCCTGAGAGACTGCGCGAATGCTAGAAAAAATAAATTTTTAATGTAGCTAGCTTAGCTATTGCACCTCACTGGGAGTGAAAAACAAAGGCGCTGATCTGCGCAGCCTGGTCTGTGCCTTTGTTGTTCACCAGCGACAAAGTCAGGTCTTCTCACAAAGTGACCCAAATGAAATAATAGGTCGATTAATATTCAACTATGAGAGTTTCCAGACGTCAACACTATTTCTACTATCGGAAATACAATCATAAGATGTGATCAATTGACCACAACTCTTATCATATGCTATGGACCATGGCCTATCACCCAGACCATCCTGTTGAGACAGGAGAATTCTCTCTTCAGCCAGGTCTCCTGTCAGTTCAGCAACCTCACGTGTATTATAGTAACAAACATAAATGTTACCAGATGGTCCAGTAGTAACACCTCGGGGATTCTTAACTTTCTCACTTCTTCTCTGGATGACATCACCTGTGTCACCATTTAATACTGTCAAAGTATTATTCCCCCAGTCTGTTACTGTAACGGTGCTTCTTTCAATGTCACTGGTCACGTATCTAGGCTGGCTCAATATCGATTGTCCCTGATCATCAGTAGACATTGACCAGTAGACTCTACCAGTATGATCTATCAGTTTAACAGAGGCAGGTCTGGGACTATAACTGGTAACAGCAAGTTTCTCGCCGTACTTACTGATGCCACGTGCATCAGTGATAGTATTGATAGACATGTGACTACCAGAGATATCCATTTGCACCAGTGACATGTTAACTGTTGTAGCAACAGCCTCCTGTTCACTGAGAACAGCTATATCACATAGACCATCTGACAATGACAGAAAAGATAATAACTTCATGTCCTGGGAGAACAGTTTCACTTTGTTGTTACCTCGATCTACCAGTAGTCGTCTACCATCATTGGTGATCGCCATACCTGTGATCCAACTTTTCTCCTCGTCATCAGGCAGCTTTACATTGTATCTCTTCAGTTTACGGCCCTTCAACTGTGTCAGTGCTACACTATGTCTTGCTGACTGGCTTTTACCTGCTGCAGCAGGAAAATTTTCGGCTGGACCGGTGTGTGGTAGTTGGGTAGAAGAGACTGTCTCTGGGGAAGAGATAGATTTAGAAACATCTTCAACACTTCCAGTAGAACAGTGTGGTTTGTCCGCCTGTGACCTTGGCATAGCTGATCCTGTTTTAACAACATGTCCTCTGGTAGAGTTAAGCCTCTTATGAATCGTATTACATTTTGTACACATAAATTGGACACAGTCATCACAGTAACTCGCCGCCTCAACATTACGACTATCATCCTCGAAGCAAAGATCGCAATACGGATCATAATATTCATCACATATTGCATCAGGGTTAAAACTGCTCGCCATTCTGTAAATAAAATAATACACATTAAAGTATTGGTTATATGAAATCGACTTGCTGCGTATCAGAATCTCTGTTAGGTTTAGTACAGTCTAATCACCTTCACTTGGACCAAGGAGACAATGCTTTAAGATCGATATATGAGCCGCGACATGTTATTCCCAACAATGTGACATTTTGACATGTATAGACTCAAACAAGCCTGTGCAGCCTCCTTTTAAACTCAGAAACTCTCAGTCAGTAGTTTAACATTCATAGAATATTCAAGCGACCAGCAAAGGCTCTGATCAGACTGCGCATATGCGCAGGCTGATCCGGGCTTTGCTGGTCGCACATACCACATTGTTGGAAACCTAATGTCGCGCGGCTCGCATCAGTAGTTCGAATCAAAAGTCGTAAGTTATTAAGTAAAATATAATATAAAATGATTTTTTGGTGTTTCATACAAAACATATGTTCTGAGTGCTTAACGAAACGTATAACTGAATGATGAAACCTTATGCCCCACCTCCCCGGTAGAAAAAGATTAAGAACCAGGCCCTGAGATAATAAAAACATGGTCAACTCGCCGTGTCTGATAATTACCCTGCACATAACTGTTAAAGCAAAAACAATTGTTGGCATTTTAACTTTAATTAGCAGGATAGTTACAACATCTAAGTGTTTAAAGCATGAAACCTCGTTTTCTTTTTCTTTCTTTGGACAGCTGAAGGTTCATGCTCATCTGTGTGTCTGTGTGTGTGTGTGTGTGTGAGAGAGAGAGAGAGAGAGAGAGAGAGAGAGAGAGAGAGAGAGAGAGAGGGATAATACAGAGAGTACAGTTTAGATTGTTGATACCCGGTTATAATATGTAAATGGAATTAGAGAGCACTTGAACATAGCGAAATAAGTAAGGGTGCAAAGATCAGGAATCGATCCAATCAAGTACCACACCTGACCCAGGATACCAATGGGAAAGTAACAAACTCACAGTTAGACAACATAAACGAGAGCCAAGAGGTCAGCCCATTCCCAACAGGTGACCACGAGGCACAAACAGACGCGCACAAAGGCAGAGCAAAAACAAGACAGAAAAAACATAAAAGATCCACAAAAGAAGTACCTCCTTTGAACGGTCAGTAAACTATTTTACTGGAGGGCTTAAACCGGATTAATGGTGCTCCAACCTCACCCTTAGTTCAAGACACATATTAGTTTGGTTTGCATGAAAGATCCCTACACCATTTTCAGTCTGTTTATGAGAGTTTTATGATATGACATCAATCCTAACGGAACTAACTCGGCCAATTCCGAGCAATTCCGTAGAATCAGACCTCGGATGTACATCGAGGATTTACATGCACTTTGATAACGCGACGCTGACCTTGCATAACGTGACGCTGACGTCATAGAAACCACGCCAACACAATAATAAGCGTGATTGCGCAGCAAAACAATCGGTTATGAATGAAGTTTATGATTTATCAATAAAATACTGGACTTTCCCGATTGGACATCAATACTCACGCCCCCTAGGCTGAATCAATTCTTTGATTTCAGACGGATGAACCAAACAATCTAAGGAACCAAAATATGAAAGTAAAGATATAAGAGCCGGGATCAGAGGTAATAAACAAATCATGCTCACTCAGTATGACATTATCCTGCTCTAAAATAATAAAAATGTCAACAATTAATTTTTGACATTTTAACATTTATTAACAGGATGCATACATCTTCTGAGTATTTAAAACAGGAAAACTCATTATTTGTTTTTAATTTTTCTTTCCATGAACAGTTGAAATTTCATGCTCAGCTGAGTTGAGCAAGAAAAAAGTGTTATTACTTGTATGCTGACGGCTAGATCACTAATTGTTAGTAAAAAAATTACACCAATGACTACTATACGAGAGCAAGAGACACCAGGAAACTACAATAAAAATGTATATAACATGTTTGGCGGGAAAATACCATGATTTATCAAACAAATGATATCAGAAATAGAAAGAATTATTTCCTCTAGGGGAATAAATCCCTTTAGCTGGAACTACTTTTTCCTGATCACAAGTGACCCAAGGCATCAATGAGATGGAACGCATGTCATATTCATTTTCGTTTTGTTAACCCTTAAAGCGCCTATCACAACTACAGCAGACGACAAACTTTGCAACATCTTTCCTAGTTTTCGACAAAAATAAGGTATGATATTTCATGAGAATCGTCTGTGAGCAGACGATTCTCATGAAATATTATGCATCATTTGTTAATTTTGAAAAAGAGGAAAGATTTGAAATTGTCGTCTGCAGCAAATTATAGGTGGCGCTTTATGGGTTAATTACAATTTTAAACAAGCATAACGCTTCTCTACACTTTTTACGTCACAAACATTAACAAATGACGTCATTTACACATGCTTTGACGTTGCATAACGTTTCTGTCTTCCAACACTAAGGAACAAAAACGAAAAATTCTAGAAAAAACACAATAACTGATAAAGGGGGAGTCTCATATGCGCCCACGTATGGATTTTCATCTAGTTTTACATGGTGAATACCTATGACCTATCAACTATAAAAATGCATTTATTTATTTCAATAATGAGTTTTAGGTCTCAGGAGAGCACCTTGTGTAACTCCATTTTTTTCGATGACACCTGTCTAATATTTTGTCAATTTTTAAACATCAGTTTGATTGGATATCACGGAATTTAAGCTAGAATAGTGAAAGGACTCTATATGGATTGCTTTGATACTATTTTGGCCTATACAAACATGCACACAATTTTTAACGAAATTTTAAAGTTAAACTTATACCAAAAATATATAAGTGAATTTCATGTGTATGTCAAATTGCGTCTACAATTTCTATATGTTCCTGTTCTTGTCAACCTATGATACTGCCTATGAAATTTGCCTCACATGTCCTCTGTATATTGGCAAAGTTCCAAGATTTTTTGAAACCGGTAACAGTGCAGGAAAATGCATTATATACATGTAGGTCATTTTTTGACATTTATCATAATTTAATGTTTGAGGCTAGTTTTGTCCTGGAACCTTGTAATTTCTCATTTTTTTAATTAAAAATATTATAAACATCGATAATAAAAAGCTATTCATGTACAAATGCATATTTAATTGACAGTGGAACAAATCTAAGACTTGTTTAGCTTTAACAATCAGTAAGAGAAACACACAAACAGTCTGCAGCATTCAAACTTTTCAAAATCAAGTTGAAACACTTCAATTAATGGATTCAGTGCTATGATCTCTTCACCAAATGTTTCTTTACTCTAAAATGAATTTTGTTTTATATTCACTTGCATTCCAATGTTTTAAGTGACGGTTCAGTCTTATAATAGTGCTAGATAAGGCAAGGCATTTGATTGTTGATTTCACTTATTTTGTCCCTTTGTAATCTTATATGCGATGTCACATATGTAACTGGCACTCATTCTATGGCATGTGTCTCAAACCTTTTTAATTATTCTTGTTTTATCCTTGTTTAATATGATTTTAAGTTGTTATGCATGATTTCCCCTAAAATGTCAATGTGTTTGGAAAAGCCTAGGGTGTAACTTTATATTTTCATACCAGGTACTGGTTGGTTGGGATTCCTTATGTACCATTGACTGACTGTTGCACAGGCATTAAATACCTGACAAATGTTATGTCTGTTTTGAATTCATCATTTTGTCAATTCATTGAATACCAAGATGCACATGCAACGTTATCAACTGAAAGCACTGACTATATTTTAAACTCTGTTTGCAATTTTACTACTTTTGGGAAAGAGTTGCCCATGGGTTCTGCTTTCCTTGTGTTCTCTAAGTATTATGTCTATTTGTAGTTTTAGTATCGGGTTGAATATTGGCTTCAAGTTTTGATTGATTGCCAATTCCGTTGCAAGGGCAAGACTTTGGTCAGATTACCTTAGTTCCCAATCATTGTGACTTCTTCATATACGGTCAGACCTTTTTTGCAGTTATGCTTGTTTATATGTTTAATAAGTTCTGTATTTTTAGTTTTATGCTTAACAATTCCTGGAGTTTCCATGATGTATTTTCATAACTGGTTCTTCAGTAAATGGCAATTTAATCAGGGAATCAGTTATCCTTTGAGCGATCTGATTGTCCTAGATGAAACTTTAATAAGATAAAGTTGACATTATTTTTGTCTGTCCCATTTGATACTATGACATTTTACAGGTTACGGAATATGATTGTAAGCACCTATGATTGTAGAGCTTGGTACATGTATTCTTTAAATATTTCAGCATTTTTGTGGTAGAGAAATAATCAAACAAAATATCTCACAGTTACATTAAATGGGTGAATACTGTAGTTTGGCATTAAAAAGAATAGCAAAATAAAACCATAATGTGAAGATAAATGAAATCAACTACTTCAAGAGGATTTCGACAGGGTGAAATTCTATTCATGTGGTCAGTATTGGAATAAGGATGATAGCTTTGAAAACTTTAAAGAATCTGTCTTGCTCACGCAGGAAAATATGCAACATGTTTTAAATTATGAACTTGTGCAGAATGTGGGATATGATTATATAAGGTTGCAATATTTATTTTATCATGTTGGTGATCAAGAAATGATAAAACAAACGATTTCCTGACACAAATGAAATAAATGAATTATGAAGAATGACTTTCTATTAAAGTGAATCTGGTATTGAAACCGTATTATCAAGATTATCAAAGTTAACTGTTCTATGAGGAGTTGGACAAGGTAAAGTTCTCCCTAAGTGGTCAGTATTCATGTTGTTATAATAGTTTTAACAATATTTAATATTCCATCTTGCGTATAGAAGAAAGCAATCACAAAAACTTGCTTTTAAACTAACCGAACACTTATTCATTATAGCTATCATCATTTTTTTTTACATTCCAGAGAACTTTGATTTGTAACATTCAAAGTTCTTGGACAACATGTTACCGGTCTCCGATTTTCTTGAAAATTTTAGCATATCACCTATATATGTACAGCCTAATTTGAGAGTAAATTCATAGGTTGACAAGAACTGGAACATGCCTAAATTTAAAAACTAAATAATTAAAAAAATATTAAGAAGCCGAAATTTGGGGTCGATTCCAAACAAATTCATAATTTTCTGAATTTTACTTTACAGAAACTGACTTTTGTTCTATGCATATCTAATCAGTGATGATCTTAGATAGTTTTAAAAATTAATTTAACACAATATATGAAACTATTAGAGTTATGGGCGGCTTAAACTGAAGGTACCCCCATAATCAGATGCCCGATTACATAACGCCTCATTTTTTGACCATATGAATAGGTAAGAGGAAAACTATATCACAAATAGAATAGTTATATGTGAGGCAATCATTATGCATAATATTATGAAAATCTATGCGTGGGCAGAACCCTATGTAAATTTCCTATAGGGTGAGACCTCCCCTTTAGTACCAAAATGTTCGTTACGATCTATTTAAGAAAATGACTACCCACACTTTATGTTTTCGTTCACGAATAAAAAAAGTTGTAATTCTGAGGTGGACTCGATGATGAGATTTCCAAAATGGCAGACTTCCATTTTTCAGCAGGGAACAGCTAGCTGATATTTTGCTACTCGTGTTAGAATTAGACAGGTCATGATCCCGCTAGTTTTGCCACATCGCATACCTTAGTATTTTCTTAATATGAGCAAGCAGTTAAAGCAGAATACATGTAATATACAGTTTATTTAATCATTCGTTTTAAAATATGTGATTTATAAACCTCGGGAGGTGAAAAATCATATAAAGAAACTCGTGCTTACGCACTCGTTTCTCTATCGGATTTTTCAACTCCCTCGGTTTATAAATCCCATATTTTATATAAAACGATTAATAAACTCTATTTATTGCGTAGATCAATTTGCTTTCATTTGGTACTTTTTTCATGATTGTAGCTTCTATAGTTTTGCGACAATTATTTTTTTACAAAATATCTGGAAATACACTGATTTAAACGGTGATGTCTCAAAAGAGAGAGAGAGAGAGAGAAAGAGAGAGAGAGTACACTATAGATCTTTGGTAAGGAGGTAATCATTTGTAAATGGAAATCATACATTTCATCAAGGTCAGCACTGTTTGTTAGACAAAGTCGATATTCATGTTAAAAAATACCATATTTTTGGGGGGAAATTATAACGTATACAATTGACCATTCCATGCAAGAAAACTTGCAAAGTTTCGAGTACATAAGATTTGGCATCAAAGTCTTTGAGAGTAGTTGCGGACAAAATATTTGGAATAGACCGACGTACGAACGAACAGACGTACACGCGCACGAACGAATGTCATTTTAGCTATCTTTTCCGACAGTGAAGTAGGGTGTAACAAGTCTTCCGAGAATTGCATGTGTTGCCTACCAAAGTCAAACAAGGCAAATTCATTGAATGTATATCCCCCGACGAAGGGATATTTAGAGAAACGTGTAAATCACAAGACATATATATCCCGTTCCTCCAACCCCTCAGTTCAACGTGGGTATCATACAGATCTTAATTAAATGCCCGTCAACTATTTTAGTGCTGAATTCAATAAAAAAAAAAACACTTATCTGTACAATTAAAATATCACACCTTTCAAGAGGGTCTGGATTGGGGGGGGGGGGGTGGGGTCTGGTATTCATTAAACATTTAGATTTAGCCCATTACTCATCTCATTAAAATTTTGGGTTATTCAATAAAATAAGACCAATAATTCATTAAAATTAAGAAAGGTGGCAAAGAAATCTGATTATTCACTATTCATTATTTGTTTCTTCAATTCATAAAAAATATAGATTTATTCAGTATTTTAGGCTCTTATTATTCACTATTCATAATTTTTTGGCTCATTATTCAATATTCATTATAAAAAGGCCATTATTCACTAATCATTATACCCCATCCAGATCCTCTTTCAACCCTACCCAGAGGTCAGGGGCGTGTGTAAGGTCAAAAATATTTTTCTATATTGGTCTATACTTCTTTCCCTTTAATTTGATAGGCAACCTGACCACATTTTACCTGACCCAAGAGGCCAAGGGTGTGTCTGAGGACAGAATATGTGTTTACATGGTGCTCTACGCTTCATTCCTTTTAATTTGATATGCAACTTGACTACTTCAAGAAAATAAAATCCTTTGATTTTTTGACCCCATGTCAGGGGCTGAGGGTGTGGGTAAGGACAGAATGTGTGCTTGCATGGTGCTCCATTCTTTTGATATACAACATGACTACTTTCAGAAAAAAAATGTTTCTACCTTTTGACCCAATCCCAGGGGCAGAGGGTGTGTGTAAGGACAGAATATAAGCTTGCGCTGTGCTCTTTGCTCCATTCCCTTTACTTTGATATGTAAAATGACACATTTCAGAAAAAAAATGTTTAGACCTTTTAACCCCACCCCCTGGGTCTAGGGTGTGTCTATGGGCAAATTATCTGCTACTATGTTGCTGCATGCGTCATTCCCTTTAATTTGATATACAGCATGACTGTATTCTGAAAAAGTTGAACTTTGGCCTCCGGCCCACCTCCTTTGTCCTACCCAGGGGATCGGACCCAGGCCTTCAAACTAAAATCCTATTTGATATGTTTCATTTCTATTGTACTTCTGCCTGCATGAGAATTTTCAGTAAAAATATTGATAAATGTCTTCAAATTATTGCAAAATTTAAACATTTGACCTTTGATCCCACCTAAGGGGTCAGGGGTGGTAGGGGTGAAATTTGTGTCACTGTCATGCTTATCTACAGGCACTGGGCAATCATGGCCTACAGTAAAAGGTCGTCGGATATAATAACTTTGCATCAATGTGAAGTTCATTACACAAAAAATCCAAAATAACTTTTGCATTAGCCAAAACCTAAGTCAAAAAGGGCCAAAACTCACTTAAAATGTTGCCTGTATTTAATCATGCTTTACCCTTCTGAAAATTTTGAATGAAATTGATGCATCCCTTCAAAATGTACTCGTATTGATCGGAAACCGAACGTGTGACACCGTGGATAACGACGACGCCGACGACGTCGACGACAACGCTAACGGAGTAATGATCCCTATGTGTCAAACATACTTCGCAGGCAACACAAAAAGTCCTTTTTAAAATACTGTCCATTCTTGCCGAAACGAAAATCTGAAATCAATCAAGGGCCATAACTCTATTACAAATTTTCAAAAAATGACAGGTAACAATCCCAACTTAGATTGCATATATATATAGAAAGGGATAAGTCTATCCATTTGCTCTCAAGATATTTATAACAGCATGACTTGTGTATGCCCTATGTTTTACTTTCTGGCTTGCGTTAAAATGTAAGGTGATCGATTAGAACTTGGACTCAGTATATATAGAAAAGATAAGTCTATCCATTTGCTCTCAAGATATTGAGCAGAAACGAAAACCTTTATAGACCAGAAAACCTAGACTGGCTCCTGTCCATAAAACAATTTTTCACCAATGTGTGATATCATAAACTTTTAGCTAGTCTAACTCTGATGGCTCTGTTTTATGGACTGGTTCAACTGGCATTATAACATATGAGGTGGTGCCAGTCTACATCTAAGTATCCCAGATTTGATTGACATTTATTTGTTTTTAATGGTCCTTATCTGATCTAGTAGACCTCTTAAATGATTCCTTCTCAGCATGTATATGTTTACATAACAAGTTCAGAGTGAATGGTAGAGTACACATTTTGTCCATTATTGCTTTCAATAGAAAGTCATGTGTAGTAAAACTGTAGAAGTTGTTAACTCTAAATCTCCTGGGCATTTTGCTTTTTGTTGGCTGCTCTGATAATTTTTTCCAACATACCAAATAGTTTGAATCCAGATCAGGCCTGGTGTTTTGTTGGGTCTGATCTAGGTCCAAACTGTTTGCAAATTTAATCAGCAGACGGCAAAGAGTTAATAATTGCAATTTGCAGAAGCATATTAATTAGTTTTAAAAGAGAACTATGAGGAATGTGTGAATAGATATCATCAGTGAATATCTTTCTACTGTATATGGATTTTGCATGTAAAGTTTGTTGTATGGTCATATAATGGTCATATAAAGGATGGCCTCATAAAATAGCACACCCATTCTTTACGCCCCATCAACAATCTTTCACTTATGTAGGGACCATTCTTACTGGGTTGAACAAGTACTAAGCTCGGATTAATGTGTCTTGCTCAAGGAGAGAACGCAGTGACACTGCTGAGGCTCAAACCCGCAGCCCCTCAGTCTCCAGTCAAGCACTCAACCACTGAGCCACTGCACTCCCTAAAGAATTATACTGAGGGAAAAAGTTTAGCAATATACTTTTGGGATTCATAATTCAGAAGAAATAGGATTTTTAATTTAATAATGTCAAAAATATGTGTTGACGAATGTTCACAAAGGAAATCTCAGTATATCTTGCTTATAGCCGTAAAATCACATTGCATACATCTACACATATTTATTTTTACGTTTTATTCAAGATTTGGAGGTAACAGGCTTATTATACTGGGGCCACTAACTCGTAGACATCGTGAGCCGTTTTAGCGCTTTCTTAACTTAAGGTCATCGTATCTTTTAAGATTCTATTCTCTCGTGCAAAGCGTGTTGTTTACAGTATTTAGAACCGACTCAGCAGAAAAGATAAATATATGGGTCTCTTTAGGGAGTGCAGTGGCTCAGTGGTTGAGTGCTTGACTGGAGACTGAGGGGCTGCGGGTTTGAGCCTCAGCAGTGTCACTGCGTTCTCTCCTTGAGCAAGACACATTAATCCGAGCTTAGTACTTGTTCAACCCAGTAAGAATGGTCCCTACATAAGTGAAAGATTGTTGATGGGGCGTAAAGAATGGGTGTGCTATTTTATGAGGCCATCCTTTATATGACCATTATATGACCATACAACAAACTTTACATGCAAAATCCATATACAGTAGAAAGATATTCACTGATGATATCTATTCACACATTCCTCATAGTTCTCTTTTAAAACTAATTAATATGCTTCTGCAAATTGCAATTATTAACTCTTTGCCGTCTGCTGATTAAATTTGCAAACAGTTTGGACCTAGATCAGACCCAACAAAACACCAGGCCTGATCTGGATTCAAACTATTTGGTATGTTGGAAAAAATTATCAGAGCAGCCAACAAAAAGCAAAATGCCCAGGAGATTTAGAGTTAACAACTTCTACAGTTTTACTACACATGACTTTCTATTGAAAGCAATAATGGACAAAATGTGTACTCTACCATTCACTCTGAACTTGTTATGTAAACATATACATGCTGAGAAGGAATCATTTAAGAGGTCTACTAGATCAGATAAGGACCATTAAAAACAAATAAATGTCAATCAAATCTGGGATACTTAGATGTAGACTGGCACCACCTCATATGTTATAATGCCAGTTGAACCAGTCCATAAAACAGAGCCATCAGAGTTAGACTAGCTACAAGTTTATGATATCACACATTGGTGAAAAAATGTTTTATGGACAGGAGCCAGTCTACAGAAAACCCTGAACGGGTACTTTTGCAAGAAGTGAAGTCCCTGATGAAATCCTGCATCATACGGCATTTTATCAGGGTCACTCAGCACTTTTTGTTAAATCAAAATTGATAATCAGGGAAAGAAATACAATATTGTTTTGGAAATTATAACCTGTGACCCCTCAAAGTATATACAAAAATGCAAAAAGGAAAAGAGCAGAGAACAGCTTCTCACATGCCTGCGACTGAAGTAGAAAATGATTTTAATACTCTAAAATAATGTAAAGGAAAGAATGCAAAAACATACGAACAACATTAGCCCATTTTAGCCAAATTAAATGTCCTACTCCTATCAGTAGGACAAGCCCATTTCCACTTTTAGGGATGTTGGGTGGTACTTTAAATTTTTATTCAAATTTTAATAGACTATTCTGTAAGCAAATAGTGGGGACCCTGATCAAACGCCGCGTTCTGCGCCATTTGATCTTGGTCTGCGCTGTTTGCCTATGTCCCACTAAAAGGACGCTAGGCTTATATGGGTTAACATAGATGATGATAAACGTATTCCCGTTGACTTTTAATTCGGAAGTTAATGCATTTTTTAATTGATAAGGTCGGGCTGACGTCAGAGCGGTCATATTGTGTCAAATGCGAGGTGCACTGACTCGGAACTCCTTGCTTTTTATCGCCACGATTTTATCAGTTTAACCATTTTCCGAAATTTTTGATTGATTAAAACTCAAAAACCAGCGGTTAAAAATCACAAACAATGGAATAATGTTGAAGAAAACGGTCTTTAATGTAAGTCCTTTATTTGGTTTATTGTTTGTTGTCTTGATCAAGGACCACAACACAGTGACGCTGGTGAGGCTCGAACCCGCGGCCCTCTGTCTCGAGTTAAGCACTCTACCACTGAGCCACTGTGCTCCCTTTTTATTTGGTTTCTATGAAAAATTCTTTATTATGGAAATATTAAAGCTTACAACGATAACGACCGAAGCTAGTACCTCCAACTTATGGCGCTAGGTGGCGCTTTAGATAACTGTTTGTGTTTTCTTCTGGCAGGAGAGTTCCTTTGCCGACCGTATCAATACTGTAAAGCATAGATAATTCGAACCCTTGCAGCTCCAAGTAATTCGAATAAAATTAATAGTATGATTGTTTAATTAAATTTCTATCAAAATATAAGCGTTGTGGATTCTTCAGAGAACTGACGCCGTATACTTTCAGACGAGACTTTAAGCCGTGGCCCCGTCTTCTGAGACTAGAAACTAGAAACCACTGCCAGTTGAGCCTTTGTAAAAGTTAAAAGTACAAAATAACAATCATTTTCATTGCTATTTACAAACTTCAAAGGCGATTAAATCGCATTTAAAAGGTCATATGATTAACAGAATCTAACAAGAGTGATCATTTCATATTAAATTTATAAAACTCGCCAAAGGCTCTTTTAATAAATTATTAATAAATTCGATATGAAATGATCACTCGTGTAAGATGCTGTATATTATAATTCTTTCAGTTTTACTCACCTGCTTCTTCCTTCAATACTGGTTAATTCAAACATGTAATACAATACTTCCTTCTTTGTAAATTTAGCACATGTCATGTAAAAATGTCTTCTGCGATATTCTGAACTTGCCTAGCACTGCAGCAGACGACAAACTTTGCGACATCTTTTCCGAAAAATGAGATTTAATATTCCAAGCAGCTGACGATACTCACGGAATATCATGTCTTATTTTATTATCATTTTTTTTGTTGAAAAAGCAGCCAATTTGAAATTGCTGCAATTAATATTAATTAATAAGCCGTGTGCTGTGTAGACTTGATATTTAAAATATATGGCCGTCAATTTTATTGCCGAATGTTCTGCTGTTAGAGTCTAAGAGTCGTGCACATACTGAATAATCAACTGAAAATCCCACTACACAATGATCCACTTGAGCTTGTAAAAATAATAACATGACTTTGACTAATGATTTCCAAGTATTTCTTTCAAGTAAGTGGGTTAGTCGTTTGACACGGGTAGGAACCTTCATAAACAGAACGGTCAGCCCTGAACAGAAATTCCGGTTGGTATATGAAGGCTACTCCAGCCGCTGTCCGGTGCTGTCCTTTTTTATAAAATAAATTCCCTCTTGATACTGCTTTAAATCTGTTCTACTTTTTTACATTTAATAATGATGATTTACATCATTCATTGTGACAGTCCCAAATAAGAAGGACTGACGGCCTCCTACAATATGTAGTAGGTACGCCCACATTCGCGCAAAGATACGAGCAGTATCATTTTATATGACCTTTTTTAGTCATTTCGAGTTCGTTTTCGTACATGCAGAGGTCTTTATAAATAACTTAGGAGTTGAACACTCACTACAGTCCAATTTGTGTTTTAAAGGAGGGTCTAGCACTGTGCCCGTGCCTTTCCCTATGGCTTGCGGCTAATTTAGGCCTGAAATATAGGTAGCGTTTTGAAATGTGTTTGTTTTTGAAGGGACACCTAAAAATAAATGCGATATCTCCATGTCAATTCTGACTGGTGATACGCTTTTTCCTTGAGCCACAATAGCCACCGTTGTTTGGGAGCAGCAAGTTGATCCAACTCATAGACACAGAGGTTGAAGGGGAAGTCACTTAGTGTGTGTGTGTGTGTGTGTGTGTGTGTGTGTGTGTGTGTGTGTGTGTGTGTGTGTGTGTGTGTGTCCCTAAGGGGACTAATTTTGTCTCTGTTGTGGAGCTCATTGGGGAAGAGTTGTGTCTCCTTTATGGAGCTCATTAGGGTTCCTATATTAGGGATCCTTATATTGTGTATTTGCGTGCATGTAATGAACCTAAAAGCGATCCTCAGACCCGCACGGACATCCACCACCTTAGACCTGATGTGTCACTCAGTACACCAGTAGAAAGCAAACTTCCAGTTTAACTTTCAACCAACGGCACCTTTGGACCCGAATGCTTCTCCGGTTTTGCCAGTCCTATCCACTCTGCGGATAAGTTGGTCCCCTATACTGCTCAAGTTAGGGGCAGGATATCCCTTAAGTGCTTTTGGGACAAGCAAAGCCTACGCTGTAGGCTTTTTTGCGTGTCACGTTCAGACGTGCCACGCCAAGATCTTTCTCGTGTTTGGACTTTCCCTAGTGAGCTCTAGGGTGTGGCGCACCGCATAGCGTCATTTTCGGACTCGGACCTCCTAAGAGTGCTCTAGGGGTTGGCCCACTGCGCCCAGACGTCTTCATCTGTGAGTCTTCTTGAGTTCTTCATCTGTGCATTGGGTCTTCATCTGTTCCCCAGCCAGAAACTCCAGGCTACACTTGAGGTGTTGGCCTGGTAGTAGCCAGTGTGGGACTCTTCATCTGTAGTCTCCTTGAGTTCTTCATCCGTGCCTTGGGTGTTCATCTTTTCCCCAACCAGAAACCCCAGGCAACTTTGAGGTTTTGGCCCGGTAGTAACCAGTGTGGGGCTCTTCATCTGTAGTTTTCGTGAATTCGTCATCTGTGCCTTGGATCTTCGTCTGTTCCCCAACCAGAAACTCCAGGCTATGCTTGAGGTTTTAGCCCGGTAGTAGCCAGTGTGGGGCTCTTCATCTGTAGTCTTCTTGAGTTCTTCATCTGTGCCTTGGATCTTCATCTGTTCCCCAACCAGAACCTCCAGGCTACACTTGAGGTTTTGGCCTGGTAGTATCCAGTGTGGGCCCTTCATCTGTGAGTCTTCTTGAGTTCTTAATCTGTGCCTTGGGTCTTCATTTGCTCCCCAACCAGAAACTCCAGGCAACTTTGAGGTTTTTTTGCTCTGGTAGTAGCCAGTGTGGGGCTCCTAATCTGTAGTCTTCTTGAGCTCTTCATCTGTGCCTTGGATCTTCATGTGTTCCCCAGCCAGAAACCCCAGGCTACATTTGAGGTGTTGGCCCGGTAGTAGCCAGTGTGGGGCTCTTCATCTGTAGACTTCTTGAGTTCTTAATCTCAGCCTTGGATCTTCATGTGTTCCCCAGCCAGAAACCCCAGGCTACACTTGAGGTGTTCGCCTGGTAGTATCCAGTGTGGGGCTCTTCATCTGTAGTCTTCTTGAGTTCTTCATCTGTGCCTTAGATCTTCGTCTATTCCCCAACCAGAAACTCCAGGCTACACTTGAGGTGTTGGCCTGGTAGTATCCATTGTGGGGCTCTTCATCTGTAGTTTTCTTTAGTTCTTCATCTGTGTCTTGGGTCTTCGTCTGTTCCCCAACCAGAAAATCCAGGCTTAATAAGAGGTGTTGGCCAAGTAGTATCCAATGTGGGACTCTGCATCTGTAGTCTTCGTGAGTTCTTCCTCTTTGCCTTGGGTCTTCGTCTGTTCCCCAACCAGAAACTTCAGGCTACACTTGAGGTGTTGGTCTAGTAGTAGTAAGTGAGGGACTCTTCATCTGTAGTTTTCTTGAGTTCTTCATCTGTGCCTTGGGTCTTCGTCTGTTCCCCAACCAGAAACTCCAGGCTAAATAAGAGGTGTTGGCCTAGAAGTATCCAATGTGGGACTCTGCATCTGTAGTCTTCGTGAGATCTTCATCTGTGCCTTGGGTCTTCATCTGTTCCCCAGCCAGAAACTCCAGGCTACATTTGAGGTGTTGGTCTGGTAGTATCCAGTGTGGGGCTCTTCATCTGTAGTCTTCTTGAGTTCTTCATCTGTGCCTTGGGTCTTCGTCTGTTCCCCAACAAGAAACTCCAGGCTACACTTGAGGTGTTTGCCTGGTAGTATCCAATGTGGATCTCTGCATCTGTAGTCTACGTGAGTTCTTCATCTTTGCCCTGGGACTTCGTCTGTTCCCCAACCAGAAACTTCAGGCTACACATGAGGTGTTGGTCTAGTAGTTGTAACTGAGGGACTCTTCATCTGTTGTCTTCTTGAGTTCTTCATCCGTGCCTTGGGTCTTCGTCTGTTCCCCAAAAAGAAACTCCAGGCTACACTTGAGCTGTTGGCCTGGTAGTATTCAAGGTGGGACTCTGCATCTGTAGTCTTCATGAGTTCTTCATCTGCTCTTCTTTCTTCAATCTTTCCTTACCTCTGAGACTTTTAATTATATTATTTCTGCGCTGTATAGTACTGTGCGTCTCTAAGGAGTTTGAGATCACTATTCGGACATCCGTGCATAGTGTAGGCTAGTGGGATAACCTGTGCCAGACTTGCTAGTGGGTTTCATATCATGATGCGTTTTGATTTGGCGAACTGGTTTAATCTGTTCCCCTGAAAATTTGTTTGTAAATTGTTTCCGTGCCTTACCATTGCTGCTTAGGTAGTTTTTCGGGCGGAAACAAGTTCAGACCTGAGTTAGCTATTGAATTGTGTTTGCATCTTAATAATTATGTGCTTTAGATTGTTTTAATATTCCTGAGAGAATAATTTATGTGTTTTTATTTCATGTATTTGTTTCCTGGTCCTTCCAGAAATACAACGTATTTGTAGAAGATTCAGGAGGGTCCCAAAGAGTGGTGACTTGGTTATGCGCAGCGACGTTTACTATTTATTTCAACGTGAAATAGCAGCTCTTTTCAGGGCTACCATATAGCTTGAAAGAGTCCCTTAGTTTGTTGCTCTGTTCTTATGGCGTAAGAGATTGACCTACTTAGGAATTCTACTGGGCTAGATCATGGGTAGCCTGATCGCATTACTTTCTTATGATATGTATAATTAACTAAATGTAATGAAGATAAGCTTCTGATGACTCAAACTCGCTGGATTCCAGTTAGTGCGATAACGATCGATCTTTAAACGAGTTTAGTGTGTTTAGAAAATAATAAAGATTGGGGACATATTTTTGTGCAGCATACATAAAAATCTGGATTGACCTACTTTAACACAATATCCAATTACAGCATAAAAAGCTCTCAGCCAATCAGTAGTTAGCTGTTATATCGCTGTTTGGCTTGGATGCTGTCAATCACGTACGATAAGTTTTATGATTTAAAACTTGTGTAGGAAGCCTGTGTTAGATTTTTTCTCTACCTCATAACCTAGATACATACACAACTGTCTTTACATTATATTATTGGTACATTGTGCCTGTTTTTGGAGAGTCTTTATCTGTTTGGCGTTTTTTCAGCGGGAGCTGTCTATAATCGACTTTACTCTAAATTATCCACCAATCAGAAACAATCTTACATCTGCAAGTCTGCTATCTATGCTCATTGAAACGGACTATCTAATTATCCACCAATCCGAAACAATCTTACATCTGCAAGTCTGCTATCTATGATCATTGAAATGGACTATAATTTGTTGGGTATGAAAGCCAGGACCGTGCCGCGCTGCCGCGCCGAAATCTGCCGCGCCAGAAATATATCTTTCCTTTCCCGAAGCACTTTGAGGTGTAATTCCGTATTTTTTTCGCTCTGTCATCTGCAAATAGTATTATTAACAATTGCCAATACAAACATACATTTTTTTTTACCGAAATAATGATTTTAATGGCGATTTGACATGTGCCAGGGGTAGGAAAGCCCCTGCCGTGCCGCGCCGTGCCTTGCCACTTGCGTTAGTGGCAGTTTACCATATTTTTAACAGTCGATTACTGGAACATTTGTCCTGGCTGCATTTTTACTAGAATCCATGGCACGGATGATTCTTAGTGGGTGTTTTAGGCATGCAATGGAATATATTAATAATAATAACGCATACACTCAATTGGCCCTTTTCATGCGTTGTTACAGCTGAACAATTAACTGGTCAGTTAAACTTGTTCACGGTCCGCTTGCATCATAATATAATCAAGGGACCATCATTAAATGAATAATATTCTTGACTTTGATCAATAATAGAACCGAACAAGCTCATTAAAGAATCTAATCTGATCAATTAGTGCCGAAAGAATTTGGAACAAGAAGTTTGTGAATTTCAATGAGCTCAACATTAATTTGTGTTACTCAGAATCTAGTATTTATTTATTTATTTATTTATTTATTTATTTATTTATTTATTTAAGCATAGCTAATGCGCCGATGCGTCGGCTGGTCTGCGCCTTTGTTTTTTTTTGCAAACACCCACAACATTAGCAACGGTTTTTCGTCATATGTTTCACAGTGTCGGCCAAGACGAGTCTGCGCATATGCACAGTCTCGCCATAGCCTCTACTGCTGGTTTATACAAGATGATAAACTTTATACATTAACCACGTCGCTCATCTAATGAAACTACAATATGGTTATATTACAAGATAGATAACGTTCGTTTATCATAAATTTGTTCACAGTGAAGGCTCAGACGAGTTTGCGCACACGCACAGTCTCGCCAGGGCCGTTACTGCTTGTTTACTGAATGCGAGAGCATTTAATCAATGGAAATGACGCCTTTCCCGAAATTTAGAACAAAACTAAAACTTTGAAAACAAATTTATTTTCTGATTTGAGGGTGCGTCATCCATAGTGCAGTGGGATTCCCACAGCCTATAACATGCTTTGGGAAATATTACTGTTTTTATAGTCCATCCATGTATGATGCCATTGATGCTAGCAAACAAGACGATTACCTGCACTAATACAGGATTTTTTTATTATTTAACTGAACTCTATTTTTCTGAGTCCTATGTGCGCTTCATGTCTTGTGATGTGATAGAAACCATGTTATATTGTATACAAACAGTATACTGTAAAGGCTCTAGCGAGACTGCGCATATGTGCAAGCTCGTCTGAGTCTTAACTGTGAACTGACTAATGATGTACATGTACATGTATGACCATTGAACAGAACTGAGTTTTATTCGAAATCCTGTAGGCTATAGAGCTCGCAAGGAATACAATCTACATCTTTCGGAGAAGGCGTGCTTAATTTTTTAACTTGCATATCCACTACCTTCAGTAAACAAGCAGTAAAGGCTCTGGCGAGACTGTGCGTATGCGCATGGGCGGATTCAGAGGGGGGACATGGGGTCTGGACCCAGACTGTGCGTATGCGCATGGGCGGATTCAGAGGGGGGACATGGGGTCTGGACCCCCCCCCTGAAAAATCACAAAACTATAGGGTTTTCTAGCAATACTGGTATGGGTCTCCTGAAAAAATCACAAGGTTACCAAGCCAGCATTAAATGTTGGGCCATCATTGGTACGACAGTCTCTCCTTTCATCAACTAAGAAAAAACAACAAAAAAACGTTGTCAAAGTCGGATCCCCTCTGGCAAAACTTTCTGGATCCGCGCAAAATGTGCAAACTCGTCTGAGCCTTCGCTGAGATCTGACTTATGATGTACATGCATGATCATTGAACAGAACTGAGTTTTATTCAAACTTCTGTAGGCTATATAGCTCGCGAGGATACAATCTACATCTTTCGAGGAAGGTGTGCTTAATTTTCTAACTCTTCAATAAACAAGCAGTAAAGGCTCTGGCGAGACTGTGCATATTCGCATGGGTGGATCCAGAGGGGGGACAGGGGGTTCGGACCCCCCCCCCCCCTGAAAAATCGCAACACTATAGGGTTACAGCCATACTGGCCCGGATCCCCTGAAAAATCACAAGGTTACAAAGCCAGCATTCAATGTTGGGCCATCAACGGTACGACAGTGAACTCCATTTTAATGGCGTTTGCTGGCGGGCCGATGTTGGTCCGCTTATGGTGGTATTTGGATCGTCTCTCCCCTCGTCAACTAAGAAAAAAACGTTGTCAAAGTCGGATCCCCTCTGGCAAAACTTTCTGGATTCGTGTAAGATGCGAGAACTCGTCTGAGGAGCCTTCACTGTGGACAAATCTATGATGTACGAACGTTATCTAACTTGTAATATAACAATATTCTAGCTAGTTTCATTAGATGAGCGACGTATTTAGTATTTTATCATCTGGTATAAACCAGCAGTAGATGCTATGACGAGACTGTGCATATAGGTTTGATAGGATTCTGAGTAACACAAAGTAATGTCGCCTTATTGAAGTTCACAGACTTCTTTCTAGAAAATGATTAAGGAAGAGGAGCGCAGTGGCTTAGTGGTAGAGTGCTTAACTCGAGACCGAAGGGCCGCGGGTTCGAACCTCACCGGCGTCACATTTCAAGAAAATCTTTGGGTCCTGTTTAAAAGAATTCCATTCTGTCTTGAACTGCCTGTTCAACATAATCACCTTTTGTTTGAAAGATGTTGGGGCTATTTGTTTTGTAGTATCTGGCTCAGCCCTGGTTGCCCATTTCACCCGGTTGTGTCTAAAAGCTGTAATCGAACCGAATTTGGCAGAACCTACCAAACTAACCGAATGTTCACTTTTTTAACCTATTGATTATAGGTATGTGATTTTCTTTATATCCCTTTAAGGCTTTGGCCAATATATATCTGTATCCTTAAAAACCCTTCCAGTGCCTCACTAAGAATAATGGTGTCGTCGCGTTGACTCATAAAGTGTCGCCGAAATGTCTCAAAATCTGTCGACGAGTTGTCTCAAAAAAACGTGTCGCCATCGGCGATTTTCCGGTTTATTTTGGTATGTTCTGCCACCAAGTTTATTTGAATAGCCTACGCATGTAGATAAATACAACGATCTATGCCAGATTAATATCATTATTAATGAGACTAAAACTGTATTATTTTCAAGCGTATACAATTTACTTATTTAGACAATGATCTCAAGTAATGTTGTATTTGTTAAACATATCAGGTGCTTTCATAGTTAGTGACTTCCAGTTACCATTTGTATTAAAAGTTTTTCCCACTTCACATTCTACTTTTAATCCCTATATTTAATATTAAACATGAAATATACAAAATATACCATAACTCCAAACATTCTTAGTTATGAACTACTTATAATACTGCAATAATGTAACAGGGGCTTTGAAACCTACGCAGCCAGATCAATGCTTAAACTTGCACTTCTCTTTTACAATGCAACTCCTCCACCAACTGACTTTCCAGACTAATTACAAATTTTCACCGTGTCCCTACAACAGGCTTACAATACACTGTATCCCTTTGATCTGCAAAAGACGTCGTTCACATACTTTGAGTCAAACTTTCACGTTGGCAACCTTCAATTTTCATCTCATCCAATCAATCAACATCTAACACCAATCTATTGTTTACAATTACAACAGGACTTTAAATGTATGTTCTCATTTGAATGCCGCTGAATATCTTTTTTAAAGATATTTCTTGTTTAAGCTTTATTTGCACGTTCGATCAGGTCGCTTCAGACATAACAGTCGAACCTATCTACATTCTGACTGCATGTCGAATTTGCTATGCCTATTTTACGGTGTGCATATGTAATATAAAAGAATGAAATTTAGTTCCCGGCGACTCAAACACGGCAACTCAAATACGAGTTTGACCTACTTAGATATACTCTACTTAGCCCCAGGGCATTAATGCTTGTACAAAAAAAAACAATTGAGATAAGCTCCTGATAACACATCGTATTCGAGTCGGAGCGATAACAATCTATCTTATAATGAATTTGGTGCTTAGTTTCATGCATTATTTAAAAAAGTGGTAACTTTGAAACAAACTAGTAAATATAATCATATTGTAATTCATCAATAAACTTTATGCATACTATACAATAAACAAAATGTAGACACATTAATATTATTAGTTTTGATATTTGTGTAACATAATTCATATGGGCTTTCTTTGATAATTATTGTTTTAAATATAATACCTGTTTTTCCCCCTCGTAATAAATATGGAGCTAGCATCAAGATAGCGGGCTGCTGGCGGGCCACTATCGGCTTTATGAAAACCAATGTAAGTACTAGAGCGAACTAGATCGAAACATAATTATGTTTGAAAAACGAAACAGAAAGAAAATGAAACTTTAAATAACATTACTCTAAGGTTCGTTTGGCAGTGGCCCGAAGGCGGGATGAATATCCGTTTTATAAAAAAACAATGTAAGAATAAGAGTGATTGCAGTACAATATCAACAAAATTAAGTTATATAATATGTTATAATAGGCAAAGTTATAATAGGAAAATGGAACATAAAGGATGGTGGCCCACTAGCCAGGGCCATTGCCGATATGCCGTCCAAATGCCACCAGCGGCCCGATATAACTATGCTGGCTGGGATTTTCAGAGCTGGCGGTTCCATTTATGAAGTTTCCTACCCGTGTTTGATATTATTTTAGTTCTGTCTGTGACAACAACAGGTATCCAAAACAAACTAAAGTTTCTTTCAATTGAAATTCAATGGTTTGTAATACAATACTTTATTCTCTGTTCACAAAGCGCATGTCATTGTAAAATTGTCTGCAGCGTATTTTGAGCTGGTCTATCAGGACTGTGACTGTAATAATCAGTTTACAACAGGTGGCGGCTGATGTGTCACCTTGTTAACAAGATATTGATTGATATTTACAACTGATGGCTAACACTGTGAATGTAATCAAGAGGCACATTTAATTTACGTAAACATACTGAATACTCAAGCTAAAAGCCCACAACACTATGGGCCAATTTCGTGTGTCGTGTCTTGCGCAAAATTATATTTGTAAAAATAAAATAACACGACATCTAGTCATGATTTCTAAGTATTCCTTCAACTTGAAGGTAGAAGGTTAGTCGTTCCATATATATATATATAGCGGCCAGCCTTGAACAAAATGGTGTTTACAACCATGCAACTACTAGCGTAGCAAGAGCATAGTTCATGAAATCATTTTTTGTGAAATTGCTGTCATGTAAATATATGAAACCATTTGCTATATAGTGATAGGTATTTTAACACTGATAGGCAGATTTACATGTTTGAAAAAGGCAAAGCTAATGGACATGATTCTTGATAAGTGTATATTTCAAAATAGGTTTCTTTGTTTTCAGTCAGGTATGTTTTTGGTACACATTGGAATTGTCTCATAGAGGCAATTCCAATGTGCACATACAAAATATGTACATTCAATAAATGGGTGATTTTACCATAAACGTTCTTTTCACAAGCTGCTCAACTACCTTTAAATCCCTACCATCCTATCTATCTATCTATCTATCTATCTATCTATCTATCTATCTATCTATCTATCTATCTATCTATCTATCTATCTATCTATCTATCTATCTATCTATCTATCTATCTATCTATCTATCTATCTATCTGTTTATCTTTTCAACTATTGATCTATCTATAGTTTGGTTTCCATAAACATAACTATTAAAAATGAGTGTTAAGTCGAAAGTATATATTGTAAAAAAATTATATATTAAGTCGAAGCCAAACTTTCTGCCCTACCTACCTACCGCCCTACCTACCTACCTACCTACCTACCTACCTACCTACCTACCTACCTACCTACCTACCTACCTACCTACCTACCTACCTACCTACCTACCTACCTACCTACCTACCTACCTACCTACCTACCTACCTATCTACCTACCTACCTACATACATACATACCTGCCTGCCTACCTACCTACCTACCTACCTACCTACCTACCTACCTACCTACCTACCTACCTACCTACCTACCTACCTACCTACCTACCTACCTACCTACCTACCTACCTACCTACCTACCTACCTACCTACCTACCTACCTACCTACCTACCCACACACCCACCCACCCACCCACCCATCAAACAACTAATATTCCCTACCACCCGCCCGCCCGCCTCCTCACCAACCCATCCATCAACACACTCACCTACCTACCTAACTACCCACCCAACTTCCCACTTACACATCCACCCAACTACCATAATACCTAACTACCTACCTACCTGCCCACCCATCGACCAACACACAGGCCCTGGAGATGCTCACCAACCCATTCACAAAAACATCCACCTACCTACCTACCCACCTACCTACCAACCCACCTACCTTCCCACTCACCCATCTACCCTCCTACCAACATATTTATTTACCTACCTACCTACCCATCCACACTCCCCCAAACCAGACACCCTCCTACCAACTAACCTACCCATCCAACCCTCTACTCACCAACCCACCTCCCTACCTACCTACCAACTTGCCGCCTACCTACCTTCTTTCCAACTATCTATCTAACTATCTATCTATCTATCTATCTATCTATCTATCTATCTATCTATCTATCTATCTATCTATCTATCTATCTATCTATCTATCTATCTATCTATCTATCTATCTATCTATCTATCTTCTGGTTCCCATTATCATGACTAATAAAAATGAGTGTTAAGTCGAAAGTATATAATGTTAAAAGTATATATAAAGTCGGAGTTAACATTCCTACATAACCTGCCTACTTACCCATGCGACCATCCACCCACTAATCTCCACTTTCCAAGCCACCCACACACCCACTAACAAACTACATCCCTTCCTACCTACCTACCTACCTACCTACCTACCTACCTACCTACCTACCTACCTACATAACTATCTATCTATCTATCGATTTATTGATCGATCGATCAACCGACCGACCTACCTACCTACCTACCTACCTATCTAACTACTTATCTATCTACCTACCTACCTACCTACCTATCTGCCTTCTTACCTACCTACCTACCTATCTTTCTCTCCATCTATTGATCTATCTAAATTTTTGTTTCCATTAACATAACTATTAAAATGAGTGTTAAGTGGAAAGTATATATTGTTAAAAATTATATATAAAGTCGAAGCCAAACTTTCTGCCCTACCTACCTACCTACCTACCTACCGCCCTACCTACCTACCTACCTACCTACCTAGTATATACCTACCTACCTACCTACCTACCTACATACCAACTACCTACCCTACCTCACTACCTACCTACCTACCTACCCACACACCCACCCACCCTTCCAACAAATAATATTCCCTACCACCGGCCCGCCCGCCTCCTCACCAACCCATCCATCAACACACTCACCTACCTACCTAACTACCCACCCAACTTCCCACTTACACATCCACCCAACTACCATAATACCTAACTACCTACCTACCTGCCCACCCATCGACCAACAAACCGGCCCTGGAGTTGCTCACCAACCCATCCACAAAAACATCCACATACCTACCTACCTACCAAGCCACCTACATTCCCACTCACCCACCTACCCTCCTACCAACATATTTATTTACCTACCTACCTACCTACGTACCTACCTACGTACTTACCTACCTACCTACCTACCTACCTTCCTACGTACCTATCTACCTACCTACCTACCTACCTACCTACCTACCTACCTACCTACCTACCTACCTACCTACCGCCCTACCTACCTACCTACCTACCTACCTACTTACCTACCTGTCTACCTACCTACCCTACCTACCTACCTACCTACCTACCGCCCTACCTACCTACCTACCTACCCACACACCCACCCACCCACCCACCCATCCAACAACTAATGTTACGTACCACCTGCCCGCCCGCCTCCTCACCAACCCATCCATCAACACACTCACCTACCTACCTAACTACCCACCCAACTTCCCACTTACACATCCACCCAACTACCATAATACCTAACCACCTACCTACCTGCCCACCCATCCACAAACACACTGGCCCTGGAGATGCTCACCAACCCATCCACAAAAACATCCACATACCTACCTACCAACCTACCTCCCAAGCCAGCTACCTTCACACTCACCCACCTACCCTCCTACCAACATATTTATTTACCTACCTGCCTACCTACCTACCTACCTACCTACCTACCTACCGATTACCTACCTACATACCTACCTACCTACTAACTACCTACCTACCTACCTACCTACCTACCTACTTACTATCTAACTACCTGCCTACCTACCTACATAACTATCTATCTATCTATCCATCTATCAATCTATCTATCTATCTATTTATTGATCGATCGATCAACCGACCGACCTACCTACCTACCTATCTAACTACTTACCTATCTACCGACCTACCTACCTATCTAACTACTTACCTATCTACCTACCTACTATCCTACCTATCTGCCTTCTTACCTACCTACCTCCCTATCTTTCTCTCCATCTATTGATTTATCTATATTTTTGTTTCCATTAATAAAACTATTAAAATGAGTGTTAAGTGGAAAGTATATATTGTTAAAAATTATATATTAAGTCGAAGCCAAACTTTCTGCCTTACCTACCTACCTAACTACCTACCTACCTACCTACCTACCTACCTACCTACCTACCTACCTACCTACCTACCTACCTTACTACCTACCTACCTACCTACCTACTTACCAACCTACCTACCTACCTACCTACCTACCTACCTACCTACCTACCTACCTACCTACCTACCTACCTACCTACCTACCTACCTTCCTTCCTACCTACCTACCTACCTACCTACCTACCTACCTACCTACCTACCTACCTACCTACCTACCTACCTACCTACCTACCTACCTACCTACCTACCTACCTACCTACCTACCTACCTACCTACCTACCTACCTCCCTACATACCTTCCTACCTACCTACCTACCTACCTACCTACCTACCTACCTACCTACCTACATACCTTCCTACCTACCTACCTACCTACATACCTACCTACCTACATACATACCTGCCTACCTACCTACCTACCTACATACCTATCTACCTAGCTCCCTACCTCACTATCTACCTACCTACCTACCTACCTACTTACCTACCTACCTACATACCTACCCACCCACCAACCTACCTTCCTACCTTCCAACCTTACTACCTGCCTGCCTGCCTGCCAGCCTGCCTGCCTGCCTACCTAGCTTTCAACCTACCTACCTACATACCTACCAACCAACCAACCAACCAAACAAACAAACAAACAAACAAACAACCAACCAACCAACCTACCTACTATCTACCTACCTACCTACCTACCTACCTACCTACCTACCTACCTACCTGCCTGCATGTCTACCTACCTACCTACCTGCCTACCTAGCTTCCTACCTACCTACCTATCTACTTACCTACCTACCTACCTGCATATTTACATTCCTATCTAACTTCCTACCTACCGACCTACCTACCGACCTACCTACCTACCTATCTACCGACCTACCTACCGACCTACCTCCCTTTCTAACTTCCTACCTACAGACCTCCCTACATCCCTCCCTACCTACCTACCTACCTACCTACCTACCTACCTACCTACCTACCTACCTACCAACCTACCTACCTACCTTTCTATCTATCTATTTATCTAACTATCTATCTATCTGTTTATCTTTCCAACTATTGATCTATCTATAGTGTGGTTTCCATTAACATAACTATTAAAAATGAGTGTTAAGTCGAAAGTATATATTGTTAAAATTATATATTAAGTCAAAGCCAAACTTTCTGCCCTACCTACCTACCGCCCTACCTACCTACCTACCTACCTACCTACCTACCTACCTACCTACCTACCTACCTACCTACATACCTACCTACCTACCTACCTACCTACCTACCTACCTACCTACCTACCTACCTACCTACCTACCTACCTACCTACCTACCTACCTACCTACCTACCTACCTACATACCTGCCTGCCTACCTACCTACCTACCTACCTACCTCCCTACCTACCTACCTACCTACCTACCTACCTACCTACCTACCTACCTACCTACCTACCTACCTACCTACCTA